>JAVXUP010000189.1:0-671736 GCA_033070095.1 Escallonia herrerae
GGAACTTTATGCACAAAGTGAAGAATGGGGGGGAAGGCCAAGGCCAACCCCCCATGGGAGGCCGAGGCCTACCCCATGGTGTTGGGGGAGGCCGAGGCCGAGGCCAACCCCATGGGGTTGGCCAAGGCTTTTGCCCCTTGACCCCGTCGCTCCGGTTGCGCCGCCAGTCGAAATTTTTGGTGAAAAGGTGTTCGGGTGGTTTTGGTGTGACGGTCGTGCTATCGTGGGTCACGCTATTGCGAAATAAGTTGTCTAAGTCTCGCACAAGGAGCGCGTGGAGCGACAAATGCGTGCGGGGAATGAAAAATGTATGTGACTTGAGCGTGCGCGCGCTGACTGGTTCGATGCGTTGGAGGTTTGACCGTTGAATCTGTTGACGCGTTTGCGCGAAGCGGGACCCCTAGTGGGCCCTTGGGTGTGACCAGAATGGGTTGGGAACATAAGCCCCTTGCGTGTGGTGTGCGCGGAGGGGCAACCCAAGCGGGAGCCAGCACGCATAAACGTTGGTCTTCAAAAAAAAATGCCAGTCTCGAATCTTGAGGAACGGGCACGATAGTAACGAAAGACGTGGGGGAGCAGACTTCCTTGAATTTTTAAAAATTTTGAATTTTTTTTTGCGAAGAAAAAAAGGCGTTAGAGCGAATAAAGTAATAGCGGTATCGAGCGAGAAAAAAGTAGAACGACAAAAAATGGAGTATGCATCCGTTAGTGTTGGCGTGGAAAGAAAGGTAGCGCAAAAAAAATAATTTATCCGGAAGTGGGTTTCTGCGAAAAAAATTATTAGTGGTAAAATTAATTACGTAAAAGTTATAGCGTTAATTCGAACGAAGATAGCGCAAAAAAACTTAAGTTAGCGCAAGAATGGGTAGCGGTTTGAAAAAAAAAGAGTTGTTGGGAGTTTTGGGGGGAAAATTTGAGGTTGAATTTTGAATGAAAAAAGAGGGGGAAGTTTTGGGGGGAAGGTGCAAGACTTGTGGGAGAAGAATGGGGAAGTAAGGAAGTCTTGCATTTTCAAGACTTTAGAGAAAGAGAGGGAGATTTACACTTAGAAGTAAAAGGAGAGAAAAGAGGAAGAGAAAGAAGAGAAGAAGAGGAAAGCTTGAAGACCACATGAGATTGAGGACTTCACAAGAGGCCAAGAGGATGCAAGGAGGTAAGAGAGGAGGAGGAAGTGGGGGAAGGGGTGGCCAAGGGCCAACCATTGTGGCGGCCGAGGCACACTGCCGGGCCGAGGCCGAGCATGGGGGAAGGAGAGGAGGGGGGCATGATGGAAGGGGGCTTGAGGAAGGAAGTCCAAGGCTGCGGAAGGCCGAGGCCGACCAAGGCCGTGAGGCCAAGGCGGACCGTGGCCATTCGGCCAAGGCCGAGATAGTGGAAGGGGGAGAGAGAGGGGGGAGGGGATTGGGGAGGAAGCAGGAAGGGGGAAGGAAAGAAGAGAAGAATGAAGGGGAAGGGAGGGGGAAAAGAAAAGAGGGGAAGTGGAGGGGCGGCCTCGGCTGAGACCGAGGGGGGGTTGACGCAGGCGGGGAAGGAGGGGGAAGGGGAGAGGGGGAAGGAGGAAAAGGAAAAGGGAAGGAGAAAGAGGGAGGGAAAGAGGGGAGAGGGAAGAAAGAAGGAAGGAGAGGGAGCGGCCGGCAGAGGCCGTTCAGGTGTATGGTGCTGGCTTGCCCGACGCGAGGGAGGATGTTGGAGGATTGCCCAAAAAGACGAGGAAGAAGCAGATTGCGCTACGTCGTGGTGAAGCGAGCGGGCCATCGAGGGCGTCGCGTGGCGACATGTTTGAGGACTATGAGACCGGGCCGGTAGAGATGTCGGGGGTGCCATTGAGTTTTGATAGTGGAGCGAGGAGCTTTGATCCAGTACCAAGTCAAAGCAATGTGTTGTTGACGGCGAAGGGAGCAGTGCCCGGTTGCCCGTCGAAGGAGCTATGGGAGGAGCTGAGTCAGTGAGTGGCTACGGATGTGTTTCTAGGGGGTGGGGTGCTTCGTCAATGGCGGTGAGTCCGATGGTTCCCTCTCCGTATGTCCGCGCACCGAGTGGAGAAGTTGCCCCGGTGATGTCGCCGAGGTATGTGCCGGGTTTGTTGGCAGAACGACGAGATATACCAAGGTCGCTGGTGATGTTCAAGGGCCACAACACTATGCCAATGGGGTGGAACTTTTGGTGCATGTACATGCTAAAGCGTTCGGCTTGGGTGGAGAGGTTGGAGGCGTTGGGGTTGGTGGCTGCGATAAAGACAACGTTCAAGGTGATTGATCCGGTCAGAGATCTTAAGGGCTTGACATTGTTGCTTTCTAGGTGGAGCTCGCAGACTCATACATTTATCACGGAGTTTGGGGAGATTGGGCCGACACTTCTGGACGTGATGATGTTGACCGGGTTGCCGATGCATGGGACAGAGGATGCTTGCGCATTGCAGTTGACAACGTCAGAACAGTTGATTATGAAGGGCCTGCAGGGGGTTATGAGTGAGATAAAGAGCCATCGTAAAAGGGACGTATAGCGGGTGGATCAAGCACTTCTATGGTACGGCGACCGCACTACCCAGGTAGAAGTCGATATCAGAGAGCAGCTTTCGCATGGGTCCTTACTACAAGGACAAGAGATATGAGCTTGCGGGTTTCCTTGCCATGTTCTTGTCGAGGTACGCGCTTCGATTGTCTTTGTTTCAGCATCTCTTACATGTTGTGCTTCAATTGCTTTTGTATGCGTTGTAGCCTAGTCTTATACTTAGAGAAAAAATTTATGCTTTGAAAAAAAGTTGACGTAATCATACTGCCATGCCACGCATTTTATTATCTAAACAGGGTTGGGTAGTCATAATAAACGTTATATGTTTTATACCTATAGGTTTGTATTGGAGGGTATGCCGGAGGATGGCATTTCCCCAAGGGTATTCAAATTGGCCGTCCGGATGGCTGGGGGCGGTCTCGTTAGGCTGGCCCCTATTTACTTAGGCACGTTGTACTCGCGTCTGGATCAGTTTTCCAATGACGTGCAGAGGTCATATGGACGGTATCAGGTGGCGACATACATAGATTGGATGTTTTTACAGCGGTATCTGTTTGAGATCTATGTGGATTACCGACCTATGGGGTTTTCTCTGGTACATCCGTCACCGAGGAGGACTATAGTGACGCGGCTGGGCAGGTCGCGTGAGGTATCAGCCTGGTACGCGGGTGGCCGGGTATATGCTTGGGCGGGCCGAAGCCCGAGCGTGAGTTGGCGGACATATTTGACGATCGAGATGAGTGCATTCCTCGTCCATATATCGACATGCATAGCTCGTACGGTGTTCCTCCATGGATTGGTCTGCAGGACAGCATTGTGCGACTGCAGAGTCGAAATGAGTTGACAGACATGGCGGTGGCCTTGCTAGTGGCATATTTCTGGGGTGGCTTCCCGTATTGACTGATGACGACGAGAAGCTGGCTATTAATCGGTATTACGTGGCGAGGTATAACCCCGACAGCCTATCCATGAGTTTTGGTTATGATTTGGAGCCCCCATGTGGCTATGCTAGGCCTTAGGATGTGAGGAGGACCTTTGGGTATACGATCCTAGAGGAGGCATGGAGGTGGCCAGTACCGACAGAGGAGTGGAGGAGGCTCGGGACATTGTAGACAGGGTGATGACAGTCGAGTATGCGTGATGGTGGGCGCAAGTGCGGTCGACGTGGTCAAAGTGGATGTCATAGGTGACGTCCGACAGGCAGCAGGTTGACGTCTTTGTCGGGGGTAGAGCACTAGGGCTGATATCAGCACTGGCTGCGAGGCAGTCAGGCATGTCAATAATATTTATAGGTGTATCAGATTTGCCGATGCCAGCCCCCGCGTTGCGGGTGCCAGGTGCTGGCAAGGGTCCCATTTCATCATTGAGAGTGGGTATGATGGAGAGTGCACTGCAGGCGGGTGTGGGTTCATCGGCAGGGGATAGACACAGGCCGAAGAAGTCGCGGGAGGTGCTTGAGGAGTCAGACTCTGAGGTTAGTGCTACTGTTTGTTTTCGTTACATAGTTGCTGATTATCATGTGGAGTGTGCTCTAAGCTTCTTCTCTTGTTCTCTTTTTTTTTACAGGGACTTGATGATGCAGAGGATGCCATTGATGTAGAGTCCGACGATATGGCGGTGTATGCTGAGGCCGTCACTAATGATACTAGGGGAACGGATGCTGAGGCAGCTGAGGAGGATGAGGAGGTAGATGTTGAGGCGACCGACGAGGTCGAGGAGATGGATGCCGAGGCGGCCGATGAGTGTGAGCCGATGGATAGTGCGGCCGTTGAGGAAGCCGCAGCGGCGGAGCAGGCAGCAGCCTACATTATGGAGCCGGTCGAGCCAGCCAGTTGTCGGAGTTCGTCGCAAGTCTTAGTTGAGGAGGTGTTCGGTGGCCCGATGGGTCATACGTTCGAGGCAGATGATTGGTGGACCAGTAGAGAGCCAGATGTTCTGACGGGAACACCCGACGGGTCGCAGGCTACAAATGGGATGGTTAGAGACTTGTTGCCGCGACAGGAGGTACCTGGTTCGTATGTCATGGAGCCTGTGGTGGATACGTTGTCGGGGTCAGCCGTAGATGCTGAGTGATGCTCTGTTGGTGATGCACGCTGCTACCATTGGCGTACGGTCAGTGGGTGACGGGGTGACAGGGGCGGGTGATGCTAGTGGCGGGTCTTCAGTCAGACAGGTGGATGGTGCACCGTGGGAGGGTGTCAGATTGTCTGATGTGGTAGTCCGTCGGCTGGAGATGATCAGGGTGACACAGCCACAGACGTTTGCTGGGCCTAGGACCATGCGTGGCGCTGCATTGACGAGGGTGTTACACACCGCGCTCGTGGATTGGTTGGCGATACTTGGTGCGGTGCCAGCCTCAGCTTGGACTTCGAAGGTCATATCTGATTTTATGTCGGAGCTTGAGCCTTTAGTATCATTTGGTTTCCAGTTGGACTGGTTGGCCGATTATATTAGAGCGAGGGGACAGAGTGCTGAGGCTATGGCTGGATTGACCGCTATAGGGGCTCAGGAGGTGGTTTGGCAGGGTTGTAGGCGAGTGCTTGACGCAGTATTGACAGATGTGACCTGGGAGGCAACCGAGTTGCGGGTCCGACTCGCCGAGATGGAGGCCCGATAGACAGAGATAGAGAGACAGTGGGCCGAGCTGGATGATAGATTGTCTGATTACAGATGCAGCGACGGACTTTGGAGGCTTACACTTATGACTCTGTTGGTGCATTGCTTATTTCTTTACAGTAGATGTTGTGTACTTTGTATTATTATTTTTTTGTTTTTATCTGTCGTTGGTCCGTAGTGGCCTGCAAACATGTGACCTGTACGCATTTTGTTGATATTGATATGATAGTCATATGGTTATTTTGTACCTGTGTTGGTTGTGAGATGAGGCTTAGCTGTTGATGTGCTTGTATGTCTGGCATGTGGTGTCTTTCCGTTGTGGTTCCCCCCTCCCCGCCCATAGCAAGAGACTTAGTGAATGATGTGTAAATGAGATAGTGCGTTACATACAGTAATTGAGCCGAGTAAATGCTCTTTGCATTGATAGTAGTTAGGCCAAAATGCCATTACATGAGTAAAGTAAGCACCTGTAATAGTCAGGAAAAGTTACAAGTCATAAACAGGTGTGCATATACAAAAAAAAGCTACGTGTGTAAATGCTCTAAGCTTTCGGCGGGCGGGGCTGGGGGGACAAGCCGCATTGGTCATGCATAATACTTCTTCAAATAGCGGCCATTGATAGGGGCCGTGATTTGTCCATCTTCCATGTTGAGCAGGAGGTAGGAGCCATTATCTCTGGCTTCATGTACTTGAAGTGGTCCTTCCCAATTCAGTGTGAACTTGGGGGCTGACATGTTGGCGCGCACATGTTTGGCCGCCTGGAGAACAAGGTCGCCCTCGACGAATGTCCGTGGCTTCATAGTCTTTCCGTATGCCTTAGTGAGTTGCTCGTGGTACTTCTTTATACGGCGTAAGGCATTGGCTCTTCTTTCATCAAGTCCTTCAAGGGCGGTCATTCTGGTTTCTTCTTCCTCGAGCCCACTGCTTAGGGAGAGCCTGGCTGATGCGACTGCAATCTCGGCTGGGACCACACACTCGGCCCCGTAGACAAGGGAAAAGGGTATGGCCTTTGTTGCTGTGTGCTTGGAGGTTCTATAAGCCCAAATTACAAGGCTTAGTTTTTCAGACCATGAATCGCTTGCATCATGGACCATGCGTGACAATACCAGTAATAAGGTGTTGTTAGAAGCTTCGGCTTGACCGTTCCCTTGTGGGTAGTAAGGGGTGGATGTAGCATGGTTGATGTTGTATCCTTCCATGAAAGCTCGGACATCTCTGTTGATGAATGGAGTGCCGTTGTCAGATATGATGCACCGGGGAATACTAAAGTGCAAACAATGTGATCGCGCAAGAAGTTGGCAATGGCGCCTTCCGTGGCTCGTCGTGGAGGTACGCCTTCGACCCACTTTGTGAAACATTCTGTGGTGACCATAATCCAAGCGTGGCCTTGTGATGTGGGGTGGATGGGGCCTATGAGGTGGAGAGCCCAAGAGTGAAATGACCATGGGGCCAAGATCATGCGGAGGTCGGACGCTGGTGTGTGCATTCTGTCAGCGTGTCTCTGGCCGGGTTAGCAGTGTCGGACATGAAAGATAGCGTCAGATTCCATAGTCAGCCAGTAGTACCCCAACCTTAGCAACTCCACATACAGCTTCTGAGAGCCTTGATGCTCACCACAATCACCATTGTGCACTTCGTTAATCACCTCGACTACTTGGGCACCCTGCAAGCATCGCATGGTGCGTCCCGAAATTCCCTTGAGAAATAACTCTCCTTCTGTCACGAAATATTTGACCGATTTACGTTTGATAGATCGTCCTAAGCTGCGGTTTGGCAATAGGACTCCGTGGGATAAGTACTGGATGAAAGGTTGGCGCCAGTCACCTTCGACGTCAATGGCAAGAGCTTCTGCATTGTCCGGTGCATACAAGCACTCGGGACAGTCCCTTTGTATATCTGAGGCATCCTTGGCCATGGATGGCCAATAGAGGCCCATACGCTGGAGGCGACGGTATAGAGGGGGACCGTCGAGGCCACAACACTTCTGATGGCCAAGTCTGAGCTTATGCTTCGTTTCTTTCGGCGCCAAACATCTAGCGAGAGTGCCCCTGGGGCATGGCTTGTACAAGACATCCCCTAGCATTAAGTAATTTGTGAGAGTAGATGCGAATGCAAGGGATGGTGCTTTAAGTTGGTCGATGATCGGATGCCTCCAATCATCGACGGTAGTGTCCCTCGAGATCAAGTTCATGGCTATGCAAGGTGTGGTCCTCTTGATGATGGTTAGCATTCGTTGTTCACCGTCGACTTCTATCTTTAATGCGATTGTGGCGAAGCTATCCGCATCTCTGTTGTGGCACCTGTTGTGATGTTCATATTGTACATGGCCAAATCTTGCTTCCAAGTGTTGAACCAAGGCACGATAAGGTACCAAGGCGGGCTCTTTGACTGCGAACTCCCCATCAGTCTACTTCATGATCAAGTTCGAGTCTCCTTTCACGTATACCGACTTACCCCCATGCTGGTAGTCAACATGAGGCCAATGACGAGTGCCTCATACTCGGCTTCATTGTTAGATACTAGGAACGCAAGCTTGAAGGATAGGGATGTGGTAACACCCTCTGGATTGCGAAGGACTACGCATGCACCCCCCTTGCCGGAGGGGAGCTCCATTGGGGCCTTTGGTGGTGGCTGAGCCATCGAACTCGAGCGTCCACAGTTCATCGATGTCGGAGATCAAAGTCGTCTCTTTCCCAGGCAATTGGTCTGAGGTCGGTTCATATTGTTGGCGTGGGAAGAATGCCAAGAGGTCTGCAAGTGCTTGGCTCCGTAGAGCTATAGGATTCTTGATAGATAAGCCAAACTCGGCCAATAGCAGCAACTAACGGGTAAGTCGACCAGACAGGGCAGGGCGTGTGAGCATGTATCGAAGTGGATCAGCTTTGGTGACAAGTGTGATCTGGTGCGACAAGAAGTAGTGTCTGAATTTCTACGAGGCGTAGACCAAGGCTAAGCAATGCTTCTCGAGCTCAGAGTAATTGGCTTCGGGGCCCCTTATCGATCTACTAAGATAATAAATTGGGAGCTCCACTCCATCTACCTCTAGGGCAAGCAATGCCCCTATGGACCTGGGCGTGGAGATCAAGTATAGCAAGAGAGGGATATCTCGCTGTGGCACGACCATGGTCTGCGGTGACATGAGGACCCCCTTGATCTGTTCGAATGCTTGTTGTTATGGCGCACCCCACTTCCATGGTGCGCTTTTGCATGTCAAATGCTGGAAGGGTATGATAAGTTCAGCCAAGGCGGGGATGAATCGGCGGAGATAAGAAACCTTGCCGAGGAAGCTCTTCAATTGTTTGGTGCTCTTGGGCCGGGGCATTTCCTGGATGGAGGTGGCCTTGGAAGGGTCCACGTCGATGCCCTGTCAGCTGACTAAAAAGCCAAGGAATTTACCGGAGGAGACTCCAAAGGCACATTTCAATGGATTCATTCGCATGTTGTATTGTCGACAGCGATCGAAGACTGCTCGAAGGTCCTTGAGATGATCACTTTCCTTTTTGGATTTGATGATAAGATCATCAATGTAGTCCTCTACTGTGCGGTGGATCATGTCGTGGAAGATTGCTGTCATTGCTCTTTGATACATTGTACCCGAGTTCTTAAAGCCGAAGGGCATGACTTTCTAACAAAAGTTACCCATAGGAGTGCGGAAGGCTGTCTTGGCACAGTCGTCGGGGTTCATCTGAATTTGATTGTAGCCCACGAAACCATCCATGAAAGATAAGGTTTCGTGTCTGGTGGCTGCCTCTGTAAGCATGTCGATGTTGGGCAATGGGAACTCGTCTTTAGGGCATGCCTTGTTCAAGTCTCGAAAGTCAATACAAACACGGACTTGGTCATTCTTCTTCTGCACAGGGACAAAATTAGCCAACCAAATAGGATGAGTGATGGGCTCAATAAAGTCGGCTGTAGAAGTCGTTCAATCTCTCGCTTGATCTTCAATTCGAGCTCAGGGCGGAAGGACCGTGGATGTTGTCGAATAGGGCTGAACCCGGTAGCAATGTTGAGATGGTGCATCACCAAGGCAGGATCTAATCCAGGCATCTCATTGTAACTCCATGCCAATACATCGTGATATTTGCAAAGGAGGGTAACCAATTCCTCTCTTCGGCCCGGGGCGAGTTTTGTGCCAATGTATGTCAGTCGCGTACCTCGCCCGGGTCAGGCAGGTTGATTTCTTCAAGATCTTTGGCATGCGGTCAAGGGCCGTCTTCGTAGCAAGGCGGTGCAGTGCCAGAGGTAAGTTCATGGTCTAGCAGGCAATGCTCGACCGCGTAACACCATTCAGTTTCCATGGGCCAGTCAGGGTCGGGGGGGTCAGATGACAGACCACCTGAAGCCCCCGCACACCGTCATAGTTGGTAGATAACCTTGCCGTCTTTGACGATGCGTTGGAAGGTCGGTTCGGCCTTTTGCTTCTTGGACTTAGGGGGTGAAGGGGTGGAGTTGGTCATGGTAGCATGTGGAGGCATTGAAGTCGATCCCTCGTTCTTGGTACTTCTCTTGGTCTTGGGCTTGGGAGGCTTGTTTCCACACAAGTCGTCCCAATTTGGCAGCTTGTTGGAATGTATATGAGTAGCATTCTCACCATCCTCGGCAAGCTCCGTGAAGAAAGAGGCTTCAACGAAGTAAGATTCGGCACATTCTAAAGGGGCTTTGGTTGCGGGGATTGTCATTACTACCTCATGTCCCGTAGGACCGGCCACCAGTTTCACACACTGGTGGTACGTTGAGGGAACGGCCTTGTTGACATGAATCCAAGGTCGGCCAAGGTGGAAGGAAGACTCGATGTCTATCACGTGAAAAGTAGTGTCACGACGGACAGTTTCGACCATGAGGTCGACATTGATGTGGCCAAGGTTGCCCGAAGCCAATAATCTTGATGGGGTCACCGATGATCTTTCTTGAGGGGATACCGGCTCATTGCAAAGTGATGAGTGGTATGATGTTGATTGAGGTGTCGCAGTCTACTAAGGCACTACGGAAGCCCATGCCATTAACAGTGCATTCAAGGTACAACGGTCAGTTATGGTGTTCAATCGGTGGTGAGTCCTCATTCGAGAAAATGAATACGGTAGAAGGGACATGTCTGAGTTCGGTTTGTGCAGCGAAGCATTCGGGACCGAGGCCTGTGGTGACCTCGATCAAACAGTTCGAGAGGTAAGTCCGTGTCGCGGGCGAAAACCCCATTTCATTAAAAAAAAGCTTTTGATTTTTGACATTTTCCCTACTAAGGACGCTGGCTGGGGAGCGGGAGGTACACAAGGTGTGACCATGGGAAAGACCTTCGTAGGAGCTTCGGGAACAAGAGACTCGGTGCGGTCAGTAGTGGCCATGAGCACTTGATGCTCCCGATTGTTGTTGCCATGGTGTGGGTAAGGCTCCTTACGCACATTGTTGTTCTTTCGTGGCTGTAGGTCGCCTGACGTGACCTTCCTTGCAAAGATAGTTCGTAACTCATTGTAGTTTTTGAGAGGATGGCCAAGGGCTTGATGGAAAGGACAGTAATTGGGTCTGGTCCTCTCTTCGTCTGTGATGTTATTCCGCATTGGTGGCAGTTGGAAATTTTTGTCATGTGTCACCCACTCCGCCAAGAGTTCCTTCACTGTATTCAAATCATATGGGTAGTCAGGTGCAAGCACCTATTTCCTTCACTTGTCGGAGCGTCGGTCCTTATCTGGGAACTGACGCTTGAAGCCAGTGTAGTTGTTGCTGCTACTATTGTTGGTGTTGTTGTTGTTATGCTGAGTGGTGGGTGCGTCTGCTGAAGCAAGTAGTGCATTTTGTGGTCGCGGCTTCCACGGCTTGATAGGACCGACCGTCTCGTAAGTACGGTGGGCTATTTCCTTGAGGTGTCCCCATGACCTCAACTGTAGGTTCTCAATATGCACCCGGTAGATGTCAGTCATATTTTTTATGCATATGGGGACCAACGTTTCATGCTTGCTAAAGTCCGTGCACTCAAGGTATTTGAGATGGAAGCGATGCACGTACTTATTCAAGTCTTCCCCTTGGTTATGGCAAATGCCAGCAATGTCAACAATAGTCACACGTTCGGCCTCATAATGGAACTTGTCTAAGAATAACTGGACCATGTCGTTCCATGCGTGGACAGTCCCCTCAGGGATTTGGTGATACCAAGTGTAAGCCAAGCCTATAAGGGACTTGTGGAATTCCCTCAACTTCAAGCTGTCTCCTGGACCATACTGCTCCAATGAGCCTGCAAATCTCGTCAAGTGCTCACGGGCGTTGCCCTCACGTCCGTTGAAGAGCACAAAAGCAGGTTATTTTGTACTTTGGGGGATAGGGTATGGCGGCGATATCATTGGCATATGGGGCATGGCCTGACAGGTGGGCAGAGGGATTAGGTGTGGAATTTTGTGATAAGCGGTGGATGAGTGCATCAAAGTCTAACTTGGAGACATAGTCGGGAGACGGGTCATCATGGACGGTCAAAGGGTGGTGGTTGGCTGGGATGCCCCGAGCCCCCAGAAGGAACAACTTGATGGGCAGGTACAACGGAGGGTTGATATATGATAGGGGTTTGTGGTGGGAGTTATATATGGGCGTGGTTGAGTGGGCGAGACATGTCCACTACCTGGCCGGTGGTTTGACGTTGTTCAGTTAGGTAAGGGTTCGACTCCATCTTAATGGAGTCATGGGTTTCGAATGAACTTTATGTCGACATGGGCTGAGGCTCGTGACAGGGTGAATCTGTTACAGTACGGATCCAAGGTCTGCCTAAGATCTTCGTGATGGCCTGACAGGACGTAGCACATTAGCTATAGGAGGCGAAGATATCGCAAGTCCTATCGCCAAAGGTCTAGATGATTGTGGCGGCGGTGGTTACGGCACTGGGGCCTGAGCGGCGTCAAGAGCCAACCCAGGTCCGGGAGGTTGGACAAGTGCAAGGGTTTGTTGGGGGGCCATCGCCTGCATGGATTTTTGCATTTCTATGATGACTGTCATAAGAGTAGCCTGCGAGTCCTGTAGGTTGGCTATAGCGGGCGTGAACTATTGGATGGCCGCGTTAACTGTAACTTGTATGTCAGGTGCGATGGCTAGTGGCTGGCCTTGGAGACACATGGCACTAGTCCCTTCTTGTTCACCGCGTTGATCCTCCTCTCGCACGGTGCGGATGAGACCTTGGCTGGTAGCCCTCGTAACTCTTTGTCGTGGAGGCATGGTGCCTAAGTGTAGCGGACAGGCAGATTGCAGTATGATGCTCACCTCCCTAGCGGATTTGCCAAAATGATGCCTTCAAATGTGTGTTCGTACCTATGTGGAGGTACCACAAAGGTTGCAGTCCGAGTTAGCTTACAAGTGTGTAAGGATGAGAGACATCAAGGACGGAGTAAGGGCTGAGAGCAAGGCTTCCCAGACAGGCCTTGAGGAGTGGCAGTACTGTAGAGACGAGGGCGAGACGAACAGGGCCGGCAGTCGACAGTCCCAGTCAAGGTCCGAGTCGGGGTCCAATGTTACGGTCCAAAGTTATGTTTCTCTCACTAGAATCCAAGAGCTCCCAAATTCTAGAGTGAGAAAGTAATTTTGTAAGAATGAGTCAAAAGTCCCTTTTGAGTTGTAAAGTTCACTATTTATAGGAAACAGTGTTCTTATGTCATAAAATACCACATTTCATCCCCTGGGAGTGACATGTCACCGGGGGTCCTGAAATATCGGTTCTTCGTTGGACTGCCAGTTCCCAAATTCACGTTGCCTGCCTCGCACAGCGTCGCTCTACCTATCTAGAAGACTGACCACACTATGACGGCATGATCAGAGTAAGCCCGTTGCTCCAGCCACCGATCCAAACCCTTACTGAATCCCATGAAGTGCGTCAAGAGACGCGCGGAGAACCTGACAGTGGTGAGGGTTGCCCCTGTAGCCAACTGTCAGGTAGACTAGGGGCCATGCCCTCCAAGGACCTGCTCCCGTCCCGGAGTGACCCGGGGGTCATTGCCCTAGTGGTGTCGACGATCAATGGTAACATGAATGGACATGCTCGTAGCTCAGTGCTCAGGGTCCGTGGTGAGGGGTCCTCGTGCCTGAGCCCCCCGTGACTATGACGGCGATGGCTTCACGGTTGTGAGCCCATCCCACTGTTGATTGTGTCGGCGATGGCTTTAAGGTTGTGAGCCCATCCAGTAGTTGATTGTGCCGGCGATGGCTTTAAGGTTGTGAGCCCATCCCGTAGTTGCTTGTGCAGGCGATGGCTTTAAGGTTGTGAGCCTATCCCGTAATTGATTGTGCCGGCGATGGCTTTAAGGTTGGGGGCCCATCCCGTAGTTGATTGTGCCGGCGATGGCTTTAAGATTATGAGCCCATCCCGTAGTTGATTGTGCCGGCGATGGCTTTAAGATTGTGATCCCATCCCGTAGTGAGGGGTCCTCGTGCCGGAGCACTACGAACGGAGCCCCCTCAAAAGCATGTAACATGATTGTGGCGCATGGGCGCGGTGACTACCATCGCGAGACAATACCTGGTGCCATGGGCACATGTCATGGGAATGGCGCATAGGTGCAGCGACGAACATCGCGGGACAATACCAGGTACTGTGGGCACATATCATGATAATTGCGCAAGGGCACAGCGACGAGCGTCGCAAAGCAATACTCGATGCCGGGGGCACGGATCATGACAATGGTACAAGGTCACGGCGACGAACATCGCGAAGCAATACTCAGTGCCGGGGCATGCATCATGAGAATGGCGCACGAGCACGGCGATGAACGTCGCAGAGCAATGCTTGGTGCCGGGGGCACGTATCATGAGAATGGCGCACGGGCGCGCGTCAAGTGTCCCAAAGACGGTATATGAGCTGAGTGCACCTATCACAATAAGATAATGAATGCAACATGTAGTAATGACAAAGTCGGGAGTGATGGTATGCGGTCGTTGGCGACGTGTTATTCGGTGGTAGTGCGCGACTTTGGGCTATGGGCGTCGCGAGAGTGGTACGTGGTCAGGGAAGACGGACGTCACAAGGTCAGTGCATGACGGACATCACGAGGTTGATGTACGACAGACGTCGCGAGGTTGGTGTACGAACGTCCGTAAACATCGCAGAGGTGCAAAGACTCGAGAAAATAAGTGCGCCCGGGAGGGGAGACCATAGGCCAAAATTGAGGGAAGGCCAAGGCCACCACCCCTCGGGAGGCCAAGGCCGACCCCTTGGGAGGGCCGAGGCCGACCCTAGGTGGTGGCCAAGGCCAATAGCCAACTCCCATGAAGGGAGGCCAAGGCCACTCCCCTATTTTGGTGAACTTCATGCACACTGACGGTTGGTGTCTTGATGAGCAATAATGAATCCGGAAGTTGCGTTATGACGAGTCGTATCCATGTGACGATCAAGATGTCAAAATTACGTACGAAGCGTATAAGGCAAAAAAAAAGTGCAAAAAGGAGTATGCGTGAAGAGGGGGAACCACCGGGGGAAAGTGGCCGAGGCCAACCCCTCTTGGAGGCGGAGGCCGACCCCTTGGGGTTGGCCAAGGCCAAATGGTCTTCTTCCATTTTTGGAGCCCAAGGTCATTTCCCCTTTTAGCGAACTTCGGGCGCGCCGACGGTATGTGTTTTGATGAGCGATGACAAATCCGAAAGTTGTGTCGTGGCGAGCGTGTTGCCAAGAATTGTACCCACATGACGAACAAAGTGCCAAAGTCACAAAAGGAGCGTACGGAGCGAACAAAGTACAAAAGGAACTTTATGTGCAAAGTGAAGAACCGGGGGGAAGGCCAAGGTCAACCCCCTATGGGAGGCTGAGGCCGACCCCATGGGGTTGGCCAAGGCTTTTGCCCCTTCACCCCGTCGCTCCGGTTGCACCGTCAGTCGATGTTTTTTGGTGAAAAGGTGATCGGGTGATTTTGGTGCGACGATTGTGCTATCGTGGGTCACGCTATTGTGAAATAAGTTGTCTAAGTCTCACAGAAGGAGCGCACAGAGCAACAAATGGGTGCGCGGAACGAAAAATGTACATGACTTGAGCGTGCCCGCGCTGACTGGTTCGATGCGTTGGAGGTTTGACCGTTGAATCTATTGACCCGTTTGCGGATAGCGAGACCCCTAGTGGGCCCTTGGGTGTGATCAGAATGGGTTGGGAACAAAAACTATTTTAAAAATGTGTGGATAGTTCAGGAGACTAAATTGGTATTGTTCCTAACATCTAAGGATTACAGCTACGACGCTACTAAGTCGTCATTAATATAAACAAAAAATACGATACTCCAACTTTAAACACTTCACCTTAGAGGTGTCAAAGGGCCGGGCTTGGGCAGGCCTAGCCCGGGCCCAGCGGGCTAGAAAAAGGGCTGGGCCATTTTGGGCTTTGGGCCTTGTAAACCGGGCCGAGCCCAAATCTTGGAAATGGAGGCCCTATCCAGGCCCAAGCCCTAGGCCCTAACTTTAGGGCCGGCCCAGGCCCCCTTTTTTTTCTTCTTTTTTGTGTTGAAAAAATACTCATTCATTAATAAATACAATTGATAGGTCCTAAACCATTCAATATCGTTCTTGTGACTAATGAAGTGTCTTAGAGCTTTACGTTTACTCTATTTGAGAATATTGATTAGCAACAAAGAGTAATTTTGTTCGCAAAAAAGACAATCTTTTCACATGAGTAAATATAAAGAAATGTGCAAGTCCAAAAAGTTAAAATAAAAAAGTAAAATATGAGGTGTAGAGAGAATGATGTGTGAGAAAGAAGGGGGAAAGGGAAAAAAATGACTCAAAATGATTTAAGGCCAGATTTAGGGCCAAAGGGCTAGCCAAAATAGGGCCGAAAAGAGGGCCAGAAACGGGCCAAGGGCCGGGCCGGGCCATTTTTGGAAAATATTAGGCCTGGCCCTAGCCCAGGCCCAAGGCCCTACAGGTTAGGGCCAGCACTATTCATGCTTAGGGCCGGGCCAGCCCGGGCTTATTTAGGGTCGGGCCGGCCCGGCCCGCAAGCGGCCGGCCCTTTGGACATCTCTACTTCACCTCATCCATTGATTAACGTAAAAGGAGCTAAATTGATTGCTAGCTCTCAAATAAATCTACTTTAAACATGAAAAATGTTCGTAATAGTATGTGAAATACAGATTAAATCTTAAAACAAATGGTGTGGCTCACAAGTCCAAAATTGTTTTTTTATACTTTTAATCAATGAAAGAACTTTCGAGGACATAGGCATGCCTATGATCACCTGAATATCTATAACTTGATCAATGATCTACAAATCAAAGAGAAATATACATACAAGAATTTTATAACCTTATGCAATTACGTATCCGTCTATCACAATCTTTATGATTTCAAGAAGAATATCACTATATGATTGTCTGACCTCAATCATTTGCTTAGCTTTTGTAAAACATTATTACATGTTTATGATAAAATTCAATGATCATTAACCATACAACGGACACGAATTTCCAAATTGTTTTCCTTGAAAAATCTTTAAAAACTGGTCAAAACGAATGGTCTGAAAAGCGTCAAACATGACATTGGAAGAAAAAGAAATTAAAATACACTTCTTGTTACTATAACGATGAAATAAAGTAAAATATCTTCACGTGCTTCTAATTCTATTCCTATTTCATTTTTACAACACACCTTTTAGTAGGTCGTATAAGTGATTTACTAATTAATAGGTTGTGCCTCGACTTTTTCATTTGCAACGTAGAGGATTATAATCGATCTCTAAGTTACTTAATTATTTTATATTAGAGTTATCTAAAAAAAAATGAAAGTTGATCAATGATGTTCGTTGTAGAATGATAGACAAAAAAAGATGTCCCAAACTTATATGGATAGGAAATCGGTACAGAGTTTATTCAACTATTAGGAAGTAGATAAGTACAAAAATTGTAGTTTTGCTTTATGTGTCTTGAATGTTTTACTTCTGAAGCTATATTTTCTGTGCAAAAATAAAACTATTACTTACAATTATGTAAAATTTAGACCCCAAATCTTGATTTTAAGTGAACTTCAACACTCATGTTATTCATAATTTTGAGTCTAGAAAAACATTGAATAATTTTTTGTATTCATATCTTGTCCCTCGAATTTAACAAATACTCTTGCAAAACCAATGAAAACTTCACAAGATAAAAAATATTAGTTTTCTGGTTTCTTTATATATGTATCAGTACAATAAACTAGATATATACAATGTCTTACCCATTTGACAATTCTTTTACTCAATCGTGTAGTAAGACTGTAATTAGTAATAAAAGTACTTGAAAGGTAACTCTGTTGATATTATTTTTAACCATCTTCTTTTAGAATTTTCAAAATTGTGTAAAGTACTTTAAATTCAAGTAATTCAAATAGTAAATTACTTATTAATGTTTTAACTGTTGTTTGTTGGTTGTTTACACTAGATTATCTCTTCAATATAAATACAAATTGCAATTTCTATGGTTGCTTATCTTTGCAAAGTATAAAAGACATACATGTATTGCAGATATGTAATTTGAGTATAATTTTCTCTGGTGGATCTTAATTCACCGAAGTTCACTTTTGGCAATAACTCGATTAAAGATTAAAACATAAGTAAGCTTGTTGTTGCTGAGGTATATTCGCTAGTAATAAGTACAAGTATATAATAAGCGAAGCGGGAAATACAACAAAACTCAAGGACATCCCTTTTACTCAACAAATCATCACATTAAAATAC
Organism: Escallonia herrerae; assembly: GCA_033070095.1. Taxonomy (NCBI): domain Eukaryota; kingdom Viridiplantae; phylum Streptophyta; class Magnoliopsida; order Escalloniales; family Escalloniaceae; genus Escallonia; species Escallonia herrerae. The sequence continues at coordinate 17,783 of JAVXUP010000189.1, forward strand.
GGCTTATAAAAATCCAACATAAAAAAAGTACCAAATCAGTAATTCAAACTATTTTTTTTGACTCAAATGAGTGCAAAAGTGAACAAACATGAATGACCGTTAAATTTTATTAAGGAAAAAGTGTTAATAGCCGAAAAATAAATCTTAAAGACACGTGACACTATCACGACCGTGGGATTTGCTTAGCTGATCAATATGACATCTTACTTTAATGACTGAAAAACACACATGCACAATGAAAAAAAGAAGGAAAAACAAGTTATCTCTTCTCATACACTAGCACACACGCACACACTATGTGTGCGCGCGTGCACACACACGCATGTTCTTCAACACTTTTCAATCACACACACACACACACACTCGTTGATGGGGGTGGGTCGCACAACATACCACATTTACTTACCATCACCGTCGCCCAACATCACAGCCGCAACCATCTTCATCATAAGTTATCAATTGATAATCCCTCTTGAAATCAATAAAATAACCCTAGAGGCGGATTAGGAATTTTGAAAAATTAATGAGGATTTTAAACTGAACACAATCACAAACAATTATAGAGCAATAAGTAAAGATATTGAGTTAGAGATACTTCACAAAGAGATTTCAATGATTAGTTTGAACCACCATCAAACATACATCTACTTCTTCAAGAAAGTTCCTTGCAAGAGCACTAGAATCCACTAGCAACAATCTTCTTCTGGGTCAAGATCAAAACACTTACAACATTTGGTAATATCCCCACACCAAGTACAAGCCTTGCATCCGCAAAGCTTACCCAAGACTTGACAAACCCAAGCCTTGATCACAATCCTTTGACAAAGATCAAATTTGTACAAAGAAACCATCTTGAAAGAAAATAAGTACAAATGAAGCTCTGGTATAAAAAAGAAATGAGAGAATTGATGACTTGATTAATGGTCACTCTCAATCAAAGAATTGCTCATAAAGATTATCTCTCCAATGATGTAAAATAATGAAGATGAAGAGAGAAAAGTTTAATTTATGAGCCTTAATGTTTCTCTAATGAATTGAGGCTTAGAATGTGATTTTCATGGTGTATGATGAAGTCCCAAATCATTTTTACATGGTGGATAACAAATATAGCCGTTATTAAAAGATTTGTCATGATTTTGGGCAAAACTAGCGTTATTTTTTACCCAACAGTTAATAAAGTTGACTGCATTCACAATGTAGTCGACTGCATTCCCTTATAGCCCATTTCTCGACTGTCTCACGGAGTCCCCTATCTATTTTGAGACACCGTTTTTTGTGTTGGAAAGTTAATGAAAAGTTCTGTCAAAATATGAAAAGAATAGCTCCAAAAACGTTCTTAAGAAAAACTGAGTGAGCTCTAAAATTCACTCATTTTTAAGAAACACGCTTGTATGAAATTATGAACTCATATGCAATGCACAAGGTGTCCTAAAGTCATTTTAGGTCATAGTCATCAATCTAAGCATCAAACCAAGACTAGTCACATAAAAGTAAAGATCATTCATAACTCAAAGTAACTTAGCCTATACATTACTTGTTGCACTTTGACATTAGACTTGATGAAACTTCCATAGCATGTCCATTATACCTTTAAGCTTCTTTAGCTTTAATCCATGTAATCAACTTCTCAAATGTATCTTTATGAGTGTGTATGTATATACTTACTAAGAATTCACTCAAAGCACACAATAGAACATAATCAATGTGTAGTTATCATCAAAATAAGATGTAAGTCTAAGTTATCCAACCATGGGGCTAACACCCGCCAACCTTTGATCTCCACCATACTCACCACCATCACAACCTTCAATTCCAAACACAAAAAACCTCCATCCATTCCATATTCATCATAAGCTATCAATTGATAAACCCGCAAGCACTACCATCTTCAATCGTAACCTTCAAGACCTACAAAGGGATGGGATTTTGTGTGGCGTGCAATTATTATAGTTGAGGTTCAGATCTGTTCTTTTTTCCAGTGAGATATATATATATATATATATATATATATATATATATATATATATATATATATATATATGTGTGTGTGTGTGTGTGTGTGTGTGTGTGTGTTTGGATGGTGGTGGTTGGCAGTTTCGGTGATTTGGAATGCGGTGTGTTTCTTTCTGATGTGTATGTGTGCCTATGTTTTGTTTATCTTTTTGATGGGTGTATGTGTGTGATGATGTGCGTGAGTGTTTTTCCTCCTGATGTGTAAGTGTTTGCGCGCTGATGTCTGTGTGTTTCATTCTATAATGGTGTTTATATGTGCGTATTTCTTCTGGACCAATCAATTAGGAAGACATGAGTTACATGTAATATTTTCCATAAAGACGGACATACCTCTAGACTTTTTAACAGCTTCCACCTTCCGTCTTTCTTCAGTCTGATTTGGTTCAAAAATGTTACTTCAGGTACTTCTTTGACACTTTTAAAATGTTGGGTACTTCTTGAGTGATAGTTTAGGGCATAAATTTGACATTAACCATAGAGTCCTTAACTCTAGAAAGTAATTCTTACATTAGTAAATTTTATATAATTTTTGAACATTCTAAATCTCTACTTAACCAAAACGAATATTAGTAACAACGGTTACAAACTTCAGATCAGATCTGGGATCATGGAATCACCAATATCCTCATGCAAATTATGGTGGGTTTGATGGTGATTTTTGTGGTAGTAGTAATGGTTGATGCGAAAGGGGTGGTGGTGGCTGTCGCTCAGAAGGGGTCGTGGGATCAAAATGTGGGAGGTGGGATTCATGGGCAGAAAAATGAGGTTATGGTCATATGGTGGTGGTGGTGGTGGTACTGGGGAAAGTTTAGTGTGAAGACAGAGCCGTCCAATGTGAGACCATGTGGAGGTCAGGGCGAGGGCGAAGGGTGAGGATGGGCGTGGGTGACTCTGTGTGGTGGTGGTGGGGGTTCGTGGTGGGGGTTCGACCGTGTAATGCAATGCGACCGAATAAAGAGATGATGTGGATGCCACGTCAGAGTTTGATCCAAACCGTCCATTTGTCCACCAAAATTTGAGTCATCCAAAAAATTAAAAATCTTACCCTGAAGTGATAAATTACAGTGTGTTAGAAGTCTGGGTGTTGAACATGAAAATTCCGGCACACATGAAAAATCTTACCGTCAAGTGATAAATTACGAGGTTTTATGCACAATTAATCCTTCTTTTTAGAAGATATTGGGAAGTTACTAACTCGCAAAAAAAATGATTCCTCGGTAGAAAACAATTTTTACAAATCAACTGCTACATTCAATTTAGCAATCTTCAATAGAAAGTACAAATTCGAATTGAAACCTTAGACCGAAGGAGATCAGGCAATATATTTGACAATAATGCAATTCTTGTTAGACCAGAAAAAGTATACATGAAACGATGTCCTAATTTATATAACATTTCATTTTCTAAGCATCCACTGCACGTTGGAGTGCCCAAGACTGGATGTAAGCACAACCCCACTTCAAAAAACAAAAAAAAATGAACAAATGACATATATTAAGTTGGACCTTCATTGACTGGCTTTAAGCACCTCGTAATTCAACCTGCATATCCTTGGTCAAAAAGGATAGAAGGGGCAACTTGCACCTAATCTATTAGTCGCTCGTTTCTTCAGCAAAATTCCGTGTAACGATGGCACGTCTTGCTGTGGGGGCAAGGTCAAACACCACGATGTTTGGCAACTAAGCACCCAACAACCATATACAACACCGACTCATCACAACCACGCTTCGTGGTTTCATTTCTTTACATGCTCAGGAATGAGACGTTGACGTAGTTCGGGAGATGCACCGGCCAGCTCTGTAATAAGTATGGCATGATCAAGAAACAGAGGACATCTTCAAGCTCATGACAAGACATGACTGAAAAAGCTACTCACCTTGAGGCGTGAAGTTGAATAGAGGAGGAAGAGGTCGGCCATTTGGCAAGCTTGCATTTGGGTCCCTCAGATCATCAAAGAAAGGGTGCGCACATGCCTCCAACTGAAATTCATCGTGCAAATTAGGAATCCACTTTGAACAAGTGCTTTGTCCAATACAATTTCATATTACGGAAGCATGTGTTGATACGTAATGGTGACCAAATTTGATTCTCAAATGAACACATGATCAAGAGCAACAAAAAGTAACGATCAAAAATAAGCAGCAGAAGTACAAACAAAACAATCTGTGGCTCATAATAAGCCCCACCTCGAGACCACCGCACCCCCCCCCCCCCCCCCAAATCGCGATAATAAGAGATTCAAGCATGCTAGATATTTGTTGCCCCGTACTTTGATAGCTTAAGCTGCTCTGACTTGCATTTGGTTTGCACCTTTGGTTCATTCCACGTGCTATTTATTCTCTAACAGCTCGTGTAAGAGTTAACATTGTATCAAGGCTAATGTTTTAGGATCAAATCTTTCTGCATGCACTTATGAAGGTTGTCAATCTATGTGTAATCGGAGGCTTGCACATGATGGAAATGTTGATAGATAATACAGCTGGTTAGGCTCAATTGTTGAAAGCTAAAGCTGAGAGCAAATATAGTAAAAAACGCATTTATGGCATGCCACACTAATATACTAAGACAGCACAAAAATGCCATTACCAAGCAAAATAAAGTTCTAAATTAAAGCAAAATCCAATTCAAGTAAGGATGAGATAAATCATAACAGGGAAGCTATTCAAACTTCCACGAAGACACATAAAGCTTCTACTAAAAAACTTCAAAAACACCCATACAAAGCCACAACTTTGTGTTGACCCCATTTATCTATAACACAAGAAGACAAGTTCACAACAAACTTTATCTACTCATTTTGTCCCACACATACATACAGACCCCCACAATGCCCAGACACCGGCATTTATAGATTAAGACGTGCATACCACCCTCTAGTATGTGGTAATAGTAATCCTACTACTCTCTTACGAGAGATCGCTGGATGCTCATGCAACAAAGTTGAACCTACATTCCCAAATCATAGCTTAAGCAGGAGAACACTTCAAAGTGACTATCAATAGATGCACTGCTTAATTAAAGCTTTTGCTAGATGTTGACAATTAGAAAGAAGAAAAAAAAATCGAGGGGAATAAATTTGGTAAAAGAAACAACCTAAATTTCTACTGAATAAGGAAACTCTAAATAACATACAGGGGTAAACCGCAGACTAGGTGAATACTGGAGCAATCTTGATACAAGATCCAAAGCTTCTGTAGGCATCCGCTTGTTAAATACCTAGATTAAAAAAATCACAATCAGATTTCTTCGTGTTCCCCACTTTCGAAAATTACAAAGTTTAGATTTTATCAACGAACCTTGTGCCATGGATGAGCTTTGATCTGAGGAAACTTGAATTCCGTGTAGTTGGGATTCATACACTTAATTTCTTCCCTGGTTGGTGTTCCCAAAATCTAAATAGCATGTAAGCGAAAAATAAAAAGGAAAAAAGTTAAGAGGTGCAAATATAATACTTCTTTAGGATAACTAGAGGAAGAAAGAGTCAAAAGGATAGTTAACCTTGATGATTTCAACCAGCTGATCAACACCGCTTTCCCCAGGAAACAGAGGCTGCATGTGTAAAACCAGAACGAGTCAGAACCAGCTTCGAACATAGTCAACAAGAACAGAACTACAAGTAACAGATGTGTATATTCCAACAGAAAAATGCTTACAGTATGGGAACAAAAGATTGTCATGCAAGTAAATATTCCAAAAAACTCCATAAACGACATTTAATTCACAAACAGAATAACATTATGCGAATTCCTACTTCTACTAATGGCAAAACGCACACCCGAACAGATCAAGACTAAATACATAGATGAACATATGCTGTAGCACAAAGTGCTATACTATAGATCAACGATATAATTTGCACATGTTAGTTCCACGCTTGCATTATTATGGTGAGATAAAAGGATTTCATGGAATTTACTAGAAGCTACTTCCGATCCTAGTAATCAAGGTTCAGCTATATTAATTGTTAAATGTAAACCAACATATGCACTTACCCGACCAAGTAGAAGTTCTGCCAAAACACAACCAACAGACCACATGTCAATTGCCGTTGTGTATTCCGTAGCCCCAAATATCAGTTCTGGGGACCTATAATATCGTGAGCATATATATGATATGTTGGGTTCGCCAGGCATCTGCAATAAGACAGTTGATTCTTCAAATTTTGCCACGCATTAATAGCAGTGGAATTACCAAAAATGCAAACTTACCAACATCTTTGCACTTCCAAAATCACATAGCTTTAGCTGATGTGTCTGGGAATTCACCTGCAGCAGAGCATGGATTAACAAACTTTGCGTAACTTCGTTGCTTTTAGTGGACATCGGCAAAAGGGGTACTTTCTTAGACAATGCATAAAGTTCCATGATTTCTCATATTTACCCCCAATTGCACTGATTAAAAAAAATTAGAAATAAGTAAGAGTAAAATATAATGGCATCTCAATGTCACCACCAAAGAAAGAAGCCAAAGGGGCGAAACTGGAAGTGACGGCAGCTACATTAGTAGATTTTCAAAAAAAACTGTCTCGTTCATAAGAACACAGAGTAACGTATAGCTCTCAAAGTCACCACCAAAAAAACAACTTTCTTAGATCATAACTCAAGCTAAATAAACCAAAGACCTGATATAACAACCCCACAAATCTCTACACCAGTAACATGTTGAGACACAGACTACCCATCCTGGCATCCTACCCAGCATGTGAGGTCATGCAGTTCCAGCAAATGTACTTCTACATCTATAGCTTCTCTTCAGAATAATGTAAACACATGGAAATAGTATGCCAATGTTGACATTTCATATCAGACAACATCACTGCTAGTTCCAAATATGAAGTATTGACCACTTTGTCAAAACTATCTTGTGACAGACCTATCTTCCCTCCTGAACTTCATAAGCAATTTGTCCAAAACCTTAACAGTGATCAAAGCATAAAATTACAATGATGGTGGCAGTTAACAAATGGCATTCACCACAGACTCTCCAACAACTGCGGCATGTACTGACGCACACTAGCAAGATCAGGAAAACTTGGAGCATGTGCTTGTTAAATCCAAAGTGAACTTTTAAACGCAAAGGCAAATCTTACCAATAAATTCTGGGGTTTGATATCGCGGTGACAGACACCAATAACATTATGTATGTAGTTGAGAGCACGGCAAATCTGCAAGATGGTAAAGTATATGATTCAGGTACAAAACAATGTCCAGTGGGCCTAACCCACGATGGAAAAAATAGATTAATGGGCACTTTAAGAAATTTACCTGATATGTATATAGTTGCACATAAATGACAGGCACATGTTGGTTTATCCTGGTATAGTGCCTTGAAAAACGGTAGACAGTTTCAGGTACATACTCTAGGACAAGGTTAAGATACAATTCGTCCTTTTCAGTAGTTGAAAAGAAGCAATGCTTCAGTTGAACAACATTTGGATGCTCAAGTAATCGCATAATCTGAAGTTCCCTGTTCTTGTATCTCTTATCCTGCAAAACCTTCTTTATGGCAACAGATTCACCAGTTTCCAAGCATTTGGCCTAGAACATACACAGAAACAAAGAATATGAAAGAAAAAGAAAAAAAAAGGGCCTAGTTAGAATGATTGGGTGACAGCAAGGAAGTTTAAACAAGACCATGACTTTTAATGGACAGTAGGCAAGACCATTCCGAGTACCTGGAAGACAACACCAAATGAACCAGTGCCAACTACACGCTCTGCCATGTAAGACAAGGTCTGCACCAATTATAGGCAAAAAAACCATCAGTTACAAGAAACTTTTAACCATTCAAAAACTACATAAGAATATATGGATACAACAACAAAGTTGTAAGAGCTGGTTTCCCAATTCCACACATCATATTCGATGCCATGAGTAACAAAATAAAATGCACACACGACAACAAAAAGAATCTTACATAGAGATTCAGCAATGCTCTTGTTTCTACCTCCATACTGTTAACATTTGTTTGAATCGAAAAGATACATTTGGCAACCAGTTTTTTGCTTTGTCAACAACAAAAAAAGGTTCCACTTTTAGGCTCAAAAGGTGATCATGTATCATGCCTTCTCATTTCAGTCAATTATGGCATTGAACTCTCTTAGGAATAACAACATTTCAACACATTCTTCCCCTCAACCCCCTAACTTATTCTTTTTCTTTCTTCCATTTACTAACCAAATAACATATCACCCTAATATACAGTACTGGCATCAGCATTATACAAAGCCAAAAAGGACTCTTACTTTTAAATATTTCCTCAGGGGGAGGGGAAGAAAAAGCTAACAGTTAGCATAGGCAATCCAGTAATTCTACAATATATATCACCTGTTTCCCTTGCCCATTTCGACCACTCACGGTAGTCGTAATTATCTGACCTGCTTCTGTTCCACTACCACTAACCACAGTGGCTTCAGTATCCTGCATGATAAAAGCCAATGAGCAGTAATACTCTTTAAGTCCCTTGCGAGGTTTCTGATCGACGAACTACACTTAAGAGTGAATTAGAAAAAGATTTGAAGAAAACTAAACAAACTATTTAACTTTTACCTTATCGTCGTCGTATTTTTCTTCCCTGATTTTCATTTCATGCATTTCTTTGGGAAGCTCATCGTAGCCAGTTTTCTCAGGCTTGGAAACAGAAGATAATTTGGATGTGCTCGGAGCAGTTTCCATAGATGTCGAAGCCATGTGCTGCTCTAAGGAAGTGCTGCATTTATCCTCCGCTTGTGATTCACCTGTAACCCTCCAATCTACTTCTTGCTCAACCTTTACCCTCTTTATGCTAGAATCTCCACCCTACGAGGGGATCATAACAATCACATGTCAATGAATATAGTAGAAAAGAATCAGTAGGACTACCTTGCTCATAAATTGTACTGCATAGATCATAAGGTATCAATGAAGTTAAGTAGGTAAACAAGATATAGGTCTCCACCAACAAAGTCCAAAGCCTGACGGTAGTGGTAAGTAAGCCTATTAGCAAAGTCTAGGTAAGCAGACAGAAGTAACTATAGAAGAACTTGCAAGGAAAATTGTACAAATCTTATTCCAAAGATCTCCCACATGAATGTTAAACGAAATTGCTAGAGAGCAGCCACCGATATTGGCCATCTCATATGAACAAAATTCAGTTCTTACTTTTAAGTTATGAACAAGTTTGCATACCTCAAAGTTAAATTTATATCCTGGCAAACTTTAATATGATTAATTGATTAGCTAAAACACGGCTTACACATAACATTTGCAAGTATAGTTTATTAAGCATTCTCTCATGGTAAAAACATAACATTCCAAGTTCAGGAATAAAATCTTTTTTTTTCCTTTATAACCTTCAGTACTATGATATGCGCCAAACAATTAGGTATCACCAAACCACTGAGAACACTACATTCCACTCAAAAACGCTTCACGCCTACCCACCTAGATGCTTATTAGGCTTCACTAGATAAAAAATAAATACTACACGCAAACCTTTCTTTTTCTTTTGACCTTAACAATTAAGATATGAATCAAATTGAGCTGTTGCAAAGCGTGGAAGCATAATAAATCTCTACAATAACAACGCAAACAATACTGAAAGTTACATTCCACTTAAAAAGTGCTTTACGCCTACCAACCACAGCGCATGATAGGCCTCGGAGCAATAAAAATTTCTCTATGTTAGTGATCATTTCACACCTGGGATCTGCCCTTGCCAATGATCGACAAACTTACATATTGTACTAACACATGTACATCATAAATTGGAAAATTTTGCAAAATAATCACCAAATTATGGTCAATAATTTGATTTCTGCTCATTGCGCACACAGATTAGCCAAAAAAAAAAACGAACAGCTATCGCAAGCTGCATCTAAAATTCAAAAAATACATCACACGTAAAATTAAAGAACAGGGGTCCATTCAACAAATAACGTACAGAAATCACAACCTGCAGCTAAAAACTCATAAAAACAAAAAGAAAATCACCAAAAATAGCAAATAAAATAAGAAAATTAAGATATTCCGGTCAAACACGCGTAGAGAGGAACTCACGGGATCGGAGACGGAGGAACGGCCGGAAGCAATGCTCTTGAGGCGACGCATGACATTCATCTTGGGACACCAGAACTGAAAACCCTAAATTTCTAACCCTTTTCTATCTGTTTACGAGAAGAAGAAAAATTTTGCTGAAGAAGGTCGAGAGAGGAGGGGAAGGGAGAGAGAGAGAGAGAGAGAGAGAGGCTTCTTCTTCTGTTTTTTTCACCCCTCTTTCTCTCTCCTCCTCGTTCAACAAACAGTGAGGATATGGAGGAATTTTGTCAAAAAACGACACCGTCTCTCTCTCTCTCTCTCTAGACTTCGCTTTTTCGGTTTTCTCAATCTGGGTCAAAAGTCCATCGTTCAAAGCTTCCCCCAGCTCCTGGTCAAACTGCGATTATCGGCCGTGGATTGCTTATCATGGCGGCTGGACGGTTGAGATCATGGTGTTTGAATACGAGGTTCGGTAAATTTTGGGACGTAGATGCCATTGGGATATTCGGCAAACGAGGTGTCGAGTTGAATGGGCCGGGTCAGGCGGGTCAGCAGCCCAAAATCTTGTCGGTTTGATGAGTTTGTAACCTTGTATGCCGTTAATTCGGGCTGGGTCAAACCCTGGGCTCGACCGAGGCCCATGACTTAAGTAGAGTAGACTGTTGATATTCGAAGGCAATGTTTTGGGTTGTCTTTCACAGTTTTATGTGCAAATCACATGAGTAGGTTAAGAGCTCCTTCGTGATTGAATTTTAGAGACAATAAGTCAGATTAGAACGGAGATTTTGGTAAAAAAAAAACAATTTGAGGGTCTATTTGGGATCGATTCTCAAACTTCGAATTATATCTTAATCAAATTAAAGAATCAGCTTTAAACTATGAATAATATTTGAAGAAGTAAATACTAAAAGCAGCTTCAATGCGACAAGACGACCAGAAATTTAATGTTTGATTTAAAGGTGCTAAAGGTCTCTGTGATAAATAAGGATGTTCCCGTATGCTACTTACTTAAACTTGATGATGAAAAGTGCCAATCCATGATTCTCATTTCCTCAAATTATGAGTTAATTTAAATAATTTTGTATCTTAGTCAAACACTTATTAATCTGATTTAACTTAGAAATAATCAAGTTTAACCATTTCATAATCAATTTTAAACGGGCTCTAATTAATTAATTTTTGATAGAATCAGTTTCTATTTGGTAAAAATTGTAAAGGAAGGTGCTTGTTAAAAATAGTTTTAATGTGAAAAATGACGAAGAAGGGCATTAAAGAATATATAAGATTTTCAATATGTTATTTTAACAACAATTTCAAATTGAGCAAAGTAAATAAACGCTTATTTCTTCAAATTTTGGAGTTTTCATCATATGCCTTATAAATAATCTAGATAAAAGAACAACTAATTATCAAACTTTTACCAAGAGCCAAAAGGGAAAAAAAAAGGCATCATCATTGTCATTTTGTTGGTCTCCAAAAGTGTTCACGACCATAAATCACAAAAGTGTGGTGTGTGCTTTATGATTTTGAACACTTTTTCGGTCTCATATAAGCCCATGTGATTGTGGGTCAATTCGGTCATTCCTGTTGTTAGTTTGACCCGTTAACTTGTGCGTTAATTCTGATTTCTACCCTACGATAATGGCTGTCGTGTATCACTTGTTCGCATACTACTTTCAGAACTATGAAAGTAACGATGTTCTAGTAAATATCATTTGATAAAATTTAAGCTCGCCTGTGTTGTATAAATTGCATTTTTCGCACTAAAAGAATGAAATAATATTCCAATAGTATACTTGCAAGAAATCGATGAATAGTGTTTAAAATTCCCTGCTTTAAAAATTGTTTAAACATTATAACCAAATAAGAAAAACTGAACTCCCCAAAAAAATATTTATATGCAAACATAATGAATCAATTGCTGATTGTGATCTTCTTGGCATCGAATGCAACATATATCTTTCTTAAGGCAGTTGAGTATACTTGTTGTGCACCTATTAGCATCAAATGAATGTATTGATGGATGAAAGAGTCTTCACCCGCATGGCTTGTTATCTCTCTGATAAGCCACACATAGATGATTCGCATTGATTGTGATATATAATTTATTATGGGGCCAAATGCTGGCTTAAGAAAGATAAATTGCATTGAAAAGCCCCGTGAAATTTGAAAAAGTTGCGAAAAAAAATCGCTCACACTGTCTACTATGATTAGAGATGTTAAACGAGTCGATTGTCCAAGACATAGCTCAGTCCAGCCTGATTCATATGATGAATGATGATTCGTACGATGAACAGTGCATGCTCGGGCTACAAAAGCTAAAGGGTAGGGCTTCAGCTGGACCTCCTTTTTCCTTAAAGGAGCCCGACTTGGCACATTTTGAAGTACTACTCGGCCCAGCCTAGTCCCTATTCAGCCCAAGTCCACCCAGCCACAAAGATTATTCAAATTCAAAAATTTTGACTTTCTCCCAATGGTCATTAGGCATTGCTTTGACCATTTTTAGCCCCCAATAGCTATATTGTTTGAAGATATATATATGTGTAACCATAAGCTAGCCATTTATGTACTTTTACGTATTTATCATTTTTAATAACAACAAAATTAGTCGTTAGAGTATTTTGTTCCATTGTAAGGCTTGAGAAGATATCCACAAATAGAGATCCGTTGACCGCAGGAGCTCCAAGCCTACGGTCGAGCATTCAATCATAGATAGTGTAAAGAAATATACTAGATTTCGCACCAAGTAATGAAGAAGAGAATCGAAAATAATAATAGAAAATTGAGGCACGCAAGACACAAGATTTACATGATTCGGTGAAAAATCTACTCCACGGTGGTAGCAGTGATTTCACTATGTTTATCATTGGAGATTACATATCTCACTCTTTCTCAACAAACTCTCTCAAAGAATGGTTCTTCTCTCTTATCCTCAAAACACAATACAAGCCAACATATATATATATATATATATACTTAAAGATAAGTAGTGACTTTCTCTAAATAACTAATGTGGGACAAGACTTATATACTTAGGACTAGGTTGTAACCTTCTCTGAATAACCGATGTAGGGATCTCACATATTCTGGGGTTTTTTTTATCCAAGACACATTATCACAAATCTCTACCTTGACTTGGATAAAACAAGCCACAAACAACCTGAAAATATTATCTGCTACTATCATACCTGCCCCTTAGGGCTGCACCTCAAATACTGCTGATACCGATCAAATATAAGCAGTGCTTAAACTTGATCTCTGGAATATGCTTTGTCATATGTCTGCTAGAATTTCATCTAAAGAAATCTTCTCTACCATAACAGTACCCTGAGAAATCACATCCCGAATAAAATAAAACTTGACATCGATGTGCTTGGCCCACTCATGGAACATCTGATTTTTGGTCAGATGTATGGCACTTTGACTAAAGCAGTAAACAATGCTAGATTCCTGCTTCAACCCTAAATCACCAACCAAGCCCTTCAACCAAATAGCTTCCTTTACTGCTTCGATCGCTGCTATGTACTCAGCTTCCGTAGTAGACAAGGCAACAATAGTTTAAAAAGTAGCCTTCCAACTGATCACACAGCTCGAAAAAGTGAAGACATAACTTGTCAAAGATCTCTTCTTATCCAAATCTCCAGCGTAGTCTGAATCCACATATCCAACAACTCTATCATTCGCATCACTGCTCCGATGGTAGACCAAACCAGTACCCGCAGTACCTCTCAGGTATCGAAGTATCCACTTCACTACCTGCCAATGAGCTTTTTCAGGATCACCCATGTACCTGCTACGACACTGACCACATGAGAATATCGGGCCTCGTACAAAGCATAGCATACGTGAGACTACCTACTGCAGTAGCATATGGAACACACGCCATGTGCTCCACCTTGTCCTGGGTCTGTGGGGAATCAGTTGCTGAAAGCTTGAAGTGTGTCGTTAAAGGAATAGTTACAAGTTGAGAGTTTTTCATACCAAAGCCTTGTAGTACACGTTCAATGTACTTTTTTTGGGACAAGTACAAAATTCCTGCAGGTCGATCACCTTGAATCTCCATCCCTAATATCCTCTTTGCTGCACCCAAGTCTTTCATCTCAATTTCCCTTTTCAATTGTTCTTTCAAACCATTGACATCTGGCATTGATTTTGCAGCAATCAACATATCATCAACATACAACAACAAGTATATATGGGAACCATCTGCGAGCCTTTGGTGATACACACAACTGTCATAAGCACTCCTGGTGTAACGTCTCTGCCATGAAAGTGTTGAACCACTTATACCACTGGCTTGAAGATTGCTTTAATCTATACGAGGATTTCTTCAACAAGCAAACATGATCTTTCTTATCTTGGATCATGAACCCCTCTGGTTAACGCATGAATATCTGCTCTTCCAACTCACCGTGTTGAAAAGCTGTCTTGATATCCAGCTATTCTACCTCTAAGACATATAAAGCAACCATAACAAGCAACACTCTTATCGAAGTATGTTTTACTACAGGAGAAAAATATTTCATTCTAATCAATACCTTCTCTCTGAGTAAAACCCTTAGCTACCAAGCATGCTTTATACCTTGCATCTTCCATTCAGGAATTCCTTTATTCTTTTTGTAGATCCATTTGCAACCAACAATCTTTTGGCCCACAGGCGGTTTCACTAATTCCCACATTTGATTCTTGTAAAGAGATTTCATCTCCTCACTCATAGCAACTATCCACTACGCTAATTCCGTGCTCTTGATGGCCTCTTTATATGTAACAGGCTCTTCAACCTAGATATCATCTGCCACACTTAGAGCACAAGCAACCATATTTGCATATCCATACTTGAAGAGGTCGAATTTCTCTTCTCGATCTGTTTTTGGCAATGTTATACTGCTTCCTGAGGTTCTTTATTCTCCTAGGTAGAATGGGAACCATCATCCTTATCTGTAGGAATTATAGGCAAAGAATCTGGAATTCGAACCTCTAGCTCCACCTTCTCCCTGGCACCGTGGTCTTTCCCTACAGCAATCAACTCATCCTTCTTCAAAAGCATCGAAGACTCATCAAAGGTCACATCTCTGCTTATTAGGAACCTGGATGACGTAGAATCAGGACACCACAACCGGCACCCTTTTACCCTATTTTCATATCCTAAGAAAATGCACTTCTTTGCTCTTGGCTTAAGTTTACCATCATTAACATGAGCATAAGCAGGACAACCAAATATCCTCAAATTTTCATAACTAGCATGCTTACCCGACCAAACTTCTTCAAGAGTCTTACAATCAATTGCAATCGATGGAGACCTATTTACCAAATATGCAGCTGTGTTAACAGCTTCTGACCAAAATTCCTTCAGTAACCTGACATTTGAAAGCATACATCAAGCCCTCTTAAGGAGAGTCCTATTCATCCGTTCTGCAACCTCATTTTACTGTGGCATTTTTCAATGCAATGCCTCACTATGCATTCATTCTTGCAGAACTCTGTAAACTCGTCCAAGTAAAATTTCATGCCATTGTCAGTCCTCAAGTATTTAATTTCTTTTTATTTTTCAATCATTGTTTTAAACTGCTTCCACTGAACAAAGACATCACTCTTCTCTTTCAGAACGTACACCCAGACCTTTCTTTATCCCTGAATTTCACCCTGCACTGCTTCCCAAAGCCACAATACTCACAAAAAATTCAGCTTTCTTGTTTTCTTACTTCCCAACAAACCTTGTTTGCTCCGCACATTCATACCCCTCTCACTCATATGCCCAAGACGCATATGCGAAAGCTTGGTTGTGTCAGAATTTATATTAGAAGATGAAGTTGTTGCTGCTGCTCCTATAACTGTGCTACCCTGCAACAAATAGAGACTATTTTGTTTTAACCCTTTCATCACAACAAGAGCACCCTTCATTATCCTCATAACTCCACCTGTAGCCTGATAGCTACAACCATTTGAGTCAATCGTACCCAAAGAAATCAGATTTTTCCTTAGCTTTGGAATGTGCTTGACATCAGTCAAAGTTCTCACAATACCATCATGCATCCTAATCTGAATTGAACCTAAACTGACCACCTTACAGGCGACATTGTTTCTCATAAGAACTTTACCACCATCAAATGAGCGATAAGTGGCAAACCAATCGCTATTGGGACACATATGATAAGAGCAACCAGTACCAAGAATCCACCCTTCATCTGAGAAACTGATAGTTACTGAGAGAACATTCGCACCATCAGAATTATCTTCTACTACTAGACCTGGCAAACGAGCATACCCGAGGGTACGGGTAAAACAAGTACGGGTAAAAAATACCCATTTTTTCCCAAGTAAGTATTTCATGTACCCGTACCCTATGAGGACGGGCTAGGTATTACCCACGGGTATATCCAATTTTTTGCGTTCTTTTCAAACAATTTTTTTTAAAACCACATTTTGATTATTACCAATCCATTTTTTTATTAACAGTTTGTTTTTAAATCTCATCTTGATAATTAAGTAGATTTTCTTTTTTTCAATCCTTTATTTTTACTAAAGCGTTCTCTTTCTTGTAGTTAAAGGTACTTTAATTTCAATTTATGTAAACTACTCTACTCATAGCACTTACTCCTACTTAATTGCTCACTACTTAGTACACGTTAATATAAGTACCATAAGAACGTTAAGCATCAAGCATGTATCAAGCCCCATCCCCCACGCCCACCCACAATCCAAAATTAGACAATTTGACTTAAACATAAGACATCACATGAATAATAATTGATAAAGTCTTCAAGTCTTCAACTAATTCTTTCAACTTCCGCATCACTTCAAGTCTTTAGGCATCCGTCAAACTTATTGCATCCAATGAACCATCCATGGTCGGACTGCTCGGCAAACTTAGCGTTAATTCACTATCCTCGGGATCTTCACCTACAATTTAAACAAATATGACTAAACTAAATCTCAAAACACATAAATAGATTTATAAATCAACATTCAACAGTCCACCACAATACATAGTTCTCACGTTTATACAGCTTGATAGTGTAGAAGTTGATTATTTAGTGAATTTCACGTTTCATTCATACAAAAGTACCATGATTTTCAGAATTTCAGTAATTTTAACAATCCCAAAAATTCAATCAATTCAAACACAGGAATCCATTTAATCATTAATCAACATGGAACAATCTAAACTCTAAAGTTCCAAAACTTCATCATCATTCATTGAGGTGTGGTCTGTGTAACGGTGTTCATTGAAAAGGAGGAGTTTAAGAAGTGACTAACCTTGCTTGTAGAAATTCGTAACGAACAGTGGTGAATTGGTGAACAGCGGTGGTGGCGCTGCTTCGGTGGTCGGCGTAAAGACTTAAAGATGTCGGTGATTGGTTGTCGATTTGTAAGAAGCTAGGCAACGGTGGTCGATTTGTGACGATTAGCGTCGGTCGAAGAAGATTGGCAGTCGGTCGTCGATCTGTGAATGTGAGCCGTGACTACTCGTCAATCGTGAGCTTGAGCCTTGAGAGACTGAGACTGGTCCACGCCTCCTCACTGCCATCGTCGATGTGTAGAGGAGGAAAAGGTGTGGCGATGAGACTCTCAGAGTGAGAGACGGCTGAGAAGATGAGAAGAGAGTAAAGTATAATATGATAATTAGGGCAACTAAAGAGTATGAGTATATATACCTCAAAAAAGGGTAAAACCTGGTTACCCGTTACCCAAACCAGACCAAACTGAAAAAACGGGTCGGTCCATGTCCAATTTGAACGGGTAGCATTTTGGGCTGCCCGTACCTGCAATTCCTTAACGGACCTGGGTGGACCCGCCGGTACGGGCCAAAAATTGCCAGGTCTATCTACTACTCCATCATCAACAGTCTTGGAATTATCCTTTTTCTTCCTTTTATGCTCAGGACAATCCTTTCTATAATGCATTTCCTTGTGACAATGATAGCACTTCAATTTTCTGCCCTTTGACTGAGACCTCGATCTTTCTTTCTTTCTTTTTAGATCCAGCATGGTCAGTGCTTCGGTCTCGAGCCATCAGACTATCACCATGTTCCTCTCTCCTACTTTTTGAAACCTACTTCCTTAATTCCTGAGAATTTATTGCAGCCTCATCCTCCTTCATGGAGATATTGTCCTTCCCATATAATAAGGTAGTAACAAGATGTTCATATGCGGAGGTAAAGAACACAGCAACAGAAAAGCTTTATCTTCATCTTCTATCTTGATATCAATATTTTGCAAGTATAATATTACCTTATTATATTCATCAAGATGATCACTGATTGATGTACCTTCTTTCATCTGAAGAGTATATAGATGTTGCTTTAAAAACAGACGATTTGTCAGAGACTTCGTCATGTATAAGCTCTCCAATTTCAGCCACAATTCAGCTGTAGTCATTTCCTGAGAAACCTTTCGCAACATGTTATCGGCTAAACACAGCAACAGGGCACTATGGGCTCTCTCTCACATGTCTTCTTTTTCATTGGCAGACATCGTATCAGGAAACCATTGTTTCCCTTTTAACGCTTTTAACAACCCTTGCTGAATTAGAACAGCAGGCTTCTTCATCTTCCATAAACTAAAATCGTTCGATTCATCAAACTTTTTCAAATCATACTGTCACTGGAGATTACAAATCTCAGTCTCTCTCAACAAACCCTCTCAAAGAATGGTTCTTCTCTCTTATCCTCAAAACACAATACAAGCCAACATATATATACTTAGAGATAAGTAGTGATTTTATCTAAATAACCAATGTGGGACAAGACTTATATACTTAGAACTAGGCTGTAACTTTCCCTGAATAACTGATGTGGGAATGCCACATATTCTGGATTTTTTATCCAATACACATTATCACAGCTAGAGAGAAATTTACAAATTGAGTTACACATTTTTCACACCTCAATCAAAAATACACTGCTCTCTCTTACTCAACCTACCCTCTTCTCCATTCGTATATGTTACTAAGTCTCTCAATCTTTCAGTTGATGCTAGCGCTATCAACGGATCAGCTCCCTATATATATATATATATATATATATATATATATATATATATATATATATATATATATATATATATATATATATATATATATATATATATACAGTGTAGCGGACTGCTGACAGCGCCGCAAAAATACGCGATCTGGGCCGTCCATCCCTTCGGGATGGACGGTCAGATCGCGCTAGCAAGATCTCCCATTTTGCTAGCGCTATCAACGGATCAGCTCCCATATATATATATATATATATATATATATATATATATATATATATATATATATATATATATATATATATGGGAGCTGATCCGTTGATAGCGCTAGCAAAATGGGAGATCTTGCTAGCGCGATCTGGGCCTTCCATCCTGAAAGATGGACGGTCCAGATCGCGCCTTTTTCAAAAACTGTCAGTCGTCCGCAACACTATGTCGCGGACGGATTTTTTTACCTTTTTGCCCCTCCATGCCGTCCGCGACATAGTATCGCGGACGACTGACAGGCCCTGACGCATGTCAAAAAAAAAAGTAGTCCGCGACATAATATCGCGGACGATATTTTTTACCTTTTTGCCCCTCCATGCCGTCCGCGACATAGTATTGCGGACGAATGACAGGCCCACACGTGTGGTATGACTTTTTCTGTGTCATTAATGTGTCCGCTACATTATGTAGCGGACTAGTCTTCTCTTTTCCTTCCCTTCTCTCATTCTGACTTCTTCTTTTTCTCTCACTTCTTACTTTGATCTTGATGAACAAATCTTCATGAAGTTCGTTGGCAACAGATTGCCATTGGTAAAAAAGACTCCAAAACGAGCACACTCAATTAGCACATCCACCTGCAGGCTGGAACCATTCATGAAATTGGCTGGCAACAGATTGCCATTTTGTTCTAGGGTCTTCAACCTCCTCCATTTCTATCACCCTTTATCAAAAACGAAAAGATTTAAAAAAAAAACTTAATTTCTTAAACCCATGACAACTAGATCAAAGCACATCATAACTATTTGAAGCGGCAAGATAGAAAGAGAAGGAAGAGTTTTCAAATGGTTGTGGCCTCGATCGCCACTGTTTTTAGATAAGAAGTTTTCGTTAGTCTATTTAGTTTTACACTTCAGTCAATTGGATTTTAGGTTATATAATAAAAATACATAGAAAAATGTTAGCAACCGATGTTATTAAGTTTCTTGTTACGTTTTAGTTTCAGTTATTGCCATAAGGAAATGCTATTGTTTTTTGTTAATATTTCATTAATTATAATTGTTTTGTATTTTCTCAAACATTTTGCAAAAAAATATATACCTTAAGACCATCAAAATCACATTCGCTAGCAATTGAAAGCTTGATAAACCTCTCAAAATGTAGTGTTCGAAGCATTTTACAAATGTAAAACTTGGTGGCATAAATAAAGCTTAATGTAAATATTGCGGCGGATTATTTCTCGTGGTAGTGATAGTTTACATCTTAGTGGACGCTATATAGTTTTCTTTTTTAGGAAATTGGCCCAATTGATAGTAGTTAAACACAAACATGTGCGCATGATGCTGGTTTTAATGTTTGCTTTTCTTTCACTTTCATTTTTGTGGGTATGTACCTTCGTTAAACAATAATAATAAAAAAATAATTAACTTCGTCCGTTGTTTACAAGTAACTGGTCTCAAGCGTGAATTAAAAGTTTATGATAAGACTAAATTCTATTGTAACACAAAAAAGTTTAAAACAAAAGTAATAAAAAAAAAATGCAAAGGCATAGGCCGACTCACCCCGGCCCAAGCCCGGCCGTATATTTTGGATCAAGTGCTTTGCTTGGGCTGGACCTTCATATTGGAGTAGCCTGGCCTGTTTTGGCTTGGACCACGTGGTATAACTAACCCTTAGCAAACTAAAAAATTTTGGATTTTGGAGTTTTCAGATGGAGTTCTTTTTCTTATTCTGGGTTTTCGGGATTTTCAGATGAAATTATTAGCTGTCCTCAAAAGGAAGGTGCCTCATTTTTATTTATTTTTTATTTTTTTTGTGATGATCCCGTCCCGATAATATTTTTCTCAGTAAGCTCGAAATACAAAAAAAGAGAACATCAACTTTTTAGGTCTTTGAAAGAAATCTAGACGATTTGAAACCAAAACATACGCCCTCTAAGTTGTTATTATATGGTAAAAAGAAAACTATTCATTTATTCTAAGTTGTCACTATGCCTCGGTGCATAGTTGTCACTATGCCTCGGTGCATAGTTGTCATAGTCGAACCGGACCGGCCGATCGGACCGATTCAATCGCAAACAAGGTGAGTGGATCTGTCTAATTCTTGATTTGAATAACTTCTGTACTTGAACCGGATGACGCAGCATAAACCGTCCGATTTTGAGTGAACCAAGTTAATACTTATGGACACATTTACATTTGTCAAAAACACTTGTAATACAGTCGCTAGTGCTAAAAACTGAACCTGAGCTATTTTGCTTGAAGTTCTTTTTTAGCACCTTAATGCCCCTTGATCAACCACACAACTTTGTTAACAAATAACAGAACACATAATAATATTAAATCTTTGATTTTGCACTAGTTTCCTCATGTTGATTATTTTTTAATAACTTTAGGGTTCAAAAAAAATTGAAGATCCAAAGAATTTACTAGAATATTTATCGTTAAACTTGAAATTTGTACATTATCATGAATTTCTAGTCAATTAACTTTTTTCATTTATCTTAATTATCATACATTTAATTGAACCATCGGTTCGTGCTAGTGAATTGTGAACTGACGCACCTTTATCGATTAAATGACTGGTCCGGTTCTGATAACTATGCTTCAACGTTCTAACTTTACTTAATAAAGTTCTAAATGAAGTTAAAAAAAAAAAACTTCAGTGTTCCAGAACGACTGTACTATACGCAGGTCTGACAACATGTTAACACAAAAAAATAACCTCCACTGCCAGTTAGATCCCCCTTAAATGTCACGTAGATACACCGCACCCT
Organism: Escallonia herrerae; assembly: GCA_033070095.1. Lineage (NCBI taxonomy): Eukaryota > Viridiplantae > Streptophyta > Magnoliopsida > Escalloniales > Escalloniaceae > Escallonia > Escallonia herrerae. Next base: position 39,772 of record JAVXUP010000189.1, read on the forward strand.
CTTTTCCTTTATTTTCTTTTTTACGCTAATTAAAGTGAAAAATTGTCCAATACTAGTACGTAGTCAATAAGGTTATTTATGGTCATTTTCTGTTAACTACTAACAGTTAAATTTCGTTCATAGTTCATGTGGAGCTATTATAGCAATCACAAGTAAAATACATATTTTTAAACGTATCAATAATAAAGAAAACGTCACTATATTCATAGACTCTAGCTTTACATATTTTCTTAAGTAACAATAACGAAGAAACAGTATCATATCTGATCAAAGTCAAAACCTGCATATACAGATTCAGGAAGCGTTTTTTTCAATTAGAAAAGCTGATCTCGTTACTCATACCCGCTTTATAACTTACGCGGTGATGCTTTTAATGAAGTCGTTTTTAGTAATATAGGAAATGTTCAATTTTGTCACGCTCTCTCTGTCTCGCTCTCTCAATCATATGTACACATGAAAGTTCAGAACTTACTCTATCTCTGTCATCATTCAGTCCAAGCAATAAATTCGCCATAGATTTCAACGAGAATAACAATCTTTAGTTATGGCCCTCTATGTGACTTTACCTTGACATGAGAGTGGATGGCATCTTTGCAGTAACCTTACTTTTCGTGAAGTAAGGACAAAATCTTACTTTAAATTGCTACCATTCTCTCATATGACAAGCCTCCGTGTACATGTAAATGTATATATAATATAATATACACACAAACACACAACAGAAGGCGTGCTATTCAAAGTAATTTTTTGATAGACACCCATCAAGGAGGAGGTACGCGTGTTATATTTACAGATTATGTCCTGTCGGATCCTTGAGAATCCGACTATTTAGTACCATTTGATATATTATTATAAAATAATTATTTTTACTTTTATACAAGTAATTATTTATCTTTATTACATCAATTTCTCACTTTGATGCTATTCGAAATTAACGGGTCGGAACCATACGGTGGCCGCGTAGACATGCATGGGGGAGTTGGGGGACGCATGACGTTTAAAGACAAGCCATAAGTCGCTTCGAAAAATCTTGAAGCTTTTTGGTGGTGAATAGATGGTTTTATTGGTAGGAGCCAACAACTCGGCTCACATAAGTATGGATTGGGTGGTTTGTTCTTAAAGTGGAGTTACCATTCCTTACTTTATGTTGTACTTGCTATAGAAAATGTCATTGTGTGCTGTTATGACTCAACTCAAATTGGTTGTCCCAAAAAATTTGTCTCGAACTCATATCGAAGGAGCATGTTTGCAGCTTTCTTAAGAAACTTTCATGGACAAATACCTCTACAAGGCTAGTTAGCAGAATGAGATTTTGTTCCTTAATGAAATGAATCAGATAAGTTACTCCACCAACTAAGGACGGTCACGATTGCCGTGTCCTCCTACTCATCGGAGCATGACATTTGCCCCAAGGGCACGGTTTGTCACACGTTTTGGAGTCTAAACTTTGAGATTTTTTTTTTTGAAGACGATTAGCATTACTATTTTCTTTGTGATTGTAATTAGTTTTGTTTCTTCTCGTTCAAATGCTATGCAAAATGATTGTGTAACTGAAGGTACCAATTAATTCCTTCCACATCCCTTAAGCTGAGCATTAGTTAACTTGCCTTTGATTAGTTACGAAAGGTGAACTTAGTGCCGTGCGATCAAGGTGGCTATGATATCATCATACTCGTTGAACCATATAAATTAAAGGTTTCTGGTTAATTTGTTCGGTTTTGTGACATTAGGGATCACGTTGAATATTGGGGACTGCGAGGTTCATGGGAAAGACTACCGCGGTTGTCACGCCATCTCAATATCACGACCAATGACTGCAACGCGATAGTTAAATATCAAATCATCCGGTGACCCAAGACAACCACATTTGAACAGAGGCAGACCGACACGAAGTGTGTGGAACTGTCCAGGATTACTTCATCAGTTGATTCCGACCTCTTAGACACGTTCGATACTTTTCTCCAGACTGTCACATCAAGTACTTCCGATGCGTCCCCGGAGCAATATCCTCTCCGTGTATAGTGGATATATTAATGGCTCCTAATTACCATGTACCGAGGCCAACAGCTGTTGGGAACAACTTTGATTGTGGTTGAAAGCTGAGAAGTTGGAGTGGCACCCACTTGCATGTGAGGGGATTAAGGGTACAACACTGACTAGGCTCTCTCAATGCGTGAGACTTGAAGAAGAGTGTTTGGACGTAGAAATTCAGAAGAAAATGCCTTTCAAGCCCAACTACCATTCCCTCCTCCTTTCGGGTAGCATCTCCCTGTCATGACTTGGGTGCCTACCTTCTCATGCTTCACATCCATACGTGTCTACAGATTTTTCTCTTGTCTTTTCATTTGGTCGGCCATTCCCAAGAAAAGATCTAGTTGGGTTTGGAAGTTGAATCTGATTGGAGCTAAAGTTATACTAATATTTTTTGTCTTATAAAATAATGTACACGAGCGAGAAAAAAGATACGAGTATCATATGACAAGATCTAACCCTTCAATTTGACTCGTCACACTCCATGTAATTATATAGCTCTTGTCATACTCTAAAACTAGTTAAATTCATTTGGTTCGGCTCTTCAAGTTCATTCATTATGTGAACGAAACAGTTCAGACTTATTTGGGGTTTGAAAACTACTATGACGTTTAGAATGTTTTCTTTTTCGTGTAAAATACAATAATGTGACTTGGAGTTTCCGTGTTTGACGTTCTATGCACTCGTCTATACATCCGGTAATTATTCGGGCCCCTTCCTTTTACCAAACTAAGGTTTTGTTGGATAGGACCATTAGTTAGATGCAATCACCCCCATTTTAAACAAGCAACAACCAAAAGTACGATAAACACTCCTTATTTTTTGATCCACCCCTTTGATTTTACTAAAGCGTTAAACTTGCCACCAAAATACATTTTTATCGACCAAAAGGGAGTGACAAAGCATATAAGATAGTAAAAATGACATCTTTCGAAATAAACTCATACTTAAATCTTCTCCATTTCCTTGTCGACGTCGGCATCGCCGTCGGCATCAGAGTGCCCCCTTTTTCTCCACACACACACACACCCACAACTTTGGCCGGCCAATATTGACCGAAGGATGAGACATAACTACATTTCTTGGATTTTAAGGCATGATGCAAATTCAACTCCGGATGTTATGGTTGAACTCCCTTCTCTCACAAGTTCATACTGTTCCACACGTCCAGACAACTTACCAGCGAAGGACCTCACACGCTGTATGGTGTTCTCACAATTAAGAGGATTATTAAAAGCAAGGGTACAAACGATCCAACCTCCATAGTCCTAGACAAGTACATGCCTCGTTGAGGTCTTGTTCCTAATTCTTCATATAGTTAATATGCAATCTTCATTCCAATACAGGGCTCATCCAACAGATCAATTGTGTCAGGGGGATCCAAAAAGTGTACCCCGAGAGACTAAAAAGATATATATATGAAAAAAAAAAAAAAAGAGGGAATAGGTCTTGAGGATCAACCATTAGCGAGAAAGGAATAATCCAACTGTAACGCCCCGAAATTTTTATACGGAGCGTTAACGCCGAATAAGCGGAAATAAAAAAAAAGCCTTAATTATCAGAAGTCTCCCAAACAAAATCAGAAAACCTTAAAATATCATAAATATCTCAAACGGTCAATCAGAACATGCACTAATAACTCCTAAGAGTACATCAATAACTGTCATAGGGCCCAAAACTATATACAATCCAAAAATTATCTCCAGCACGGAGTTTCAAAACAAAACCTAAGCAATATCAACTTGTCTTAATTAAATACACTTAAAAGTCAATACTAACTCTGATATAAGACAGCTAACTTTTGGTCACACGGCTAGCCCTTCGAATCCAAAATCACACATACTAATCATCTGAAAGGAAAAATCATTAGGGAATGAGCCAAATGCCCAGTAAGGTCGCTCAAAGGACCAATCAAACAAAAACAAAAATATTTGAGAAACAAAATCTCAAAAGCACAAAATGTTTCAAATTACGGATAATCAAACTAGATTTCAAATATCAAACTATATCTGAATAACAAAATTTGAAAGATACACCCGTTTCAACTGAACAGAGATCAAACCAAATATCAAATGTCAAAATATATCTGAGTACGGAGACAGACACTATCAAACCAAATATCGAATGCCAAAACATATCTGAGTACAGAAACAGACACTAGAGAGTCATTCATAAAGTGGTCACATACGTCATTCCTGACATATGAGGCCGGTTCAGAAAGTAAGATCGCGATCTCTAACTCAACTCCCCTGAGCTAGCCCGCGTTTCAATCCACGTGAATAAGTCAGAAATAAATCACATACATTGTGACATGACTCATAAAATCACCAAAATAAAATCTCAAAATAATCGTTATCAAATATCGGACAAATCAAACCATATTCAAAAGTTTCAAAATCACATTATCAAATAACGAACTCGTCAAACAATAAGTGAAGTTCACGAAATATTGATGATCATAAATCACTAAAACGACGATATCAGTATGTCAATATTCTGAGGTCAAACAAATCTGACGAAATTTGATTTTTCTCAAATTATAGAATTGACAACAAGTCATTCTTAACCAAGTTCAAAACAAAACAAAAAAAAAGGAAAGAAAGAATCACTTATCCACATTTGAAGAAATTCGGATTTCAAAAGAATCTAAAGACTTACATGAGCGATTGGTCCATCGCTGATTTAAATTTTCGAAAGTAAACCCTTCCTTTAATGAAGCATTTAAAAATGCAAATCCTTATGCACCACATTAAAACTCAAGAGCTTCTCAAGCCTTCTCCTTCTCTTTTTCCACTGCAAGGGTAAAAGAAACAAACTTTCCAAGCCTTTTGAGAGCCACAAATCCTTAAGCTCCTCCTTAGAGCTTCCAAACTTTCCAAGTCTTCTTCTCTATCTCTCTTTCTCCCTCCCTCTCTCTCTCTCTCTCCCGTGCAAAGGAGGAGAAAAGAAACAGACGACCCAAAAAGGCTATGAATGAAATAAAACACTATTATATGGGACAGAAATTTTCAAGTTTTCATTCGACCGAATCCAATAGAGGTGAAAATGGTTCACTTTTCATTCGACTGAAACATCTTTAATTCTACCGAAAGTACTTTTAAGTCGACCGAAAACACTTTTAATGAAAATACTTTTAATTTGACCAAAAACAATTTTAAGTCGACCGAAAATAGTTTTGAGTCTACTGAAAGTACTATTCATTCGACTGAAAGTTACTGTTCATCGACTGAAAGTTACTGTTCATCGACTGAAAGTTTCAGAAAACCTTTATAGTCGACTAAAAACCACTTTTAGTTGACCGAAAACTTCAGAAATTCTAAACACCATTTCCTTCATTTTGATTCGAACAAAACCGCTTTCATTCGACCGAAAAATGAGTTTTTAGTCGACTTAAAACCTTTAAGTCAACCAAAAACTTTAGTAGCTCATTTACACACAAAAAATCTTTTCATTCGAAGCAAAAAAATTCATTTTCATTCGAAGCCAAACTATTTTCATTCGACCGAATATTTTAGAAACAATTCCAAGTTATTTTCTTAATTTTAACAAAAGATCACAAACTTATTTATTTAAAAATATTAATTTCGTACAAGGAAAATAAAATTTTCGGGATATTACATCAACTGAGTTCGTGGATTTACCTGGGTTGGTTGACTGCTAACGTAAAAGAATCCGCTAACTCAAATTCTCATATAACATGAAAATCGGAAATACTAAGCTTAGAAGTTGTTCATCAGAGTTCCAAAGAAAAAAGGAAAAACATAAATATTAGAAAATAGCTTTTCTCATATGTATCGATTGATTGGTTTCACAGCGGAACTCGACGTTCTTTATAGTGATGAAAGTTATCAATGACTAATTCTATAATAAACGCTTCCACATCTTTCTCAATGTTCACCGTTAAAGAAACCGTGAGAAAATAAAAAATGTGTAGCACAGAATAAATAGAACAAGACAAAATTTATCACTCCCTTTGAGTACTAACTATATAATGTTATTGTTCATAATAATTTATTTAACTTAGTAAGTTTACTTAACAACAAAAAACTAATTTTTCATGAAAGAAACTTAACTAATGCATGTACATATCTAACTATTAGTAATGTTATTACAATATATGATGACAATAATGAATAAACTGAATACTATAAGAGTAACTATAGAAAGACTTGCAGTATTTAAACAATTGAAATTAAAGTAAGTAAACTAAACTATTTGTTTCTAATTTAAAGATTTGGAAGAATGAAGATAGAGTAAAGGAATAGACAAAAAATTGGCTTTGATGGTTTGTGGCACAAGAATCCAACAAGAGAAAAACTCTAATTTCAACATGAATGGACAGTAGCATTTCCATAATTATATCAAAGTTGCTACCTATTATACAATAAAATTAAAAAAAAATAAAAAATTTAAGGGGTCTCCGTGGTGCCCTATTGGCGGTCCACCCCTCAAAGATGTAAAGCTTAAAACACAACCTAATGAATGAAAAATACAATTATGGTACTAGCTATTAAAGATATTTATAGGTGTTGCTATTATTCCCTCCGTCCCTAAGTAGTTGATCGTGTTTGACTTGTACGCTTATTTAGAATATGTGTTATATTTTATAAGTTTTTCATTCTAGTCCTAGAGAGAGAAGGATGGAGGGAAGAAAGTGAGTCAAGAGAGATAAAAATGGGTTGATGGATGATTAAATGTGAAGAGAAAAATAAAATAAAAAAGTGTCAAAACGACAAACATGAAAAGATACGTATAAAATCTTTCTTAATCGAAAAGTGATCGATTTTTTTGAAACAGCTCAAAAAAATATATGATCAATTATATAGTGCGAAAGGATAATAGATGAATCGAGCTCGAGCAGAAACAACATTCTGCATTCAAACTCAAAGTCAGGGATGAGCTTGAGTATAGCTAATTTTTGTTTAACAATACGAGATAAGCCCAGAGTTCTATATATATATATATATAGCTTCAGTAAACACAAGCTCGAGATAACATGTTAAGCTTCTCGCAGACGTGAACCTTATTTGATCCTAGCCCCAACTTAAACAAGTCAATACGAGTATGGCTCAAGGATTTAATCAGGTGCAAAACGCACAAGGTCCACTGTTACTGGTAATGCAATGAGGTATCATTAGCTGTGATAACGATACCTCATTACCAGTAATGCGATGCTTGATAAGCAAAATACTCCACCGTTCTGAAAAATTAATTAGGATCTAAAGACGCATGTGTTTTGTTTATTCAATCAGTATAAGATTAGATCTCTTCCCGATATAATCATCGTCTTCCGATAGAAGGTCAAATCTTTATCTTCCAGAACTGAATTATTAGGTGTGTTTTCAATTATGAAACCAAAGATCATGGTTTGAGTCCTCTCCCCTAGGGCTTGGAAATACGAAGGTTTTAATCATGATTAGCCGACGTAAGCTGTTGAACCCTTGTGTGTTGAGTTTAAATCAAATCTAATATATATACACACTGAAGTTGAGAAAAATGTTATCCAGTCATCGCTTACTTGGACACTCTCTTAATTCGCCATATGAACTTTCCTATTTTAAAATTTAAAATATTTTAAATTTACTTACTTTGTAATAATGATTTGGATTCTCTCTCTCTCTCTCTCTCACACACACACACACACACACACACACAAAATTGATTTGAATATCTTCTTTTCATTTGAATTTAACCAATTATATAGATTTATATTTATCTTTCTTCTATGTAAACATGTCCTACTCAAAAATTTTATATATATATCTTAACAATTCCATTAATTCTTAGATTTTGACAAAAGTAATTCTCTATACATTTTTTTTAACCTTAATCTTTTTTATTGTTTAGGGAAACATAATATTTTTTATTAGTTTTTCTATTAAACTACCATAATCTTTTTTCTTTTATTTCATTACAAGTTTTATATATAATATATACTCTCATTTTTTTTCATTATTTATTATATACATTGACTCTTTTCTTGGTGATCTTGCGTAGTACAACTTTAGCGTACGAGTTATTTTTGTTGCTATTATCATTGCAATTGCTATTAGTTAGGAGAAACTATTTTTATTATTTCATACACTATTTTTTATCTTCATTTGTCACTAAAAACTAACAATTACTAACGAGAAAAATTGGTAAGAGAACTCCTTAAAATGGTAAAAAAAAAAAATTCTTGATTATCATATTATCACTATCAATTTTTGTAATTGTTATTAGGCATACAAATATGATATCTCTCAGCAAGTATTTTGATAGTTATTGTTCCCGTGTGCAACGCACAAGATCAAAACTTGTAAGATAAGGTAATTAAGGTTTGTGTTAAAATTATGTTAGAACAACATAATTACATCTAATTATATGTATATATATATATATATATATATGAATATATATACATATATTATCAAAATTAGATTCTTAGAAAAAATTCCAGTTGATTGTTTTTGACAAACTAAATAAAAGATTAGACGACGACTCAAAAACTAGAGTTTTTGGATGCATGCGGTTACGCAGAGGAATTGCCTAACTACTTTTACCAAAGAATGATAATATAATAAAATTGTTGAAAATTATTCTTTTTGCTGCAAGATTAACCAACCATCAAGGTGGTAATTATTGGAAGTTAAAATTTCCAGAGCATGATAAATGTAGGTCGTATTATGTTTTTTCACGTCATTTTCTCGTTTAAAAGGCAAATTAACTTGTCCAATAAGCATATTAGATTTGAAAGAAAAAAGATATGGACCGTTTACTGGGCGACGTTTATATATAAATGTATTTATGCGTATATACACACATCACAGCTCTATAGGATAATGATAAATATTAACTAGTTAAGAACTTAATTATCCTGAATTTGAGGCCTAGTCCTAAAGCTAACACCACATTTGTCAGGAAAACGGTGCACTTTCGACGCACGCAGTACAACGGCTAATTACAGTTCTAGCTTTCGCAGAATTCGTAGTATGAGCTTTGGCAACAGAATTTTAACATGTTCTATGATTTTTACTCTATGTTAGAGTAGAATCTTAATACATGAAGACCATTTAGGCCTGAGGTGCATACCAGCCTCCTGATTCATGCATGCCGTAAATGGTGAAATTGCTTCTTATATCATAATACTTTTGGAATGGATATCATGCCTTAACGTGATACTATTTAGAGACGGTCCCAATGTCTCACATCCTGGACTCCACCTCATAATATTATTCTTATTTTTGCATAATTTTGTTTTCCACGTCATGTCGTAATCCAATCTTCTTATAACCAAATCGAGGTTCACAGTTTTCACTGTTATCTCTAGGAGTGAATATTTTGAACCGTTCAAACTGATACAACCATTCAGACCGAATTCAGCAATCTGACTGATTACCAACCGATTTAAAAAAAAAAACAATTAGTCTGATTTTTATTTTCCAAACCAAATCGTCGTTTCGCAGCTGGTTTGGCTTGGATTTCTTGAAAACCTTCTAAGCGGAAGCGAGCTACACCTAAGTATTTACATTTTACTTGAATCCTAGTTGCTATCTAGTTTTCATCGAGCTATGATTTAATCACCAAAATAAGTATATTATATACCAATATCAATGGAGAGGCTCCAAAAAACTTGTGATCATTTGTATTACAAAGGCGAAGTAGTTGGTTCAATCAAGTCAAAAAATGGTTACCAACTCAAACCAGTATTTCTCAAAACTGAACCGTTTGATCCGTTAAAACCAAACCATTCAGCTCCACTTATATATATATTCAAAAGATGCTGGCTGGTTCAGTTTCATATTTAATTTCCAAATTGAGCTCACTCCTAATCATCGAAGAATCTCATGTTTCATGTGAGGTTGGTTTTAGAGGTTAATTTGCTTTATACATCTCGTAAGCATGTCTCTCGTAAGCATGTCTCGAACCATCCAACATTCTCTTCGTTCAGGCTTCTACCGGAGTTCTATCTCATCCACCGTAGCCCTTGGATCCAATCTGTGATAACAAACGCTCCGGAAACGCGTGGGACATTGATTGGGGAAAAGTCACGAGCACACACGAAATAACAGTGAGGGGGCCGGGCAGGGCCAGAGCCAAACACAACCAAAGCCCTCTGCATTAAATGCTCCCGCGCCTCTTTTTGCATTCCCCCCCACAGTTTCTGCATTCTCATTTAATGCCCATGCTCACAGGCCGGCCCCATCACACCCCCAACTCCCCATTCATCATCATCACCACTCACCATCCCACCCTTCGTCATGTGTACCTCCTACACGCGGTAGGTCTGCTTCTGGTGGCGCGTACCGTCTGGTTATGACTACCGACTGCCTAGATTAACCATTCACAACGGTTAAATATATGGCTCGGTTAGCACTTCCGATCATCTAAAGTGATTGAATTAAAGAAGTTTTCGGAAGTTACAACATGTATAAAGTAACTGTAGGATTGTTCTTACGTTTCTCACTCCACGAAAGTTTTTACCCAAACCTTACGTTCTCGCATCTAGAGGAAAAGCAGGAAAGAGGGTTGACAACCGTGGAAGTAATTTTACGGTAGAATGCAATACCTCAAGAGGGTGAGTGCTACGGGCGAAGGCATTGTTCACATTGAACAATTTTTTTAATTTGCCCTTGTTATTGTTAGAATTACTTCGGGACGAGCCTAGGCCTTCAGCGAAAATTTGGGGAAAAATGGTGCCAGGAGTAAGCAATTCTAAGTAACTAAAGCAAAGGATTTCCTTGCAAGAAGTTAAGAGTTGGGTTAAGGATGGATCAGTGTTATTAAGACATGAACTATATATATCAAAGTCATTTAGGTGACAATCTAACCGTAGTATTAATGAAACCTCACTGCTAAATACATTAATCAAAGTGACAGTGACTTCACTGACTTGAGTAAATTTGTATTACGAAAATCTCCAAAACCCACAAAATAAAAACTTCACACTTTGGAATAAGCAACTTATACAGCTCAGCCGTCGACAGAGGTTACGCCAAAATACACACACACAAAAAAAGACTGTCAATCCTCGGTTCATTTTTGCTCTCTTAACATTTCAGTAACTTCTTTCACGACTGCTATGCTTCTTCAGCTACGTACTGGAGCCAACTCACGGGTTAACTTGAGTCAATACCCGAACCACCACCCTTGCATTGTGTTGAGAACACAGCCAAGGCCGGTCCGGTTTGAGTCGACCCGGCACACGATCTCAGCACCCGGCAAGGGTTTTTCCAAGCGCGGTTCGTTCTTGACTCACCCCAAGTTTGTGAGTTTTAGAGCCCGCACACCAAACATACATCGTCCCTACATCAAACAAAAAGAGAATTGAAAATTCCACAAGACCGTTATTCATCACCACGTGACCCACACCGTCAACTTTCACACTGAAGAGCGGCTTTGATCTTCTGCACTGTGCAGGATATGAGATTGTTGACCGTCTCCACGGACTCCACGGTGAGCTTCGCCGTGGGGAGGCTGTTCACGAGTATCTGGAAGGCCACGGTCAAGAGGGACCCGCTCACCCTCTGGGCCGGGCCTCCGCCGCTGTTGGGCGGGCTGCCGCCGTTGTGCTGCCCACGAGAGCCCGGGCCGTCGGGCACTATCGCGAACCCCGAGGGGAGGAGCGCCACGTACGCGGAATCTCCCCCGTTCATTACCACGTGCATCGCCGGGATGTCAACGGGCGCGTACACCACAAGCGACCCCGCAGCGTCTATGCACGTCTCCTGGAGTATCAGCATGCTGCTCTGGTTGGCGTTCATTGCCTGCTGCAGGGAGGGAAACAGGGCTCAAAGTTGGTCATATTAACGTAAGATGCCACTCCCATAATTCAATACGTCAGTGTCCTTTTATGATTGTTACAGAGAAAAAAGCCGAGTCAACCCAACTGCTAAAAGATTTTTCATCAAAAAAGGCTGACGTCAGAACTGACATGGAAACGTGACAGGTGTCCCGCGTTTTGACTTTTTGGGAATCATTTTCAGCCAGTATAAAGGGGTTAAATTTCGGCAGAGGTGGATCTGAAAATGGGGCTGTCTTTATGGATACTTCCAAATGCCAACATTGTCCTTTCGTAACCCACCTTTTGATTCACTGGACAACAGAAAGAGATCAGCCAAACCAGGGACACAAGGGCCACTCACCATTATTGACCACCCTTCTTCCTAAATTTTCTTAGGACAGCCATGTTTTCATAGTTTTAGCTCGATAATGTCCATTTTGGCCCCCACAAAAAATGCATTACCGATAAAAGATTGTCATTTTAACGATCAGCGAGACACACTCACGCTCACTGCTGGCAACTAAATGTTATCATTGGCAACAAATGATGCAAAAATACCCACACTTGTGTGCCTGTGAGTAAGAGAGAGAGATTACACTGGCACGGAGGAGGGAGACGCAATTGCCATGATCTTGGCCCTTGGCAATATGTGCCATTTCCTGCATGGGGCCACCGTTAGATAGGATGTCCCATTCGCTTCTGAGTCGCTCGTCACGCAAGAAATCAAAGAGCCTCTGAGGGGACACAGGCAGCCAGACAGAGGTTGCAGCGCTCAAAACAATGCCCGGCGGCTCCCCCGGATCGTCCACGCTCTTCCGCGTCATCACCCGGACGTCCTCGTCCACATTGCCAGCGCAGAGCTTGTTCCAGTTGTGAACCGTGGAAGCGCACACCCCCGCGCAGAAGTTGTCGGTCATGCGCTGCGCCAGCTTCAACATGCTCCGACGCCCGCTTGCAGTTATCGCTGCGCGTAAAATTCTCGATGTATAAGTGCTTAAAAAGTGTGTCGATGAAATTCGTCATAAGGGTTTCTCGTTGAACACGTGAAAAATGGGATGATATGTACCGGAATGGTCCCTGGTCGGCACGGCGGATGACATTAGGATGGCTAGGCATTCGCATTGTCTTTGGAGGGTGGCTACCCATCTTTGGGCACCGAAGCCCATGCCGGCACTGATCAGGGGCCTGTAGAGCTGGTGAACTGCACTTTCATCGTATTCTGCATGTTCTACCCAGGTCACCTGCACAGTTAATATTCATATTAGTCCACGGTAACATGACTCGCAACGTGTCCATAACATTATCCAGTACCCATCACCAACCTATTACAGCTTTCAATTAACATGTCAAAGCATGTAGCATTTACATGTTAAGTCGGATTGGTGTACACAGAACTGCGAATCAAGGGAAGGAAGCATTTTGAGCTAAACCTGTCCATGAACAGAAAAAGACTGTTCAAGGTAAAACATGTTTGGTCTCACAAACACAAGTCTCTTGAAATGAAAATGAGACGATACAGTATAGTACTTTTTGCCTGGTTTTTCCTTCCTTTTTTAGCCTTTAATTCATTGAAACATTGACGATATAACTGTTTAAATTTTGCATTTGTATTTCCTCATTAAAAGAAAAATATGTGAATGCATGCCAACATTGCAAAAGGAGGAAAAAACTTGCAGTCAAACTTGTCCAGAACAGAAAAGACGGAAGTCTAAATTAAAAGTTTCCCAAAGGTCTAGATACAATATAAAATGTGAAACAAATGAAGTTTAGAATATGGTATCAGACAAGGTCTTGGAAATGGCTAAGTTTTGGGTTCAATGACAGACATAATATAACATAGAACAATAATGTAAAAGGTTTTAAAAAAAAAAATGGTGCATGGAGTTTTGCAGGATTTGGAGGAACGAGGCAAGACTGTAGAGGGTGACATAGAAATGTGTACAGGAGCATAGGAATAGCTTAAGCTACTCACGTGACAACAAGATAGCCAGTCTCGGGTTTGACTACAGGGTCTACAAATGTAGAAAAACAAACACATCATATGGCTGGAACCAGGTCATGCACAAATCCATGGATTAAATATAACCCAGGGTGGTGATCGAGACAGCATCAGAGATTGGAATAGAAACATCATATACATAGTTTAATCAAGTCAAGATTTCGATGCATTTTCTGCTAAATCATTATGAAATTAATGTGTCCCAAGGTCCAGAAATAAGAGTCAATGGAGGCTTCTATTCATCTTTACGTGTGGATTAGCTCGATTTTCCAGTGCACGGTTCTAATATAATAACAGTGGTTGCTGAAGGTTGAAGCTTATAATATAATTGTGCACCACAAGAAGCATCTTACCCCGAGTAAAATAATGTTGAGGAAGGTTCACAATCGACAGAGGAAAATCTAGATATATTGGATCAGGAACATCACCGCAAGTGTAGTGATTGTGAGTAAACTCACTAGACAAACAAAATTCTTAGATGCATGAGCTCAAATGGTTCTCTAGATTGACTGAATTGCTCCGTTCAACTTTGTAGTTTTTTCATTTTTGTTTTTCACCATAAGCGAGTTTAAGGTTCAATTAAATATTGTCAACTAAGTTCCAAGGTTGCAGTTACTTCAACAAACTCATTAAAGACTAAAGGGCAGCCACACCCACTTTGGGAAACTCAATAAATGTAAAGGAAACAAACGTGAAGCTGTGTTTGTACTGAGTTACATGGTATATGTTGATAGGTAAAAATTACCTTAGAATACCCATTAGGCATATCCTGCACTACACAACCAGAAGGAAGCCTCCTGCAGCTCAAAAATGTCGGTGCACCGGAAGTGTCTCGAATGGAATCAATGGACACATCCACCACAGCCCACACCCCCTCCGCGTGCTGCTTGCAGAAACGGAGGAAATTGACCTCACGAACGGGCACCAATGGTGAAAGAACTTGGAGCTCAGCGTGCATCTGTTAGAATAAAACGTAGCAGCTTAGACACTTCATAAAATAATAACTTCCGTGTACGTAAAATGATTCTGGCATCAGTGATAGGACCAAAACCATAGTCAGCAGTAGAACATTACCAGCTGAAGTGCACCATTCCTGGTTCCTCCCATGCCACTCGATATTACATCTGTAGTAGCAGTTCTCGCAATTACACAAGGAAACATCTCCGCCCATTTATTCTATTTAGCACAATTCAACCATATTAGTCCTTGATAATCCAAACATAAAAAATCGAATAACACTAACACACATGGCAAATCAAACACAAATAGTCACTAAAATTGTCAACCACATGACTAGATGACTTGAAAGAACTTGAAGAAGAGCTTAATCGGGACATTTTTTGGGGGACAAAAAGAGAACAAAACCATCACTCACCGAGTCCATTAATGTCTCAACAAGAGCCAAACTATTGATAATTACCATACCAGTCTCCCTTGAAGACTCGGAGACAAAACCATTGGGTTTCAAGCCAATGCAAGGACTAAAGGTTCTCAAGTACTCCTCAAGGTTAAGTACTTCCTTTCCCCCTTCCAAATTCCTGAGCCAGAGAGGATCATCAGTCTGTGCCATCTTAACCAATTCATCCATAGCAGCCAACGCGAGCTCCAAATACATAGATCTCTCCAGCGATCTCTCGATCCCAGACACACCGCTAGTTGCTCTAGCCTGAGGTACAACCGATAAAGCACTGGAAGAAATCCCAACGGCGAATTCTGGTGGCCCCAATGGCAATGTTGTTGGCACACCACCCAAACCTCCAAACCCATTGCCTCCAACACCAAGCTCCAAGCTCGAGCTGGGCATTGCCGAATTGCCCATGGACGAGATGGGGCGGCCTAAGAACTTGCCCGCAAGCCCACAGACTCGATCAAGTTCATCCTTTAGCCGCGCATTCTCAATCCTAAGATGCTGCTCTTCTAAAGAGATGTCCCCAATCATTGCTGGACCACCGCAGTTGGTGCAAATCGGGTTCCTCATCGCCTCTCTAATCGACATGTTTTCAGCCCGAAGCTTGTCATTTTCTTGTCTGAGTATCGAATTTTCATGGCGTTCGAGTTGAGTCTGTTGCAAACCAAGATCAAATAACTCAATTGTTATGGCACTTGGACACATGATCCGACCACTCAAAAGTGTGCAAATCATACATTTTATTATACCTTCATTTGGGTACGACGATTTTGAAACCAAAACTTAACTTGCCGGGTCTCCAAGCAAAGCCTTCTACTGAGCTCCAGCCTTTGTTTCTCATCGGGATGCGGGCACTCCTTGAAGAGACTAATAACGCAAACACAAACACCTTGGTGAACTCAACAAAAACACACACACACAAGTTTCTGAGAAAAATACTGAAAAAAAACAACAAAAAACATACGATTCGAGTTCTTGGATTTGTTGAGGGGTGTGACGGTGGTATCTTTTCTTCTTGGGCGGCTTGTCATCGCCATCCTGATCGTCACCGGAAGCGCCCTCCATGTTGTCACTACCAGATCTGCTTTCATGCTCTTCATCTCTGCTCCTCCTACCAGCATTATTGCTGTTAATGGTCTCGTAATTTTCAGGCATCCGCGTCATCTCACCTTGACCATCAATACTCGTTTGCTGCACAAAAAAGCACCAGAAAAATAGATCAGCGAAAGGAACTACGATGAAAAGAGATCTATACAGAGGGAGAAAAGGAGTGTATACAAGAGCGAGAGAAAGGCCCGGGGAGTTGAACATGGGCTTGGAGAGGGACTGGTGGTGCGAGACAAGGCGTGGCTGGGCGATTGCACCACTAGGCATGCTGCTGCTGCTTTTGTAAGGAATATCGGCGACGATTCTTGCACCCCCACCACTGCTGGAGGTGTTGTCAAGAAAGCCCCCAAAACTCATGAAAAAGGCCTCTTTGTACTTGTTCTTAATACCAAACACCCTAAACCCTCCAGCCAAATCCTACAGGCGCTTTGGATTCAGATGGCAAAACCCAGAAACAAAAACAGAGAAACACACTAAAATCAACAACTTATACACCCAAAAGAGCTTATAGACACAATGTTATACATTACCCACAAGGGGATTTTTACATGCTAATAAAAAAAAAGGGGGAAAAAAAGAGAGGTAGAGGAGACACAAGGACGAATCCAAATGTCTCCAGCTTCCTCTCTGGAGAGAAAGAAAGAGAAAGAAGGCAAGCAAGAAACCCTTTTTTTCTGGTACTGCTTAGCACCTCTTTCTCTATCCCTCTCTCTTCCTAAATCTCTCTGTTTCTTTCCCTCTCTCTAGCTCTCTCTAGATTTCAGAGGCTGAAAGAGTGGCTTATAGGAAACCCTAGAGTTAGGGAGGTGTATCCAATTTCTTCATCTGCATGCTTGACTAAAGCAAAAGGCTGTGTTAATGAGCGAAAGGCAGAAAATGAGGAGAAAAAAAAAAGTCTTCGAAAAAGCTTTTTTTGTACAGAGGGGGAGGCGAAAAAGATGAAGATAATACGCGATATGTGGACTCTTCGAAGCCTTACATATGCATGCAACCAAGAGGCACAGGGAAAAGGTCGGTTGACTCTCTCTTGCTTTGCAGCAGTCTCTTTCTCTCTCACACACACCGCACACGCACTAGAATTCATCTGTACGAGGCCAGTGAAAATAATGTGAATCTAACTTAATCCTTTATGCATAGAACTGTAAGAAAAGAGTGGGGAAGAGCAAAAGACAGTATTTGTTTGGATCAGATCCGTGGTTCTTTCAAGTTTCACCGTTCTAAAACACCAAACTCTCTCTCTCTCTCCCTCTCTCGTGTGCACACACATTGGGATCTGTAGTTACACGAAGATTACAAGAATAAAGTCAAGGTTCATTCAACACAAAATGAATCAGTTCAATATTTTCTCAAGAAGGTCAAAAGAGTGTGCCAATGGAACTAGCTCAAAATAAGAAGGAGAATCACTTAGTCCATGCATGAATTTTTGAAATCAGATTTCCTTTTCCTTAAGAATATCTATTTTACAGATGTAGCAAGCTGCAAACGTGAACTGATATTGCTTTTTTTTTTTTTTTGTTAGTGCCCCGATTATTTTCCCTTAAATCGTAAGGAAGAAGTCTATTTTCCTTAGCTTTATTGTCAATTGATCAATTTTTTAGTGTGTGATATCTTTAATCGACAAAACGACGAGTGACAAACATATGTGGGTTTGAAAATAGTTGTATAATTTTGACCCCGCTTATGATGCTTAATACAAAATTCTATCTTTCCCTATGGGGGTCAAACATATTTACAACTACATATTAACCTCAAAATATAATATATTATTTTAGCACTGCGTACAAAAAGTTGCTGAAAATTGATGGGTTCAAGTGACACCACCCTTGACAACTAGACGGCCTCCGCCATGGCCGCAGCAATGAACAACCGTTGGATAAGACGTGTTTACAAATTGACAGATTGGGTTTTAGAAAATTATTATCTCTCATTTTTTAGATGACAAGAAAAATTCTTCTTTCAATTGCGTTTTTACACCTTCAAGCTTGAGTATGCCTTTCCAATGCAATATTAACGGAGTATGTCTTGTGTTCAATGATTCAAATATGACATACTATCTAGGAAACTAGCAGGAATTGAGAAGAATCAGTGTCACACATTGAAGAACAAGCTAGCAACTCTAACATTGGAAACTCATGTTATTTAGTGAATATCTATCAATTTTTACTCAGCCTTTTTTTTAAAGCTAGAAGCTATGAGACCACTTTCTTACCTTTCCATGTTCGTTACGTAACATAGAATTATATTTAGGGTGCTTTAAGTGGCTCATGGTTTAGTGTCGATCTATGGTTTCAATCATGAAGCATTCAAACCTAAAAAGAAAAATCCACAAGCAGCCACTTGTAAAAAATGGATTGACAAGTTACAAGTGAGTCACCCGTCACTGGAGTGCTCTTTTTTGTGTCCAAATACCTTTTTATTGCCTAATTGTATGCATTTGGTTGGAGTAGATATATTGACATAAAAATGGTACAAGATTTTTTTTTTACTCTTCCCTTTATTACTAATAAAAGAAAAATCTGATTTCAAAGTTTAGCCACCGTAACTAAACTGTAATAAATGAAACAAGTATGTGCAGAAGAAGTAACCTAAACACTATACACAAGCCGCCTAAAACACTTGATCGGAATGGCCGTAATGATAATACCTTGTTCATGCAATCTATCGCCTTTTGGTTGTACCATGAGCACCAAACTTAAAGACATGTACACGAAACACGTTATCGATATGAAAGAAAAACTTTGATATTTTTGCTTGCGATCTTAACCGAACATGTGAAGTATAGGAGGAAGGTAATAAGAGATGAAGGATAGGAGGAAGATAACAAGAAAGGTAAAGCAAGTCAATGTAATTGTAACGACTCGGTTTACGGTATCATTGCATGACGTTAAAAGGGCATGCCAATAGCTACCTATAAGATTATAAACAAAGTCTAATAATGGAAATCTCATACTATCTCAAACTCGATATGGGTATCACAATATCTCCTCCTTATGTCTTAGTATCCTCGCTAAGGCTTAATCACATATAACCCAGAATATTCATCTCTAACCCTAGGTTTCTCTTTCTTTTATCTCTCTGCAAGAACAAACTCCATTTATTAATAAAATACAAAGTGACTTGTCTTTATTTCTCTAAACTTCATAAAAAAAAAAAACTAAAAGACGCCTAAAGATATATCACTGATTGAAAAGTATCCCAAAAATTAGTAAAACGATAAAAATTTCCTAAAAATAGCATAATTAATCATAGATTATTTGAGTTCTTACATCCTCCCCTCCTAACGAAATTTCGTCCTTGAAAATTTTGATTTCATTGATAAAACTTATCACGTCAATGGTAAAAACACCATTGTGCTTTTGCTGTGCTACTTCAACTTTTAAACACCAGTAAAACTACCCTATCATATTTTCCATCAGGATTATATCCCTATGCTTTGATACCAAATGTGACAGCTCGGGTTCACACCCCACCACAAGACGTCACGTCCTTAAAAAAGGCTAGACAATAAGTACTTTTAAGATTATAGACAAGATTTTATACAATCTCGTACTATCCCATATTTGAGGTGTGGTATTACAGTAATCATGACAAATGCATATGGTTATTATCTTTGTATGTTCCACTGTAATCTTGAATAGCATTATGCTTGCATGATAATATGTTTTTTGTATAAGTATTGTCTTTTTACATTCCATGCGGGTGGTAGGATTGATTGAAATCTAATTGATAAAGACTCTAATTTATTGAGCTTGAATATCCTTACACCAAGTGTCTAATAATAACTGAGAAGCTTAAGTCACGAAATATAAGTTCGTAGATTGCTTATTGGGTAAATGCACTTTGCCCCCTCTACTTTAGGGCGGTTGCAATATGGCCCCTCTTCTAAAAAAAGTTGCACTAAACCTCCCTGCACTCATCAAAACTGTGCAAAAATAACGGTTTCCATCTAAGTTAACACCGTTTTTTAGCGAGAAATATTGGAACCAAGAATCTGCAATTTTAGGACGAAACTACCATTTTGACCTAATAAAATACTAAAGACTTGCAAAATATCACCCAAAAAAACCACCAATTTCATTTTACTCCATTTGCAAACCCTAGAAATTTTGCAAAAAAGTGACCATTTTCATTTCAACTCATTTTTAAACCTTCCTTTTAAAGACCAACATAAAAAATTTTAAAAAAATGAAAAGTTGAATTTTCAAAATTTTAGTGGGTATAACCTGAACCCATATAACCCGACCCGCGCCCCTTTCCTCATAGCCATAGGCCGACCCATACCCCCGACTGACCCGACCTGACTGTGCCCTTCCAAATCCCTAATTTCCCCTTCCCCCACAAAAAACCGTAATCTCTATCACCCCTGCGCCGCCAACCCTGGCATCTCACGCCGGCAGCCCCACTCTCCATCGTCGACGACGCCGACCCCCTCCTCTTTCTTCCTTCCTCTTCTCTCCCCGCCCTTTGCTTCCGCAACAGCCGAGCTCTCCGCTGGCAGCCTCCTCCCCACATCGACGATGCCAACCCCCGCTGCAGTAACAACCTCGCTCCGTCGGTAGCCCCCTCCCTCCCTCTTCCTTCCTCTTCCTTCCTCTTCCTTCCTTTTCTCTCCCCTCACCCCTCGCAGCCGCAATAGCCCCGCGCTCTGCCGGCAGTCCCCCTTCCCCCTGTCGGCGATGCTAACCCCTTCTCTTCCTTCCTCTTCTCTCCCTTCGCCACCCGCTACAGCAACAAGCCCGCGCCGCCGCCCCTTGCGCAGCCACCGTCGGTCCTTGCTCTTCTCTCCATTCTCCCTTCACCACCACCTTCACCCACCACAAATGGCCCAAATGGTCTGAGAACGGATTTTCAATTTTGTTTAAAAGAAGGGTAGTTGTGACATTTTGACAAGCTCAGTTACGACTATTTATTTTTTGCACAGTTTTGATGAGTGCAGGGAGGTTTAGTGCAACTTTTTTTTATAAAGAGGGGGCCATATTGCAACCGCCTTAAAGTAGAGGAGGGGCAAAGTGCATTTACCCCTTGCTTATTTAGTAAAGGACTATGGCAGACAAATTGGTAGTTTTTTTTTACTGATGAGATAGAGTTATCTTGTGATCTTGCAAGCAAATTGTTGTCTCTTCGGGCCTTGCCATCAACACTATTTAGGTTATCATACACGTCAACCAGTTTGGAGATAACTCAGAGTTGTTTAATTTTATATTTTTTCTCCAGTGAGCTCGATTCTCCATTTTAAAATTTTATGTTTATGCTCTTAAATATTCAATTACTACTATAGAGTTTTTAAAAAGAAGAATGGTTCGATGCAAATTTTTTGAAGTCAAGTGCTTGTACATTCCTGGTAACAATTAAAAACCATTTCAAGGTCTCATTTTTTCTCCTGGTTACAATTATATCAGTCAGACATGATACATAATTTTACTATGTGAAACCTATAAAATAACCTAAAGGGGGTGAATAGGGATTTTGAAAATTAATGAGAATTTAAACTAAACACTCATGAATCTCAATTAAACTAAGCAATATTTCAATGAAGATGTTAACTACACAATCTCAACAAATTATATAGCAATAAGTAAAGAAATTGAGTCAGAGATACTTGACAAAGATATTTAAATGGTTCAACTTGAACTACCCTCGACATCCACATTTTCAAGGAAGTCTCTTGTAATAGCACTAGAATCCACTAGCAACAATCTTCTTCTAGCCCAAGATCGAAACCCTTACAACACTTGGTGATATCCTACACCAAGTGCAAGCCTTGAATTCACAAAGCTCACCCAAAACTTTACAAAACCAAGCCTTGAAAGAAAATGAGTATAAATGAGGTTGTAATACAATACATAGATGAGAGAATTAATGACTTGAAGAATACTCACTCTCAATCAAAGACTTGCTCACAAATATACTTTCTTTAATGATGTAAAATCGTGAAGATAAAGAAAGAAAAGTTTAATCTATGATTCTTGATAGTTCTCTATAAATGAAGGCTTAGAATGTAGTATTAATGGTGTATGATGAAGCCCTAAATTATTTATATAGGGAATATATGAAATATAGCCGTTTTAGGCATTAAATGTGCAAAAAAACGGCTATTACAGTCGACTGTATTTCCAATGCAGTTAATTACATCGACTTGGTTCTTCTAAACTAACCGTTAGCCTTATTACTCAAAAGTACCCATTGGAACTAAATTTCCACAATGCAATCAACAAACTTGGAATACAGCTGATTGTATTGTCCTATTGCCTATCGGCTACATCACAGAACCCAGTTTATTATTTTGGGCATTACTTTCTCTAGAAAAATCAGATTGATGTGCCTTTTTTGTGTTCGAAAGCTAATGAAAAAGTCTTATCAAACTATTAAAAGATTAGCTCTATTTTTTTAAAAGAAAATCTGAGTAAGTTCCAAAATTCACCCATTTTCAAGAAACATACTTGTATGAAAGGTTATAAACTCACATGCAACGCGCAACGCGTCTTAAGGTCGTTTTAGGCCATAGTCATCAATCCACGCACCAAACCAAGACTAATTACATAATAGTAAAGATCAATCATAATTCGTAGTAATTTAGCCTATACATTCTTTGTTACTCTTTGACATTGGACTTGAAGAAACTTTCATAGCATGTCCACTATAGCTTTAAGTTTTTTTTGGCTTTAATCCATATATCCAACTTCTCAAATGTGTCTTCATGAGTGTATATGAATATACATACTGTTGTGGATAAAATCCGAAACTTGGATTCGTGAATAGACCTGCACAATAAAAAGACGACACTGGTGATTCGCCAGAAGGATTTTCGGCAGGAAACCTCCGATGCCTAAGTCAGAAAATATTTTGAGAGAGTATTGTGCTAAGTTTGGATGGAAATCACTTACCTTTTTTCAATTCCCGCTTTTCTCTTTTATAGGGTCTTTCATTAATGGTCATTTACTTTCCCATTAATTAGAGAGTTACAAGTTTGAAAGGAGGTTACTCCCTTTAATAGACAATTTAATTATCTTGAGTGGAGGTTACTGCCATAATTGGTGGTGTAAATAGTGAGAAGATGGTTAGCCACCACTTTCCCCTCATTCATGGGTGCCATGGCAGGTTCAACGTTTATTCGATAGTGACACGTGTCACTATTTTTCATGGGGAGTATTTTCACCCATATCAGTTGCTCCCCATTCCACATTCTTTTTTGAAAAAGAGTGCGGGATTATAATGTAGATTTATATATTTTATCGGATTCTTTCAGCCTTGAATTCACCTTGGCCGTGTAGTGGTCGTTCACGGACTCGTCTACTCGGCTTGGCCGAGTAGATGTCCTTCATGTTACTCGTCTATTCGGCTTGGCTGAGTAGAGGTCCTTTACGGACTCATCTACTTGGCTTGGCCGAGTAGAGGTAATTCGTGGGACTCGTCTACTCAGCTTGGCCGAGTAGAGGTCCTTCACGGACTCGTCCACTCGGCTTGGCCGAGTAGAGGTCCTTCACGGGACTCGTCCACTCAGCTTGGCCGAGTAGAGGCCCTTCACGGACTCGTCTACTCGACTTTGGCCGACTAGGGGTCCTTCATGGACTCGTTTACTCGGCTTGGCCGAGTAGAGGTCTTTCACGGAGTCGTCTACTCGGCTTTGGTCGAGTAAAGGTCCTTCACGGGACTTGTCTACTCGGCTTGGCCAACTACTCAGCTTGGCCGAGTAGAGGTCCTTCACGGACTCGTCCACTCGGCTTGGCCGAGTAGAGGCCCTTCACGGACTCGTCTACTCGACTTTGGCCGACTAGGGGTCCTTCATGGACTCGTTTACTCGGCTTGGCCGAGTAGAAGTCTTTCACGGAGTCGTCTACTCGGCTTTGGTCGAGTAAAGGTCCTTCACGGGACTTGTCTACTCGGCTTGGCCAACTAGAGGTCCTTCATGGGACTTGTCTACTCAGCTTGGCCAACTAGAGGTCTTTCATGGGACTCGTCTACTCGGCTTGGCCGAGTAGAGGTCCTTCATGGACTCGTCTACTCGGCTTTGGTCGAGTATAAGTCCTTCACTGGACTTGTCTACTCGGCTTCCTTCACGGGACTTGTCTACTCGGCTTAGCCGAGTAGAGGTCCTTCACAGACTCGTCTACTCAGCTTTGGCCGAATAGGGGTCCTTCACGGACTCGTCTACTCGGCTTGGCCGAATAGGGGTCCTTCACGGACTAGTCTACTCGGCTTTGGCCGAATAGGGTCCTTCACGGACTCGTCTACTCTACTTGGCTGAGTAAAGGTCCTTCACAGGACTCGTCTACTCAGCTTGGCCAAGCAGGGGTCCTTCACGGACTCGCCTACTCGGCTTGGCCGAGCAGGGATCCTTCACGGACTCGCGTGCTCGGCTTGGGCGAGCAGGGGTCCTTCACGGACTCGCGTGCACTTGGCCGAGCAAGGGTCCTTCACGGACTCGCGTGCTTGGCTTGGCCGAGCAGGGGTCCTTCACGGACTCGCGTACTCAGCTTTGCCGAGCAGGGTCCTTCACGGACTCGCGTACTCGACTTGGCCGAGCAGGGGTCCTTCACGGACTCGCCTACTGGGCTTGGCCTTCTGCAGAGGCTGACTTAAGTGCCTCGTCTACTCGGTTTTACTGTAATTGTCGTCATGGGGTATATAGGTAAATTTGCCCCTGACAAGTTTTAGATTCATGCCACGTGTCCGGGGTAATTTAATGTTCACAGGATCTCATCCGTTGGATGGGTCTGTTGTTTCTATATAAGCGGTGAAACTTTCTCACTTCATTACTTCATTTCACAAAGTGTAGAGAGAGAGTTTGGGTTTTGTTTGAAGAAGATTTCTAAGTTTTGAAGATCTACCTTCTTCTCAAGTAAGTATCAAACTTTCTTCTTTTGAAATCTTCTTGTTTTGATCTAAAATTATGTCCAACGAAGGTGGGGAATTTGTTTTTGAGCTTAATGTCAATACACAAGGTGTTAGGATAGAACCTACTTTTGATCCCTTTTTTTTAGAAACTGGTATTCCCTTGGTTCCTTTCCAAGAGTCAAGGGGTGTCCCTGCTAAGGAAGTTTTAAGGGAGAGTGCTCAATCTCTTAAGCCTTTTGATGCGCACACTCTAAGAAGCAAGCTAAGTAGTTACGATTTGAAGCTTCTACGGGAGCATTGCGAAATTTCGCCGATTGTAAAGTTAAGACTTCCTGATGAGGATGAATTGGCTAACATGACTACAATTGACGAAATTGGTGTCTACTGGGATATGTTTATCAATGGCTTTAGAGTTCCCCTTCATCCTTTCTTTGTCAAGGTTTTAAATGCTTATGGGCTCGCGCCCGACCAACTTTCTCCCCATGCATGGCGCTTTATGAGCTTTTTCATCTACCAATGTCATAGATTGGGATTGAAGCCTAGAGTTAGAGTTTTCAGATGGTTTTTTACCATCTGTACAATCACCAAACAAGTAGGTTGGTATTTTTTTAGTCGTCGTCCAAAGGCCCAAGCCAGCCTATTTCCACACCCCTCGTCGTCCAATCATAATTGGAAGGAGAGATTCTTGTTTGTTAAATTGCCTAAGTCTCAAAGGGGCAAAGTTTGTAATGTGTGGCTTGCGGAGTGCGAGACAAGGGCTTGTAATAAATTGAAGGAAGAGAACTTGTCAGAGACTGACCTTGAATACATTAAGAAGCTTAAGGATGCTGAGCCCTTAGAATCCAGATACCCTTTGAGCGTTGCCCAGCTCTGTGAGTACGACATCATCTACCCCCTTGAGCCTCAAGATTTTGGCGATGAGGAAGAGGAAGAGGAGGGCGAGAATGATCCTGGTAAAGCCCTTACAATCCTTGTATTCGTCTGATCTTAAATGGTAATCTTACTCTTGTTTTGCTTTCAGGCAATATGTCGTCACGAGCGCAAAATGATCCACCGTTGTTCAATGCCCAAGGGGTGATGGGAGACATTATCCCTGATGAGTTAGTTTCGGTGCATGGCATTGGGGTCGAGGAGGAGGAGATGCAGGATCTGGACTTCGGCGCACTAATATTTGGGTCTCAGATGCAGGATCTGGACTTCGGCGCACTAATATTTGGGTCTCAGCCGAAGGTAACTCAGACACAATCCGAAGACGTGGTTCTGGGCTTGGCTTCAACTGACAAGTCTAAAGAAACTGCCAAGAGAAGGAAGGTGTCGAATAGAGTTGGAAGTCGGGCTACCTCCTCCTCTGTCCAGCCGGCCTGCTTGAGGAATATCTGTTGAGGAGTCAGTTTTCATGTCACCTCGTACGACATGGGATTAGTCCAGGCATGTGATCATCCCCATGGATCGTAAAACCTTGTCCGCATACGGGATAGTGGATACAGCCAATGGGATGGTTCAGATGATGTCGCAGGTTTGTTTCTGTTCTGCTCTCCATTAAGAATTTTATTGGTTTTCTAACTTTTGGTTGGTGTAGGCTATGGCGCATGTGCAGATTGGCGCAGAAAAATTGATCGCGGCAGACAAAGTACTAGACAAGGAGAAGAAGAAGGTTATGATAGAAAACAACTTCTGTCGTGAAGCTGAAAATAAGGTGGGGGAGCTCAGCAAGAAGGTTGAGCGATTGGAGTTATCTAACTCCGGATTGTCCTCTCGAAAAACCGAGTTGTCCGCTCGAGTTAGCCAACTGGAGGTCGAGAAGTCAACAGTCGCCCACCAAGCTGTTCAACTTTTTAAGAAGTCCGAGGCTTTCACCGATCAGCGTTATCGTGACTCGAAGAGGGCTCTTGTTCACGGATACCACAAGTGCAAGAATGATATTCTGAAAGATCATCCTGACTTTGATTTGAGCATCTATGAGCATAAGTTTGCTCGTGAGATAGCCGCAGAGGATATTCTTCGAGCTGAGGAGGCTGAAAGGAGGAGAGCTGCCAGTTCTCGTGCATTGACCAGTCCCTCCATCAGTTGCAGCTTAGGTGCTTCTGGGTCAGCTTCAGGGGTGCTCTCTAGGCAACAAGCATCTATAGCTGAGGGTCAGACTCACGAGCTGGGTATGCCAGACAGCGCAGCCGAGCAGCAGAATGAATAGGGATTGTTTTAGTTTTATCACTTCAGTTATCTTTTGTAACCACTTTTGCTGCCTTTGTATTCAGACTTGTAAACTTTTAACCATTTAATGCAATCAAGGTTCTTATCTATTTTTGTGCACCTGCTTGTAAACCATTCATTATTTATAAAGATAAATATATCTGTGGTCATATGGTGCTAAGTAAAGAATGCCGAGAGAACTAGGCTGTGATAAGCCGTAGTCTTACAAAAGTGATCTAAGCATGAGTAAGATCTAGTGTGGAGATGGAGACCCCAATTGTGGAGTACGTATGGTCCCCTCGGTCTTACTCATGCGTAGTAGCGTCTTAAATTAGTGGCATTCCATGTACGAGGAATGGCTTTGTCGTCCATAGCCTTCAAGTGATAAGCGCCTGGGCCGCCCAGTTTTACGACTTTATATGGGCCTTCCCAGTTCGGTGCTAATTTCCAACGCCGTCCCATGGTGCGGAGGCTTCGATTCGGCGCAAGACTAAGTCGCCTACTTTGAACATTCGAGGACGAACTCGCTGATCATAAAACTTGGATACTCGATGTTGATAAGCTGTAAGGCGCATCGCTGCTTGTTCGCGCCGCTCATCGAGGAGATCAAGATTTGCACGAAGGGCCTCGACATTCTGGACTAGATCATATGTCATTAGACGAAGAGATGGCAATCCAATTTCAACGGGAGCTAAGGCCTCCGTGCCAAATGATAAACTAAAAGGTGTCTCGCCGGTAGGGGTCCTTGTGGTGGTATTGTATGCCCAAAGGATTTTAGGCAACTCGTCAACCCATAGCCCCTTCACACCATCAAGTTTCTTCTTTATCCCTTGCAGGAGTGTTCGGTTTGTAACCTCAGTTTGTCCATTGGTTTGTGGGTGTGCTACAGAGGTGAAACGCTGCTCAATGGATAAGTTTAAGCAGAAAGCACGAAAAGTTGGATTATCAAACTGTTTGCCATTGTCTGTGATTAGCACACGTGGAATTCCAAAGCGATAAACGACAGCTCGCCAGAAGAAGTCTTCGCATTTCTTTTCAGTGATTGTGGCTAGGGCTTCCACCCATTTAGTGAAGTAATCAATAGCCACAATCACAAATTTACGCTGGGCAGTGGCAGGAGGAAACGGGCCCAGGATGTCTATTCCCCACATCACGAAGGGTATGGGGCTGCTTAAAGTTGATAAAGGGATTGGAGCTTGCCTAGGAATAGGGGAAAAATGCTAACAGGCATCACACTTCTTCGTGTAACTCATGGCATCTTGCTGCATAGTGGGCCAATAGTAGCCTTGTCGAAGAACTTTGTGTGCCAACGCGCGTCCCCCCAGGTGCTGACCACAGATGCCTTCATGAACTTCCCGTAATGCGTAATCGGCTTCAGAAGGGGTAAGGCAACGCAGGTACAGAAGCGTGAATGAGCGTTTGTATAATACATCCTCCACAACAGCATATCGAGCCGAGCGTAGGATAATACTCTTGGCTTGCTTCCAATCGGCGGGCAGTGTGCCATGTTGAAGGTAGGCCTTGATAGGATCGATCTAAGATGGCTCGTGCTCAGTTTGCACGACTTCATGGGCAGCGATACTTGGCGCATGGAGAAGTTCCAAGTAAATTGTTTGACCACACTCGGATGGGTCAAGGGAGGCCAATCGGGAAAGTGCATCAGCGGAGGTATTTTCCTCTCTCCGTATTTACGAGATTTTGAAGATAGTGAATGTGCATGCGATTCCTTTCGCTTTTTGGAGATAATCAGCCATCTTTGGATCTCTAGCCTCATATTCTCCCACCATTTGCTTCACCACGAGGGCTGAGTCACTGTAAGCGTGGAGGGAGTCTACGCGCATTGCACGAGCTAAATGCATTCCGGCGATCAAGGCCTCATACTCGGCTTCATTGTTTGAAGCTAGGAAGTCAAAGCGAAGAGCGTAATGCACAATTAGGCCGTCGGGTCCGTTGAGGATTAATCCTGCCCTACTGCCGTTTGCGTTGGATGATCCATCTACGAAAAGTGTCCAGACAAATAACTCATACTATGGGGTGGGGATAACCGCTTCATCTTCAATTGGGAGAGTGCATTTGACAATGAAATCCACCAAGGCCTGTCCTTTAATTGACGGACGTGGTCGGTATTGGATATCAAATTCCCCTAATTCTACAGACCAAGGTATGAGGCGACCCGATAGATCCGGCTTATAGAGGATTCACCTCAGTGGTTTGTCGGTTAGAACCACAATCGTGTGAGACTGGAAATAGGGTCGGAGCTTTCTTGCAGCCATTAATAGCGCGAAGGCTAGTTTCTCAGTGTCAGGGTATCTTTGCTCGGCCCTTTGGAGGATCTTGCTCACATAGTAAATAGGAAGTTGTCGAGCAGCTTCCTCCCAAACCAGAACTGCACTGACGACAGATTCAGCTACGGCTAAATATAGAAACAACTATTCTCCTAGAACAGGCTTAGAGAGAAGTGGAGGTGACGCCAAATATTCCTTCAATGTGTCAAATGAGGCCTGACATTCAGTTATCCATTCGAAGTTCTTGATATTCTTCAATGCTTTGAAGAACGGAAGACAGCGTTCAGCAGATTTAGAGAGGAATCGGTTGAGAGCAGTTACCCTACCCGTCAAGACTTGTATCTCCTTGATTCGTTCTGGTGCGCTCATTTCTTGAATAGCCTTTATTTTTTCAGGGTTGGCTTCAATCCCTCTTTGTGAAACCATAAACCCCAAGAATTTTCCAGACGATACCCCAAAGGCACACTTGGTGGGATTAAGGCGCATGCGATATTTACGAAGGAGATCAAAGCATTATTGCAGATCGGTGACATGTTGCTCTGCGCAGAGGCTTTTGACAAGCATGTCGTCAACGTAAACCTCCATGTTCTTGCCAATAAAGGGCCAAAATATTTTATCAACCAGCCTCTGGTATGTAGCTCCAACATTCTTCAGCCCGAAGGGCATGACTTTATAGCAAAAAAGTCCTTGGTCAGTTATAAAGCTAGTTTTAGCTACATCATCTTTGTGCATCTGGATTTGGTTATATCCTGAGAAGGCATCCATGAAGCTGAGCAGTTGATGACCCGATGTGGCATCAATTAGCGTATCGATGCGGGGCAACTGATAGCTGTATTTTGGGCATGCCTTGTTCATGCCAGTGTAGTCGATGCAAATCCTCCATTTTCCTGTCCCAGCCTTTGGGACCATGACCACATTGGCTACCCATTCAGGGTAGTCAATTTCCTTTATGAAGTCGGCTTCTAAGAGTTTGTCAACCTCTTTCTTGATGATTAACTGTTTCTGAGGCGAAAGGCCATTTTTTCTGCTTAACCGGCTTGTAATTGGGGTCGACTGAGAGTTTGTGAGTGATCACAGACGGATCTATTCCTGGCATGTCGACTGCACTCCATGAAAAAATATCAATGTTTGCTCGAAGAAAGGAGATCAATTGATCTCGAATGCCCGATTCTAGTGTAGAACCAATTCGCACTTGTCGTTCGTCATTTCCTTCTTCCAAGGCTACATGAATGAGTGCCTCCACCGGTTCTGTGCGTCTTGCTGTTGTCTCATCACGCTGATTGTCGATAAAAAATGTCTTCTCTGGTCTGCAAGATGCTACATAACATCGTCTGGCAAGCGTCTGATCGCCCTTTATGAATCCCACCCCCCTTGGAGTAAGGAATTTTCATGAGGAGATGATAGGTTGAGGCCACAACTTGTAACCTATTAAGACCTGTTCGGCCTAAAATCCCGTTGTAGGAGGATTTGACTTTGACGATAAGAAAGTCAAGCGTGTGGGTCGCTTATTGTGGGGCCTCTCCAATTACAACCGTGAGTGGTGCTATTCCTCTTACTGGTATTCCTCTTACTGGTGCTGAAGCACCTGTAAAGCCGTACATGGGGGATGTAATCGGCTTCACCCGATCCTCTGAAATCCCCATTTGGAGGAATGCGTCTTCGAAGAGGATATCGGCCAAACTTCCCGTATCGATAAGGATTCGTTTTACTTGAAAAGCATCGATCTGTAGGGTGATCACAAGAGCGTCATCATGTGGCAAACTTACTCCTTCAAGATCCGAATCATTGAACTCCAAGCTTGCAGGTGCTTTTGCTCACTTGGGAGGACCTTGTGTCAAATTGACTTGTCGAGCATAGGCCTTCTGAGAGGAACTAGACAATCCCCCAGCGCTTGGTCCTCCTGAGATAGTGTTTATCACTGGTGGATCTTTCGGAGGTGCTTCATTTGCTCTTCGTGGAGGATTTCTTCCTCTATTCTGCGGTCGATTGTTTTTGATGAACTGTTTGAGGTACCCTTTGGCTATGAGATTTTCTATTTCTAGTTGGAGCACTTTGTACTCTTCTGTCGTATGATCGTGATCTTTGTGTAAATGATAGTACAACTGGGTATCTCTCTTTTCTGCTGGTCCTCTCATAGGTTTGGGCCATTTGAGGATGTCTTGGCCCTTGATTTGGTGAAGGATATGTTCACGAGTAGTGTTGAGAGGAGTAAATGGTTTAGGGAGGATTGCTCGCGGACGTTTGGGTTCGTCCTGATTCTTCCCTTCTGGATGATCTCGTCTCTTCTGCCCCGAATGGCTTTCCTCTTGATGAGCAACGTTGAATCTTCTTCCGCCCGAAGATACTTCTCTACTCTGTCAAGGAGATCTGACATATTTTCTGGTGGACACTTGTTTAGAGAGAATTGTAAGGGTGTCCCTGGTCTAACACCCCTAGCCATGGCTGCAAAAGTTACTCCTGCGTCCAAATGATCGATAAGGAGTTTTTTGAAATTAAAACGAGCATAGTATGAATTCAAGCTCTCTTTCAGCCCCTGAATTATACGAAAAAGGGCTGAAGAATTCTTCCTTTGCACACGACTTGTGAGGAAGTTGCTTCGAAAGGATTCTGCCAATTGAGCCCAACAGGAGATGGAACGAGGTGCGAGGTGCTGGAACCACACGTGTGCAGCTCCTTTTAATGTGATAGGGAAAGCCCTGCACATGATCTGATCGGGGACCAGGTGTAGGTTCATTCCTGAAGTGAAGCGAGCCAAATGATCCATCGGATCTCCTGTGCCATCATATGACTCACATGGAGGCATCTTGAAATACGGAGGAGTCAGAAAGAGGTCGATTTCCTCTGTGAATGGTCGTCCAATGATAATTGGGGCATTGGAGTAGCGCTCCGCTCGATTACCGCCTGTATTAGCGTAAGTGTTTCTGGCAGAATAAGCTTTAGAATAGTTCTCTTCATGCCTCCTGGATCTCGGATGTCGCCTTTCACCATTGGATTCTTCATCATTTGTTTGCATTGCGTGTTGGTTGTGACTTGTTTGTTCAGGTGTCTTAGACGTGCCTGGTGCCCTGGGTGGTTCTGGTCGTAGAGGCGGGTTCTCTATAGTAGCTTGTAGTCTCTCGATGGACTGTTGCATGGCGTGAATGACAGCCATTAAATTGGTTTGATTTCCAACGATTGTCGGAGCAATGTTAGTCATGCCAATGGGTTGGAATGGAGGTTGAACAGTGCTTATGAGGGGATGAATCACTACTGTGACTCTTGGTGCTGTTACGGTTTCCACTGTTGCCCTTGTGGTTACGGGGACTGAGATTGTCGTGGCTGGCGCTACCGTATTGATTGTAGATGCCGCAATTGTGGTAGTTCGTGTCGCCACTATGGCCACTGGGTTGCTCGCCACTCTTTTGCCACGGTTGGGTGGTTGAGGATTGGTTCCTCCACGAGTTAAGTCACGGATTTACGTCGGTGGTGAATTTGGTGTAAGCGCTCCATCTTGCTGGGCTTGCTGATTGAGATTTTGAGCCATGATCTATTCACGAAAACGGTCCCACGGATGGCGCCAAAATATTGTGGATGAAATCCAGAACTTTGATTCGTGAATAGACTTGCACAATAAAAAAGATGACACCGGTGATTCGCCGGAAGGATTTTTGGCGGGAAACCTCCGATGCCTAAGTCAGAAAATATTTTGAGAGAGTATTGTGCAAAGTTTGGATAGAAATCACTTACCTTTTTTCAATTCCCGCTTTTATCTTTTATAGGGTCTTTCATTAATGGTCATTTACTTTCCCATTAATTAGAGAGTTACAAGTTTATAGGGAGGTTACTCCCTTTAATAAACAATTTAATTGTCTTGAGTGGAGGTTACTGCCATAATTGGCGGTGTAAGTAGTGGGAAGATGGTTAGCCACCACTTTCCCCTCATTCATGGGTGCCATGGCAGGTTCAACGTTTATTCGATAGTGTACGTGTCACTATTTTTCATGGGGAGTATTTTCACCCATATCACATACTAACAATTCACTCAAAGCACACATAAGAATATAATCAATGTGTAGTTATCATAAAAACAAGATGTATGTCTAAGTTATCCAACCATAAGACTAACACAATGCTTTCATCAGTTTAGACCCGGCTATTATAAAAATGTATATTCTGGCTTTTCTATTTAATTCATCTACAGCCAACTTATGAATGTGCGTGTCTAGCATATATACAAACTTATCTCAACAGATATTGCTTGTGTCCTTTTTTTTTGCTAATCCTTGTCATGTATCATTTTCTATATAACTTAGTTACAATTATCTCTATTGAAAACAAATTCATCGATTGTTATCTGAATGAGGTAAGAAATCTTAGTAGAACAATATAACAAAAGAGAAGTTATTCTCCTCCCCAGATTTAGAGAGTAATTAACTATTAATGGAACTACCTTTAGAGTCGTTTCCATCTCAATAACCTAATTACTATTATTACATAGGCCAGAATTAATGACCATAGGCTTGTGGGAGACATGGCTCTTAAGGGAAAACTCTTTGAGGATATTGGTGACAAAAACCCAGTTGTTGTGTATCCAGCTTAAAAGAGTATATTTTAAGGTATATATGAATTATATATACTCTTATTTAAACATATTATATTCAATTACAAATCATTTTGTTACCAAAGAAAAGCCATGTTCAACATCATCAGTTTCGGTATTGCAAATAAAACCTAAGTTCAAAGATGCAAAAAAAAAAAATTAATCAAGAAATGGTATAACGATTATGTCTTCTGTCTTTCGATGCTTATTTCCTTAGATAATCTTATCTGCTAATGGTTTTTGATGCTAGGATGAAGAATGCAACAAATATCAAAATAACTAACTCCAGCAAAAGCAGCGGTGTTGAAGGACATTATGTACAAACGACATCTTTAAAGCAAGCAAGTCAAAATTCATACACGAGTAATGAATGTTCATAATTCTACATGACAATAGATTAGTATATGCATAAATCATATTTTCATTAATTTCGTTTACAAGATCCCCTTGTACTACTTTGAAGAATTCACCAGTGAAGTTGAAAATAGAGGACAACCCTGCTATGATGCATGTGTGCTTTGCTAATGATCATCTGTAATATATGAGGACAACACTAAATGCACAAATGGCCATGCAAAACACAGTCCTAAGTTAGTATAGTTAAAACAAACACCGATTAAAAACACGGTACTAATCATCAAGTAATATCTTAGGTATTATATGAAAGTACAACCTTGGTTTAGAGGTGATTGATGACTTGTATAAGACTATGATTATCTTATTTGAAGAAGTAGCCGCTGTGATGATTGGTTGCAATGTCAAAGAATACGAAAGGTCTTGTAGGAATAAGGTAACAAACTCATAACGTTTTGTAAGATATTCATATACATTACGCACTTCAACCTGTTATAACTCAATGCGGAAGGAAACATCTACATATTGCAAAAGATGATTGGATACAAAAATAAAGAGTACAGCTTCGTAATAAAACTGGCAAAAGTCTTCGAAATTAACGAATGCAAGACACCAAAGATTTCAGGCAATAAAAGCAGATGTTGACAAATAAACTTTAGCAGTTTCGACCAAAGAGCCTATACTAATACTAATAAATGATGAGGAGACTCTCAGAAGTTTTTATAATACTAATAAATGATGAGGAGACTCTCATAAGTTTTTATAAGAAGAAATGTTAAAAAGAAGAAAGCTGAGACTATGATTAAAGCATCTTTAGGAAGAGGTTATACGACGAGAAGGATTAGGATAGCGCAAAATTCAATTATTTAGCACAATTACATGAAATAACATCATAATGGCTTTTAATTTATGTTAATTGAAATTCAATTATTGCAAACCCCCTTTGACCGGTGTCACCACCATCAAACCAGCAAAACCTCCCATCACCGTCGACCGCCCCATCCACTTCTCATAGCATTCACCATCCTCAAGCAACCTTACCCTACAAACGTGCATCTGTTACCCGTACTTCAAACCCCAACCACCACCTCGATGTCTCCGCCCCCACCATACCGCTACTGCTATCGCCACCATATTTCAAACCCTCTTGTCATCGTCACCACCACCATCGAACCACCACAACCTGCCACTGCAGCCAATTGCCTCACCCATTACCCACAGCCTTCACCACGCTCAAGCCACGACCATCACCACCTTATCCCACAACTTGCAGACTTGTTGCCCATACTTTAAAAACCCAACCACGACCTCATGTCTCCACTGCCACCATATTTGAAAGCCTCTATTGCTGTCGTTGGTTTTTATCGTGTTGATTTGCGAATTTGGGGTGTTGAATTGCAGCGATGATTATTGGTTTTTATGTTGTGCATTACCTTGGGATGGTGGTTGGGCAGTGGGTTAGTTGATGTGTGATAGTGGCAGTTGTAAGACGTTGATGGCGGCGATGCTCTGAAGGTGACGAGGTTGTTGATAGTGGGGAAATGAAAGG
Source organism: Escallonia herrerae (assembly GCA_033070095.1). Taxonomy (NCBI): domain Eukaryota; kingdom Viridiplantae; phylum Streptophyta; class Magnoliopsida; order Escalloniales; family Escalloniaceae; genus Escallonia; species Escallonia herrerae. The sequence goes on from JAVXUP010000189.1 coordinate 75,872, forward strand.
TTGCCGACTCAGAGATTTACCATCCGACGGAGGGAGAGATACATGGTGGAGTAGGACCGGGATGATGAGACATTTTTTTATGACAAAAATAGCCAGTAATTTTAACGAAAAGGAGCTTACCGTGGTGTGGTGTGGTGTGGTGGGGTGGGGTGGGGTGGGGTGGGGGGGGGGGGGGGTAATTCAAAGACTGGACAAGTACGAGGGTTGCCGTAGCGAAAATAGGAGTTCGAGGACCATTTTAAGAACGCGAGGATAGTTCAAGTTATAAAGTCGTATAATCCTAATAACTGTTTATCTTACTTTTTAATAATTGCTATTACTTGGAACGGACAAAATTTGGATGACTATTGACAATATACTTTGAAGCTCTATTGTCTTAATGTCATTTGAGAAACACTTTAAAATAGATCGCATCCTAACGCGCATCGCATGTACAACTTAACTAATGTGCCTTAAAACGTAAGTTTCTTTTTATCTTTTACTTAATATTTATATGAAAAGGTATGTTAAAACATTTGGATTACTACTTAATCAAGTAAAATCGTTACCTCAAAGTAAAGATAAAGTTGAACAGAGATCAATTTTTTCTCACAATAAATACAACTACTATCGGTATTTAAAATCGCTAAACATTGTATATAGGTGACACATTTGATGTATTGCTTGTTAAAATGGATACAACCGCAAAAAATGAAATAATAATTCTTAAGCCTATAACTACATGAGACTAGAAGACAACAAATGATCATTGCCAGTGATACATCATGGAACTGAACAAATAGTTGACACGTACACTACATTATTAGGGGATACACTTCACTCAACTCTTCTCATATATGTAAGCAGAAGAGCAATGTCTTGTCAGATTTTATTTCTACAAAGTTGACTTCAAATTATTGGAGGCTTTGATGTCATGTTGGGAATGAGGGTCGCATTTCACATGTCTCAATTAGGTTCGCTTTCACTCACTTGCCATGGTAACATCAGGTAAGAATATCAGAAGTGCAGTGCAGAAAATTGATTGCCCAACAGAGGCAATGGAAACATTTTTGAGGAACAAAAATGGCCTGCCACATGATATGATCTTATTTTGCACCCCACAAAGGGCAACTTTGCATCCTCAGATGAACAAAAATGACAATTTGATTGAGTTCCATGGCAGAATAGGTCAATATATTTCCTGATGCACAGCCTTTTTAAGGCAAAATAACCTTAATGTAACAATTATCATCGCCATGGTCATAAACTAGTTAGAAATATTCCTCTCTTTCTGTGCGAGATCGCGTATACGAGTCTCATGAGACGAGATATTTAGAATAAAGTTTCCGTCATTGTGATAAAGATGATATAACTAGTTCCGAGTACTTTCTTTACCATACACGCATTCTCCCATAGCATTTGACTGGGCTTTACTCTCTGGGGCGATTAATAAAAAGGTATATTGTTCATATTACTAATACAGAGTAGCATTTTGTACATCTTTTAGTTTTAAAAACTGGAGTCTCCCATATTTTATTAAAGCTTTAAAGTAATAAAAGTTGAAAAATCCAACCATATATTCTGAAAAACTGATTCGCTCCAAAATTGAACTCTCCCACTCCACTTCTCTCTTTTGGGGTTAAGATATTATTACCAAGTGCCACCAAAAACTATTTAAGTTTAGGAGAGTCTAAATTTAGATTGAATTTATTTATTCCCTGCTCGATCTCATGTAAACCTACACTTTTTATATATGAACGTTACGAGTAAATAGCAGTTAATGTGATTTTTTTTTTTATGTATTGTACATGTCTGAAATTAAGAAGTGAGAGTAGATTCAATTTTATGTATGCAATTTTATTAACCTCCATGTGCCTTACTAGTACTAATGCACGTACACATACCATTCTTTCTGCATTTCTTGTGAAGTTGAAGACTAGAATCCTTTCAAAATTATTAAATGTTACTAACTGCATCAAATATGATCATATTAGATCAATTTGACTACAGTAGCGTTTAAAGTCTTCACATGCAATATTTAGCCCCCTTTAACGTGACATCCAGAACCCGCTCCTATTTTAAGTAGTAAAAGATGAAGTACCGTACATGTAAGCTGCTTACATGTGATTATGTACATTAGTAAGATACGTAATCAAAGAGGAAATTACTCTTATTGTATCCACACCTAAATCCCTTCTTAAATACAAACATTTTTTGACACTAAAAGTCCCTACGATCTCATCATTTATGTGGCAATCTATGTAACACTTTGTCCAGTTTTTTGTTCCCATGTTGTTATTATTAGACTGATAGACAACATAATCACAGGTCCGCTTGCCTAAATTATTTCTTGTGATAATTGGTATCACACAACACACGTCTGCTTTTTCAGCAATTTTTCATCACTAACATTATGCTAACCACATTATACAAGAAAATGACCAAAAAAAATGCTCTTTTGCCTTTGTGAAACAATATGCAACTTTTAGCTATGGATTGGGGATTTCAGTTTCTTCAAAAATTTTAATAATTACGAGTGGAGATGATATTAGTTAGAAAAATTAACAAAGATTGCGAATCAAGAACTTTTGTTAGAAAAAGAATACGGTGTCGTTTTCACGGATAAATAACGAAAGTGAGCAAGTGATTACCGTGAATAAGCCAAAATAAAAATTTGACGTCTTGCAGTCACTGCCAAGTGATTACCCATACCATTTTTAGCGTTTACTAAGTACAAAATTAAAAAACTTGAGCGGGGTATGAGAACAGTCACGCTTCACTAATAAGTACTGCGGTAGTATATTCACCAACAAGGTTTTGACAGTCATTTCATGATAAATCAAGTACTCCTAGTATTTGCGATCGACATCGAATTCAAAATAACAATCAGAATTACTTTGCCCCTCCGGAAAGTGTTAGCATTTGCCTGCTAATCTTACCCCTTGGTAACTATATGCTGGTGAAGGGCGCCTTGACGTGCGAAAGCTTTCTTACCCCTTACACGGAGAGGGAGGGACGACCAACTCAAGCTGTAAACCTCAAAGCACGAAGAGAACAGATTTTTGGACACTTTTAAGTTGTGCACACAGTTTTCTCAGTCAACTGGTTGGTTAAAGTGATCGATTATGAATGGTCTTAATACTAAAAATAGATCCCGTTCAAATTTAAGGTTCTTCCTACATATTACACGCACTTACTATAAATTACCTTGATATCTTCTACTTACCGCTCAAACCTATATCATTTTCCGGCGGAGTTCTTACTGCTACCCTGATCGTAGAAAGATAGCTACAACTTCTCGTATGGTGACAATTAGTGGTAGCTAAATATAGTTGGGACATTTGTGCTAGTACTTTCAGTGACAGATTTTAGCAGCACTTTCTTAACATCAATCAATAAATAAAAGTCATTAAAAATATTTAACTATTGTTAATTGTCGTTTATATGAAATGTAGTAGCTATTTTCCTACAATCCTGATTGCATTTAAAAAATTTCATTACTTTTCCCAACGGTATGCGTTTAGTTACAAACTCTTATTAACTTACGTTAATCAGTACCACAGGTTTCTGCAGTAACAAAAGGACTCACTCTATTCGTATGCAAGTTCAGTGAAACGTAGAGACAGTCCTCAAGGTCTAAGGTTCTTACTTTTGTCAGTTTCAGCTGGAACGTGCGTCCATACCGACTCCACAAGTTGGATATGGGAATGTCATGATCAACTATCCCTTACGACGCCACCCTTCCATCTCTGTAAAGTTGCATGACTAAAACAACATGAAGGATGGGAATGTGTGTTCTTCTTGCATCAGAAAAAACAAGACACGCACTGATGCCTGGTGAAGATCAAACCTTGTATCAGGAAATAGATGAGATGCTATGTTTATTGTCCTCAATGTGCCCATATTACCAACTGTACTAAGAAGTTTCATCATTCCTTCTATCATCCTAAGCAATCTTTTACCTTTTTGGTCAAACTACTGGGGTAGGTCGAATGACAAGCCTCAGTAGACCTCGAATCGAATGCTCTAGTCGTGTTGAGACATCCATATCTATGCAAATTGTTCGCCTTCACACATATGCCTAAACTATTTCTTTGCACTATGTCTCAGATGAAGCTGTTATACCTCTATAATCATTCTATTTAGGGACGGTGCATTACAGTTGCTTATATGACAATGAGCACGCTCTGTTTTCTTCCGTTCCAATAATCCCAAGTCGGGAATAATGCTTGCGCTTCGATATTCCTGGCTTCTTGGACCATACCACTTATAACTTCTTGTCATGGCTGATGGCAGCTAGAGCTTGGATGCTGATCCTAGGATATTTTGGGTAAATGCATATGAAGATGGGTCATCTTGCCTATTTTGAATAAACCGAATAAGAGAGTAAGGGTGGTCTGCGGAGGCTGACGCAGACTCAAGGACTGAGTCACACGTCAAAGGTAGAAAGCTGACCCGATCAACTCGGTCAACAGGTCCAACTCAGTGAATCATTGACTAAAGTCAATAAGGTGAAAGAAAAACAAGAAATGCAGGATTTCGCAGAATTGCTATCCCACCTGTCAAGGGGCAAAAGCCCCTAGATGTAAGCAATTTCAAGCTCGCACATTGCCTGTCATGACCGATCTCCAAGGGGTCGAGGCAAGATCTCACACCGGCAGGACATGAGGTCAACCTCCACTCTTCGAGTGTGAGGTTCTGCGGGGCCAAGGAGATCAAGGGTAAGGTGGCTGGAACCAAGAAGGCACCGCACCAAGACACAGGACAAAAAAAATCCTGAACCACCTAAAAGAGTGCACTACCCATTCCTCCGTTAGCACACCGGCGCCCCTCAGGAGTCAAAGGGGCAATGACTTCTTTCACTGTCTGCGAACTGTGCGATAAGGCTAAAAACGTGCATTGGGGTATATATCAAAGTAGAGTTCCTGGTAGTGGGCTTTGTAAAGCAGGACAATTTGGTGTATAATACAACAGGAGTGGGTCTGAGGGGGCAAAGTGTACATCAAGAAAGTTTCCCAGGATAGGCAATGGTGCTACCAGTAATGGTAGCAGAGGTTGAACAACGGTGATGCAATGCGTTTTTTTGTAGACTGAAGGTGATGATTATTGCCGTGGATTTGAAATCGAAGCACCAAATTCAATATTTTGGGGTCTTTGTTACAGGAAATTCCTGGAAATCAGGTATGACTTAACTTTTAACATTAAATTTTCAGGACAAGACACAACTAAAGGAAATTTGGCAATATATTGCTTAATTTCCCACTACAGCAGTCGCCGAATCTCTATACCCAGGCTAAAAATCTAAATACGGTGACTTGACAAATTAACTTCCACTATTTCTTTCCTTGCAATTTCATTCATCCTTTTAAGTTTAATAATTACATAAAGTATAATCAAACAAATCAACAGAGACTACCATTGCTACCAGTAACAAGTATTGTAACATAGAACTGCACAAGTCTTTCCAACTTTGTACATTTCGTGATTCTTACAGAACTACTGTTTCATGTAAACTAAATCCAATGAGGGAAGATATAAAGCTGCATCCTTTGATGCATAAAATTGACAACAACTTAAAGAAGGATTGACAGGAATGAAACAGATGTGTACCTAAATTACAAAAGAGTCTGTATCAGTGGGATGCTGAAGGTAGCTTCCAAAAAATTTTCGTTGCTACAAGAATTTTTTCTCTCGCATTAGATTCAGGTTCCTTCTCATGTATGGTAGCTGTCCACCTTACAGCACGAGTTATTCGATCTACTTTCTCAATTACTTCAGGGGAATCTCGAATCACAACTGTTCCATCAGGACGCAACATTCGATCTATTTCCACCATCAAATCCACAAGATTACACCTGCAATAAAGCCAGAGATATATAACCCTGACCAGTACCCGGGGAAGCTAGAAAAATAATGTAATGAACTGATACAAAAAGTAAAGCCTGTTTTTGCTGTTTTTAAGGATAATAATTAGTTCATGAAGGAAAGTTAGTATCGTATTATTATCAGCAACCCTCAAGCTCATAACACTACTACAAACAAGGACAAATTTCCATTATAGAGTAAAGTACTCAAATTTTGACAAGAAACGCCTACCTGCTCTTGCCAGAACCTGGATCTTTAATGAGCGACTCAATGGCAGCCACATGAACGAAATCATATGTACGAGGATAAGTTGAGAAAGGTTCACACCTACAAAATTAATGACACAAGTGAGGAATTCACCATAATGTCCCCGCAGAGATTATTGGCCATCATTTACAGGTATGTGTGAATATTAAAGCCCATTGAATCAACCCACCCAGACAAAAAAGTGAAAATGGATAAAGGTTGCAAGTCCAGCATTTAACTTCTGTCTCTAGAAGGTCTTGCTCATTTTGGGCCCATAAGTATTACACAGGCAATCTTTACAATAAATGATTCATAAGCTAAAAGTTCTTTTTAAAAAAATCAGCTTGAAAAACAAAGAACGTATAAAGTCCAGCATCAAACAAATAGAAAAGGGGGAAATAACTTAACCTAGGCAAAGTCCTCTTGGATCTTACAAAGGCAATCTCAACCTATCAACTAATTAGGCGCATCCAACAGTGTCCTAGATATAGCTTTCATACTTTTTGTATGATGTATGTGCAGTAAGCTAAACTTGATGATAGATATACTAAACAACAGGTAAAATACCCAGCTAATGATGGTGTAAGATCTGTTTTGCTAGAGCCTAGAGATATATAATCCACACCCTTGTTTGCCTTCCCATTTAGAAGAAAAAACAAGTATTGCCGCAATAACTCACCAATCATGGTAAACGCCAATAAGGCCTCTGTCATAAATAACACCAAGTGTTGAAGGCTTGCGAACAGGAACGACATTCATCACCCAAGCAGGATCAGATAAAAGTGCAGCAGCAAAGCCTCCGAAAAATGCATTCATGTCCATCACATTTCGCACAGCTGGAGTGCCCAGCTTCAAGTTCAGTGATTTTTTATAGTAGGCAACCCTCCTTGCCCACCTCCGAATGTCAGCATCAAACACGTCAACTCCATTTTTCATCAGCGTGGCCCTTGACGGAGCTGTTGTCAACCGCTGTGGCCACTTTGGGATAGTCCCAACAGCATAGTCTCCCTTGATAGAGGATGTCCGGCTGACACATTTCTTCAACTTGAAGTACCTGCAATACAATTGAGCCTACATAATAGCGATTCTTTTAAGAAATAGCAAAATTATTATGTTGAAGCGAATTATACTAGACCCAAGATCATTTAGGACCTTAAAAAACAGGTCCAGAATAATCTTAAACGGGCAGGAGGGAGGGTAGATGAATATCCTTCCACAATCTAGGCTTATGTAGCAAAGTTGCAAAGATGAAATGAGCGTGTTGAGGAGTGTTTTTTTTAGGGGGGGGGGGGGGGGGTTGAGAGTGAGAGATTTCTATTTCGATCAAAATTACCATGCAGAATTTGAGTCATCAGACTCTTCACACAAATCAATCCCAAATTCGTTCTGGTTTGGAAGGCATGAGTCCCCATTAGGCTTTTTCCAGATGACAGTGTTCCCATCCACAACAATTAGCTCATAACACAACGCTCTAGCAACAGCCTGGAGATCTGCCCATTCCCTATCTTGTTTAGGCCACTGCACTGGGGGACCAGAGATGACTAAGTACCCCCCTGGACGTAGTAACCGATCAACTTCAATAAAATATGTTGCATCTGGAAAAAAAAAATCCAAAGTAGTTAGAAAAGATGCGGGAGGTGATAAGGATGTAGAATAAGGAGCCAGATGTTACAGAAAACTCACTATATGCTGTAAAAGGGATCAAACATCGAGAGCAGTGCACCAGGTCAAATGAGAAAGCAGGAAATGCAAGTCTGCGAGTGCCAAGCATGGCAACAAAAGCTGGTACTCCTCTTTCCAAAGCAAATTGTATTTGCGATTTGTGTGAATCTCTTGGAGCAAAAGAAAGGGTTATAATGTCTTCAGCTAATAGGTAACCCCCAAAACTGGCAACCTGCAAGGGGGTTGAATATTAGTCTCAAAAAGGACAATATCAGGAAGAATCAGAGAAGGAACAGGACCACAGTTCCTACCCCACATCCCATATCAAGAGCTGTCCTCAAATTTCCACCAGCAATTGGAATATACTGTTTAAGTTTCTCAATATATTGTACTGCTCCATCTGGGAACATTGTGCCCCCACCGGGAAAGATGAAGTATGGACCTTCTTTTTTCATCCATCCCTGATGACCTTTCCTGTCAGCTATTTTATTGTATGGCATATTGTCGTGCCATATCTGCACATTAAAGACAAAATCAAAATGAGAGGCCTTTATAGACTACTAGCATAAGACATTAACTTGATGTATCTCAAGTGGTCTTCTTCCGTCTCTGAACATGAACTAAATCAGCTAATGAGAAAAGTGTTCGGGACCCATAATCACTTGTGCAAGGTGGCAGTGTGTGAAGCAGGGAACCAGGATTTAGAGAGGGGAAGAGGAGGAGGAAAGGGGAAAGGAGGGGAGGGAGGGGATTATCACGATGCATTTTTTTTTTGGGGTTCATTTTCTGTTGAACTAATTATCATGCCCCATGTGACTTAAATGCTCTGGAAAGTTCAACTCATTCCTGATGTCCACTGGACGTAGAGGATATGTAAACAATCATTCCTGATGATTGGACAAAACCTTTATCTTGTGGTGATACTTAGCACCATTTGGCCATTTCAAACCTCATCTCTGGCTGAATGATCACCTAATATGCTACGGTCAACGTCATCCAAGGCATTGTCCCAAACTAGTTGGAGTTGGCTACATGAATCCTTTTCTTCCATTCTTCCCCACTTATCCCCAAATTATCCTCAGTCTACCCTTACTTCATCTTATCCCATCGGCTTCACACGAATCACTTCTTCTTACATGAACATTTAAAGGGAAATATGGCCAAACCATCCATCTCAAGCAATTTCCCTCACATTTTCCTCAATTGGCGCCACTCCCACTCTGCTGCGAATATCCTTGTTTCCTCTTTGTTTGGCATACATCCACCTAAGCATTCAAATTTGGTGTTTCTTAGTTGCCCAACATTATGAACGATACCATTGTTGGCTTCACTACCCTCCTACAACAATTGTCCTTAAACTTCAGAGAGATATTGTGGTCACAAAATGCCCTAGAAGCATACCTCCACTTTAGCCGACCTGCTCGCTCATATCGGCAACATCATGGTCAATCTCTCCCTCCTTGTACATTATTTAGGTAATTATAGACCATCCTGTTTACTTCTTCCCCAGACCTCCAATCATATTTGGATCCTAGAGTACTTCCCAATAACTCTAAGACAATGTTTAGTCTTATTAGTCTCATCGATTGATATTTATCATCCACAAATAACATACAGCAAAGGAACTCATCCTGAATATTCTTGAAGATTCTTAAAGCTGACCCTTAGTAAAAGTCCAATTGTAATCGGAAACTCACTAGTCATTCCATTAATTGCTCTCACACTTGCATTCATACGTATCCTTAATCTCATCAACATACTTAGTAGGCACTCATTCTTCTCTAGAAGCCACCATATAACATTCCTTGGTATCTTATGGTATGCTTTTGAGAGAAGATCCTTTCTCCATGAAAAACATAGTGAAGCATATAGCTGGATAGTGGATCCCCCAGGCACGAAACCAAGGTCATTATTAGATATATGATAGTATGCTCTCTACCTTATTTTTCAGTCACTGGGGACTTGGCCTTCTGAATATTTCTGAGATCTGCTCAACTCCAAGCTAAATAACCCCACTGATTAACAACCCCCTAAAGAAGAATCTGATAAAAGGTTATGCTGCATACTTGTCAATTCAAGCTATGGACCGTAAATCAAGCTATTACTTTTGTGGGTTGCATGTAGAGCATCATATCATGCATGAAAGTCGGTGGAAGTTGGTTGCCACCAGTAATGTTCACATGCTTGTGAAATTTTGGTGATGGTGCTTTGCTATGGCATCTTTCCCCAATTGAGAAGGATGATTTTGGGAAGGTTACAGTCAGCATCCCTCAACCGAGAGAGTCCTAGCTGTAGCATTTTCCTCAAAGGAGTGTCTACAAAGTCTTCTCATGAACTTACCATTCAGGGTATACCCTAGGACCATTCAGGGTATACCCTAGCACAAGGCATAAAGAAGGTAGTACACCCCCAGTATATAACACACATGCTACTAAACAAAAAGATCAACCAGGTTCACTACCTTGGGTAATGGGTTGTACTCCCGGCCACCTCTAACTGCCCGAAAGCGTATACCTAATCTTAGATGAGATTTTCTCAGGGAAACCCTTCTATCTAAACGCTAGCGGCTTTATTACCCCCCCCCCCCCCCCCCAACTTCAAATCACTCTCTCTCTCTCTCTCGTATTATTCCGTTCCTAGAACCCCTCTCATTTCCCTACTGCAATTTGTGCACGAGTCTCTCTACTGTAGCTACAAACTTGTCTTAGATTTGAACTAAGGCCTTGTTTGTTCGAAGGAAAAAATATTTTCAAAGATGCTTTTTGCATTTTTGGTTTGTTACAGTAAAAGAGTTCATGGAAAAAGAAATCTCCTAAAGTGAAATCAAGCCAAATTTGTGGAAAACAACTTACGAATAAGAATTCGGCAAGTCAATTTCCGTTCTACAATCTAGCTATTCAACTTCTCTCTCTCTCTCTCTCTCTCTCTCTCTCTCTCTCTCCCTCTAGTATCTATAATGATCCATCTCTCTCTAGGATTTGTACCATTCATCTTTCTTCTCTAAAAAACATCCATACTGGGAAAAACCCTCTGCCAGTTCCATGAAAGGTTGAAGCTTGCAACCGCAAAAGCTCCAGCCGAGATCAAAAGCTTTTCCTGGAACTGCAATTCTGATGGATGGTCAACTCCAAAGGTTCACGAGGGTAGTTTAGGGAGTAGATAAAGCCACCAAGGTAAAGACAGAGCCTCAACTCAAGACCCCATTATTTCACTTGTAGTGTTTAATAGATTCACGTTTATCCTACTTTCAATTTGTCAAACTTTAGATATGGTGATTTCTGATAATATTTTCTGGAAATCCTGCTTTCCACAATATGTCTTCCAGAAAGTTAATACCGTAAGGAACATTCCCTCAAACAAACAGGCACTAAAGCTTCTAACATACACATTGTAATCCCTAATCTAACATCCTTAACAATGTGCGTAATCATTATCCGCTAGAGTAAATAAGATTCAAGTTTAAAGACATAGTCAAAACAACTAAAGAAGAGTGAAAACAAATCGGCGACGAAAGACCTTGTGCAAGCTCCTAGTCCAGTCTTAGATAAAACATATTTAATCCATAACATAACATCAATCTAACATCGTCGACAATGTACCTACTTCAACGCAAATCAACCTGCCCAAAGAACTTTATTATTTCAACATATCAATGGCAATTCGCTAGAGTAGCCAAGATTCAAGTTCGAAAACGCAGTCTCAAGTACAATCAAGGAAGAAAGAGCACGAGTAAGTGAAGAAGAGACCTTGTGCAGGCTCTCGGGCCACTGCACGGGCACACGGTAGCCTTCAGGGGCGGGGATGAGGCAGAGCGGGGTCTGGTCAGGCAGGGGGCAGTGCCGCTCCCGGTAGAAGTTCATCTCCCGGCTGAGTTGGCTGTTGCGCCTGGGGTCCTCGCAGGGCATGTGGTCGACAGCATCGGCGGGGCACCGCTCGATGGCAGGGTGCCGGCCCGACTCAACCAGCTCGACGAGGCGGTGGCGCTGCCGCGGATCGGAGGCGGAGGAGCGGAGCAGGGCATGGCGCCCGGAGGCGGCGAGGGAGTCGCCGAGGGGCGTGAAGACCAGGACGAAGAAGAGGAGCACGCCGCCGAAGAAGGCGGCGGAGACCAGGTCGAGCAGCCGCCACTGCCGCGCGTTGCGCTTCGACGACGGCAGGTTAAGGTGGCCCATATTTTCGATGGATGAAGCGGTGATTGAAGATCAGATTGGATTCATGGAGGTATGAAATGTGGGTGTGATAGGCTTAGGGTTTGGAGTGGAGTGAGTGAGAGTGAGAGAGAGAGAGTGAGAAAGAATGGAATTTGTGAAGATCTGAGATTTGGGGTTTCTACCTGGTGGAGTGCTGGCAGGGGGAGCGTGTAATGGTTATGGAGTAATTGATTAGTAGTGTACCTAATCAAGGGATTCGCGCCCTTACTCATCGTTACTACCTCTTCTCGTACTTTATTTATTTATTTATTTATTTTTAAGAAGAGAAATATTATACATAAAAACCGTCTCAATCATACCGTAAGTTACAACCATATATTACGGACAAAAAACATAAGAAACTAGAAGCTAGACATTGTCATTTATACAAACATAGATCGAAAAGCATCTAAATTGTTGTCCCATGTCGTAGAGACTTCCGATCTAGCCTTACAAGCAAAAGAGGCAAGTCCGATAGCTTCATGTAGTAGTTATTTGCTCCCTAATAATATCCGACAATGATGAAAGTAGACACTGATCTTGCAAATATCATACAAAATAAGAGCAGCTATGGCACTAATCTCCTCCGTTCCCATCATTTGAGTCAGTAAACGTTTAGAATTAGTATATAAAACAAGGAAAAATTGCATAAAATAGCCTTGTGGTTTGAGCATGTTGCAAAAAGACCTCAAAATTACAAAAGTTACAAATTATCGTCTGTTGTGTCAATTTTTTTGCAACTGTTAGAAAAATCATTCAAATTAACGGAGCTGATATTCACTTTCTTATAAAGTGCGTTTGATAGATTTTGATACATTGAAATGACGAAAGTACCCTCATTTTCTTTTTTTTTACTCCTATTCAAGTCCCAATTTCTTCTCCAATCTAATCTAACCTAACCCTAACCCTAGCCCTAGCCATCACCATTACCAACCAAAACCCTAACCGCAATCTCACAGTCGAAACCCTAGCCGCCACCCTCACCACGCCCCATCCACCGCCTATTTCTGCCACCACCCACTGCACCACTACTACCATGAACCCTTTCTCGATGCCGCTAGATCCATTTCCCCCACCGCGAACTCGATCTGCATCGCCACATCGATCCATTTCCCCCACCGCGATTGAGGCCCTTCATCGCCACAAGCCCAAGCCCTAATTAGGGCCGGCGCAAGCAAACAGGTGAGAAACGGAAGAGGACGGGATGGAAGGGGAAAGAGGAAAGGGGGGAGGGGGAGAAGAGGGGAAAGGGAGGGAACGCCAATCACCGACGAAAACCGAGGTGCAGGCAGAATCACCCGAGAACGGCCTGTGACCAATACCGGGGACGGGTAGATCCGACAATGGGCATCATTAAAAAAAATTAACAACCCTAGATCTAAAATTAGGGGTTATATAGAGGAGAAATTTAGGCATTTCAATTATTCTGTTACAAAAATCGTCTGTAGCAACACTTTTGCATATTTAGGCGACCATTTGCAACTTTTGTAACTCTGCGGGTCTTTTTGCAGCAGACTCAAACTACAAGAGTATTTTAAGCAATTTTCCCATAAAACAATATGGGCCAAGTGATTTTTTTTGCCCACTTCAGAGTATTTAAAATAGCAAGAACTTGTGAAATAAAAGGATCTTGAGAATAATATGTGCATGCAAAGGAGCCCCGTCGATGGCCTAGTGGCATTGAAATATAGATCCCAAGCCCTAATCTTTGTCTGTAATGTTGAAAATGAGATCCAGTTAACACGAAACATATCTTACGACCAGAGCATGAGCAAGTATTATCATGAAAGTTGTACGAGACTATTGGTCGATAATATGGTATCCAAAGCGGATTCTTTAATCCTCATTTTCTGTGGTCTAGATGATGTACCAATAAACGAATTCCAGGTAGATTGGACTTGAGCTTGAACTGTCTTTATAATGATCATTGGATTAAAAAGTTCCCCTTTGAAGATTACTGTATTTCGATGCAGCCATATCTGCCAGAGTGTAATGAAGATGGTATGTACTAAACTTCCTCCCTCTACGAAAATTAATCATTTTCTATTTTTGAATAAACTTACCAATTTAATCCATTTTGAAACTTATTTATCTGCATACCACACTTTTAAAAAATCGTGATTTGAAATCACAACTTTAAAGTAGAAATTGCGGTTTGAAACCACGTTTTTAGTGTGTGTATATATATATATATATTATTATATATGTTTTTTATTTTAAATAACGCAGAAAAAAAATGAAATGAAAACGTGATTCTAAATCACGTTTTCCACTTAAAGTCGTGATTCTAAATCGCGATTTATACTTTAAAGTCGTGGTTTCAAATCACAATTTTCAAAAGTGTGGTATGCGGGTAAATAAGTTTTAAAATGAAGTAAATTATAATTAAGTTTTAAAATAGTATTATTTAGGGAAAAACTCTTCCTACATGTGTTGTAGGAATTTTCTTACAATCCAGTATATAGTGACAGTTAATAGTCGCTAAATTTTTTAGTGACTTTTTTCTAACACTTTCAGCGACAATTATTAATAGTACTTTTTTAGCGTCATTAAATAAAAGTCACTAGAAATATTAGAGTCGATTGATTGTCGTCATATAAGGGGTAAGAATAAGATTCTACTAACCGAAATAGCAGCCAAATTATTTCCTATTTTTTTTAAACCGTATGATAAAAATTATTCATTTTCTAAAATTAAGAAAGGTTTTTATAGATTATTTACATTTTTGTCCTCTTTACACTTTTTTAGTTCTATTTCTCTCTCCACATTTAACTACCCGCCAACTCATTTTCTCTCTTCTCGCCCACTTTTTTTATTCTATTTCCCGAGTCATATAGCATATCCAAATTCTAAGAAAACCTATAGAGGCCATAATTGCAGTACTGTATAGGCAATCTAATGGAATTCATTAGAAGTGGATTTTGAAATAGGCAATACTGACCAAAAAACTAGCATCCTTTTTTGGCTCTTTCTTTAGTCCTATTTTATATCGCCACCTTCGGCCATATAACGCTGTTGTGAATTTGGATAGGCTATTTTGGAGTCAGGGGATGTTGTTGCATGCAAATCAAGTGGTCTAACATTGGAGTCAATTTATTAGGAATAGGGCTACATAATTATGCAAGGTGGATATTCCTTGCTCATTATCAGACAATCACGATTTAATTGTCACAAAAAAGAAAGAAGGATCATTACAACATTTTCTTCCACTTATTCCTATTCCAAGGCAAGGATTGAATTAGGAGATTCTCTAGAAGAAACACGGGGTTCTGCTTTGGGCGGTAAGGGTAACGATCATACGTCTATAATGCATTGTCTGTCCCATAGACTTTGTAGAATAAACTATTTATCCATCTATAAAATAGATGGGCTTCGAACATCGGAGTTGCCAAGAGTAAAATTCAAACCTTCCAAGTAAGGGGAAACTGACTTAAAACAGAAAGATCCATTAGATAATGAACTATTGGTGAGTTATTTGGGCCCTGGAGGATTGACGGGGTGAAGAGCGGGGGATTTTGTGACATTTCTGATGGGCTGTCTTCCTTTTTCTTTGTGAGTTTTGGGAATATCCCCATTCATAGGTCCGAGATCTACATTGGTTTAGATCAATCCTAACCGGAGGATTTAGGTAGCTATAAGTAGTCTTGGTATATTAGCAGAACATGTTTTAATGCCACAAATGGTATTGCAACAGAGTCACATCAGATCCAGTCCGAATGAAACAGGAAATCGCCATACCGAGCTTTAGTTTTTGTTTATTGTAGCATACAACCAAAACTAATTGTATCCGGCTTGGGTTTAAACAAATGCATCCGTGAAGGCTGGAATGCATGTGTAAGGGCAAGGATAATTTTTTTAGCTTCTTTATTGATAACTTTTAGTGGTTTTGGGATTTGAAAAATTAAACTTTTGTTATATGATGCTTTCATGATGGTTATAGCTTTTATTTCTTGCAGAATTGTGTAAGGGTCGAAGATGGTATGTCGGAATGTGAGATGGTTGAGGTGAATTCACATCAAAATCTAGAATCAATTTGTGCCTCGAATTTTTTGGTGGGACATGTAGAACATTTATGGTGGACCGCTGCACTGATGAAGGAGTATGGATCACCTATTTACGAGTTCCAAGTTTCAATATCTTAAGTTTCACCGCTCTAAGGACTATCTCAGAGCTGACGATGCTGAACTCGATATGAACTCGCCTTGTTTCAATTTTCAGTGACTTGAAATAAAAGTGATCTCTATTTTCACCGAGATCACTTTTTAAAGTATCTGTACCACCTCCCCTTTATCTCTAAAAGATAGATCTACATATTCCTCCTTCGCCGCCACCACCATCGTCGGCTTCCCCCCATGAGTGGTGGGTTAGTGGGTAGGCTTTTGGTGTGAGTTTTCTTTTGTGTGTGTTTTGTTTATATTGCGATTCGGTTCCTTCAATTCGGCTGTTGGGGCTGATTTTCAGTGGTTTGCCCTTGCCGTTTGTGATGAATTTCTTGGTGGATGTTGTCAATTGACTTTTGAGATGGCGATAAAATAGGTGTGTGTGTTTTTTAGGGGCAAGGCTCCTTAAGATTGATTGGAGCTCAGTGATTAGGTTGTGGGTGGTTGAGAAGGTAGGTTGGTCGTCCCTCAAAGGCTTGTCGCGTCATGGACTGGAGAAGGTTCTTGGTGAGTATGGATATTTATTGCTAGGGTTGTTCCCCCCTCCCCCCAACCCAGTTGTTCCTCCTCCCGTTGATCCATAAAGTTCGAAGGGATTCCTTTGGTGATGGTGGGCGATGTTGCAGCTATAGGGATGTGTTATTGGATTTTGGTTGGTTGAGTGGATGGACTGTGTATAGAGGATAATGGCTCTTATGGTTTTCGGTTGGTGGGTTTACTGAGCAGGCTAAGATTGACAAATCCAGTGGTATTGTTGAAAGGGGAATTTGGTGTGGTGGAATGCTAATGGTAGACTTCTGACATCTCTTTCAAAGTTCGATGATGGGTGGTGGTACAATGATGGCGATGGAGGCTTCCAGATCTGCTGCTAGTGCAGGTGGCGCACGGTGGCGTGTCAACATTGTGGCTTTGGGATGCGTGTTATTGGGTGGACTAGTGTTCAACACGTGTTGTGGGGCTGGCAAAGGCAGATGACAGGTGTTAACTTATGGCCTGCTTTGGTTGGATAGGTCTGATTTTTTGCAACCCGGTCTTTGTTTCTCCTTATCTAATTCTAATCCAAAAAAAAGAAGAAGTGAAAAGTATTTTTGCATGTTATTTTGCTTGTTCATTGGCAAGCATATTGACTTTACTTTTCCCCGGTAGTTTAGTACTATTTACTTACTGTTAACTACATATTCTGATGTGATACCTACCGTGTATATATTGTCTATATCGATACTTTTTTTTATAATCAAGAGAATTGTATAGATAATAAGTGTTTACAGAGAGCCATTACGGCACCGATAAAGAAAAGTTCATGATGCTAGGCATCATAAGGCACACATAATTAAATAGATAAATAAGAGACAATAAAAGTTACAAGTGACACCAATTACCGTAAGTTCTTGCAAAAGTGTAGAATCATAAAAGATGAAGTAAAGAGAGAGATCTCATTGCAGCACTGTCTCATGCAACCAGTCTTGATATACGGAAATACGGGCATGACACGCAAAAGCTGCTAAAGATCTATCATCTTTTAAATGCAAGTCTGTATTCCTGTCAATGCTGCAATAGTGAAGATCAACAATAATATAACAGGTATCATATAGAGCCGGTGCCACTTGAACTGATATATCTTAAGTGTCCATAATCTGAGATAGGAGAAGCTTTGAATTAGTAAGAAGTTTAATATGAAATAAATTCCTAAGCTTTGCCACATTTACCACAGTTAGAACACCCTTAGCCAGTGCTGTTGTTTTATCCGAAGTTGTAGTGGAGATTGCAGCAGATCCACACTGCTTATGAAGATGATTTAAGCACGAAATTCCTATCCCTGCTTTCAAGAGTTTGGGGTTAAAGCAGATAGCCATGTACAGTAAGGGCTGTTTGATAAAACTGAAATTAAGTGCTGAAAAAATTAAGTCCGGAATTCGTAAAACTGAAAACTTTAAGCGACTGAATTTTTACTGAAAAATAAGTTAACCTGTTTGGTAAACAAAAAGCAAATGTCTGAAAATTCTTTATTTACAAATTTATCCATTTTACCAAAATTATACATTTGTTTATGTACTTCATAACTTTTTTTGGGGGGGCTAAAATTGTGTTGGTGGTGGTGATGGCAGTGACGATGGAGTAATAGTGGTGGTGGTGGTGGCGACGGCGACGGCAAAAAGGTGTCAATGGTTGCGGTAATGGTGCGTGAAGACGTGATATTGGTAATTGTGATGATAGCGATATGTGGCGACATGACCGCCATGGCAGTGGTTATAGTGTGATGAATCTTTAGATAATTTTGACAGAAATGGACGTGGTGACAACAGCGATGGTATGGTGGAGGTGGTGGTGTCCTTGTCATTATGGTGGTGGTAGCAAAAAGAAATAATGGTTGTGGTGGTTGTTGTATAATGATGGAGGCGGTGTTACTAGCAAGTTGGCGGCATTGTGGTGGTGATAATTTTTTTATGTAAAAATATGTTAAAATAACTTTTAACAATCTCACTTAGAATTAATTGATCACCATTAGTAAGACCACCCTTACTTAAAATTTTAGTCTATTTTTGGTAAGAATTAATTCTTTAAGTGATACGAGGTTTAGCGTTATCAAACGCACTTAATTGAAAATTATTGAAAACTTTAAGTTTTAAGTGCTTAATTGCGTTATCAAACACACCCTAAGATAGGATCTTTCTGTTGACAGGTGCATGGCATGTCGTTGCTTTGAAGATCAAAGGGAATGGGAAGTTTCTGGAGGATAGGTGGAGCCGTTTGAGCTGAGTAATTGGTGAGTTTGTTGTAGGCTAAGTTGACATTACGGTGTAAATCTTGTATGCTGCGAGTAACGTCAAAGGGCTTAAACTCAGTCTGGCGGAAGATTAGATGATTGCGATGCGTCCAGATACCCCAGAGGGTTGAAATGATAGACTGAGTGTGGTTCATATATGAGCTTTTTTGGAAAGTGTGCTCAAGCCATGCTATGAGCCACTCCCGAAAGGGGCACCAGACAGTATCAGATTTGATACCTGCAAGTCCACCAAACCATATAGGTCAAACTTTTGGGCATGATAAGAAAAGACGATGGATTGTTTCAGGCGCATTCAGACATAAGGGGCAAGAATTTGACGTGATAATATTGTAACGTTGGAGTGCCCTACTGAAGAGGTAACCTATCCCCTAAGATTTGCCAAATGAGAAACTTCATTTTGTGAGGCATTGGGAGAGACCAAACAGCCTTCGAGAATTTGGTCTCCGGAGAAGGGAGAGTTGATAGGTGCCCCACACTTCGTAAGTGGGTTGTTTTTTGTCCGAAGATCAAGGAATATACTGTTTTGACTGAGTAAGTCCTTGAAGATGTGTAATTCCAAATCTGTTGATCTTCTATAGGATGCGGAGAGAGGTGTGTGGCAGACATTTTATTTACAAGCTCAGGGCTGAACAATTGGTTGAGGAGGTTTCTATCCCATTCACCATTTTTTATGAGGTTGTTGACAGTTCCCGAAGAAATAGAGTACCTATAGAGTAGTCGATACTTTTATGATAGCGGGTAATTTGACTACTCTGCGGTCCTTTTCAAACGTATATATTTTTATTATTCTCAAAATAAAAAAAATGACTTGAAATAAACAGCAACCAAGGAGATACAGACATGGACTACGAGACCTGAGCAAGACTAAATATCAGCGGCCACGTCAATCCGAGTACATAAACAATGGTACCAGTTTAGTGACCACGTACATAGAACCACCAGAAGCCAAAACCACCAATGTTCAGCGCCAGTGCAGTGCTATGTTTAACAAGCTTCAGTGCTCGAAATTCACAACCTGGCATGTCCCTGCCAACCCAATCAAAGCTATCCTTGTCATCAATTACAGATTTTTAAACCTTCCTTAAGGACTTTTGGTTGTAATCGTGCTTAATAAGATTTGCTCTTAGCAGCATGGCCCTAACATCCCGATCAAATTCATTCCCTGTCTGCAGCACTCGCTGGAAAGTGGCATTTCTCTGATCCGCGTGTCGTGCATACAGAATTTTGTTGTGGGAGTCGATGCGAGCCTGCAACATGGGAGGATTGGTTACTGTAATGGTTGCATAATCTCTGACCCCCACGAATTACCATCATATCAGCATTATTGTGTACAAAATATCAGCAAAATGAGTAATAAAACCATAGCAGCAAGGTTCATGTGTCCTTCCAGTGCCGATTTGAATTTCAATTAAACAAATTGAGCAAGGAGATAGTAGGGGTTAGCAGGCTGAAATACCTGTATTTGATTATCTGTTATCAGAGCTTCTAGTTCTTTCTCCAAGCCTGCAACAGTTGTTTTGAAAGCATTTGCCATCATGTGCAGATCAACTGATAGAAAAGGGTGTGTGTACTGGATCAGGGCCTTGCTACGAATTTGCTCATAAAGAGTCTCCACATGATCATGCAAATGGATGTCGAGCAAAAGGTTTGCTTTGAGACTTCCAAGATAGTCCAAACATGAAGCATAATGGCTGTATATAAAGTGAAACATGTTAGTATGATACACAAAAATGCTAGTGGGATCAACTACTAATTCTAGAGAAAATTACTACCACGTGCAAAATTTACTAGCAAATGACACACAAATTCAGCACACCATCGGTCATTTTAGTAGTAAAATTGCTCATTTGGTAGTAAATTTTGCTTGTTCAGTAGTAATTTTTGCTTGTTCAATAGTAAAACTAGAATGTATGGTGCATTCCAAACTACTAGAAGTGCACTATGAACTAATTCAATTAGAATATATGAACAATAAGTTTCTGTAAGCCAAAAAAAAAAATGAATCAACTTTTTAATCATTTTTAGAAAAAAAAAAAGCTAGCAAAAGTTGTGAACTTTGCAATCTAGTGCCTCTTCTGTCCAATATGCACGCCTCATACTTCATCTGAAAAAAGGTTTTGCAAAAAATATCAGGAAGAATCCCAAACGGGGACACTATCCCAGGACCAAAACAATGCAACACCTCAACATCTAAGGAGAAAAATAATAGAGGAAGACAAAGAAGAAAATATAGACCAGACGAGCCAAACACTTTGGTTCTCTTGTTAGCAACATAATTATCCCAACCCCAAAGTTCATAAAAAATATAAGAAAATACAACCAATGGAATTATCAACAAGATAGCATGGAAAGGATGGCACTCCTCAAAAAGAAATAAGACCTAATTGACCTCCGTATGAAGCGAGAAGAGGAACTTCACAGATATCGAATAGATCACCCGGAAGGAAAATTAGTATGCCATGCAACATAGGGAAGGCAAAGAGCTTCTCGAGATATGTATAACACGCAAAGACAGGACATTGACCAAACCATTTAGCCCCATCATAGAGTCTTGTATAACTTTTACCCTCGCCATCATCATCTAAGCCTCCCAAACTTGCAAGGAACAACAAGGGCAAGGCATTCCAAGGGTTGAACAGCTTTTACCCTTGACATATTAAGGATAAAAAGAGAGACCTCAAACATAACCAGAAATCTAACATCAAAGCTAAGAGAAATGAAAACAATTAAAACAACAATGACTTTTAATCCATCAAATCAGAAAGATTGTTTTAGTTCCAATTCACATAAACAAAAACCAGGAGACTAGACGATAGGGATTGGACCTCAAAGCTATGGGCTTCCAACCGTCATCATTAATTTATGTATCATTTCAGTTGTGTTTTATTGCTTCTCCTTATTTGTCCTTGCTTGGGGCATTTTGGTGCTTCCTTGTTATTATTATTGGTTAGGGTATCGGTCACTCCCCATAAATAGTGTGTAAAGAGATTACTTTTGGTTCACTTTTGGATATTAAGAATTTATTGACAAAGTTTAGTTGACTCAAAGAGTCTGAGAACACCTAACCCCTGCAGGAGAGGAGGGTGAGCAAATTGAATGTTTTGTTACAAGTTTCTCAATCAAATTGCAAGGGAACCAGAAACAAATATAGATCCTCCAACAAAGGTAATAAGAGTGACTATACTTTTGGCAATTACAGTTTCTAGTAAGTTACTTTTCACAACAAAATGAAATCAGGATCGATAAAGCCCTTCTAAAAGAAGCAGCAATTTCTGTTGTTTCGACTTAAGATTAGCATCATGTATGCTCAAGATAGCGAACAAATCGATGAAAAACTAAATTAGATTACCTGGAATAGAAATCATGAATAAGTTCCCTTACTTCGGGAACTAACTCCAAGAAATTTCTGAAGTTAATGTTGTCTATAACCTTGTTCTGCCAAAGAAAAAGTATTTTATTAGGTTTAAATTGAGATAAAAATTCAGGAGAAAATTCCAGAAACAACTGAGAAACCAATCAGAAGAAAAAGAGCAATATGCCTTCAGCTCTGTACGGTCAAAACTTGCAAGTGCACACAATCCACCATATGTCGCAACATCTTGAGCTGCAATAACTTCTGAGTAGTTGTTTCCCAATTCAGGACTTGTTTCCAAAAACTGCAATAACGTAGATGACTCCACATAAATTAGAGGCAAAATTACAAACTTAAGAAGAAAACTTAATATCAATTTTCCTCATGTTTAATTTGGTACCAACAACGTGGGTGTCTAAACTGCTAGTCACAAAGAAGAATACCCTACATGTGGTTTACATGCAGGAAAAATCTAATATTTTGCTCGAAAACAACGTAGTTTGAATTATTTTTGGGTAAATGACAGAAGTCCCGTCAATGCTTTAATGAAACGAGAAAATTGCCATTATTGATTCGGTCCAAACCACATTGTCTAAAGCCACGCCATAACAATCTTTTCCATACCATGCTTGAGCTTTGCCCCTGAACTGTGGGGATTTGGACAAATAGTAGAGATTTAACACCATGCTAGGTTATTATTGCAAACATGTTCAGCTTCTGTTCAGCTCCTAGGACCAAGGAGGCATTCTAACAAAACTGAGCTATGAAACCTTAAGTAGAGCCACGCAGTGAGGAAAAATGCATCCAAAAATATTGGGCATGTATGACAAGTCATCTAACATGGATTGGACTTTGACAGAACTAAATATCTGTCCAACCATTGTAAGCGTTAAATATTAAGATAATGATAGCAGGCCTGCAACCAGATGGCAGGAAAAATAGTTTTTCTTTCTATTTCTGCATATCTCAAGTTAGAAAAGTAACAACAGATCAGAAAACAAACCTTCCGAGCAGCAAGCTTGTACTTCTTTGCTTCCAGATAAGCAATTCCAGCAGCACAACGTAGTTTTGCAGCCGTGATGGTGTCCAAAGAATCTGAATTTTGTGAATTCTGCTCGGCTTTGCTAACGTAACTTGAAACATGTGTGAACTGTCCCATCTCAATGCTGACCAAAATTGCATTCAAACACATATGAGTGATGTGCTTCCCTGTTGTGCAATAATCACGTGTACGTACGTAATTCTTAAATGCATCCCCAAGTAAACCATGCGTATAGTAAAAATCTCCAAAATCATTGTATCCCATTCTTATGCTTTCTTTGATCAAATTTGTCTGGACAAAAATAAACACAGGTCAGAGAAGAAGACAAGACTTAATTACTTTGGCGACACAAAATAAAAAGCATTTGCAGCTTTATCATGGCGCAAGACCAAAGTATGCATTTTCTGAAATCATACAACTGTTAACCCAACAAACCTAAGCATTTCGTGACCAAAAAAAAGTTCCACTGCATAAATCACTCGTACAACATATCCAATTACTTTCACACCATTTTCTATTTGACAACTAAATAACTTCCTATCTAATTACCAATTCTGGCTGATTAAGTTTAATGGATCTCGCAGCCAGGATGGAGGGCATTGGACCACGTCAAAACCGGAATCCTAGTACCCTTGAACACGTCCTCAAACCATTGACAGGTCCCATAATGTTTTTACGTGAGATGTGATTGCACCTCAAAGGGAGGTTACCAGATAATTGTATCCAGCAAGAATCTGAATTCTAAAAGAACGTTCAGAAAAGCCATTCGTTATATGCTATTTTGCCTACGTCTGACATGCCGCAGATGCACTTTTGCCTTCTGCGGGAGGCGGCAGGCGGCAAATACCTTGTCGACAGAACGCCCCAAAAGGAGAAAATGCCATCAGTGAGTAAGTTTGCGGTAGTTTAATTGCTGGGCATTTAATTAATTGGCTAGGAAATATGACAAATATGTAACTGCTGAATGTCACCTAGTCTGTGTTTAAACTTAACCAAATAATGATTTAAATGGCAAATCCATGTAATTCTGGGACTGTTGTTTAACTCTTGGTTTGTATTGAGCAAGAAAAACTTAAAACCTTTGGTGTTAGCACAACCTTTCAGACTAGCATACAACCCAAAATACATACAGTTAAGTATGAAAATAGGCAATCCTTATTATGGAAAATGCATAATGTGGAAAGAGATGTATCTAGTACTCTTACACAAAAAGCCAAAGTTACTATTGGTCGTAAAGACAGTGGCATAAAGGTAGCCCCGGGGGGGGGGGGGGGTGATGTTGGGATGTCAAAGTCCGCCAAGATGGAGGTCAGTATAAATATTAAACAATACCCCATGAAGGATACAGAGTCCTACTGATGATTCAGCCATGAGCAAACCTCAAAAGGACGCCCAAAAGGAGATTCTAATAGTTTGAAGTTTCTCAGCCAAGTAGAAAAGTAAAGATTTTTCCCTGCTAGTGTTCCATGTAACAAATTACAACACAGGAAGTTCCTGTTTTGTAATTTGTTCCTGTCAGGAACCATAAACTACATTTGTCAAACAGGGCACTATGACTAGCATATTGATGGAAGCAACTACCTCTATACTTTGTCTTACAAGGATGACAGTTGTCATGCCACCGCCAATAGTCGAGCGTAAGATCCTTACATTGCTTTCAAATATTATGTTCTTCAAGTAGATCAACAAAATTAATCATTTTCATCACTCTTCCATCTTTTCATCTTTTGTGACCATGCTATTCCCTTCCTACCAGCATTTCTTTTAATATAGTTCAGTGCTTATCTGGTTCAGAAATTTTAGAAAATAGCAAACACTTTATACTCGATGGAAGGTCAATGACACCGATTAATAACCCCTCATGATACCAGGGGAACCACGAGATGTGCACATTGCATAGCAAATAGGCTCCAAGATAGAGGCCAGAAAATGGTAACAACAGAGTGATAATAGTCTTTTGTAAAGCCCTAACCCACGAAGGATATAAAGCATGTATAACTGGTTGGCATCACAATTAGATATTTATCAGACAATCACTCCCACTCGTTATTACAAGGTTTCATAACTGCATTTCCTAGTTCCCACACTCTCTTTCAACCATATCATGAATTAGCTAAATAGAAGTCAAACCCACCTAATGATACACAAGAATATCTAACTTAAAAGAGCAAATAAACTCATAAAAGAACCCCACATGTATATCAATTCATTATAACAAAAGAACCGCCAGCAATAGGAAACCATATTAATTAACATATCCAAAATTCCTAACAATATAATTCACATATGCGAACATATAAAAAGAAAACACACAGACACACACAACACCAAAAGTAGATAAATAAAGGATTCCAATAAGCATTTTCAGTTGTACCTACTAAATTCACAGCTGTACCTGCCCTAACGGAGAAAATATTTATTTAACTAAATAATTAGTTAAAACGGAGCATTACCCTGTAAGCATTGAGCTCATTCTCGAGCTTCTCCTTCCTCTGCTCGGCGCGGCGGTCCACGGCCACGGCCCAGGCCGGGTCAGGCCCGTACTCGGGGCCCAGGCGGCCGTCAATCCTCTGCACCACCTCCCTAAACAGCTGCGTGTTCTCGCCCTTCTTGATCTCGTCGTAGGCCATACGCAGCGACTCCAGCTCCATCGCGCCGCCGCCACACCGCTCGGCGATGAACAGCAGCCGCACAATCTTAGTCCGCCCGCTGTACAGCGCGGCGTAAGCCTCCACATCCAGCTGCTCGCCGCTGATCACCGGACGGCTGGGAGGATCACCGCCATTGGCGTAGATCTCGTCGATCATCTGTCCGGTGGACTCGTCGTCGGCTTCCATCGGTTGTGCTGTAAAGCCCTAGCTTTTCCTTTGTGCAAACGATGATGGGGCTCTTTGCAAGTGTGATGTGACGTTATTAAACATGTAAAGCCTGCGTTTACCGTATTCGTTTTTCAGCAATGATAATAAAAAAAAATATTTTTTATATTTTAATTTTGGATAAAATTATTGTAATGACAAAAAACTGAAAGATGTACTTTATAAATTTTTTTCATGTTTTGTATTTTTTATTTCCTTATTTTTGTATTCAGCTGATTGTTTACTTTTATTGTTTTTACTAATTTTTCGTATATACTTTTTTCAACTATTTATGTACGTTTATCATTTTTATCGATAT
This sequence comes from Escallonia herrerae, assembly GCA_033070095.1. Classification (NCBI taxonomy): domain Eukaryota; kingdom Viridiplantae; phylum Streptophyta; class Magnoliopsida; order Escalloniales; family Escalloniaceae; genus Escallonia; species Escallonia herrerae. Next base: position 102,327 of record JAVXUP010000189.1, read on the forward strand.
TTTTGGATCCATTCTTATATATTTAACATTTTTTACGTTGTTTATATCCATATATTCTCATTTTAACCTAATAAATTATTAATATATCCTTCGGTCATGTCCTCTAACAATTCTTCTATACTCACCTTTCACATTTCCTAAGAAAGTGTCTGACTCACCCCTTAAAACCTATCCACGCCGGGCCCACCCCCTCTATAAATCCCCTTCCCTCCACGTCAAACAGGGCCCACATATCGTTTTTGATTCCCCTTCCCTTTTTCCTCTCCCATTAAAACCCCCCATCCAGAAATACAATATCAAAGTTAATTTGCATATTGTTTACCTTTACATATATAAATACAGGAAGAACAAGGAAAAATAGGTAAAATACTTTTAATAAGTTTACTATGGCGGTAATAAACTTTTACAACGTGTAGAGAATTAATTAATTTACCGAATTACCGCGACACATAAAGCCATGAATAAAAATATTAAAAATAACAAAACACATTTAAAATAAGAAGTTCTTCAATGTTCAAGTAAATTTAATATTTGCAGATGTGACATAACACGTAAAGCCATTAATCACAACATTAAAAGTAGCAAAATACAAGAAAAAACAATGTGAGGCTATCCTAGTAAACTGTAAACTAAACTTAGAAACTAATAATTGGAACTGTATCGTATAACTTTAATAAAAAAATGCAACTCTTTTTAAATCATCGTGGAGTAAATTATAATTTTTTTTATTGTATTGAACCCATTGCCTATTTTAGAGCGAACGGTGATCTTATAAAATAAATCCTAGCGTCTTCAATTTACTCCGGTATTTCAAGGAGAAATCATAAATAAAATAAAAAATCGTGAATAAGGTGCGTTAATCTAGTGACTAAAAATGTTATGTAGAATGTAACAAGGAAAACATAATCGAAAAAAGCGTATGTTATCATACATATGTAATTATTTTGTGGCATATGTTATGCACTTGTCAAATTCCCTCCCAACACATTGTACGTTATCACATTGTGGAATATATAATAAGACATACATACCCAAATTAAAATCGTAAAATATACTCGCCAACACGTTAACGAATAATAAGAAGCTGTAACCCAAAAACATGATCCCTCCAAATATGATCAGCCAGCCAACCCATACCTGAAGTTGGCCATACGGTTACACGCTGCCTGAGACAAGTCAAGACTTTTGAAAACAGTTGCCTCATCTCCTGGTACTTGAATTCCTTTTGCTAGGTAATCATTGAAGAGTGGATCGTCTGGCGCATTTAAGCGGATGAAGTTGTGCGGAACAAAACAAGCATTGACGATACTGTTTTGCATGGTTAGGTTGTAGTTCGACATTAACCTTAAAATCGGAAACCTGGCCTTCAGAACTCCGAAGCATCATTCAATAACATTCTGCAAAGATACGTGTCTGTAGTTAAACATTTCCCCAGGTCCTCTCGGTGCATTCCTTGGTCCTTCAAAGTCGTGAAGGTGGTAGCACTCGCGACGATATAGGGCTAAATAACTATCCATATTCCTGTATCTACTATTGACCACGTAGTACTTGCCTGCGAACCAAACTTCGTGTATCGCCTTTAAAAAAAAATTGGAACTCGGACTCTAACTAATGAGAATATGGTTATAATGTGGTAACACATTTACTTAATCAGAAGGGGGGGGAGGGAATTCAACATCTGAAAAAATTGGAACTCGAACTCTAACTAATGAGAATATGGTTATAATGTGGTAACACATTTACTTAATCAGAAGGGGGGGAGGGAATTCAACATCTGCTGATGTGATGATTTTGGCATAAACTCTTGAATCATTCACACTTCCCTCCCATCCCACATTAACAAATGTGAATATCATGTTGAAGTTACACGCGGTCATCATGTTTTGGGATATATTTCCTTTTATTGAGTGACATGCATTCATCTTCGACTTGGGTACAATCGCAGCCACAATTGTCCGGTCAATCGTACCAATACAATCCGGTAGAAACATAGTGCATTTCAATCACGTTAGTTAGCGGCCCAACATTTATCTGATTTACGAACAACATAGCCTTAACTGAAGCTGGTAACTTGAAGTACGGGTAGTACTTCGAACTGTTTTGTATGTGCTGATCAATGCCGTTCGTAGCATGTGGCTTTATGATCAACATTTCATGGTAACCTAAAGCCCGAGCAACATGTTTAATGGTTCAGTGTATGGTATCAAGTGAGCTTTGAAACCGTTCACACAATTGTCACATTCGTTCTGTGTGACTAACACAATTCAAGAAAATACCCAACACCTCTTCAACACCAATATGAGTGTGTACATCATCACTAAGCCATCCATTATCTCTAAGAGTCGCTACCAACATTCTAAATGCATCCGGATACATCCTCATTGCATTATACATTCTAGAGGAATGATCATTCAATAATTCTTGCACATGAGCATTCCTAGTAAGTACAGCTGTATACATAGGCCTTGGTACCCTATCTAATACTGCACATATGTGTTCTATTTCCTCTAACATGTAAACGTCATAAAGGTCATCATCTGATGATGACGTGTCACCATTAGGCCATGTAGCATTGGCTTGCGAGGATGACATTGCAGTATAATAATTATGTGAATGGTAACTTCAATAACCTATTACTAAATGAACAAAATTTTTGTCAAGCAGTGGTTTTCACATACAGGCACACTATATGATAGAATATTGCACAAATTTTGAACGGTCAACGTTAATATAAGATAGAAAACATTACATACCTCAATCATTCCAAAATTGCCACTAATACACAACAGTGGACTTACCCAACACAAATGTTCACATAATAAAGTTAGCAGAAACTCACACATAGCATGAATTTCAGAAAACACAGTTCATCATAACCAAACACGGATCCTAGGGAACCAAAGACGCCAACCACTACAAACGGAGAAAATCAGGGCAATCGAGGAACATGATGCGGAGATCCTTCTCCTTAAAACAGTGCGTTGCAGCCACGTATTACTCACCAGGAACGTCCATAAGTTCATTGAGTTCCTTCATGCACTTGCTAATGCTATACACATCATCAATGATGTGCTCTTGTTGGAATCTTGAGTTAATCTGAAACTGATATTTCTGTGCTTTAGCCTTGGAGCACTCCGTCCATGCATCAAGCGCAATGTCTATTTCATGGACTTTGACTCCTTGCTAGAACGCATGTTGACGGGTACCCCTTGACCTACGTTTCGTCTCCACATCCGTAACAAATTATCATTGTCAAGGTCAATAGCAACGCCCCCTGTTAGAAGCTCGGACATACTCATGTTATTTATCCTTCTCCTCAGGACTAGTCAAAGGTCGCTGAGTTGATGAACGTGCCAGTTTACCATTTGCCGTGGACTCCGCATAAATCAGGACTAGATTGTCGTAATTTACACACCCCTTTCCCACGGAACTGCCTAGCCCATTTGTTCGCCTACATAAAATTCATGTAAAATTTGGTGTGTTATACGTATATATGCCAAAAATTGCAACCAAAATTAAGTTCAATATAATGTGTAGTTAAGATGAGTGTGGTACCATTATGTAGTTAGCCCAAACGTCGTCCAAAGAAGTGCATGTCTGGATTACGTGATCCCATCTGAACCCAGTGTGATTCGGCAGCTTGGCAAACTCGCGATACTTAGTATGCAACTTATTGTACTTTGACCTTAGCTGCTACCGTTTGAACCTTACGCCGATCCCCACAAACATGTCATTGTCAAGCTGCTCCCATTGTTTATCCCTAAAGGTGGAAGACTGATGGGGACATTTCTATTTCAGCTCTGCCGTTGAATTGATAAATAATGTCTCTACACGCGGAGGCCACAAAGCTTCATCGAGTCTAGCGTCATCAGAACTTTCCCCAAAAAACTTGAAATGTCCACAAACAATTTATACATCTATAATGATGCACGTAAACATATTAAAACATCCCATTTTTTCAGTTTCATGTTATGTAACTACTTTGCATGTGTAATAGTTAATGATAACGTCACATTATATTTAATTGCTCTAATTGAACTAGTGTGTGTCGTCTTCAATAAAAAAAGGGTATACAACCAAAGAATGGCTAACCTAAATACGTAAGATAGCAATATACAGTATATTAATACAGCATACACGTCTCACTAACAATCTTTACAAAAAAGTGTTCAAAGCACATTGAAATATATAAGAGTACAGTACACGTCTCATTAACAACAAATGACAGCTAAAAGGATGCGAGTTCACTTCTCGGCCCGCTTTTTGTCCTCATCCATGCCATCGGAGGCATTGGAAGAAATGGTGCTAGAGATCGTATCACAATTGTGTTCTGCTTGGTCCACCAAAACCTTGAGAATGAATTGCTAGGTCGGCGATGGGTGGTGCTGCCGGAGGAGGCTGGAGGTTCAATACGTCTTTTCCAACGAGATTTGTAAAGGACATAAGTAGCACTGGCTTCACCATGTTTACAATATTTTTTAAAAACACAGTTGGAAAATCCAGATACTTGCAGTTCACATTCTTCCCATGTCTTATAAATGCCAGGCCTTCGACCGACAAATATAACATACCAACGAGGCATTATTATCCCTATCATAAAAAAGGACATATACAACATGAGATTTATTAGCCTTCAATGTTATGATTAAACCTTAATAAACATAGGTACATTAATGTCCTACAGTAACTAACAAGAGAGAAATGTCATGCCCTGTAATATTAAGGTTTTTGAAACATTAAACTGGAAAAATGCCATGCCCTGGGAACATGTTTAAATTAGGAATTACATGACCCTCTATGTGTACCACTTTTGAGGATAAGACTGGTGAGGCTACATCTTTTTCTGTGTCTAGCCCGACATCCCAACTTTTGCATATATTTGTACAACTTTTCAATATAATCAGGCTAGACTGGAACCTAGGAACGACAATGGTGGACAAACACAACCAATGTCAATGCTTGCAATGAAAATGACTTTTACTGAGAGAAATTATGGATGTTATTATTGGTCAGAAAGTTAAAAATTGTGGGTTTTCAACTATATAAAGGTATCCCTATTTTGCTTTTTATCTGCAGAAGAGGTGGCTTGAACTTTGAGAACACATGCTTTTATCATCTCCTCCCCCCCTTCCCTAAAGCCACTAAGAAGGAGAAAAGAGAAAGGAGTCGGTTATCTGTGCTGACCGTGCTGTCTACAAAGAAGTGCCGGTTTGTAGGAGCTACATAGGAAGAAGTGTGGGGGATGAAAAAAGTATCTTTTTGGTAATCATTACAAAAACAGAAAACAAATATTGTAAACGTATAACCCTTGAAAACACTTTCAAGGTGTTTTCAGCTTTTTTCACCCAAACTTAACTGAGTATAAGAAAAAATAGCTAATTTTTTTTTTGGTGAAAATGATAAAAGTACAGGAGCGTATTTTCTAACTAAATACGAAAATCATAAAAATGAAAATACAAAACAAATATGGTAAACGTACGGGCCTAAATGGTTTAGTACCCAATGTCAGTGCTTAATCTTACACTGTATTTTGTTTGGGCTTATCCTACAAACCAACCCTGGCCTTTTGAGTTTATTATGTCTCAAGCCTCTAACATTTCATAAGTTTCAATGAAGCCCTTTCTCAATTATTAAAAATTTAGATGATTCTTTCGTCAGTTTACTGAAAAATATTTGAGTAAACTCGAAACATAACAAAAAGAACTTTATTAGTTATCACTGGCCGGGTCGAGTTAAGTCAGCCACCACAACCAGTCAATCCCACCGCAACCCTCTCAACCTTTTTCACCACCTCGTAATCATCCTACTCTCTATAGTACCATCATAAAACACAATTGGATGGTGAGGGATTCGTAATCGCATTAATCCTTGGGCTTGACCACGTTGACATCAAAGTAAATCCTAGCCTTGGTGCGCAAGTTGGGGCGTCAGATGGATTTGCCGATCTTTTGCGTTGGGGTTATCGATTCCTATAGCGATGACCGAAGGCGGTGCAATGGTGCTTAGGGCGGTGAAGACAATTTTGGGATGGTGCAAGCAAAACTGGTGTGACAGAGTGGGTGTTGGGCGATTGTTTTGCCGGCCACCATTAACAAAACCCATCCCCTTATAGCCGCCCGATGACCATCATCAACACCATTAACCAAACCCACCCCACCACCTCCCATAGACACCTCCATAACTGAAGGCTTTTTAAAGAGCCAAAAAATAAAAAAATAGAAAGGGCTTAATCCAAACCGGTGAAATGTTGGGTGCTTGTTGCATAGTGAAGATAAAGCTCACGAGGGATTTTGCATAATAAGCCTTTAATTTGCTTTATGCATACCTTCTTTCTTTTGGGTAATTTAAGTCAGAAGTTTTTATAGTTTTGATATTCTTATTTTCACTCCATTGTCGAGGGTAATTTGAATAGTTAAGTATTGAACAATATGACCTCATCACCAAGTGTTGGAAGAAATCTATCTCAATGAGTGGAGTGCGGTTTCTCAAACCTCGTCGTCTGGTTGAGTCTAATAATTTCAAACTTCATGTACTTTGCATGTAAATAACCCAAAGCAAAATCGCTACTTCATTGCTCTGTGCCTTTTTATTTTTGTTCCCTGTTAGGAAGTCCAAAGAGCATTTTTTCTTTTAAAAAAAATACAGCGTTAAAACTCATGACATGCATTGGCGATTAGCTTAATCATATGGCATACATTGGCTTGATCATTCTCTTTCTTTTTAGCTTTATTGTAATTAGTTTATGATGATTACCTTATTTTGTTTAGAACCCTTATCTTTTGTGCTTTATCATCTCTAGGATCTTAACAGAAAAAGAAGAAACAATTCTTGTAACCTAATCGCGAAACATGTGATTGCTTACTTATTGTTTACACAATTGTTATTGGAGGTTGTGTATCTAGCGAGATCTTAGTCATAAGATGTGATTAGATCATGATGGCCTCAGTATTTAGAGAACTCCCATTGTCTTCTTGATCTTGAGTTTCACATAGCAAGCACTTGGCCCTATGTACAGACTAAGTATCATTGGCACAATGCTTTTTGGCTTTACGAATCACTTCAAGCTTTGATGGCTTTCTCCTTTGCAATCTTTGGTTCGGAACACTTTTGTTTTTCTGAGATTTGGATGTGCAGTCCATTTGGGAACACCAGGCCAGGCCTACGAATTATGTTCCCTCCTCTGATCACTGTCCACCTGAAAATTCCATTGCTCGAGTAACTTGTCCACTTGAAAAGCTTTAGGAAAATGAGGGTCGATGTATATATGCCGCCTTATTTTTTGTGCAACAATTGTGTTTGGAGGGATGTAAATGTATTACTGTGTGCCCTCTCCCTTCAAAAGAGTTGCGGCGTCGACTTTGTTTGATGAATCATACGTTACATAGCTATCAATTAGAATGCAAAAAGGTTGGCCCAAAATCAACGTTCTTACAAACCTTGTCTGAAGTACCCATTCCATTTCGTCACTACAGGTCAAAACAACATTTGCTATGAATGCCACTAAAAGCCATTTGGAGTTGGCTAGTTCAAATTAACTCATTCCATTTCAAGTGAAGAGCACATCACTTACAAGTGCCACTAAAAGTAATTTGGAGTTGGCTAGTTCAAACTAAAGTAAGATTCTCGTCTTAACGAGAAGGCATCTCTTACATTTCTTTGAAATTTGATGAACCCTCTCCAAATTTGAACTCCCATACTTTAGTTTTGTCACTAAAAGTTAATGGGTGAAAGTTCAAATGTCACGCGAAGAATTCAAATATAGCGTGGAATTTTGATTTCCCAGTTCCAAAAGCCATCTTATGTTCTCTCTTTTGAGGGACAAAGGGAGAGTATATATGTGCTAAAGTTGCTTCCGGCTAAGAAAAGGAATGGCGAGTTTACCTGTACTTGGCAACCAAGTAGTGGAGATAAATGGCCATTTGCAGCTTTGCAAAGTCGGCTCCCACGCAGAGCCTCACATTTCCGCCAAATGCCATGAAATCCTTCGATGCCGAGTGCATTTCTTGTCCCTTTTCAAGCTCATGTTGCTCAAGTTACATAAAAAGACTTATATTGTACCACTGACACAGCTCTACATATACAATGTGTTTTTGTCGCTAAATGCATTTTTGGTGACAAAAGGCTATCGTTAATTTTTAGTAACAGCAACAAATAATTTTAACTGCCAATCTTTTATCACCAAAACTGTTACAGTATAAATGCTGTATTGCAAATGATCTTTTTCTCAATTTTTTTATATACATACATGTTTTTATATACGAATAGTTGTACATCTTTAACTTTGCGACGAGCAAGATAACTCCTTTTTTTTGGCTACGAAATAATCTACATTAGTAGTGGTTTGTCAGCCGCTAAAAGTGGGAGATGCAACAGTACATTTGTTACCCACAAAAAATGTGAGTGGCGGAATAAAAAATCTTGTATAACGTGGAGGTGTTTAAAGGAGTCTTCATGTTTTTGATTAAAAAATAGATAAAGATAAAACTTATAAATTACAATGTTTTTACCAGAAATAGATAGATATCCAATTTTTCGTACGTACGTGCACTCTACTTTGGACATCAAAATCAATCAAGTTTTTTGTATTTCAACTTACTTTAGACATTAAAATCAATCAAGTATCCTAAAAGGAATATACTTTTTAGCATAGACCTATGGCGACAAATGTGAAAATATGAAGTGCTGGAACTTCGTTAATGGTATTTGGTAGGAGTAATTTCTATATATTGAAAAACAAGAATCGATGGCTTCGAAAAGGTTCTCGGAATTTTTTGAATTCTTAAAGGGGCATAAGACTAACAAAACCATAACTATAAGAGTCACGGTATCAAAATTAACTTTTTGCCAAAGGGTCTGGGATGGATATGAGCTCACCGTGCTCTCCCTTCCCTCCGCTACTGATAAATGCGCATTGCTAATGGGACGATCCATTGATAAAATAGTTAGTTATTTAAATCCAAATTTAAATGGCCCGGTTGTGTGGTTCACTTTGGTGGATTGATTTTTCTTTTAGGATGTGATGGTGATATACTTACTTCCCATCGCCATGGGTTGAATGCAAGGGGGTCTTCATACTTGTCAGGATTCAAATGAAGAGTTGAAGGACAGACCATGACCACCCAGCCCGCGGGTACCGTATATCCTGCAAATGATTTAAGACAGCAATGGTTCGGTAATGCACGCCGAAATGCAGTAAAAATGACCAGCAAACCTTAGAAGATTTGTCAAGGCAGAAGAGAGATTTTAAACTTGCACGCCTTTCAGTTCAACTTCTTTAATCACCCTCCGAAAAATCCCTGGGACTATATTCGCTTGCCTAATGGTTTCATTGATCACCTGCGAGAGAAACAAACTAGCAAATTGCCACAACAATAGTTTTGCTGTTAAAATAGCCAGAACAAAATTGCCACAGCGAAATTGCAGCAATATTTTTTCTGTTGTAAATTCTGGACAAGGGAAAATAGCCAGAGTGACAGACTACTATACATACTGTTAGTTCTTCGAGCACAGCTGCATTATCAGAGAGAAACTTGGTGACTAATGTGATGCCTGCCGAAGTTGTTTCATAAGTAGCAAAAAGAAGCACAAAGACCAGGTCTACAGCAACTCTTTCCGTTAGAAATGTGTCTTCCTTGTTTACTTCTTCGAGTACGTACGTAATCCAGGAAATCATTATGAATCACCTTCGATGATCACCTCTCACTGAAGGCATCCTTGATCACCTTAGTGGCATTTTTATGTCCCTAAGACATACGCAAGGAGGAAAAAAAAACTGGTTAGGGGTAAGAAGAGAGGGAGAGACTTCATTTGTTTGCCAAGAAGATGGATGAGAGGAGGAACTGAAAGTATAAAGGAAGGTGTTTTGCTGCCACAGGGTGTAGCAGTTTGGCTACAAGAAAATGAAATGTGATTGTGTCCTTCTATGTTCTATCACGTATTTCCATCTTCTTGACAATCAAGTGCAAATGAAAGTAAGTTTTAGCGTGGTACCTGCAAACATGCATGGTACGCAGTTCCAGGAAAATTCAGAGGAAATGAGATAAGACCGTCAATGAAAGCTTTGTAGTTCTCCCTTAGTTTCTTACACGCTTTTTTTTCATGGTAACCGAACAACTTCTTGGCGAAATAGTCAAAAATCATCTGCAAACATCACCAACAAAGATTTTAATTATGGTCAGTAATATCATCTCGATCGACTACCTTTATATAAAACTTCGAATAACACTAAGCGGCCCTTTCTCTAAGAATTTAAATGAGGCCGAGTAATAAATCGCCTATTTCACAAAGTAGAAAATTCAATTTCTGCCTGTAATTTTAAGTTTCCTGTGATCTTACTTTATATTTACCCACGAGCAAAATGAAATTTTAGGGCGATTTTCTCATAGCCCATCAAGGGTTTAGCAAGTAGCTCGCCATAAGTTACCAAGGCACATGACATCGAACGAGCAATATGGAATTATAGCAGGAGAAAAACCCTCAACCCATAGAACTATATACATATTTGTCATGCTTAGACGTGTAAAACAAGTGCGACAATAACCCTAGAAGACATGAATGCGACAGTAATAGGCATCCACCATTCATGATTTTTTGTTATCATCATAATTTTGCTCATCAGGCTCAAGCAAATAGCTGCAAGGTATAGTTCTGGAAGCCCCAGGGTTGAAGTAACTTGTGAGGTGTGGTTCATTTAGGATTGATTCCATTGACCAAAACGTGCAACTATGTCAGGGGCCCTAACGTTTGAAATTTTTTTTGGATTAAAATACCGATTATATTCAAAATATAGTTGTGGGCATGAGATTAATATTTGGACACTACGGAAAAGATTACATCTGCAGCTGCTCCTTTGACTTCCACTTCCCCCATTGTTACTCCATGCCTGCAAATAATTACGCGTAGTTCCATTCATTTCAGGTGTATCTCTCAACTATTTATCAACTGTTTTCCTACTCAAAGAAGGATAACTCTTCTTTCTTTCTTTCCAACTCAAAGAAGGAATCTTCTCTCTTACCCTTAAACACAATACAAGACACCTTACTTATACTTAGAGAAAGCAGTCATCTTCTCTATCCAAGTAATGTGGGACAAGATGTCTTATATACTAAAGGCCAAGTGAGACTTAAATACAAGACATATATCAACAAGTTTCTCTCTCAAGTTTTCGGGGCTGACAAGGTTCAAAATTAGGTTCTTGAGGTACTTGTGTATGACCCCGTGCGATATGCAAGAACACTCTGTTGCCCAAGAATCCCAATGAAAATCTGTGTACCAACACTGAAAGTACTTCCCTCCTTGTTGAAAGATGTAATAGTTAGTTTCAGGATCAGTTGATACAACGGCAGGCCGCCCCACCAGGCTAGTCCGAAACAATGTTCCATACCTGAAATGGGGAGAAGGCAGAACAATGAGCAGTACTATCACACTTGTTAGCCATCAACAACATCATGTTTTGAGCTTATGAGGTGTAGTAAGGACTATGTCAAACTTTATTAGCATTTTAAATTGGCTACCATGTCGTTCTGAGGTCTAGAAAAGGTTTTATGCAGGCGCGCAACCTCACTCCCACACCAATGCAGAGCTCACATAACATTGAGACATACTCACCATTAGCCCAAGGATCACCCATCCATATGTAACATGTGTAACGCTAAATTGGTATCTTGATCTTACCTCGCTACTCTTTTACTGATGCATGGTGGGATATCATATAGTCTGTGAGGGGAAAAGAACTGAATTGTCTCTCCAACAAAAGGCAAGCCCATTGAACCAGGTGGTAACACCCCTTTGCTCTTAGGGTTCCCCCAACTATACACTTAAAGGCTAATCCATATTACTATTATGGCTATAAAGCATATAAATCTCCACATCCCTCCCAACAATCGCTTTGTTGTTACGAAGCCCGGCTGCTTAATATAGAGCTTCAGGTTTTCAACGAAGTAATGTTTTAAGTGATTGGAACATGTCTTGAAAAGTATGCTTTTGGCATTTGCCCGTGGACGACGTGCCGTAAGTTAATTCCAATGTTATATCTTGTTGCCTTAAGCTGAATATTTGCATCAGCAGCTAAAGTATGAAACATGTGGTTCCAACATTGTTTGATCCAAGGGTCTCTGGCCAATCGGCAATCATCAAAACAAAGGGTTTGCTTATTGTCGGTTTTGATTTGTTTGTTTTTGAGAGCATATCCTTGCTGACTTGAACTTCTAGGAGAAAAATACTCACACAGAGTAAATTACACTCTACATTTGTGATTTGGATTTAATGTACTGACCCTTCTAATGTTTGCAAAATAATCACCTTGATGTTAGGGTGCTTATCTAACAAACCCTCTCTACGTCAAATGTTACCATTAAAGTAATTGAAAACCCAAAAATACCGCTTAACCCAAAATCAAGCCTGATTAAACACAGGCTTTCATCACCCCCTACCCACCATCGACACATACCCCCTACGCACGCACACATACATACACATACACACAGACGCACGCGTCACACACACTTGGCAGCAAATCTGCTGTAATTTTTCCGTCACAATGGTGGTAGTAGTTTGGCGGCTGATGGTGGGGGTGTATGTGTGACAAGAGTGTGCATGCGTGCTGTGGGTGTGGGCATGTGAGACAACAGCGTGTGTAGGGGGTGAGGTGGGGGATCGTGGGTGTTAGGGTGTGTGTGGGTCGTGGGTCGTGGGTGTGTGTTTGCGAGTGATCAGAGTGAGTGTGTATGGAGGGGGGAGGGGATTAGGGTGTGCGTGGTGGGTGTGTGCGCCAGAGTATTTTAACGAACAATTCTCTTTTCATGCAAGACAATTTTGAGATAACATTAGAATTTGAGAAAAATCTTTACATGTTTTGGTCTTACATTGCTTGTATATGAAAAAAATGACATTTTCTTACATGCTAAAACTTAAAAAAAAACTTTCCGATATTGGCCTTTGGAAAGAACTTTAAGGAGTATATAAGAGAACACTCCTTAGTTTCTTAGTAACATTTGCTTGAGTCTTGGACTGGCAAGTGCAATGACAGATGGGGGTGATATGATGGAGGAACTAGTATGAGACTATTACATGCTAGTTATACTATAAAATATAGCTCTTGGGCTATATCTTAATGTATACATTTTATTGCCATAATTCCCACAAATTCCAGTTTTTCACTGCCAACATATATATTTTTCACTATAGAATTTTATGCTAAATTGAATTTTAGAATTAATATTCTGTAATAGATTTACGACATTTATGTTTTCATTATACCTCAGACCTCCATCTAACTTGTAAAAGGAGTGTTTTTTCACGCTTTTTTTACATAGCAACTCAAGCTTTCTCTCTCTGTCTTTCTACTTTGATTTTTTATACAGTTAGGATTGTGGGTAGTTTGGTAAGGTATCGGATGAAACTTTTACTTTACTTATTTGTAGCGAAGCAATAGTTATACCTACATTGTTGCATCTTGACGTCGAGACATAAGAACTTTAATGCATCGGTGATAATCCAAAAGGCGTGAATTGTCTTAAGAGAGTTGCCTAGTCCACTCCTCATCAACTAATCTTTACTTTATGTGTGAGTGTTATTTCATTTTCTTATAACATTTTCTACGCTGTGTGTATGTGTGTGTTTGTGCAGGAGGGGGGGGGGGTGTATGTGGTGGCTTTTGTGTGTGGAAGACGGTGGTCATGGCGGCTAGTGGAGATGGGATAAGGGGAGGGTGGGTGGGCGACGTGTGCAAGGTTGACGGTGGTGGGAGGATGGGGATCAAAGGTTGGCTCTCGCTGGTAGAACGTGGGTTAATTGAAGTTAACATTCGACAATTTGTTACTTCAGTGAGGGAAATTATGTCATTTTAACCAAATAGTTAACACCATCCACAAAAAACAACAAGGGAAGTCAGTGTTATTTCCCAAACATTAGGAGTATTGAGTGTTATTTATCCATACGAAAATGATATCCAGCTAACATTGACAAAAATAATATCTAATAGGGAACACAAATTTTCATGCCCTACAAGAAACAATGTCTATATATGGAGACCAACAAAGTTATTGCTAGTGAGTGATATGTTGGTTCTAAGGACATATAGTGTGCAAGAGGTCTCTAGCGATATTGTTGCATCCCTAGTTGCTAAAGAATTAATAATTTCTTGAAGTCATCGATCGCTCTTTAGTACATCTACAACAACCACCGTTTGACCAAATGGGAGATTGATGTTGCGATCTCTATACCTTGTATTAAAACTAGGACAACTATAGAATGACCAGTATCTAGTGGTAGACTATTGCACTTTTTTGCAGCCTCTTTTGTCACCATAAGGTGCATTAGAGGCAAACTAGTAATCGTTTAGCCGGCGCTGAAAAATCTTGGTGATGAAAAGTTAGACCGAAAAAAGTGAATAAGTCAAATGTAAAATGAGAAGATGAAAAATAAATGAAGTTTAAAATCTAAGCCTTGATTGAGGGTATAATCCAAAACTCGATCATGGTGATATGTTTGAAAAATTAACTCGCACTTAGGGAATCATGAAAAGGGCCAAAAAAGAAAATGGATAGTTCCATATTCCTCCTTCACCTTGAAATGGAATGTGAAAACAAATGTCTTGCCTTGCCAAAGGACATGCCCAAGAACTCATATTTGATGCTTAAGCACAAGCCTAAGACCACCTACGCATGCCCCCGAGCAACGCCTTAGTGCCTGAAGAACGCCTTAAAGCTTAGTGGAACACCTATTTGACGCTTAGATGCACGTCCAAGACCATCTAAGCATGCACTGAGCCACGCCTAGCCGCCTGAAGAACATCTCAATGCTTAGTGGAATGCCTATTTGACGCCTAGTCATTAATCCCATAGTTGGATTCATTTCCCAAAATGATTAATCATCAGAACATTATTAGTAATTCAAATTTGCACTTGGCATGGGGGGGGGGGGGTGTAGCAACCTAGATTTGATACCAAAGTTCTTGGCGACAGGGTACATCTAATGGGTTTGGATCATGGCATATTTGTGGCATAGGAGTATCGAAAGAAGGTTGATGGTGGTTGGAAACTAGCGGCGATGATGGATGAGTAAGTGAAAGAAGTAAGCGCAAAGGGGGACCGAAGTTGGACTGGAAAGAGGAGGAAGAATGTGGCAGCAATGGTGGGTCAAAGTGGGGGGGGGGGGAGAGAGAAAGAGAGAGAGAGTTGTTGTTCTTAAAGAGAGAAAATGATAATGGATCCATTAATTTAGTTAATTTTAAAAAGGGTTAAGATGGAAGGCTACACAAAGTTTTTTTTTTTTTTATCCCAAATTGAAAACTGAACAATATTTTTGGGACAACCCAAAAAAAAAAAATTTTGATCAATATTTTAAGTTTGAGGGAATTATTATATGACTCTAATCATTTCATAGCCTAGGTCTAGTACATTATTGGTGGCGTGATATTAGATCTCATTCAAAGCCCCAATAAATCCAACCAAACCCATAGCTAAAAGAGTTTTTCAAGTTTTTGAAGCAAAAAGAAATTAGGACACTATGGTCATGTGCTATATAGTATCAACCGGGATTATGCACATGTTAACTAAGTGCTTAACTTTAGAATCTTGACAGCCCATAACAAATGCCATGCACATGTTAAATAAGTGCTAAAATTTAGAGTCTTGACAACTTATAACAAATGCCATGATTTATTTCACTTCCTTCTTGTATAGCTTAAGTTTTGGGCATAGTTATAGGATTTCCATCCTTTACAGCTTCATTTTAGCCCATAGAATTAGCTCTTCAGTGTATATATATAGTGCTACATGTAAATGAGATACAACACAACAATTGATACCATTTTTGTCATGGTATCAGAGCCTAATATTTCCGCTTAGCCCTCTTTTCTTCTTTTTTTTTCTCTCCTCGTCCGGCGTTCATTCTTCCCGGACCACTGTCACTCGGCTGTGTCAAATTTCAGCCTGTAGCCCATAGAATCGGCCTTCACTTCATCGGACTCTCAGGTCCCGTATCCTTCTCTGCTGGTGTGCAAGCAATCCGACAACTCTCGGCAATCATTGTCGACGCATTCAATCAGACCCACAATCAAGGAGCGGTGTGTTTCCATCTTCATCGACATGGCCAAGGACGCAGAAACCTCCAAGCCCAAGCACCTCAATCCAACTTCAGAATATTACTTGTCCAGTCAAGCAAACTTAGGTAATTCCTTTAGTAAGGATACCTTGAAAGGAGACAATTATGTTGCCTGGGAACAATCGGCTATTCTGATTCTAAAATCACACAATAAGCTTGCTTTTATTGATGGAAAAATTATAAAACCAGACCTTAAGTTTGAAGATTTTCTAGCTTGGGATATTGTTAACTCCACATTATGTTCTTGGATTTGTAACTCACTAGATCCCCCCATCTGTGCCACTGTGTCATGACTTAATGAGGCCAAATTAATCTGGGATTCCTTGAAAAGCCGATACTTAATACCCAATAGACCTAGGATCTATAAATTGTGGTCTGATGCGTCTATGACTACACAAGGAGGGGCTTCTGTCATGACCTATTACACGAAATTGCTTGGGATATGGGATGAATTGTTGACTTAGTCGCCTTTGGAGTCGTGTGGGTGTCCCAAAGGTTCTGAAAAAAATGAATTGGTATCAAGACTTACAGACCTACCAATTTCTCATGGGCCTCGATGACAAGTATGCTACTTTGCATACTCAGATTATAAACATGGACCCGTTTCCCAACATAGACAGAGTCTATGCCATGGTCATGCAGGAAGAGTCTCACCGGGGCATCATTGGTAGCCATGACACTACCCCGGTGGTTGGTTTTCACGCCCAAAATGGGCCGCCTATTGCATGGTCTTCTGGCCTTGTTTCAGCCACTGCAGGGGACCTAGACCGTACACCTAGAGGACGGCCTTGGTGCACATTTTGTCATCGGGTGGGTCACACAGATGAGAAATGTTATCGCCGCCTTGGTATTGCTCCGCCTGGTAAGGGGCGAAGGAGGGGTCGTGGATTGCCTGCCATGTCACAGAACGTAGTCGGCTCCTCATCTGGCTCACTCCAGGCCTCTACCACCACGACACAAAACAACAGCCCTTCTCTCAGCCAGGCACAGGCCGCTGCCACTTCTGCTCTTTCGGGCCTAACACCCGAGCAGATGCAACGCCTCATCACTTTTCTGGAATCCTCTCCATCGGGCATAGACTCTCTCGTAGGTAAATCTCTGCCTACTAAACATACTTGGTTGATTGATAGTGGTGCCTCGCACCATATGACGGAGAACTTGAATTTCTTTTCAAGTATTTGGGATATTCCACCTTCTCCGGTAGGCTTACCAGACAGTCTTCAAACTAATGCCATCAAAGCAGGCAGTGTCTCCTTAGCAGATGACATCACTCTTCGTCACGTGCTCTATGTTCCAAACTTGACTGTTAATCTTATTTCTGTCTCGTGTTTAGCTACTGACGTTAACTGCTTTGTGGCTTTCTCCCATGATATATGTGTATTGTAGGACCGCACTTCGAAGAGCCCAATTGGACTGGGTAAGATGCATCGAGGGGTGTTTGTGTTTCAGCCACTCTCTACTGTTACAGTGGCCGCCGTCTCTGAGTCTGAGTCCTATGAGCTCTGGCATCGGTGCATGGGGCATCCCTCCAGCCAGCCTCTTATTCATCTTCCTACAGTTCCAGTTGTTTCCCCTTCCCTTAAAACTATTTGTGATGTGTGTTGTCATGCAAAGCACACTCGGACTGTTTTTCTTGATAGTACTAGTCGTGCTATGGATATTTTTGGATTGATACATTGTGACATTTGGGGCCCCTATCGGGTAAGCACTATTTCTGGTGCAAAATATTTTTTGACCATTGTGGATGACTATAGTAGGGCTGTCTGGGTTTTTTTAATGCATGATAAGGGTCAGACTGGTACCTTGCTTCGAAACTTCTGCAATATGGTCCATACCCAATTTGGCAATCTTGTCAAAATAATTCAGAGCGATAACGGCCATGAATTTGATTCCCAGCCCATGACCTAATTCTACAATGATCACGGTATATTACACCAAACCTCTATGGTCGATACACCCAAACAAAATGGGAGGGTTGAGGGTTGATACCAACGCCGTTGGTGGGTGTTGAAGATGCAGGGGGGAAGAAATTGAGCCGCATTCCTACAAGACTGCATCCCACGATCCAAAGTGACGTGCAACCATGCAAGCAGAAATTAACGCTATTGAAGTAAATGGTACGTGGACTATTGAAGACTTACCTCCTGGCAAGAAGCCTGTTGGCTCAAAATGGGTGTACAAAATTAAATTCAACTCCGACGGGTCTATTGAGAGATACAAGGCCCGGGTTGTGGTTCGAGGGGATACTCAAGTTGAAGGACTTGACTATACCGAGACTTTTGCCCTAGTTGCCAAAATGGTGACCTTTCGGGTATTCTTAGCAGTCGCCATTATTAAAATTGGAAGCTCCATCAAATGGACATAAATAATGCCTTTCTGCATGGTGATCTCCATGAAGAAGTATATATACGGTCACCTATGGGGTTCTCTCCTTCTAGCCCAAATGAGGTTCTCCGTTTGCGCAAATCTCTCTATGGTTTACGACAGTCACCCCGCAACTGGTTTGCAAAGCTCTCCACCGCCCTACGTTCTTATGGCTTTCTTCAGTCCCATGCTGATCACACACTTTTCACCTATCGGAAAGGGGACGTCTTTCTCTCTGTCCTTGTGTATGTGGATGATTTGATACTCACTGGGAATAACAGCACCGCCTGCTCTTCATTCAAACAGTATCTTAACGACTGCTTTAAGCTCAAAGACCTTAGGCCTCTCAAGTATTTTTTGGGCATCGAAGCAGCACGTGGACCGCATGGCCTCTTTCTCTCTCAACACAAATATGCACTGGATATCCTCTCTGAATCCGGTTTATCTGTGTCCAAGCCCACTGCATTACCTATGGAACAGAACCACGGTCTTACTCTTGCTGGCGGTCCTCTCCTTTCTGACCCAGGACCATATCGGCGACTCATTGGTCGCCTTGTCTACCTCACCATCACTAGGCCTGACATTTGCTATGCGGTCCATGTCTTGTCCCAGTTCATGCAGTCTCCTTGTTCCCAACATTAGGACGCCACACTTCGGGTTTTAAGTTATCTCAAAGCCGCCCCGCCCCGGGCCAAGGCTTGTTTTTGCCGGCTGATAGTCCTCTTCAGATCTATGCCTTTTGTGACTCAGACTGGGCCAGCTGCCCACTCACCCGGTGTTCTGTTACCGGATATTTTGTTTCCTTGGGAAATTCCCCCATTTCATGGCGTACCAAGAAACAACTGACAGTTTCTCGATCATCTGCTGAGGCAGAATACCGTTTGATGGCGGTAACCACTTGCGAGCTCACTTGGCTCAAATCCTTTCTTCTCTCTCTTGGAGTTCACCATGATCGTCCCATGAGACTCTTCTGTGACAATCAAGCGGCATTACACATTGCTTCGAACCCGGTCTTTCATGAAAGGACCAACCACATTGAGATTGACTGTCACCACGTTAGAGAGCAGCTACTTGCCGGCAACATTAGTACCACACATGTTCGCACAACACAGCAGGTCGCCGACATCTTCACTAAGGCACTTGGGCGTCACCATTTTCATTATCTTTGCGGCAAGTTGGGCAATCGAAATCTCCATGCTCCAACTTGAGGGGGAGTATATCAACCAGGATTATGCACATGTTAAATAAGTGCTTAACTTTAGAATCTTGACAGCCCATAATAAATGCCATGCATATGTTAAATAAGTGCTAAACTTTAGAGTCTTGACAGCCCATAACAAATGCCATGATCTATTTTACTTCCTTCTTGTATAGCTTAAGTTTTGGACATAGTTATAGGATTTCCATCTTTTGCAGCTTCATTTTAGCCCATAGAATTAGCTCTTCAGTGTATATATATAGTGCTACATGTAAATGAGATACAACACACCAATTGATACCATTTTTGTCATATAGGACCTTATACAAACACATGGATTACAGACATTGTTATAAGAAGAAAATACTATGTACATGCGTATGCCTAAACCCAAATGTCACTAAAAAAAAGAAGCACATATAGACCCTTTTAACCCTTTTAATTTATGAGAAGAACAAACAACCAAGAAGCCACATTCAATATAACAAAAAGAATTCTAAAAATTATTTAACCCATTGGTCTCTTGATCCTAACTCTACCAATCGTCGTTGTTGTCTCCTAAGCTGGAGTAAGGCTGCTGCAGACGACTTAGTGGGTGCAAATTGATGGAGCTCGATGGGGTTTGGTGAAATATCCATTTTGCCACTCCAAAATAAACAGATGCCTGGTCAAGAGAGAGTTTAACCCTTATTTGATGCTACAAACTAGGATGAGAAAGCAGCAATTCACCCTTAAGTTTGAAGTGTTGGGTGGAATGAATCATCTCTTATCAGGATAATTATGCTGGCCCAACTAAAATTTAAAAGAGAGTAGGTGCTGCTGCAAATTATGCATTTTTATAGGGGCAAAACTTAAAGAACAATTTTGTAGTTTCTGCCAAAAAAGGGAACAAATTTCGATTTGGATGGAAATGCCCTCTTACGTCAATCATGCTAACTGTGGTGGTAGCAGATAAAACTGTCGCAACCTATGCTTATCCGCCACTCGCCTCATGTACCTCAAGTTAATATTGGAATTGATAGGGAACACATACGCTAATGGATTTTATGGCCCCTTTTTACCATCCCATACTCAAAAGAACAAAATCTTTTTCTTTTTGTAACAAACATGAGTGCAGTTTTGGGTTGCATACCAGTTTTAGTGGCAAAAATGTCGTGAGTTTACACTTCTAATAATACCTTTAATGTAGATGTTATAGCTTATTTTAATGCAGATGTGTTTTCAGATTTATGTTGTTTTGTCTTTATTTTATTAGATATTTTATGTAACCTTTGATCTTCGCATGTTACTTAAAGTCAGGTTGAAGTGTAGGACATGCACTACTTTAGTTTTATTGTAATTTTTGTCGGGTTTATAAGTTAGTTGTTAATTTCTGATCTTTGTGTTCTTGTATACATAGAATCACCCGTGACCATTATCCGCCACCGGAGACTCTGTGGTTTTTAATTATCAATGTTATTCTCCTGTAATATCCAAAAAAAGAAAAGACTCCAATCCTAAACAACAGTATTTTGTCAGCAAAAAAGCAAAGGTTGTAGCCAAAGTTCTTGTAGATTGCTGCCCTTTCAGCAGTCCCCTACTCATTTTCCACATTCCGGGACTCGGTCAGAGAAAAAGCAGTACAGCCATTTGTCAAGGCAATCCGAACTGCAAATTACTCGTCTACATAGGTCCTGACTTAGGACAAAAGCTTTCTTGCAGAAGCACATAACCATGCCGACCTTGACTTGATTCCTAAGTGAAAACTATAAATACAAGACCTCTTTGCCTCTCCATGTACCCTCATCTCAAACTTTTAAGCAATTTGCTTCTTGCTCTTTCAATACAAGAAACACAAGAGAAAGAGAGAAAGCAATAGTGATCTTCATGGCGTATAACATGTTGGGTTTTTTCATCATCCTAGCCGTGCTTTCTCCGGCCATGGTTTCTGCTAAAGACTTCGTTGTAGGGGATGACAAGGGGTGGACTACCGGTTTTGATTACAAGACGTGGGCAAAGGGCAAAGATTTTAGAGTTGGAGACAGGCTTAGTACATTTCTAACCAAAATCTTTAATTTAACCAACTCTAAGACTAGTGGTAATCTTTTTCCATTTTGGAATTGTTTTTCTCACTTGAACAACTTGTTTTTACAGTTTTTCAGTATCCTTTTGGTGCACATAATGTCTTCAAGGTTAACGGAACTGGCTTTGAGAGTTGCATTAAGCCCGCATTGACCGAAGCATTAACGTCAGGGAACGACGTAATTGTGCTTGCAACCCCGGGGCGAAAGTGGTACATTTGTGGTGTTGGCCCGCATTGTGCTGTAGGAGGTCAAAAGCTGTTCATCACCGTAACTTCTGAATGGATGGCTCCTTCTCCTTCACCTTTGGCTAGTTCAGCAAATGGGATCACGGCCAAGTTCTTTCCAGCCGCTATGATACTAGTCCTGATTGTGTCAATTTTTGGGCCATAATTTTGATCACTTATTTCGATAGCAGCGAATGTTCGGATTACTACCATATTACTGATTTTTCTACAGTGGCATCAGCCAGTTTATTGTACTGAAAACCTCTAATATCTGCACCACCATCTTTATGTATTATTTTTGTCTGTAGTGGCATCAACCAGTTGATCGAAATGAAAACTTTGCTTTGGAATTGAACTATTTGTCTTTCATGCAGATGATATATTGAGCCTTTGAACATTTTACACAGTAATCAGGATGTCATCATTTTGTTTTTATTTTTTTATTTTCGTGGTACAGGTTAGCATTTTCTAGCGTAGACTCGGATAACATATCTCTTTCGTAACTCGTAATGAGGAGATTGTAATTTCTGCGAATTGGCATTCTTCTCCTCCTCTTATAAATTGTTTGATTACTTCCCACCTGTCCAATGTCCCATTGTCAATGAAATTATCTATGTTGCTAGTCCATTTGGGTTACGAACATGTGATCGTGTTCGAAACCCCATTTACCTGACAATTAACAAGATATTCGATGGTCAAAATGTTAGCGAAAACAACCCGGTAAAAAAAGAGACACTTCACTGATGTCAAGCGAGCTAAATCACTCAAAAAATTGGCCAAGGCACAAAATCTTGATGATACCACTCAAGGGGCAAGTGTACGAAGTTGTCATGAGGGACGAGTGTTATACATTTGAATTTTCTTAAGACATGGCAACTACTGTGCTGATCAAGTTGGACAATCTCATATAACCTTCAAAGTTTTAACATGTTTAGTCAGGTGAAAAATAATTGAAAATTAAAGTGGAAAATCCATGGCTACATGGATGCTGGCATATAATCATCAAAATTTTAAGAATATAGTGACGTCTTGAAGGTGGTTAAACTATTAACCTTTTCCGATTGATTCAGAACATTTTCAGAGCAACCCTTATGCATACAATTGCAACTTGCCTTTGGACTCCAATTAGGGATACTTGGCCACAGATAATCTAATATCACAGGCTAGAAAGGACTTGGGTTATGCCTCTTCTTTGCCGTATCTTATTTTGTCACCTGTTAATGTTGATGTGCACCGCACGTACAATCTACTAGTTAAATGGAAGTACGTTGCAATTCAACAAAAGCACCAGTAAAGAAAGGATTTTCACAAAGTTTTTTGATAAAAAATATAATTGGCAGTGACAATTTTTCGTAGTTCAGAATTCAAAAGTCAAATGCGAGGTTTATTACGTAGGAATGTGTCAAAAATATGGAGACCAAAATAAGGAGGGGCACATCTTTGGGGGCAGAAATCTGGTAAATTGGTGGAGCGTAAAGGAGGAGGGCCCAGAAGAGGTGGATTCATTTGGTATATAATCTGCAAGGGCAATGAAATGTCAAGCACAAAATTAACAGCATACCACAAAAAAGACTAACGACTGGGTGTCTGTATAACTTTCAAATTTGTTGCGACTACGATTGCAACAATTTTATTCCAGATCCATGTTACTAGTAAAAAGGATGCCTCTTACTATTTTAATTGGCCTCCAAAATTGCAGTCCGTTGAGCTAAAGTTGCCCCAGAGTTTTCTTTTTTCGCAACTACATTTGTGCTACCAGTTCTTTGGATGCAGCTAAAGTTGCCCCAGAGTTTTCTTTTTCGCAACTAGATTCCACAACTAGAATTGTGCAATCATAATTATTTTTTGTTCTTGAGTTGAATTATGTCTTTGCAGGCAAAAATCAAGGAAAATGAAAATGATTACGCTATTTAATTTAATACACGTGATAGTTCGTAGGTCCTTCCTATCATAAGGGATAAATATTAGTTTTTTGATTGTTAAACTTTATACATTTCACTTAAACGCAATGCGACGAATTGAAATCATAATTTTTTTTTAACTTAAAAGGATGATCTATAAGACCGTGACAGGGAGACAAGCTAGTCATCATTAGCACCAAATCGATGCACACCTTTTACGTTCTACGTAAGTTATGTGAGATGGGTGTGTGGAGACTACCAACATTTTTTATGCATCTAGAAAATTTTCAGAGCAATCCTTATGCATATGAATCTTATTTTCAACTTGCACTTTGGTCTTCAATTAGGTAATACTGCAACCACAGCTGATAGGTTGTCATAGTCTAAAGAGGACTAGGGTTATGACTCTACTTTACCGTAATTGTCACACATCAATGTTTACGTGCGTTACACATCTATCATACTAGATAAATCAAAGCATGTTAATATTATCCAACAAAAGCGCCATCAAAGAATGGATTATCACAAAGCATGTTAATATTGTTAACAAAGTTTTCTATTATGACGCTCGATAAACTACCGCTGCCCCGTCGCTTCTTTTGGTCCCTTGTCGCATTTATCTTCAACAACGAAATCCATCCCGAGCAAAGAGAGAATGAGCCCCTTTGAATCCTTTTTCTATGCGTAAGGAACATGAAAACTTTTTGTAGCAAAAAATGATTGTAGCTA
Organism: Escallonia herrerae; assembly: GCA_033070095.1. Taxonomy (NCBI): domain Eukaryota; kingdom Viridiplantae; phylum Streptophyta; class Magnoliopsida; order Escalloniales; family Escalloniaceae; genus Escallonia; species Escallonia herrerae. Next base: position 126,910 of record JAVXUP010000189.1, read on the forward strand.
TGGGCTGCATACGCTGTTTCCTGGCAAAATTTTCGTCTATTTAAACCTCTGGTACATATTCCTTGTGGCGGAAATTTCAGCGAAATTTTAGGTGTCTTAAAATTGACTCCAAACGTAAATGTGATTGCTGCCCCTTGAGCCGTCCATCACTCGTTGCGGACTTGGTCTTAAAAAAGTAGTTTAGGGAACATTAAGCCACTTGTCTACTCGTCTACATGCATAGCCGGTCATGACCTTGGACAAAAGCTTTCTTGTAAGCACATAAGAGACCATTCCGGCCTTGACTTGATTCCCCAAGCGGAAAACTATAAATACACGACCTCTTTGCCTCTCCATGTACCCTCAACTCAAACTTGAGCAAATTGTCTCTTGCTTTCTTCAAAAAGCAATACACAAAAGAGACGGAGAGAAAGGAAATTTAATCTTCATGGCTTCTAATATGTTGGGTTTCATCGTCATCCTTGCCATTGTTTCTCCAGCCTTGGTTTCTGCTAAAGACTTCATAGTTGGAGATGACAAAGGGTGGACGACAAATTTCGATTACCAGACATGGACACAGGGCAAGGATTTTAGGGTTGGAGACAGGCTTGGTACATTTTTAACCACAATCTTTAGCTTTATCGACGTTAATAGTAGTAGCGATCTATTCCAATTTTAGAATTGAATTGATTTTCTCACTCGAGCAATTTGTTTTTGCAGTTTTCCAGTATCCTGTTGGCGCTCATAATGTCTTCAAGGTCAATGGGACAGGGTTCGAGAGCTGCATTAAGCCGGCACTGACTGAAGCTCTAACGTCTGGTAATGACGCAATTGTGCTTGCAACTCCAGGGCGAAAGTGGTACATTTGTGGTATTGGTCAGCACTGTGCTGCAGCAGGTCAAAAGTTGTTCATCACCGTAAACTCTGAATGGATGGCTCCTTCTCCTTCTCCTTCTGAAAATTCATCAAATGGAATCATTCCCAAGTTCTTTCCAACAGCGATGATGGTGGTCTTGATTGTGTCGATTTTTGGGCTTTCATTTTAATTACTTGTTTGGAGAATACCGGATGTTTGCACAACCAACGTATGTATTATTCTTTTGTAGTGGCATCCACTGGTTGATTGTGTTGATAACTTCTTTTTGGAATTGAATTATATTTCTTTTAGTAACTTTCATGTTACAAAGAGTAAGGGACGAGATTTTTTTTGGATCTTTAAACTTTATTTATACACTAATAACAACTCTCTTACTTTCAAGTGTAGGCTAAAATCACCTCGCTGTGTTCCTTGAACTGGTCTTCTTCGCCTTCTTATGCTCTCATTCCTTTTGCACCTCCAACATTTTCCCCTCTTGGGTTTTCTGTGAAAACATGACATGTAATCCAGTTTGGAAATACCAAAGCAGGCTTTCCAATTATGTCTCCCCCTAGTGTAGATTTTCATTTACATCCTCATCGTTGTATTGATAAAGAAACGATTGCTATTACCTGATTTTGTTCCAAGTAGTGGAAAAAATTGCCCACTTTCAACTTTGTGAAATCAGCTCTACAAAAAAAGACTCACACCTCCACCAAAAGCCATGAAGTTATTAGACCCCTGGTTTTCTCTGATGGAAATGAGCAAAGGAACTCAAGATGCAAATGGTGAGGCAAGTGAGCCCCCAAAGAGAGGGAGCCCCCCAAGGGGTGAGGGAAGGATGTTGATAAAAAATGGCAGTGCGGAGAATAATTGAGTGAAATATGTCTGAGTCGAATGCGTTGCACTCTTTCCTTAAGACAGTATTTGCTCCCTTATAATCTGCGTAGGGTAGCAGCAAATCTGTCTCCCAAGATAAAACAGGCGAAACTCTGTTGACCACTGCAGATTGCAATCAACAGACAGAAATTTGAGAGAGAGAGCAAGAGAGAATTCGGAGTGAACAAATGATCTGACCATCAGCCCTATTTATAGACACCAAAGGGTGCCTAGAACAGGTGCAAACAGTTGTGACAGTTAAGTGATTCTGCAGATGTCACTTAACAGTTACAATCTGTAGACACACTGAACAGCTGCAATATTTGAACTAAAAGGCACCTTAGACAGGTGCCATTTCGAATTTAAACAGATCTGAAATCTGTTTAATTTCGTGAACAGTTACACTGTTTCAGTCCAAATTACAACTCACAGGTTGAATTTGTCGCAAAAAGTTAAGCTGGGCTCGGGGCGAGGGCTCCTAGCGACGATGCGCACGTGCGCCTAAAAGCGCCTTTACGCCGCCGCCGCCGCCGGCGCGCGTGTGCGGTGCGGTGCACCGCACATGTGCGAGTGCATGGCCATGTATACCATGTGTTTCTAGAACAATATGATATGTCACATAGCCATTTAAATACCCTTAACTTTTCTATTTTTCAAGCCATGTGGGAACCCACTTCATGATTAGTTTCAACCTTATTAAATGCCAATGTTTGAGAGTTAATATCTCTCAAACCAATCAATCAATTTGATTGATTCTTTTTGCAACTTATTCCTTGTAGTACAAACATTAATAAGGTAAGAATCAATAATGGAAAATTCCCAACAATTTCCCCCAAATTTTCAAAATTAGATTTTATCACATTCCTAATTTAGAAATGTTCCTCTCTCTATCCTTTGGTAGGTCCTACTAAGATAAAGGTGTCTTTCAACTTGAACCTTTACCATATAGCAATAAAGTCAATCAGAATTCAAAGTAGCCTTAGCCTTGAACTAAGAATCCTTGGTGATTGATCATCACAACTATGTGTAGAACTTTCCAACCAAATTTCCAAATACCTGCACATTTACGGCCATGTGCCACATCTTAGGATTTTCATAAGTGCTATAGAGACTAGCTCAAATCTCGTAGAAGCGGCCCCACTTCCTGCACTTACATAGGTAAATCTACTAAGGTGCACTTGTATGACTTGCACCTTCCTTTAAGGACATAGATTTATTAAGGGAATAACTCCCACCCTCCTTTTGTTCTCCATACATACATGCACTACCTTGAGATGGCATGAAGATCAAAATCTTCATCTTTTAGTGCATATTTGGTTATAAATACAACGTGTTTTTCCATTGAACTAGTAGACTAGAGGTTACTCTAGTATCTAGTTGGTTTCCACGTGTATGTTACCTCTCTAATTTCATGAGCTTCAAACCCATCTCCCTGGAAGTCTGCCATATTATATCCCTGCCTAGGCCTTTCGTAAAGGGATCTGCCAAATTTCCTTTGGACTTCACATAACTAACAGTAACAACTCCTTTGCTTAATTGTTCTCTCACATAGCTATGTCTAAGACTTATATGTCTAGACTTCCCATTGTAAACCTTACTATATGCCCGCGTTAACGCTGCCTCGTTATCGCAGAATATAGAAATAGCAGGCATTGGCTTAGGTCATAGAGGAATCTCTATCAACAGGTCTCTTAGCCATTCTGCCTCCTTGACCGCCATTGCCAAAGCAATAAACTCGGACTCCATGGTCGAATGTGAAATCAAAGTTTGCTTTTTGGAACCCCAAGAAATAGCACCTCCACCTATGGTAAATATCCAACCACTTGTGGACTTTGTTTCATCTGAGTCCGTAATCCAGTTTGCATCTGTGTACCCGTCCAAAACGGCAGGAAATTCCTTGTAAGTTAGTGCATAGTCCATTGTTCCCTTAAGATACTTAAGTACTCTAAACACCGCATTCCAATGGACTTGCCCGGGGTTATGAGTAAACCTACTCAAAACACCAACCGCAAAGGCTATATCTGGTTGGGTACATTGCATGATATACATCAAGCTGCCAATAACACTAGAATACTCTAGCTGAGAAACACATTTCCCTTCATTTGCCTTCAACTTGATCGAAGGGTCATATGGGGTAGTAACCGGGACACAATTCTCGTGATTAAATTTCTTTAAAATTTTCTCAATATAATGAGACTGTGATAAAGAAATAGAATCCGAGGATCTAATTATTTTCATTCCCAATATAAAATTGGCTTCCCCCATATCCTTCATATCAAACGATGAAGATAGAAATATTTTAGTTTTCAACACAGTATCTAAATCAGTTCCAAAGATTAACATATCATCCACATACAAACATATTATCACACCACGTCCTTTATCAAACTTAGAATAAACGCATTTGTCACATTCGTTTATTCTAAATCCATGAGAGAGAACGACTTGGTCAAATCGTTCATGCCACTGCTTAGGAGCTTGTTTTAAGCCATACAAAGATTTGATGAGCTTACAAACCTTTGTTTCTTGGCCCTTTAGTACAAAACCTTCCGGTTGTTCCATGTACACCTCCTCATCTAAAATACCATTTAGAAAAGCAGTCTTGACGTCCATTTGGTGTATAACTAGTTTGTTAATGGACGATAAAGCAAACAATAATCTTATAGTGCTAAGTCTGGCTACCGGAGCATAAGTGTCGAAATAGTCAATTCTTTCCTTTTGTTTAAAACCCTTGGCTACAAGTCTAGCTTTATACTTATCTACAGATCCGTCTGGCTTAAGCTTTCGCTTAAAGATCCATTTGCAGCCTATTGGTTTAAACCCTGGTGGTAAATCCGTCAATACCCAAGTTTGGTTTGACATTATCGATTCCATTTCATCATTTATGGCTTCTTGCCACAAGTCAGAATCTCGAGAAGTTATGGCTTCTCGATATGTAAGAGGGTCATGTTCTACGTTATACATATGAGAGTAATCACCTTCATTTCTACTTCCCTCAACTAAGAATTGGTAGAAATCTGGACCATAGGTTTTTTCAATCCTTGCTCTCTTACTTCTCCTTAGTTCACCTCCTTCCCCCATTTCCGGAGTAGGGTGAACTTTATCCTCATCGACTGTGTCTTCACTTTTCCGATTTCTAGAGAAAGAATGTTCAAAAAATTCTGCATCTCTAGATTCCAAAATAATATTTTGGCTAACGGATTCCGTTGATTCCATGGTTAAGAATCTATATGCTTTGCTATGTTGAGCATAACCTATGAAGACACATTCGATTGCATTTTGCCCCAATTTGGGTCTTTTCGGATCGGTTAGCCTTACTAAAGCCCTACACCCCCATACCTTAAAGTGTCCAAAAGAAGGATTTCTCTTCTTCCATAACTCGTAGGGTGTGACATTAGATACCTTGTGGGGTATACGATTAAGAATATATGTAGAAGTCATGAGTGCTTCCCCCCACAAATTCTTAGGCAAATCAGAAGTAAGTAATAAGGTATTAACCATTTCTTGCAAGGTCCTATTATCCCTCTCGGCTACACCATTTTGTTGTGGACTATAAGGAGCTGTAACTTGGTGTATGATACCCCAAGTTTCAAATAGATCATCAAAGGAAAGATATTCATCTCCCCTATCCAACCGTAAAATTTTAATCTTACGATCTAATTGATTTTCTACTTCTGCTTTGTAAATTTTAAATTTATCCAAAGCTTCATCCTTAGTCCTTAGCAAGTACGTGTATGTATAACGTGAACAATCATCTATAAATGTAATGAAGTATCTTTTACCACCCCTTGTTAAATGACCTTTCATTTCACACAAGTCCGAATGTACTAATTCTAATAGTTGTGTTTTCCTCTCAACCCCTTTAAAGGGTTTTCTGGCTATTTTAGCCTTTATGCAAACTGAACATTTCTCTAAACTAGGTGAAGTATTTTGAGGTATTAAACTCAATTTTACCATACTTTTCATGCGTTTATAATTAACATGACCTAGTCTAGAATGCCATAAATTAAATGGAACAACAATATAAGCAAACTTAGTATCGTTATTAGAAATAGTAAGCTTGTACAATCCATTGGTTATATATCCCTTGCCAACATAGTTCCCTCCCTTGGTCAGAATAACACTATCTAACTCAAAAAAAATCTTAAATCCAAATTGATTAAGCATACTAACAGATATAAGATTTTTCCTAACATCGGGAACAAAAAGCACATCCTTTAAGGTCAGCTTCTTTCCGGAGGAGAGATAGAGCACAACAGTTCCTTTGCCCATGACCTTAGCCGTAGATGAATTTCCCATGCAGAGATGATATCCCTCCGCAACTGGCTCGAGGTCCTTGAACAGATTTCTGTTTTTAGCAATGTGCTTGGTTGCACCGGAGTCCACCCACCACTCTTCATCTTCCCCCATCATGTTGGCTTCGGAAACCACTGCAACGAAGTCCTCGTTGTCAACCACATTGGCATGGTCCTTTTTCTGCCTCTTAGCCACTCGGCAATTCTTCTTGAAATGGCCAATTTTCCCACACTTCCAACAGGCCTTTTTAGGCTTGTCTTGCCGGTTGGTAGAAGCAGAAGCTTGACCATCAAGCTTACGCTTAGTGCCACCAGAGGAGGCATGATCTATTACAAGAGCCTTGGAGGATTTGTTTTCTTCCAACTCAAGCCTATCCAAGTTTCGAGAATTCTCTTCAACTTGGATATACTTGACCAACTCTTGCATGGTCATGGCATCCTTCTTTTGTTTTAACTCTTTACGACATTCTTTCCGAGCTAAAGGCAATGTAGAAATTATTGTAGACACTTGGAAAGACTCGTCAAGAGAATGGCCCTCCGAAATAATTAAATTCATAATCATTTGCAGTTCATGAATCTGAGTAATAACAGACTTGCTATTTTCCATGCGGAAGTCAAACAACTTACTGATTAGGAATTTTTTATTCCCAGCGTCTTCCGTCTTGTACTTGCTGTCGAGATCATCCCATAGTTCCTTTGCGGTGCTGTTTGCGTACTTGATCTCGTACACGTCGTATAAAGTGTCGGACAGCCCTCCCAAAATGTAGCCCTTACAGTAGGTGCGTCATCCTCCCACCTTTGCTTTTGCTTCATGGCAGTCTGCTTTATTGCTTCGTCTGCAGCTTCATCCACAATAGGCTTAGGAATAGTGAGCACATAGGCAATTTTCAATGTAGCAAGAAAGAAGTACATCTTGCTCTTCCATCGCCTAAAGAAAGAGCCATCGAACTTAGCCAGCTTTGATATGTCGTTGATCACAGGCATCCTTGAAGTATTCTCCATCGTAGCCAAAATACTGTCTTAAGATTGTTGATCAAAAATGGCAGTGCGGAGAATAATTGAGTGAAATATGCCTGAGTCGAATGCGTTGCACTCTTTCCTTAAGATAGTATTTGCTCCCTTATAATCTGCGTAGGGTAGCAGCAAATCTGTCTCCCAAGATAAAACAGGCGAAACTCTGTTGACCACTGTAGATTGCAATCAACAGACAGAAATTTGAGAGAGAGAGCAAGAGAGAATTCGGAGTGAATAAATGATCTGACCATCAGCCCTATTTATAGACACCAAAGGGTGCCTAGAACAGGTGCAAACAGTTGTGACAGTTAAGTGATTCTGCAGATGTCACTTAACAGTCACAATCTGTAGACACACTGAACAGCTGCAATATTTGAACTAAAAGGCACCTTAGACAGGTGCCATTTCGAATTTAAACAGATCTGAAATCTGTTTAATTTCGTAAACAGTTACACTATTTCAGTCCAAATTACAACTCACAGGTTGAATTTGTCACAAAAAGTTAAGCTGGGCGAGGGGCGAGGGCTCCTAGCGACGATGCGCACGTGCGAAGTGCGCCTTTACGCCGCCGCCGGCGCGCGCTCGTGTGCGGTGCACCGCACATGTGCGAGTGCATGGCCATGCATACCATGTGTTTCTAGAACAATATGATATGTCACATAGCCATTTAAATACCCTTAACTTTTCTATTTTTCAAGCCATGTGGGAACCCACTTCATGATTAGTTTCAACCTTATTAAATGCCAATGTTTGAGAGTTAATATCTCTCAAACCAATCAATCAATTTGATTGATTCTTTTTGCAACTTATTCCTTGTAGTACAAACATTAATAAGGTAAGAATCAATAATGGAAAATTCCCAACAAAGGAGTCCCCAAGGGGTGAAAAGTGGAGTCCGCGAGCGGTGAAACAAGGAAGCCCCAAAGAGTGAGGAGAGGAGTCCCCATGGGGTGAAGGAAGAAGGTAGGCCGACCCCCTTGAGATCGGGGAGGCCGATCCCTTTGAGTTGTGGGAGGCCGACCTCGAACACTTTGAGATTTTATGAAAGAAAAGCGGCGCGCGGCGCGCACGTGACTTGAGTGTGCGTGTTGATTTGATCACCAACTTAGGAGCGTTGAACATTGACCTTTGAAAAGTTAATATGTCGTGGGAGAGAGACCTAGGGGCGGTCTAAAAGTGCGTAACCAGGATAGGATAGCAACATGGTTCATACACCTTGTATATGAGAAGGGGACTCCGTTGTTATTATCAACATGTTGCTATAGAATGCGTCTCCTCCTCGGTTGTAATTGTAATTCATGTTTGCTTTTGATTAAATAGCAATCTTGACGTCAAATGCGAATTTAATTTTTGCGGTAGGGCTATTAATCAATGAAGTACCTATGTTCTTGCCGACATTGCTCAGGATGACTCGGTGAAGATGACTTGGGATCAATCTCCACACCATCTTGGTTATCTGGCCCTCCTTGAAGAGATGTCGCTTTTACTTAATTTCATCTCGTTGTTATGTTTGACACAAAAAAAAAGGAAGATCTTTTCTGACTAAGAAAATAAAAATAAAAGGGTGGCCTAGTTGATGAGATTTCGCCGGTCTCCATGGATGCGGATTCAGCCTTAGGCCGCCATCTCTTCCTCAAAAATTTTGAAAAAAACACAATCATTATGGGAATATACATGTAATAAAAAAATTAAGTCCATCCATTGAGATATGGTATGCTACAATTGAATATCTGCAATTACGCGAGATCTATTGGTGAAATGATAGCTTCCTTTTTTTGATGTAATAAATGTGCCATTTCCAGGTCATCTTTCTGACACGAGATAGAAGACTGTCCTAAGAGGCCTGGGCATATTTTGTACTTTAGCTCCATAGAACAAGATGTTACTGCTGAAACAAGGAAGAACTATGTGTGGATGGTATGAACTGCCTAAACAAGAATTTTCAACAGCAAACAACCAGTTTAGATATTCACGACCAAGAAGTAGTGAACTCGATGCCTTCTGTTGATGTCGCCGCCATAGCTTATGCATTTGTTTCTCTCACTAATTAATAAAATTTAAGCTAAGTTTATTTGATTTTTATTGGCTTAATATGTTTTTAGTTTGAATAAGTATAATACAGTTCTATTTAAATCCGAAAAGAGAAAGTATGTCACTTAAACGAGTTGCAAATTTGAACTTTTAGTGACAAAGAATTAATTAGCTGCAAAATTTGCCCTTTTAGTGACAAAGTTCAAAGCAGTATTTTGGATGGAAGGGCTCTATTGTGTCCCCCATGCCAAGTGTGGTGAGCCTCAATAAACTACTGCCGCCCATCACTTCATTTGGTCCCTCCCCGTGTATACCTTCATGGCAAAAATAATTGTATACAATTATTGTAGGCTAACAGGGAATACGGTTATTATTAGAATATATAATATGAATGATTGTAATTATGAGCTACATACACTTTTTAATGCCAAAAAAGTCATCGTGTTTACACTTATGAAATTTTATCATAAATTTAAGGAAAAAATTCTGGCTGCTAGATAGATTATAGGAACATAGTTACAACCTTTTACTTAGCGATAATTAATGATCGTTAAATATTTTTGATGGCTAGTGACGTTAAAAAAGTGCTATTACGAATTATCGTTAGAGATATCTTAGTAGTTTTAATTAGTGACGCTAAATGTACCAATTTAAAAATTATCGTTAGAGATCGATATCTGTAAAAAAATAGCACTAACTATAAATAATCTTATGATCCTAGTTGCAGCCAAAAGTTTTCCAAGTCTATTTATACCTCTAATGCACGTGCTTAGCATTTCTTTTACCAGAAACTTATATTTTGTCAGTAATACTATTTTAAGTGATAAAGTAAGATGGGGAGGAGTATGCAGAAGAAGTTTAATTGTCACACTCTACTTGAACAATTATACCTCACATTACATAGTACTCTCTCAGTCCGATAGAAATTGATCATATTTTTTTTGGACTATCACACAAAAATTGTTCACTTTTCAAATTAAGATATAAATATATGTATATATTGACTCTTTTTACACTTTTTTTTGTTCTATTTTTCTGTCAAGACTTAACTTTCCATCGATTCGTTTTCTCTCTCCTGACCCACTTTCTTACACTTATTTATTCTATTTCTCTCACCACATTGAACACTCCACTAACTTATTTTCTCTCTCTTAGACCACTTTCTTACCCTCCTCTCTCGAAGGAGTAGAATGAAAAACACACAACATATGAACTAAATCCTTAATCTGTGTGGAAAAAAGATCAATTTATATAGGACGGAAGGAGTAAATAACAAAAAGGTGTCACGAAACAACAAGCTTTGGAAGTGGAGTTTTTCCCCTAAATAATATAATTTTAATACTTAATCACCTATCTAATATATTTTAAAACTTATTTACTTGTATACCACACTTTTGGAAGCCGCGGTTTAGAACCACGACTTTAGACAAGAAAACGTGGTTTCAAATCCTATTTTTAATGCTCCATTTTTTTCTACAGTTTCTTCTTTTCTTGAGTTTTCTTAAATTTTGAAAAAGGAAATGAAAACGGTGGTTCTAAATCACGATTCTTCTTTAAAGTCTTGGTTCTAAACCGCAATTTTTAAATGTATAGTATGCGGATAAATAAGTTTTAAACACGGAATATATATGTAATTAAGTATTAAAATGATATTATTTAAGGGAAAAACTCTTGGAAGTGTATCTATGTGGGCAGCTTGAGCCGTCCATTGCTTTGGTAAGCCATTTGTCAAGACAAATCTAACCTAGCAGCATAGCCGGCCACGAGCTAGCACAAAAGACAAAAGCTTTCCCGTTGTACGCGCATAGCCATGCCGACCTTGAATTTTTTTTTCCTAAGCAAATTTCATTAAAAGACATTACCCATTACAACCTAAGGCAAAACCCGAACGGATATCCCTGGAACGACTAAGACAACGCATTCAAGCAGATGGTCTTGAGAAATGGCCCACATGGTCTTGGAGGAAAGCACAATAAACATAAGGACTACCTGTATTTGGGAATACCAAATTAAGGGGTAGCCAGAGGCGGGAAGATGCAAAAGATTGCATCAAATCCCTAGCTCCCACTGAAACAGTGGTGAGAGCCATGGGTCGCTTTAGGTGGCAGTTTACATTACTGCAGCGGCTTTCGTCGAAGCTCCAATAACAGCTGAAGGGGGGTCCTCCCAAGGCCGGATCGAAGCGATCCGCAACTCGAAGGGAATGTGCATCCTCCAATAACATCAGATGTATCTAACCAAATCAACCGGATCCTAGATTCAGCAACGATGATGATGGATATGAGAACAAATCTTAGATCTGAGGATATCAAAGGGAAAGGAGAGATCTTGAGGCCGAAGGAGGTCCGATCAGTGGCGGAGGTGGAGATCGGAGCGTGGAGGAAGTCGGAGATGGGCTGCGCGAGGCGGTAGAGATGGAATGCCGTAGGAGCAAAAGCCATAGAGAAGAAGAAAAGGAGAAGGAGTACAGGGAGGGCCTCCCCTTCTATCCTCACAGCTATGGAGGCTAAAGGAGGAAGGGGCGGCTGTAGAGCTCGTCTTTGAGAGAGAGAGAAGGTGGATAGAAGTTTAGAGAGAGAAAAGTTTTGCCAAGAGTTATCTCAGATGGTGTTCCATGCCGACCTTGACTTGATTCATCTGGTGGGAAACTATAAATACAACACTTCGTTGCCTCTCAACTCAAAAACTTTTGAGCAAGTTGTCTCTCGCCTTCTTTGAAAACAAGGGACAAAAAGAGGAAGAGAAAGCGATTCTAATCTTCATGGCTTCCAATATGTTGGGTTTCTTTGTCATCCTTGCCATTATTTCTCCAGCCTTGGTTTCTGCTAAAGACTTCATAGTTGGAGATGACAAAGGGTGGATGACGAATTTCGATTACCAGACATGGGCATAGGGCAAGGATTTTAGGGTTGGAGACAGGCTTGGTATATATTTTTCTAGCATGAACCTTTGGTTTTTATGCATCTTTAGTAGCCGTAACAATCTAGTTTTTTACTTATAAATGTTGTTTTCTCACTCTATCAATCTGCTTATTTTTTGCAATTTTTCAGTATCCTGTCGGCGCTCAGAACGTCTTCAAGGTTAATGGAACAGGCTTTGAGAGTTGCATTAAGCCGGCATTGACTGAAGCTCTAACGTCGGGAAACGACATATACTACAAGAAAAATAGTTTTTAGCGACAGACAGAAATCCGTAGCTAAAAGTAGCCTTTAACGATAGATTTGCCTGTCGCTAAAAACCTTTACCGACGGATTCCGTCGGTAAAGGTTTTTAGCAACGGGCTTTTATCGACGGATTATCACCGAAGAAATTATCCGTCGCTACGTATTATTTTTGAAACTTTCTCATTTTTTCATTGAAATTTTTTAAAAGAGTATTAGCAACAGATTTTTAATGACCGACTAAAATCCATCGCTAAAGGTGATTAAAAGCAAAAAAACCCTGCTCTTTTCTCATTCTCCTTGCCGCTCACCTATCCATCTTCTCTCTTCTCTGATCTCTCTGCCCCCAATAATCAGCTTCGTCGCCCATCTCCCACGCCTTCCCACACCCACATCCCAAGCCGCCAACCACCCCTACTGCTCCCACAGCCCCAAGCCACCTACCCACCCGATGTTTTGCCGCCTACTGCCGTTCCACAATCAATCTACTCATCTTCAAGTGCTTGACAATGGTGCCCCTTCCTTTCTCTATCTCAGCACAGCAGGTCACCTCCTCTCATTGCCACCAAACTCCTCCACTAATCCGAAACTCACTTCAATGCACACCAAACTCCTCAACCCACTTAAACCCACCATTCCAGCCCAAGCACTCGTCATTCCTGGCCACCAACATTATCAAATCCTTACCTCAACATGGGCTGGCTATTAAGCACAGAGGGAATGGTAGTGTGTACGTTGGCATACTCTACTGCACATGTATGCTACGTGCCGCGTTACTCTGGACGATATATGCGTGGTCTTTCGAGACATGCGCGAGAAGAATGACGTGTTGTGGACAATGTTGCTTAGCAGATACACCCATCTGGATTAAGGCTATGGAGGTCTTGGAACTTTTAGACAAATGCTGATGGTATATGCACCAAAACAACCCACTCTCGTGTTTCAATTTTTCATTATATTTTGTATTATTCAGTTCATGGTCCTAACCTCTGTCACAACGTCCAATTTTAGTTTTTTTTCTTGATCGAAGACCTATTTGGTGGTGGTTTGTTTGGAGTTAAAAAGCTTACGACGGTGGAAATTACGATCTCAATGTCAAGAAAGCTTATCAAACCCAACAAGTACTTCAAGACCTTTCATCCTCTCAGTAGATAAAAATGGCCTTTATTAGCCATGTGCCAATGGTTTACCAAACTGTGTACCTCTAAATCTCCATTTTTCTTGGCAGTGCAATTCTCGTCCTCCTTTTTATGCATGGCAGCTAGATTTTACCACTTCCATACCATCTTTAAAAGTACTTTTGGAGTAATCACTCCGTAAAGACCGGTAAAAAGGTTTTTGCGTGCGGAATTTTCAACACTTTTGGACGTTGGTACTTACTCTTAGCCAAGCCTTAAGAGAACTTCGTCTATCTTTTGTATCTATGTGAAGATGGGAAATACACCACAAGCAATCGAAAAAAACATAAACAAAAAGCATGATCATAAATATTAATAAGACATTACCTCTCTCCTTCTAGCATTCTCCTTTAAAACATGATGAATGTTGCAGGAGCTAAAGTGATTGCAGAGGCTGGTGGCTCTAGGATAACGTGATTGGAGGCAGGACAGAGCTAGGGTATGCATGAGTTAAGTACAATTTTATAGGGTTTCGTTCTTTTCTTTTCTTTTCTTTTTTTGGTAAAAGTCAAAACAATCCTACACAATGATAAAATCATGTACTCCAATAAGGGTATTTTAGAAAAAATATACTTGATATTATATAAGAGATCAAAAACATCCTTATATTTTAATAAACCTCTAATCCAAAAAGGGGTATTTAATGATAAAAAATGTTATAAGTCAAAAACATCATTACTCACCCTTAACCTTTTATAAAAAAATAAATTAAAAAAGGGTGCTTTAAAGAAAAAAAAAGATTAGCCATTTACCATACGTACTTTTATATATGTATAGAAATATAGATATAGATAAGCATTTAAGGCACCTACGAGCACATAGTTTTCTGTTCAGAATAAAAAGTTTCAATGGAAGCGTTTAAAGCACCATGGCATTGTGGAATTAAAGTATTAGCAATAGAAAACAGGAAGAACACAAGGAAATTTATGCAGATCTTCGTTGTTTTCCTCACTTGGAGATCACGATGGAACTGTACATCTCCCTATAATCTCTAACTAGTATTATCCTAGACTGACCCTAATTGTTCCGAATGACAAAAAATTAGCTAATTCATAACTTAGGCATGTATGTAACTTACTCTATTGTTAATATATGTCTTGTATTTATGGCTAAAGCCGAGCTGTCCGAAGCGGAGAGAACGGGAGCGTTGTAAATCAAGTGGATTTGAGTTCTTTATGAATTCTTGTGTTTTTTGTATTTGCTATATATATATATATATATATATATATATAGGGTCGTGATCCATTGATAGCGCTAGCAACTTAACCCAAGTTGCTAGCGCGATCTGGCCGTCCACGGGCGAGAATAGACGGCTAGATCGCGCGCCACAATAGTACTTTTTTTCACCGTCCGCAACATAATGTAGGGGACGATAATTTACCGTCCGCTACATTATGTTGCGGACGGCAAAACAGCGCTAGCAACTTGCTAGCGCTATCAATGGATCACGACCTATATATATATATATATATATATATATATATATATATATATATATATATATATATATATATATATATATATATATATATATAGAGGGATTAGGTAACAATTATTTTGCGACAATTTTATTTCTAATTAACTTCATTGATGGAGAAATGAACGACAAAAATGTCGATAGTTTTTTCAGAAAATGTGCAGATGATCCATGTCGCTATGTATCCCGGCCAAGTCCTAGCCAGTAGTGAATGAACATTCTTCTTTGGACATGATGGAGTACGTGTTGGAGAAGAGATTTCAACAACCTAATAAACTTTTTGAAAATTTTACACGGGCATTCAAGTCAGTTGACTTTATTTTGAAATCCTGGCTTGGTGACTATGTGTCACATGATACTCCAGTAGTCCAGTTGGTATGTTTGAAGCTCGAAGAGCATCCGTGTCCTTGATGTTGCAGCAGTGTCTAGCAATAAAACTTTCGGCATGAAAGAGCTTTTAGAGACAAATGCCAGACATGGTATGTCACGAAAGAGTTTTTAGCGACAACATTCTCCTATTCCAAATTGGAGAAGATAATAAATATCCTGGTAAAATACCATTCCATATAGGAAAAACAGTACCAGGATTTATATTTTGCTTTGCAAATAGAATTATGATTTAGTGAAGGAATCCTTTTCCATTCTGCTTTGGGTAAAGGAAAAGCCTATATAAAGTCCATCAAGGAGAGACCTCAGCCTCACAAGTCAGTAACCAGAAGGAGAGAAGAAACAGAGAAGGAGAAATCATGGTGATTGTATCGGAAGAAGCAGAGGCTGTAAATCTTCGAGTGCTTCGGTGGAATGACATACCAGAAGGTGAAGGGGTGTTCGTCTTTCGGGTCTGCAACAGCCGAGAAGAAATAAAGGTCAGCCACGATACTCCCGATTATTGCTTAGCATATCCAGAACTGAAGGTGGTAAGCTTCAAGCTTGAAAGGCTGTTAACCCCGGATTCAGTGCACAAGCTGACTCGATCTGCCCTCAAGGCGACACGCCAATTTCGTCCCAACACAATAAACCTCTTGAGCAGACAAATATCCACAGACCTTGTCAAGAACAGTGATTTCAACCTTGTTCTTCTTGGCCCCTGGAAGCCGACAGCAGTTCTTTACGTCGAGATTAATCAGATGATCACCATTGATTTCCGCGACGACCGCTTTGTTGTATTTCACGTTGATGATCACATTGAAGTCAGTAGGGATGAGGATGATGATGATGTTAAGCTCTGCTACTCACATGTTTTTAAGAATCGGGAGGATGATGAGCAGGGCCTCGAATCCAAATTAGCTGAAGATTTCGTGAGGAAGTGCAGACTCCCAAGGACAGGTGCTTCATAGGTGGATGCCGAATTGAATTCTAGAATGATTAGGAGTACTAATAATCTTCTTCTTTTTTTATCAAAAAATCTTTTTATTCCATTAAGTGCAAAACTTTACATCGTCAACAATAATACATTGATAAACACCAGCTGTATTTTCTTTTTTCTTTTGCTGTCATGATATCAGCACTGTTGCATCAGTACCCCAAGCACTGCACAGAGTTTGGTTCCTTGTTATGGTTGGAGCTTTTTTCCAACTACACACATGACGGTACCTAAACAGTTGTTTTTAACTTTCCATTGATCTCTACATCCTTCATTGCTCTTGCAAAAATCTGGGGACAATATTGGCCAGCCTAACAGCTTCGGTAATAACCTGCAATCAAGTTCAAAGATTCTTGCAGCGAAGCAAGCAAGTCGGGAAAATAAAGAGTAAACATTTGACCAACCCAACTTCCCGCACGTATGGAAGTCATTGACCTATATTTTTCCATGTTTTGCAGATTTGATCAGCTTTGAATTGCCTCATGCTGTTTCTGAACGTTAAAAATTAAGGATATCCACTACAAGGTTGACTACCAAATTGAAGGAAGAAAAGAGGAGAATAAATTGCTGGCAAGTTGTTGAAAATGTTGGATTACGAACCCTTAATTCTGCTATAACAGTTAGATGATCATTGAGAAGTTGCATGGCATTTGCTATGGTTTAGGAAGTAATTTCGAAGCTAGCAAAGAGCTGGGACATATCCTGGATCTCACGTTGAGGGGGTCCAAAAGTACATGTAAGAACCTTAATCGTGAGTTGGGCTACATGTTGGCTGGATCTCATCGCAATTATTATGGTAGGTGGTCTATGTGTTGGGCAGGGGAGGGATACAACATCGATGAAGAGAAAAGGAAGGAAGAAACAAGAAAAGAAAGTAGAAATTTATTGTAACAAAACTACTATCAAACATCCATGAGTTTTTGATCCAAATAAAAACTGATTTTTGATCATTTAAAAAATAAACTTCAAAACAAAAACTTTGCCAAACACACCCTATGTTTTAAGCTTGATGAAAGGTAAAGCTTGAAATGTTTAATAAGTAAAGTTTGTATAAAATAGGCTTTCTCCCTACTCATTTCCAGCTTATCTCCATGAAAGTGCAAAATTCTCACTAACCTTAGTAATAATCATTAATTGTCCTTGTATAGGGGGTGTAGCTAACCGGGACTACGGCCAAAATCTTTCTATATTACTAGCACTGCATGTTGATATTTAGAACAAGGTGATCTTCAAATGCAATCTAATCTGGCATTATCGCGTCATTTCGAAATCAACTTTGGGAACAAGGTTGTAGATCTTTATTTTGCACATTTGGATGACTGAAGTTCGAATAGAAATTGCAAAAACAGAAAAGGAAAAAAAAAGAGGAATTTGTACTGTTATGCGATAGAAAACGTTTTTATAGTGCCACTATAAAGCGACTTAGATTTTGATTAAATCATTGGTGGCATTTTTCTAATATTACTAGATTATTAGTAGTACTTTTATGATTTCACGCATAAATTAATTTCAACTACGCTGTCTCAATACACGCCACAAAAAAACTTTTCTATAACGTAGCTACGCAATAAATTTCTCAAAAATTTTCTCAAACTTATATGATGCACATATAAGTTTCTATTGATCCTTAGCTTTTCGTCTATTTTTTTTGGAATTATTATTATTATTATTATTATTATTTATTGTTTTGGTTGCGTCTCCTCGCTATCAGGGTAGCCCATTTTACACAAGGCACAACTTTTGAGGCAAATTCTACGGGCCTATTATCATCCCATTAGGTTAGGGCCAAGCTTGGTTCACTTCAATATTTGGGTTGGGCACTACTCCAGACCCCAAAGTATTTTTTTTAATAAAGTTTCAAAGAATCAGAAGAATTAATTTGGGCAGGGCCCCCCAGAAGTTGCCCACCTATACTTGCTCAAGTTTGGCTAGAAGTTGATTCGGGCTTGAATTTCTAGTCGCTGCCCGACTCGACTCCTTCCCAAATTAGGCTAACCGGATCGGATCGAATAAGTGAGATTGGGCCTTGCTCAAGCCCCACAATTTAGCAGTTACTTCCCTAGATTAAATACAAAATCAATTAATGGCCTTCTTTGTAGGAGTTAACGTACAAAAAATAGAAATGGTAAGTAGACCGAAAATTCTCTGTTCCACAATTTCTTATTGATTTTCGCAATATGGCCTCTTTATAATTAGTTTGCAAACAGACCCGTAAACTTCCAAACGCAATTTTAAACTGACGCTTATTAAATGAAACATGAGAGCAAAGTTTCTTCGCTTATTCCAAAACGATATCAAACGTTGTTACCACGATCAAGTTTTTCCAAATCTCGCTTGAGAATGTACAGAATCCTTCCTTCAATGTACAAAATCACCTAAGGTACAATAGAAGAACAACATCTACCATTAACTTCGTCATAAAAGATAAAAACGGACTTACAAACTTGTTCTTCACATGACCTAAAAAAAACTAAGGCGAAACGCCTTGCCAATGAAAGAAATTTTGGTATTCGCCGAATTAAGAGTGTACCTGTGTTTGAACGACCTCTAGAATTGGGAGTCAAAAAAATTTCCCCAGAGAGAGTTATTCGGAAAAAAGAATCAGTTAAGGCAGGGAAAGCAAGCACTAGGAAGCAGAATCTGATCCTTGATGACCTTGGTCGCTAGCTGCAGGGAGTGTCCAGTACTGCTTCGTTGCAATCAGGATCTTCTCTCTTGCATGAGGGCTACCTTCACTGTCAACCATCTTGCTTTCCCAGTTTAGGCCATCCACAATGCTCTTGACATTTACCAAAACATCAACGTCGTCTCGGATAATCACACTGCCTTGCGGTCTCAATAATCTATCCATTTCCAGCAGAATGTCTTCGAGTTCACATCTGCCACAATTCGGAATTAAATGAAATGCACCCACGATTCAACAATCATTGAACGTAACAAAAATAAGTAAAAACGACTCTCCTTAAATGATATCTACCTGTCGTTGTAGAGACTAAAAAGGGCGTCGGCATGGATAAAGTCATAAGTTCTTGGGTAAGTGGACATTGCCTCGCACCTAGAATCATGGAGTCATCATCATAAACTTGACAATCATATAAAGCAAAGGAGACCTGTTTTACAGGAATTGTGACCGAATTTCTCAAATGTTACTCCAAAATATACCAATGTAGCTTAAAAAAATATTTTTGGTCGTTGTGACGCGAATAGATGAACGATGCAAAACTACTAAGAACAAGTATCAACATGCGGTGGTTGACCTGATTTGCTTGCTACCATCGAGTGAAACTAGCTACTTAGCCACTGTATACCATGAAACGGAGATCTTTAACATGGAAAAGTAGCAAACTAAAGAATAGGCAGTGCAACTTGAAGATCAAATCACGAGAAACTGCATGTAAAGCCCGAATAACAAACCACACTTTAAAAGACACTCTCTCTTGCAGGATAAAAGAGGCATACCAGTTTTGATAAGTCCCAATCAATCCACGCTCATAGATGACACCAAGGGTGTTGACTTGTGCTTCAACGGGGACAACGTTCATAACCCACACTGGATAATCAACAAGTGCAGCTGCAAATCCTCCTAAGTAAGAGTTCATGTCAAGTAAGTTACGGTACCTTCCAGGCTCTGCTAGCTGATAATCTAAAGCCTTATAGTGCAATAATCTCTTTTTCCACAGATCTGTATCCTTTTCAAAGATATCTGCACTAATTCCATTTACAGTTCCACTCATGATCCGTGGAGGCACTGCAGTCAGTCTCTCCGGCCACCTTGCTAGATGCCCTCCGGCAGTTTCTTTAATGTCAGACACTTCCGGCAGAGGAGTTAAACAGGTCTCCATTTTGGTGTACCTGCAAGAAGTACAAACTATAAAAAGAGAAACAGGCTAATGTATTATAAACTGTAAAAAAAAAAAACAGGATTCAACAACGTATAAAAAGGACTCCATATCTTGGTGAGCATCTTAAGTAAAGGTAAGGTTAATGCACTGCCCTGAATGCCAATTGTTTGAAACACATAGATAGTCTCTCTGCAGTAGCAGAAGAAAGACTGCATACATCTAACACTCCCAAATGCTGCAATGGCCCTACAATGGCGGGAGTCTCATGCATTGGGCTAGCCCTTTTTTGACAATACGTGCCTGTCTTTGTTGTTCCTAATTCTGCCTGTCTTTGTAGCAAGAATCAACAAAGAATATCATGTTAAAGGAAAAGTTGATAAAGTGGTGATAAGCTATAAAACTTCAGGAGAGCAAAAGCACCTCCAATAGCAGCTGATTACTCAAGACAGTAGCGTCTATCATTCAGTTGGTTTTGGTATCACTTTTGAGAAGCAATATTATTCTTAGACTGTACAAGGTTGGAAAGCTTTGCTTGAAAGCAACTTCAAGTATGATAATTTAGCATTAAGTAGGCTTTACAGTCCAGCTGGTGCTAGAATTACTAGAGAAGTGCTTTACAAAACCTCAAGGATTTTAACCCCTCTCTAGCATTTGCTTGGAGACCCTCCTGAAGTGCCACTGAAGACTAGAAGAACAATGATGCAAGACCAGGGAAAACTTTCCAGTTTATGGGAATGGAGGATCCCATATCTTCACAAGTTGTAACTAATTGAAACACGCATCAATTTGCGTATAGCGACCCCACATTTATGAACCAGTTAGTGCTGCCCAATTACCGTTAAAGTAATTGAAAACCCGAAAATACCCTTAACCCAAAATCAAGCCTGATTAAACACAGGCTTTCATCACCCCCTACCCACCATCGACACATACCCCCCTACGCACGCACACATATATACACATACACACAGACGCGCGCGTCACAAACACTTGGCAGCAAATCTGCTGCAATTTTGCCGTCACAATGGTGTAGCAGTTTGGCGGCTGATGGTGGGGGTGTATTTGTGACAAGAGTGTGCGTGTGTGCTGTGGGTGTGGGCATGTGAGACGACAACGTGTGTAGGGGGTGAGGTGGGGGATCGTGGGTGTTAGGGTGTGTGTGGGCCGTGGGTGTGTGTTTGCAAGTGATCAGAGTGAGTGTGTATGGAGGGGGGCAGGGTATTAGGGTGTGCGTGGTGGGTGTGTGCGCCAGAGTATTTTAACGAACAATTCTCTTTTCATGCAAGACAATTTTGAGATAACATTAGAATTTGAGAAAAATCTTTACATGTTTTGGTCTTACATTGCTTGTATATGAAAAAATGACATTTTCTTACATGCTTAAACTTAAAAAAAAAAAAAAAAACTTTCCGATATTAGCCTTTGAAAGGAACTTTAAGGAGTATATAAGAGAACACTCATTAGTTTCTTAGTAACATTTGCTTGAGTCTTGAACTGGCAAGTGCAATGACAGATGGGGGAGATATGATGGAGGAACTAGTATGAGACTATTACGTGCTAGTTATACTATAAAATATAGCTCTTGGGCTATATCTTAATGTATACATTTTATTGCCATAATTCCCACAAATTCCAGTTTTTCACTGCCAATATATATATATATATATATATATATATATATATATATATATATATATATATATATATATATATATATATATATATATATATATATAGGGGGCAGATCCACACCCACCGGTGGAGAAATAACAAATTTCTCCACCGAACCGCTGGAGAAATAACAAATTTCTCCACCGAACCGCTGGTCTTACCAGCGGTTGGCCACGTGGGCCAAAAAAGGACGAAAAGGGACAAAAAAGGACGAAAATACTATGATAAATTCATGAAAATATCACGAGAAAATGAAAAACTCGTGAGAAAATGGTGGCAATAATGCCCAACCGCAACTCCTACATGCGGTTGGCATTATTGCCTTCCGTGACCCCACCCCCCACCCGTCACCCCCCTTGCCCCCCACCCCGTGGCCCCCACCCTATGTCCTTTTCCCCCACCCGTGAACCCCCCTTCCCCCACCCGTGAACCCCCTCTTCCCCCACGTGTCATTACCACCCTACCCCCCCACCCCCACGTGTCATTCCCCCCTCCCCCTCCCTGCTGTTCACTCACGGTTCTTCTCTTCCTCTCTCACTTTTCTCTCTATAAAATCCCTCCTCCCCGAATCATTTCTTCCACCCTCCTCATTCTCCCTATCTCACCTACATACAAACAAAAAAAATTTACGCTAGAAGATCGGTGGATAACCGCTAGAAGACCGGTGGATTTTTCTTGAAATATATCAAGTTAAAACAAGTAAGTATTTTTCAATTTGTTCTTACCAATTGATTGTTTAAATTGTGTTACGCTTAAGTTGTTCTTACAATAGTCTAAAATTCGTGTTTAGGGCATCAAAGGGCGTCAAAATTACGTTTTGACAAATCGGGGTATTACATTCGAAAAATTCCAAAATAGCGATTTTTTAGGGCGTCAGAAATAGAATTTTTCACAAATTTATAAAAAATAGCTAGAGCTAGATTTTGCCAAAGTACGAAACAGAGACCCTAGTTATTTTCAAAAGATCTATATCAGGTAAAAATTTCAGATTTTTCCAAAGACCGGAAAGGGGTTAACTGATACACGCAACCTTGTAACTTTGCAGTGTAATTTAAAATATCAAGCCAGCGCGATTTCGCGCAAAACTTTTATGAGAACCCTAGGGTGTTGGGAAGTTCCATTCCCCAGGAATTCGGGCCATTCCGAAGCCGTTAGCTAATTTTTTGGCCGAACGGGCTTTTAAGCGCTCGATCCGGACACCGGTTCGGGATTTTTAGGCGAAAAATCCGTAAAATACTTTTTAGATCAAGAATGAACTCAGGAAGCTTAAAATAGCATTTTAAAGCACTTTTGATATTTTCTGAAGCCAGGGGTATTTTGGTAATTTGCCACCCCGAGAGGGGTATTTTGGTAATTTTCCCGAAAAAATTTTCCAACGGACTTTTAAGTCCAGAAATGTAAGTAAAACGCCTGAAATGTTATTTTGCAGCTGATTGCGGGGCGTAATTGTCGCTAAAGGTGAAAACTTAATTAGACAGTTTTTTTACGAATTTATAAAAAATAGCTAGAGCTAGATTTTGCCAAAATACAAAACAGAGACCCTAGTTATTTTCAAAAGATCTGTATCAGGTTAAAATTTCA
This sequence comes from Escallonia herrerae, assembly GCA_033070095.1. Taxonomy (NCBI): domain Eukaryota; kingdom Viridiplantae; phylum Streptophyta; class Magnoliopsida; order Escalloniales; family Escalloniaceae; genus Escallonia; species Escallonia herrerae. The sequence goes on from JAVXUP010000189.1 coordinate 150,237, forward strand.
GAGTTTTTCAAAGACTAGAAAGGGGTTAACTGATACGCGCAACCTTGTAACTTTACAGTGTAATTTAAAATATCAAGACAGCACAATTTCGTGCGAAACTTTTATGAGAACCCTAGGGTGTTGGGAAGTTCCATTCCCCAGGAATTCGGACCATTCCGAAGTCGTTAGCTAATTTTTTGGCCGAACGGGCTTTTAAGCGCTCGATCCGGACACCGGTTCGGGATTTTTAGGCGAAAAATCCGTAAAATACTTTTTAAATCAAGAATGAACTCAGGAAGCTTAAAATAGCGTTTTAAAGCAATTTTGATATTTTCTGAAGCCAGGGGGCATTTTGGTAATTTGCCCCCCCGCGAGGGGTGTTTTTGTAATTTTCCCGAAAAAAAGTTTTTCAGTCCAGAAATGTAAGTAAAACACCTGAAAGGTTGTTTTGAAGCTGGTTTGATGGGCGTTAGGGTGACAATGAACCCCCGGGGGCTATTTTGCTAATTTTACGTTACACAAATCTGTGCTTAAAATAACTTTTAGTTCAGGAAAGGGTGTGAGACACCTGAAAAGTTATTTTAAAGAGTGAATTCAGGAAGCTTGTTGTCAGGGGGCATTTTGGTAATTCGCATCCCCGATAGGGGTATTTTCGTAAATTTGCAGCGTTAAGTTTTTCAAAGGATTTCTTAGTCCAGAAATGTAAGCAAAGCACCTGAAAGGTTGTTTTGAAGCTGATTTGGGGCGTTAGGGTGATAATGAACCCCCGGAGGCATTTCGGTAATTTGTCGCTCATCGGGGGCTATTTTGCTAATTTTACATTATACCAAATTTCTCGAAAGACGGTGGTTTAAATAAATTTTATTCTTCTTTTATTTAAATCTATGACTTGTTGAGAATGATATAATTTTTATTTTTTAGATTCCAGTATAAATATGGATGCAACTGGAGGAAATAATTTTTGTGAAGGTTCTGATCCACCTTACGTTGGTCAAGTTTTTCAAGCACTGGACGAAGTTGAAGCATACTATAGAGCATATTCGAAAACGATAGGTTTCGGTATTAGAACTAAGACGACTAGAAAACGGGCGAATACAGATCAAATTGGTGCAAGACTATTTGAGTGTCATAGAGGAGCACCGCATGTAACTCCGGTCGTTCGGATCAGTGACGAAGGGACAACAAGACAAAGAAAACGGGACACATTTCCGGGTACCGGCTGCAAGGCCCATGTGTATGCAGTACACCGAAAAAATGAAAACCATTGGGTTGTCACAGGAGTGGAGTTGAGCCATAATCATCAGTTGATGACCCCCAGTAAGATTGGTCAAATTCATCAACACCGAGAAATAAGCGCGGCACACAGACAACTAATTTTTACAATGGCCGAGGCTAAAATTCCACCTTCTAAGATGATGGGGGTTTTCTCAAGCCAGGCTGGGGGGATTGACAAGTTGAGTTTCAACGAAGTAGACCTTCGAAATGAACTTCGTGCTCAGAGGAGAGAGTCTTTCGGTAAGAGTGATTCTCAAACTACACTTGATCTCTTCAGGTCCCTTCAGAGTGAGAATTCTGGATTTTTTTACAGTCTCCAACTGGATGATGAGAACCGCATTAGTACTATATTTTGGGCGGACCCCCGTTCTAGAGCTGCTTACCAAAATTTTGGGGATGTTGTGACGTTTGACACCACATACCGCACCAATAAGTACTCTATGCCTTTTGCTCCGTTCACCGGGGTGAACCACCACTATCAGTCAATCTCGTTTGGCTTTGCCCTGCTTAGGGATGAGACGGAGGAGTCATTTACGTGGTTATTTGAAACGTGGCTTCAAGCAATGTATCATATTCCTCCAAAGACCATCATCACCGACCAAGATCTGGCAATGAAAAATGCAATCGCTAAGGTCCTTCCAGATACTCACCATGGCCTGTGCACATGGCACATAAGCAACAAATATCCCGAACGGCTTCACCATGTATATGCAAACCATCCGTCATTCAAGACTGACTTTAATACATGTGTGAAGAAATCGTTGACGGTAGACGTGTTCGAGGAGAGGTGGGCCACGTTAATGGATACTTACTATTTGCACAATCACGAATGGTTACAATCGTTGTATGAGATCAAGACACAGTGGGTCGGTGCCTACACCAAGAATTTTTTTGCAGCCGGAATGACTACGACCTCGAGAAGCGAAGCTATGAATTCATTCTTTGATGGGTACGTAGGCCAGTCTTCAAGTATAGCGGAGTTCGTACTAGAGATGCAGAAAGCCGTTGACAGGCAATTGTACCGTGAGAGAGAAGCCGACGCGGCTACAGTTTGCAAAGAAAGAGCTATACTACTTTATTCACCTTTAGAGGCTCATGCGGCTCAAGTCTATACCAAGGAAATGTTTCGACAGTTTCAAGAGGAACTACTAAAGTCGAATCAATATGGCATGACAAAGTTGCACGAGTATTCCACCAGAGACATCAAGGTTTATGCTTTGACAAATGTGACGAACTTCGCCAATCCGTGCTCTTCGTCGGCTCCGAGGACCAGACGACATTTTACCGTAGCAATTTGTAAGGACACTGGGTTGGTTAATTGCAACTGTCAACTGTTTGAGCATAAAGGTATACTTTGTCGACACGCGTTGAGGGTTTTGAGCGCCAAGAATGCTAGTGAAATCCCTCCACCGTATATCTTGGAACGGTGGACGAAGGAAGCCAACAGAGTCCACGGTCACATTCCTTACGTGCCCAATGTTTCAGTTGATTTCGAGCAATCTGAGTCGCTGCGATATAATCACCTTTGTAACATCATGCACGGTTTATCAATGGATGCAGCGTCGACATTTGATGGGTACAGGTATCAAGTTGAAGCAGCCGCACGGGATAAGGCTATGCATGCACAGTTTAGGATGGCATTACCAGAAACTGTGGACACTCCGACTACTCGACCAACTCCAGGCGGTAGATTCAATCGAGCCAAACAGCCAGTCATTGACGGCACTGACCTACAACGTGAGGAGGACGACATTTTTGATCCAATTATTTCTCAAACAAAAGGGCGAAAACGAGCAATACGCATGAAGAATCCGATTGAAGAAGCAACGGGTCAAAAAAAATTACGAAAGTGTGCGTTGTGTAATAAGATGACTGATCATGACAAGAGAAACCATTATAAAGTGTTAGGTATCGAACCTGGCAGTATGGTCGAGGAGGACGATGATGAGGAAGAGTGTTAGGGTTAATGTTTCAGTTGTATAAATTGAACTTTTATAATGTTTAAATTTGTGATTTGGTTTGTGCAATCTTTAATTTGTGATTTGATTTGTGGATTATTGATATTTTTGGTAACTCCGTTTTCGGGCACACTTTAGGCCCCAATTGATAGCTTCCGAAAAAAGTTGTAATTTTTTTTGTCACTTTTTTTCCGCTCATTGCACTTCAGGCACGCTAGTTAGCCCATTTGTAAGACTTTCGGCGAAAAACGAGACACATTAATTTTTGAGTTTTCCTAGGAAGGGCCTATTCGGGCACACTTTAGGCCCCAATTGATAGCTTCCGAAAAAAGTTATAATTTTTTTTGTCACTTTTTTTCCGCTCATTGCACTTCAGGCACGCTAGTTAGCCCATTTGTAAGACTTTCGGCGAAAAACGAGACACATTAATTTTTGAGTTTTCCTAGGAAGGGCCTATTCGGGCACACTTTAGGCCCCATTTGATAGCTTCCAAAAAAGTTGTAATTTTTTTTGTCACTTTTTTTCCGCTCATTGCACTTCAGGCACGCTAGTTAGCCCATTTGTAAGACTTTCGGCGAAAAACGAGACACATTAATTTTTGAGTTTTCCTAGGAAGGGCCTATTCGGGCACACTATAGGCCGCATTTGATAGCTTCCGAAAAAAGTTGAAATTTTTTTTGTCACTTTTTTTTCGCTCATTGCACCTCATGCACGCTAGTTAGCCCATTTCTATGAATTTCGGCGAAAAGCGAGACGCGTAATTTTTTCGAATGCCGTCATATGAAAGGTATATTCGCGCACATTTTAGCGCCAAATTCATAGCATGCGAAAAATTATGTACATTTCTTTTTGGTACAATTTTTTGTAACATCACAGCAGCTAGCCACGCACGTCAGGATAATGGTAATGAATGCGTCTAGCTTCATTCTTTTTCAGCTCCCAGGCTATCCTATACCTAAACGTCAAGGCATCCTTCCTAGTCCACGAGGAGTGTTTGAGCACTTCCGAGCGAGCAACGTAGTCCATGTACTTGAGGACGTAAATCCCGCAATCGTGACCGTTATATTGCTTTGGTCGGTCCTTTATCATCACGACCGTCCAAGGGTCACCCTGTGGCCGTCCGCATGCTAGCGAGAGGACAGTAGTCTGCATCCAACAATAAAAACGAGAATCAAGCCTATGAGACAAGAACAATATACTATGGGCCAAGGTCAAAAAATAAATACTAACCACTAAAGTGATGTACTCGTTGTACATCTGTGCCAGCAGCTGTCCAGGCTCGTCCTCCCTTAGGCTATCGTATATGTGAACCGTTCTGAACGCTGGATGGAGAACTAATAGGAACCAGTGGTTTGCATGATGACAGGGTATCATGATAAGGTTCGCATCAGCAGCGGGACATTGATAGTCTGCGTTCATCATGCCTAACACGTTTCGACCTGGTTTCCACTTACTCCTACCGCCCCCTCGCCTCCATTCTGTGAATTCTCTCACCGTTAATTCCACAAAATGAGTGGGATACATGTTAAGCTTCAAATATTCAGAACGGTTAAAACGTTGCTCTCTAATCCGGAGCAGTTCTATGTAAGCGTTCATGACAAAATTTGAAAGATCTGTCTCCGGCGCCAACGTTCTGATATCCTCATGACCTAGGAATGTCGCAAGGGGAAAGTCTGCTGAATTGACAGGCTCATGCCCGAAGTAGTGCCGGTCGATCCAAGCCATCTTGTCCGACCTCAATGGCTTCGTCGCTTGTCCTTTGTCCGACCGAAAGCTTGGGCGCGAGGCCTGGATTCCTACTTGGGGAACCTGACTCTGGCACTGAGAGTCGTATGCGTCAGGAGGCAAGCGACTATACGGCTCCCACACCTGACTCTGGGGCTGATAGTCGTACGCGTCAGGAGGAGGGCGACCAGACGGCTCCCACACCTGACTCTGGGGCTGATAGTTGTACGCGTCAGGAAGAGGGCGACCAGACGACTCCCACACCTGACTCTGGGGCTGATAGTCGTACGCTTCAGGACGAGGGCGACTAGACGGCTCCCCTTCGTAACCCCGGTACGCAAGACTAAAGTTTTGAACTTCAGTCTTGTACTTCTCAATGGACCTCTTGAGATTGTCAGGAGCCTGCGCGACAAACCAGTCAAACGACTCCAGCTGCTTGAACACCTCAATGCCCTGGTCAACCTAAAAAACATGCATAGAAAAATATGGCTAATCATATTTGACAAATGGTCGATAAGGTGCGCAAATAAATTATCAAACAACACTAGCATGACTTACAATGGCCAATGCCCAGAACTGGTCATAGACCTCACGTGGCGCGTACGATGTCTTCTTCACCTGGGAAGGGCGATTCACCCTCGTGCGCGTCACCCTGAGAAACCACTGTAAGTATTCCTCAGTACTAATGCCGTCGTGCTTCAGCGATACAAGGCTATCATACGTTTCCTGCCAGGTATTCCACTGGTGCACCTCGTCACCCAACAAAATCAAGGCATCAGCCACCTCGAAGTTCGGCCCTCGACCACCCCTGTATGGCCGCATGTCTACAGCGGGTTTTGGTATCCCTTGTGGACAGCCAGCTTGCTTCATAGCTCGATCGGGCATCTGAAACTCACATTCTTCGAAGTGAATGAGCGGCACCCGAACCAAACCTGCCAGCACGTACGACACCGGAAGTTGCCAACACCACTCATCCAACAGATGCATCACCTTGCCATATGGCTGCCACGTCACCTGGGATGCATCTAGTATCTCTAGTTCCCCCCGATAGAACTTTAGATGGTGGTGAGGGTCTACCCGTCTCCACCTCCGGTTGGTCGTAGGCCCCCAGGCCCACACCCTAGGCCACGTCTCATCGGAATCTACCAACGGTTGTGGACGACCCATGGGTAGCCTCTCGTAAGACCAAACCTGTGAATGCAAACATTATATGGAATTAGTAATTAATCCCGAATATATTGACTAAGGATCCTACCAAGAAAATAAATGCTCATACCTGTAATAGAGTCAGGCAGGCGGCAATGGACTTGGCACCGTTTCTCGTAGCCTTATGCAGTGCTCGATATAGGTGCGCAAGGACAGCTGAACCCCACGAATAGGAGTATACCTCCTCAAGATCCTCCAAGAACACCATATACTTCGGATGCACCGTGTTTTTCGAATGCGTCGGAAGTAATATAGCTCCAATAATATACAGAAGGAATGCCTTCGTATACGTCACGAAATCTTGAGGAGTGTATTCATCCGGTAGCACGCCGTACTGCTCTCTCAGCCATTTAAGCTTGACGCCGTTTGTTGTAAGCGCTGCCCTTGGAATTCCCGGAAAATACTGCATAGCCATATTCGCTATGGATGCAGACGGCACGTTCAAAGTAACGGGTCTGCCGTGACATGGGATTCCAAGTATAAATCCGACGTCCTCTAACGTAACAGTCATTTCACCAAACCGGAAGTGAAATGAGTTCGTCTCGCTCCTCCATCGTTCAACTAGAGCGGATATAAGGCAATCGTCGTGTCGAGACCATTTCCCGGGATCGGTGAACAGGGTTAAATTTTGACGGTGTAATAGCTGTATTTGTTCCTCGTTTAGTACCCACTCTTCAAGGTGCCTTGTGCTTTGAATTGTTTCCAAAACACCCCTATCGACACCGTCAAATACGTGCCTCGCGACGTGGTCATCGTCATCGTATAGGATTGATGTATCATGAGGTCCAGAGCTGAAATTCATACCTTTAAGAACAAAATATAATTATAAACCAACTTAGCGTCCATAATATCCATAATATTTACATTCCAAAACTATAACTGGATCTTTAACCTAGCTTACCAACACATTAGCAATAGTCATTATTTCAATGTATTAAAACAAATCCTCAATTCCCACCACTCCGAACGCTTAATTACGCTAGTTCCCACTGAATTTAGCGCCAACGTGGTTATATAGCAATATATAGCCCGATGGCCCCTACACCTCCAACACCTCAAAACCGCTTTAAAGTCAAGTTTTTAAATGTATTACGTCAATTATATACCAAATATATCAGGAAAAATTTTAAAGGGGGCAAGTTACCAAAACACCCGCTACTTATGCAAAATATCCCCTGGCAGTCATCGCCGGTGCGTCACAAGGTTCAGAACATCTGGAACAAAATAAGTTTTCGGGTGTCTCACACCCTTTCCTGAACTAAAAGTTATTTTAAGGTATGAATTTTAAGCTGGATCCTTCCTAGCAAAATAGCCCCCGAACATCGGCAAATTACCGAAATGCCCCTGAGCGTTCACTATCACCCCAACGCCCCCGAACCAGCTTCAAAACAACATTTCAGGTGGTTTACTTACATTTCTGGACTAAAAAGTCGTTTGAAAATTTTGGCACGGGAAAATTACCAAAACACCCCTTGGCGCGGGAAAATTACCAAAACACCCCTACGCGCGCCACGTCAGCTTCAAAACAACATTTCAGGTTTTGTAATTATATTTCTGGACTAAAAAGTCCGTCAAAAAACTTAGCACTGTAAAATTACCGAAATACCCCTCTCGGGGCGGCGAATTACCGAAATGCCCCCTGGCATAAAAAAATATCAAAAGTGCTTCGAAATGCTACTTGAGGCTTCCTGAATTCATTCTTGACATAAAAAGTATTTTACGGAGGTTTCGCCCAAAAATCGCGAACCGGTGTCCGGATCAAGCGCTTAAAGGGCCGTTCGGCCAAAAAAATAGGTAACGGCTTCGGAATGGCCCGAATTCCTGGGGAATGGAACTTCCCAACATCCTAGGATTCTCATAAAAGTTTCGCGCGAAATCGCGCTAGCTTGATATTTTAAAATACACTGCAGAGTTACAAGGTTCCCCGTATCAGTTAACCCCTTTCCAGTCTTTGGAAAAATCTGAAATTTTTACCTGAGACAGATCCTTTAAGAATAACTAGGGTCTCTTTTTTGTATTTTGGCAAAATCTAGCTCTAGCTATTTTTTATAAATTCGTGAAAAACTGTCTATATTTGGCACCCTAAAAAATCTCTGTTTTGGAATCTATAAATGTAATACGCTGATTTGTATAAACCTAACATTGAATTATAAGGAAATTCAAAATACTTACTTGTTGTGACTTGATGTATTTAAAGAAAAAACTACCGATCTTCTAGCGGTTATCCACGATCTTCTAGCGTAAAATTTTTTGATTTGTATTGTTGTGGAGATTATGTAGGTGAGATATGAAGTACGAAGGAAGTTGGTAAAAGATGACAGAGTGCAGAAGAAGGGTTCGGGGGAGGGGATTATAAAGAGAGAAGCGAGGAAGAGAGAAGAAAAAAGACAGAAAAAAGTGAGGAAGGGTGGGTGTTTATGCGGTCAAAGGCTGCTGCAAAAAAAAAATTCGGCAGAAGGACACCACGTTGGGGCATCACGGGGGAGGGAAGGACGACACGTGGCATCGTGGGGAAGGACACCAGGTGGGGCATCACGCGGGAGGGGGGCGCCACGTGGCAGGGGAGGGGGGCAGGGACCAACCGCGGGTTGTAGGAGCGGTTGGGCCCTGCGGATGAGGGGAGGGGACGCCACGTGGCAGAGGGAGGGGACCAACCGCGGGTCGTAGAAGCGGTTGGGCCACGTGGCAGGGGGAGGGGACGCCACGTGGCAGAGGGAGGGGACCAACCGCGGGTTGTAGGAGCGGTTGGGCCACGTGGCAGGGGGAGGGGACGCCACGTGGCAGAGGGAGGGGACCAACCGCGGGTGGTACCGGCGGTTGGGCCACGTGGCATCCCCTCCCCCTGCCACGTGGCAGAGGGAGGGGACCAACCGCTGGTACCACCAGCGGTTGGTCCCCGCCCCTGCCACGTGGCGTCCCCTCCCCCTGCCACGTGGCCCAACCGCTGGTACCACCCGCGGTTGGTCCCCTCCCTCTGCCACGTGGCAGGGGGAGGGGATGCCACGTGGCAGGGCCATCGCTAATACCGCCGGTTGGCCATGCTGGTGGGCCACGTGGCAGGGGGAGGGGGACGCCACGTGGCAGGGGCCATGGGGTTGGGCCACGTGGCAGGGGTGGGGGACGGCACGTGGCAGGCATATTAATGCCAACCGCTGGTTGTGCATGCGGTTGGTGTCCTTTTTCTCTCTCTCGCCATTTTCTCACCATTTCTCGTGCCATTTCTCGTGCCTTTTTTGCCATTAATGCAGTGACCGTACACCTTTTTCGCCTTTTTGCCCACGTGGCCAACCGCTGGTAAGACCAGCGGTTCGGTGGAGAAATTTGTTATTTCTCCACCGGTGGGTGTGGATCGGTCCCCATATATATATATATATATATATATATATATATATATATATATATATATATATATATATATATATATATATATTTTTTTTTCACTATAGAATTTTATGCTAAATTGAATTTTAGAATTAATATTCTGTAATAGATTTACGACATTTATGTTTTCATTAAACCTCAGACCTCCATCTAACCTGTAAAAGGAGTGTTTTTTCACGCTTTTTTTACATAGCGACTCAAGCTTTCTCTCTCTGTCTTTCTACTTTGATTTTTTATACAGTTAGGATTGTGGGTAGTTTGGTAAGGTATCGGATGAAACTTTTACTTTACTTATTTGTAGTGAAGCAATAGTTATACCTACATTGTTGCATCTTGACGTCGAGACATAAGAACTTTGCTGCATCGATGGTAATCCAAAAGGGCGTGAATTGTCTTAAGAGAGTTGCCTAGTCCACTCCTCATCAGCTAATCTTTACTTTATGTGTGGGTGTTATTTCATTTTCTTAAAACATTTTCTACGATGTGTGTATGTGTGTGTTTGTGCAGGAGGGGGGGTGTATGTGGTGGCTTTTGTGTGTGGAGGACGGTGGTCATGGCGGCTAGTGGAGATGGGATAAGGGGAGGGTGGGTGGGTGACGTGTGCAAGGCTGACGGTGGTGGGAGGATGGGGATCAAATGTTGGCTCTCGCTGGTAGAATGTGGGTTAATTGAAGCTAACATTTGAAAATTTGTTACTTCAGTGAGGGAAATTATGTCATTTTAACCAAATAGTTAACACCATCCACAAAAAACAACAAGGGAAGTCAGTGTTATTTCCCAAACATTAGGAGTATCGAGTGTTATTTATCCATACAAAAATGATATCCAGCTAACATTGACAAAAATAATATCTAATAGGGAACACAAATTTTCATGCCCTACAAAAACAATGTCTATATATGGAGACCAACAAAGTTATTGCTAGTGAGTGATATGTTGGTTCTAAAGACATATAGTGTGCAAGAGGTCTCTAGTGATATTGTTGCATCCCTAGTTGTTAAAGAATTAATAATTTCTTGAAGTCGTCGATCGCTCTTTAGTACATCTACAACAACCACCGTTTGACCAAACGGGAGATTGATGTTGCGATCTCTATACCTTGTATTAAAACTAGGACAACTATAGAATGACCAGTATCTAGTGGTAGACTATTGCACTTTTTTGCTGCCTCTTTTATCACCATAAGGTGCATTAGAGGCAAACTAGTAATCGTTTAGCCGGCGCTGAAAAATCTTGGTGATGAAAAGTTAGACCGAAAAAAGTGAATAAGTCAAACGTAAAATGAAAAGATGAAAAATAAATAAAGTTTAAAATCTAAGCCTTGATTGAGGGTATAATCCAAAACTCGATCATGGTGATATGTTTGAAAAATTAACTCGCACTTAGGGAATCATGAAAAGGGCCAAAAAAGAAAATGGATAGTTCCATATTCCTCCTTCACCTTGAAATGGAATGTGAAAACAAATGTCTTGCCTTGCCAAAGGACATGCCCAAGAACTCATATTTGACGCTTAAGCACAAGCCCAAGACCACCTACGCATGCACCCGAGCAACGCCTTAGTGCCTGAAGAACGCCTTAAAGCTTAGTGGAACACCTATTTGATGCTTAGATGCACGTCCAAGACCATCTATGCATGCACTGAGCCACGCCTAGCCGCCTAAAGAACATCTCAATGCTTAGTGGAATGCCTATTTGACGCCTAGTCATTAATCCCATAGTTGGATTCATTTCCCAAAATGATTAATCATCGGAACATTATTAGTAATTCAAATTTGCACTTGGCATGGGGGTGGTGTAGCAACCTAGATTTGATACCAAAGTTCTTGGCGACAGGGTACATCCAATGGGTTTGGATCGTGGCATATTTGTGGCATAGGAGTATCGAAAGAAGGTTGATGGTGGTTGGAAACTAGCAGCGATGATGGATGAGTAAGTGAAAGAACTAAGCGCAAAGGGGGACCGAAGTTGGACTGGAAAGAGGAGGAAGAATGTGGCAGTAATGTTGGGTCAAAGTGGGGGGGGGGGGAGAGAAAGAGAGAGAGAGAGAGAGAGAGAGTCGTTGTTCTTAAAGAGAGAAAATGATAATGGATCCATTAATTTAGTTAATTTAAAAAAGGGTTAAGATGGTTTAAAAAAGGGTTAAGATGGAAGGCTACACAAAGTTTTTTTTTTTTATCCCAAATTGAAAACTGAACAATATTTTTGGGACAACCAAAAAAAATAAAATTGATCAATATTTTAAGTTGGAGGGAATTATTATATGACTCTAATCATTTCATAGCCTAGGTCTAGTACATTATTGGTGGCGTGATATTAGATCTCATTCAAAGCCCCAATAAATCCAACCAAACCCATAGCTAAAAGAGTTTTTCAAGTTTTTGAAGCAAAAAGAAATTAGGACACTATGGTCATGTGCTATATAGTATCAACCGGGATTATGCACATGTTAACTAAGTGCTTAACTTTAGAATCTTGACAGCCCATAACAAATGTCATGCACATGTTAAATAAGTGCTAAATTTTAGAGTCTTGACAGCCCATAACAAATGCCATGATCTATTTCACTTCCTTCTTGTATAGCTTAAGTTTTAGGCATAGTTATAGGATTTCCATCTTTTACAGCTTCATTTTAGCCCATAGAATTAGCTCCTTAGTGTATATATATAGTGCTACATGTAAATGAGATACAACACAACAATTGATACCATTTTTGTCATGGTATCAGAGCCTAATATTTCCGCTTAGCCCTCTTTTCTTCTTTTTTTTTCTCTCCTCGTCCGGGGTTCATTCTTCCCGGACCACTGTCACTCAGCTGTGTCAAATTCCAGCCTGTAGCCCATAGAATTGGCCTTCACTTCATCGGACTCTCAGGTCCCGTATCCTTCTCTGCTGGTTTGCAAGCAATCCGACAACTCTTGGCAATCACTGTCGACGCATTCAATCAGACCCGCAATCAAAGAGCGGTGTGTTTCCATCTTCATCAACATGTCCAAGGACGTGGAAACCTCCAAGCCCAAGCACCTCAATCCAACTTCAGAATATTACTTGTCCAGTCAAGCAAACTCAGGTAATTCCCTTAGTAAGGATACCTTGAAAGGAGACAATTATGTTGTCTGGGAACAATCGGCTATTCTGACTCTAAAATCACACAATAAGCTTGCTTTTATTGATGGAAGAATTATAAAACCAGACCCTAAGTCTGAAGATTTTCTAGCTTGGGATTTTGTTAACTCCACATTATGTTCTTGGATTTGTAACTCACTAGATCCCCCTATACGTGCCACTGTGTCACGACTTAATGAGGCCAAATTAATCTGGTATTCCTTGAAAACCCGATACTCAATACCCAATAGACCTAGGATCTATAAATTATGGTCCGATGCATCGATGACTACACAGGGAGGGGCTTCTGTCATGACCTATTACATGAAATTGCTTGGGATGTGGGATGAATTGTTGACTTTGTCGCCTTTGGAGTCGTGTGGGTGTCCCAAAGGTACTGAAAAAAAATGAATTGGTATCAAGACTTACAGACCTACCAATTTCTCATGGGCCTCAATGACAAGTATGCTACTTTGCATACTCAGATTATAAACATGGACCCGTTTCCTAACATAGACAAAGTCTATGCCATGGTCATGCAGGAAGAGTCTCACCGGGGCATCACTGGTAGCCGTGACACTACCCTGGTGGTTGGTTTTCACGCCCAAAATGGGCTGCCTACTGCATGGTCTTCTGGCCTTGTTTCAGCCACTGTAGGGGACCTAGACCATACACCTACAGGACGGCCTTGGTGCACATTTTGTCATCGGGTGGGTCACACACAGGAGAAATGTTATCGCCGCCTTGGTATTGCTCCGCCTGGTAAGGGGCGAGGGAGGGGTCGTGGATTGCCTGCCATGTCACAGAACGCAGTCGGCTCCTCATCTGGCCCACTCCAGGCCTCTACCACCACGACACAAAACAACAGCCCTTCTCTCAGCCAGGCACATGCCGCCGCCATTTCTGCTCTTTCTGGCCTAACACCCGAGCAGATGCAACGCCTCATCACTTTTCTGGAATCCTCTCCATTGGGTACAGACTCTCTCGTAGGTAAATCTCTGCCTACTAAACATACTTGGTTGATTGATAGTGGTGCCTCGCACCATATGACGGGGAACTTGAATTTCTTTTCAAGTATTTGGGATATTCCACATTCTCTGGTAGGCTTACCAGACAGTCTTCAAACTAATGCCATCAAAGCAGGCAGTGTCTCCTTGGCAGACGACATCACTCTTCGCCACGTGCTCTATGTGCCAAACTTGATTGTTAATATTATTTCTGTCTCGTGTTTAGCTACTGACGCTAACTGCTTTGTGGCTTTCTCCGATGATATATGTGTATTGTAGGACCGCACTTTGAAGAGCCCGATTGGACTGGGTAAGATGCATCGGGGGGTGTTCGTGTTTCAGCCACTCTCTACTGCTACAGTGGCCGCCGTCTCTGAGTCTGAGTCCTACGAGCTCTGGCATCAGCGCATGAGGCATCCCCCCAGCCAGCCTCTTATTCATCTTCCTACAATTCCAGTTGTTTCCTCTTCCCTTAAAACTATTTGTGATGTGTGTTGTCATGCAAAGCACACTCGAACTGTTTTTCTTGATAGTACTAGTTGTGCTATGGATATTTTTTGATTGATACATTGTGACATTTGGGGTCCCTATCGGGTAAGCACTATTTCTGGTGCAAAATATTTTTTGACTATAGCAGGGCTGTCTGGGTTTTTTTAATGCATGATAAGGGTCAGACTGGTACCTTGCTTCGAAACTTCTGCAATATTGTCCATACCCAATTTGGCAAACTTGTCAAAATAATTCAGAGCGATAACGGCCATAAATTTGATTCCCAGCCCATGACCCAATTCTATAATGATCACGGTATATTACACCAAACCTCTATGGTCGATACACCCAAACAAAATGGGAGGGTTGAGGGTTGATACCAACGCCGTTAGTGGGTGTTGAAGATGCAGGGGGGAAGAAATTGAGCCGCGTTCCTACAAGACTGCATCCCACGATCCAAAGTGACGTGCAACCATGCAAGCAGAAATTGACGCTCTTGAAGCAAATAGTACATGGACTATTGAAGACTTACCTCCTGGCAAGAAGCCCATTGGCTCAAAATGGGTGTACAAAATTAAATTCAACTCCGACGGGTCTATTGAGAGATACAAGGCCCGGGTTGTGGTTCGAGGGGATACTCAAATTGAAGGACTTGACTATACCGAGACTTTTGCCCTAGTTGCCAAAATGATGAGCGTTCGGGTATTCTTAGCAGTCGCCATTATTAAAAATTGGGAGCTCCATCAAATGGACATAAACAATGCCTTTCTGCATGGTGATCTCCATGAAGAAGTATATAAACGGTCACCTCTGGGGTTCTCTCCTTCTAGCCCAAATGAGGTTCTCCGTTTGCGTAAATCTCTCTATGGTTTACGACAGTTACCCCGCAACTGGTTTGCAAAGCTCTCCACCGCCTACGTTCTTATGGCTTTTTTCAGTCCCATGCTGATCACACACTTTTCACCTACCGGAAAGGGGACGTCTTTCTCTCTGTCCTTGTGTATGTGGATGATTTGATACTCGCTGGGAATAACAGCACCGCCTGCTCTTCATTCAAACAGTATCTTAACGATTGCTTTAAGCTCAAAGACCTCGGCCACTCAAGTATTTTTTGGGCATCGAAGCAGCACGTGGACCGCGTGGCCTCTTTCTCTCTCAACGCAAATATGCACTGGATATCCTCTCTGAATCCAGTTTATCTGTGTCCAAGCCCACTGCATTCCCTATAGAATAGAACCACGGTCTTGCTCTTGCTGGCAGTCCTCTCCTTTCTGACCCAGGACCATATCGGCGACTCATTGGTCGCCATGTCTACCTCACCATCACTAGGCCTGACATTTGCTATGCGGTCCATGTCTTGTCCCAGTTCATGTAGTCTCCTTGTTCCCAACATTGGGACGCCGCACTTTGGGTTTTACTGTATCTCAAAGCCGCCCCGCCCCGCCCCGGGCCAAGGCTTGTTTATGCCGGCTGATAGTCCTCTTCAGATCTATGCCTTTTGTGACTCAGACTGGGCCAGCTGCCCACTCACCCGGTGTTCCATTACCGGATATTTTGTTTCTTTGGGAAATTCCCCCATTTCATGGCATACCAAGAAACAACTGACAGTTTCTCGATCATCTGCTAAGGCAGAATACCGTTCGATGGCGGTAACCACTTGCGAGCTCACTGGCTCAAATCCTTTTTTCTCTCTCTTGGCGTTCACCATGATCGTCCCATGAGACTCTTCTGTGACAATCAAGCGGCATTACACATTGCTTCGAACCCGGTCTTTCATGAAAGGACCAACCACATTGAGATTGACTGTCACTACGTTAAAGAGCAGCTACTTGCTGGCAACATTAGTACCACACATGTTCGCACAACACAGCAGGTCACCGACATCTTCACTAAGGCACTTGGGCGTCACCATTTTCATTATCTTTGCGGCAAGTTGGGCAATCGAAATCTCCATGCTCCAACTTGAGGGGGAGTATATCAACCGGGATTATGCACATGTTAAATAAGTGCTCAACTTTATAATCTTGACAGCCCATAATAAATGCCATGCATATGTTAAATAAGTGATAAACTTTAGAGTCTTGACAGCCCATAACAAATGCCATGATCTATTTCACTTCCTTCTTGTATAGCTTAAGTTTTGGACATAGTTATAGGATTTCCATCTTTTACAGCTTCATTTTAGCCCATAGAATTAGCTCTTCAGTGTATATATATAGTGCTACATGTAAATGAGATACAACACACCAATTGATACCATTTTTGTCATATAGGACCTTATACAAACACATGGATTACAGACATTGTTATAAGAAGAAAATACTATGTACATGCGTATGCCTAAACCCAAATGTCACTAAAAAAAAGAAGCACATATAGACCCTTTTAACCCTTTTAATTTATGAGAAGAACAAACAACCAAGAAGCCACATTCAATATAACAAAAAGAATTCTAAAAATTATTTAACCCATTGGTCTCTTGATCCTAACTCTACCAATCGTCGTTGTTGTCTCCTAAGCTGGAGTAAGGTTGCTGCAGACGACTTAGTGGGTGCAAATTGATGGAGCTCGATGGGGTTTGGTGAAATATCCATTTTGCCACTCCAAAATAAACAGATGCCTGGTCAAGAGAGAGTTTAACCGTTATTTGATGCTACAAACTAGGATGAGAAAGCAGCAATTCACCCTTAAATTTAAAAGAGAGTAGGTGCTGCTGCAAATTATGCATTTTTATAGGGGCAAAACTTAAAGAACAATTTTGTAGTTTCTGCCAAAAAAGGGAACAAATTTCGATTTGGATGGAAATGCCCTCTTACGTCAATCATGCTAACTGTGGTGGTAGCAGATAAAACTGTCGCAACCTATGCTTATCCGCCACTCGCCTCATGTACCTCAAGTTAAGATTGGAATTGATAGGGAACACATACGCTAAAGGATTTTATGGCCCCTTTTTACCATCCCATACTCAAAAGAACAAAATCTTTTTCTTTTTGTAACAAACATGAGTGCAGTTTTGGGTTGCATACCCCTTTTAGTGGCAAAAATGTCGTGAGTTTACACTTCTAATAATACCTTTAATGTAGATGTTATAGCTTATTTTAATGCAGATGTGTTTTCAGATTTATGTTGTTTCGTCTTTATTGTACTAGGTATTTTATGTAACCTTTGACCTTCGCATGTTACTTAAAGTCAGGTTGAAGTGTAGGACATGTATTACTTTAATTTTATTGTAATTTTTGTCGGGTTTATAAGTTAGTTGTTAATTTCTGATCTTTGTGTTCCTGTATACATAGAATCACTCGTGACCATTATCCGTAGGGGTGAGCATTTAAACCGTAAAAACCAATCCAACCGTAAAAACCGAACCAACCAATCCGACAAATTTCAAACCGATCGCAAAAACAATTGGTTTGGTTTTTTTTTCACAAACCGCATGTCCGGTTCGGTCGGTTCGGTTTGGTTTTTTTGAAACCGTTCTAAACCGAACCGACCGTATACAATATAATATATAATTTTTTTAAACTAACCCCAGTTAGTTTTAACTGAATTAGGTAGTTAAACTTAACCCTTCATATAAAATATTAGTAACCCACTAACTCACTAACCCTAAATCCTAATTCATCTTTTCTTCAATCGCCGCCCACTGCCCCACTCCCAGATCTGCTCCCCAAGGACCACAACCTCACAGTCTCACACTCCACGCCTCAGCTCAGCCCTCAACTCTCAACTCTCAAGGCAGCACCTCCACCACGACAGCGCCTCCACCAAGGCAGCGTCTCCATCACGGCAGCGCCTTCTTCAGCGTCGTCTCTTCAGCCGCCGCCTTCTCCAATCGCCATCTCAACGGCTCAACCTCCACAGCTGCGCATCTGTGTCTCCTCCTGTCGTCAACTCTCAACTCTCAAGGCAGCACAGCCACCACGGCAGCTCCTCCACCAAGGCAGCATCTCCACCACGGCAGCGCCTTCTTCAGCCGTCGCCTTCTCTAGTCGCCATCTCAACCTCCCACAGCTGCGCATCTGTATCTCTTCCTGCCGTTGCCTCCTATTTCCTCTAGCCTCCAAGGTAATGTCTCCCCTTTTCTAGATTCCTCCGGTTAGCATCACATAGCTTTGTACCATTTGTTTTGGTTGTTGAAATCTAGTGCAGTATTCATTGCATTTTTTCAGAAATATAGATTATATGCTAGTTGAACTTCTCATTCCCTTTCACTTGCTTCCCTGCTTTGTTCTAGCTCGTAACCATGGATCAGCTAAAATAATGTATGCAGAAGTCGGAAAGATAGAAATAGAATGCCCTTTCTAACAGCATCATTGGAAAATAATTTATTTTAGAAGGGACTGAAAATAAAGGTGTAACGTTGGTTTGCAATCTTTTGGATCAAGCCATAGTTTTATACAACGAAAAGTCCTTGATAGCGTAGCAAAAGCTGTGTGCTCTATCAATGTAACATAATTTTAAGCAAATGTTGTATGAATTGCTCATTGGATGTTGACTGCGACTGTGGCTGAGAAAATGTTAATAGCAGTAGGTATATGGACAACAGTTCCCAGGAATTTAAGAACTCGTAGCTTGGTAGCATGTGGGTAGCTTGGTAGCAGTAGGTATAACGTTGGTTTGCAATGCTTCACTTTCTAGGAAACATAGATTTAGAAGTTCCACCATGCTTAGCATATTTTCACTTTGACAAGGAACAGTGGAAGTGTCCACTTAATAGATTTGATAAGGTATCTAACATAACATTCTCTTGAGGACTACCAAAATGTTCCACGACCAAATCTTCTGCCATATCTTTGGCATCCTTTATCATCGCTTTGTACCTTTTCCATTGTGTTTTCGCCCTTTGTGTGACTGATTTTTCTTTCATTGCATTTTTTCAGAAATATAGATTATATGCTGGTTGAAGGTTGGTTGGCAATGAAGGTTTTGAAGATGCTTGTTTGGTTTAAAGACTAAAGAGGACTTCTTTCTTCTTTAAGTTAATCTGATGGATATATTTGCTGTGTAATTTGATTTAAAGCTTAACAGATGCTATGTAAGGAGTTTTTTTCTTTTGCGTGTTATGTAATTTTCATTAGAATTTTAATAAATGCTATGTAATGATTTGTGTGTAATGAGTTATTTTCTTTGGATGTTATGTAATCTAATTAGAATTTTAGTCTTATGAGCTAAGATCTGCTAAATTACTTGGGTTTTGTTACAAATTTTTAGTTATTTTGGGCCTAGAATGGAATCTAGCCCAAACCGATTTAATCCGTTTAAACCGAACCGTTCGATCCATCCAATCCGTTCAAACCGAACCGTTCAACTACGGTTCGGTTTATTTTTTCCCAAACCGATGTTGGTCGGTTCGGTTTGGTATTCAACCTCCAAACCGAACCGACCGAACCGTGCTCAGCCCTAATTATCCGCCACCGGAGACTTTGTGGTTTTCAATTATCAATGTTATTCTCCAGTGTTATCCCAAAAAAAAAAAAAAAGACTCCAATCCTAAACAACAGTATTTTGTCAGCAAAAAGGCAAAGGTTGTAGCCAAAGTTCTTGTAGATTGCTGCCCTGTCAGCAGTCCCCTACTCATTTTCCACATTCCGGGACTCGGTCAGAGAAAAAGCAGTACAGCCATTTGTCAAGGCAATCCGAACTGCAAATTACTCGTCTACATAGGTCCTGACTTAGGACAAAAGCTTTCTTGCAGAAGCACAGAACCATGCCGACCTTGACTTGATTCCTAAGTGAAAACTATAAATACAAGACCTCTTTGCCTCTCCATGTACCCTCAACTCAAACTTTTAAGCAATTTGCTTCTTGCTCTTTCAATACAAGAAACACAAGAGAGAGAGAGAAAGCAATAGTGATCTTCATGGCGTATAACATGTTGGGTTTCTTCATCATCCTAGCCGTGCTTTCTCCGGCCATGGTTTCTGCTAAAGACTTCGTTGTAGGGGATGACAAGGGGTGGACTACCGGTTTTGATTACAAGACGTGGGCAAAGGGCAAAGATTTTAGAGTTGGAGACAGGCTTAGTACATTTCTAACCAAAATCTTTAGTTTAACCTACTCTAAGACTAGTGGTAATCTTTTTCCATTTTGGAATTGTTTTTCTCACTTGAACAACTTGTTTTTACAGTTTTTCAGTATCCTGTTGGTGCACATAATGTCTTCAAGGTTAACGGAACTGGCTTTGAGAGTTGCATTAAGCCCGCATTGACCGAAGCATTAACGTCAGGGAACGACGTAATTGTGCTTGCAACCCCGGGGCGAAAGTGGTACATTTGTGGTGTTGGCCCGCATTGTGCTGTAGGAGGTCAAAAGCTGTTCATCACCGTAACTTCTGAATGGATGGCTCCTTCTCCTTCACCTTTGGCTAGTTCAGCAAATGGGATCACGGCCAAGTTCTTTCCAGCCGCTATGATACTAGTCCTGATTGTGTCAATTTTTGGGCCATAATTTTGATCACTTATTTCGATAGCAGCGAATGTTCGGATTACTACCATATTACTGATTTTTCTACAGTGGCATCAGCCAGTTTATTGTACTGAAAACCTCTAATATCTGCACCACCATCTTTATGTATTATTTTTGTCTGTAGTGGCATCAACCAGTTGATCGAAATGAAAACTTTGCTTTGGAATTGAACTATTTGTCTTTCATGCAGATGATATATTGAGCCTTTGAACATTTTACACAGTAATCAGGATGTCATCATTTTGTTTTTATTTTTTTATTTTCGTGGTACAGGTTAGCATTTTCTAGCGTAGACTCGGATAACATATCTCTTTCGTAACTCGTAATGAGGAGATTGTAATTTCTGCGAATTGGCATTCTTCTCCTCCTCTTATAAATTGTTTGATTACTTCCCACCTGTCCAATGTCCCATTGTCAATGAAATTATCTATGTTGCTAGTCCATTTGGGTTACGAACATGTGATCGTGTTCGAAACCCCATTTACCTGACAATTAACAAGATATTCGATGGTCAAAATGTTAGCGAAAACAACCCGGTAAAAAAAGAGACACTTCACTGATGTCAAGCGAGCTAAATCACTCAAAAAATTGGCCAAGGCACAAAATCTTGATGATACCACTCAAGGGGCAAGTGTACGAAGTTGTCATGAGGGACGAGTGTTATACATTTGAATTTTCTTAAGACATGGCAACTACTGTGCTGATCAAGTTGGACAATCTCATATAACCTTCAAAGTTTTAACATGTTTAGTCAGGTGAAAAATAATTGAAAATTAAAGTGGAAAATCCATGGCTACATGGATGCTGGCATATAATCATCAAAATTTTAAGAATATAGTGACGTCTTGAAGGTGGTTAAACTATTAACCTTTTCCGATTGATTCAGAACATTTTCAGAGCAACCCTTATGCATACAATTGCAACTTGCCTTTGGACTCCAATTAGGGATACTTGGCCACAGATAATCTAATATCACAGGCTAGAAAGGACTTGGGTTATGCCTCTTCTTTGCCGTATCTTATTTTGTCACCTGTTAATGTTGATGTGCACCGCACGTACAATCTACTAGTTAAATGGAAGTACGTTGCAATTCAACAAAAGCACCAGTAAAGAAAGGATTTTCACAAAGATTTTTGATAAAAAATATAATTGGCAGTGACAATTTTTCGTAGTTCAGAATTCAAAAGTCAAATGCGAGGTTTATTACGTAGGAATGTGTCAAAAATATGGAGACCAAAATAAGGAGGGGCACATCTTTGGGGGCAGAAATCTGGTAAATTGGTGGAGCGTAAAGGAGGAGGGCCCAGAAGAGGTGGATTCATTTGGTATATAATCTGCAAGGGCAATGAAATGTCAAGCACAAAATTAACAGCATACCACAAAAAAGACTAACGACTGGGTGTCTGTATAACTTTCAAATTTGTTGCGACTACGATTGCAACAATTTTATTCCAGATCCATGTTACTAGTAAAAAGGATGCCTCTTACTATTTTAATTGGCCTCCAAAATTGCAGTCCGTTGAGCTAAAGTTGCCCCAGAGTTTTCTTTTTTCGCAACTACATTTGTGCTACCAGTTCTTTGGATGCAGCTAAAGTTGCCCCAGAGTTTTCTTTTTCGCAACTAGATTCCACAACTAGAATTGTGCAATCATAATTATTTTTTGTTCTTGAGTTGAATTATGTCTTTGCAGGCAAAAATCAAGGAAAATGAAAATGATTACGCTATTTAATTTAATACACGTGATAGTTCGTAGGTCCTTCCTATCATAAGGGATAAATATTAGTTTTTTGATTGTTAAACTTTATACATTTCACTTAAACGCAATGCGACGAATTGAAATCATAATTTTTTTTTAACTTAAAAGGATGATCTATAAGACCGTGACAGGGAGACAAGCTAGTCATCATTAGCACCAAATCGATGCACACCTTTTACGTTCTACGTAAGTTATGTGAGATGGGTGTGTGGAGACTACCAACATTTTTTATGCATCTAGAAAATTTTCAGAGCAATCCTTATGCATATGAATCTTATTTTCAACTTGCACTTTGGTCTTCAATTAGGTAATACTGCAACCACAGCTGATAGGTTGTCATAGTCTAAAGAGGACTAGGGTTATGACTCTACTTTACCGTAATTGTCACACATCAATGTTTACGTGCGTTACACATGTATCATACTAGATAAATCAAAGCATGTTAATATTATCCAACAAAAGCGCCATCAAAGAATGGATTATCACAAAGCATGTTAATATTGTTAACAAAGTTTTCTATTATGACGCTCGATAAACTACCGCTGCCCCGTCGCTTCTTTTGGTCCCTTGTCGCATTTATCTTCAACAACGAAATCCATCCCGAGCAAAGAGAGAATGAGCCCCTTTGAATCCTTTTTCTATGCGTAAGGAACATGAAAACTTTTTGTAGCAAAAAATGATTGTAGCTATGGGCTGCATACGCTGTTTCCTGGCAAAATTTTCGTCTATTTAAACCTCTGGTACATATTCCTTGTGGCGGAAATTTCAGCGAAATTTTAGGTGTCTTAAAATTGACTCCAAACGTAAATGTGATTGCTGCCCCTTGAGCCGTCCATCACTCGTTGCGGACTTGGTCTTAAAAAAGTAGTTTAGGGAACATTAAGCCACTTGTCTACTCGTCTACATGCATAGCCGGTCATGACCTTGGACAAAAGCTTTCTTGTAAGCACATAAGAGACCATTCCGGCCTTGACTTGATTCCCCAAGCGGAAAACTATAAATACACGACCTCTTTGCCTCTCCATGTACCCTCAACTCAAACTTGAGCAAATTGTCTCTTGCTTTCTTCAAAAAGCAATACACAAAAGAGACGGAGAGAAAGGAAATTTAATCTTCATGGCTTCTAATATGTTGGGTTTCATCGTCATCCTTGCCATTGTTTCTCCAGCCTTGGTTTCTGCTAAAGACTTCATAGTTGGAGATGACAAAGGGTGGACGACAAATTTCGATTACCAGACATGGACACAGGGCAAGGATTTTAGGGTTGGAGACAGGCTTGGTACATTTTTAACCACAATCTTTAGCTTTATCGACGTTAATAGTAGTAGCGATCTATTCCAATTTTAGAATTGAATTGATTTTCTCACTCGAGCAATTTGTTTTTGCAGTTTTCCAGTATCCTGTTGGCGCTCATAATGTCTTCAAGGTCAATGGGACAGGGTTCGAGAGCTGCATTAAGCCGGCACTGACTGAAGCTCTAACGTCTGGTAATGACGCAATTGTGCTTGCAACTCCAGGGCGAAAGTGGTACATTTGTGGTATTGGTCAGCACTGTGCTGCAGCAGGTCAAAAGTTGTTCATCACCGTAAACTCTGAATGGATGGCTCCTTCTCCTTCTCCTTCTGAAAATTCATCAAATGGAATCATTCCCAAGTTCTTTCCAACAGCGATGATGGTGGTCTTGATTGTGTCGATTTTTGGGCTTTCATTTTAATTACTTGTTTGGAGAATACCGGATGTTTGCACAACCAACGTATGTATTATTCTTTTGTAGTGGCATCCACTGGTTGATTGTGTTGATAACTTCTTTTTGGAATTGAATTATATTTCTTTTAGTAACTTTCATGTTACAAAGAGTAAGGGACGAGATTTTTTTTGGATCTTTAAACTTTATTTATACACTAATAACAACTCTCTTACTTTCAAGTGTAGGCTAAAATCACCTCGCTGTGTTCCTTGAACTGGTCTTCTTCGCCTTCTTATGCTCTCATTCCTTTTGCACCTCCAACATTTTCCCCTCTTGGGTTTTCTGTGAAAACATGACATGTAATCCAGTTTGGAAATACCAAAGCAGGCTTTCCAATTATGTCTCCCCCTAGTGTAGATTTTCATTTACATCCTCATCGTTGTATTGATAAAGAAACGATTGCTATTACCTGATTTTGTTCCAAGTAGTGGAAAAAATTGCCCACTTTCAACTTTGTGAAATCAGCTCTACAAAAAAAGACTCACACCTCCACCAAAAGCCATGAAGTTATTAGACCCCTGGTTTTCTCTGATGGAAATGAGCAAAGGAACTCAAGATGCAAATGGTGAGGCAAGTGAGCCCCCAAAGAGAGGGAGCCCCCCAAGGGGTGAGGGAAGGAGTCCCCAAGGGGTGAAAAGTGGAGTCCGCAAGCGGTGAAACAAGGAAGCCCCAAAGAGTGAGGAGAGGAGTCCCCATGGGGTGAAGGAAGAAGGTAGGTCGACCCCCTTGAGATCGGGGAGGCCGATCCCTTTGAGTTGTGGGAGGCCGACCTCGGACACTTTGAGATTTTATGAAAAAGAGAGCGGCGCGCGGCGCGCACGTGACTTGAGTGTGCGTGTTGATTTGATCACCAACTTAGGAGCGTTGAACATTGACCTTTGAAAAGTTAATATGTCATGGGAGAGAGACCTAGGGGCGGTCTAAAAGTGCGTAACCAGGATAGGATAGCAACATGGTTCAAACACCTTGTATATGAGAAGGGGACTCTGTTGTTATTATCAACATGTTGCTATAGAATGCGTCTCCTCCTTGGTTGTAATTGTAGTTCATGTTTGCTTTTGATTAAATAGCAGTCTTGACGTCAAATGCGAATTTAATTTTTGCGGTAGGTCTATTAATCAATGAGGTACCTATGTTCTTGCCGACATTGCTCAGGATGACTCGGTGAAGATGACTTGGGATCAATCTCCACACCATCTTGGTTATCTGGCCCTCCTTGAAGAGATGTCGCTTTTACTTAATTTCATCTCGTTGTTACGTTTGACACAAAAAAAAAGGAAGATCTTTTCTGACTAAGAAAATAAAAATAAAAGGGTGGCCTAGTTGATGAGATTTCGCCTGTCTCCATGGATGCGGATTCAGCCTTAGGCCGCCATCTCTTCCTCAAAAATTTTGAAAAAAACACAATCATTATGGGAATATACATGCAATGAAAAAATTACGTCCATCCATTGAGATATGGTATGCTACAATTGAATATCTGCAATTACGCGAGATCTATTGGTGAAATGGTAGCTTCCTTTTTTTGATGTAATAAATGTGCCATTTCCGGGTCATCTTTCTGACACGAGATAGAAGACTGTCCTAAGAGACCTGGGCATATTTTGTACTTTAGCTCTATAGAACAAGATGTTACTGCTGAAACAAGGAAGAACTATGTGGGGATGGTATGAACTGCCTAAACAAGAATTTTCAACAGCAAACAACCAGTTTATATATTCACGAACAAGAAGTAGTGAACTCGATGCCTTCTGTTGATGTCGCCGCCATAGCTTATGCATTTGTTTCTCTCACTAATTAATAAAATTTAAGCTAAGTTTATTTGATTTTTATTGGCTTAATATGTTTTTAGTTTGAATAAGTATAATTTAAATCTGAAAAGAGAAAGTATGTCACTTAAACGAGTTGCAAATTTGAACTTTTAGTGACAAAGAATTAATTAGCTGAAAAATTTGCCCTTTTAGTGACAAAGTTCAAAGCAGTATTTTGGATGGAAGGGCTCTATTGTGTCCCCCATGCCAAGTGTGGTGAGCCTCAAGAGCCTCAATAAACTACTGCCGCCCATCACTTCATTTGGTCCCTCCCCGTGTATACCTTCGACAGTGGAAGCCATCCGGAGAGGAGAGCCGAAAAGAAAATGGTAATGGCAAAAATAATTGTATACAATTATTGTAGGCTGCTAGATAGATTTATAGGAACATAGATAGATAAGAGGGAATACGGTTATTACTAGAATATATAATATGAATGATTGTAATTATGAGCTACATACACTTTTTAATGCCAAAAAAGTCATCGTGTTTACACTTATGAAATTTTATCATAAATTTAAGGGAAAAATTCTGGCTGCTAGATAGATTGTAGGAACATATATTTCCAAGTCTATTTATACCTCTAATGCAAGTGCTTAGCATTTCTTTTACCAGAAACTTATATTTTGTCAGTAATACTATTTTAAGTGATAAAGTAAGATGGGGAGGAGTATGCAGAAGAAGTTTAATTGTCACACTCTACTTGAACAATTACACCTCACATTACATAGTACTCTCTCAGTCCGACAGAAATTGATCATATTTTTTTTGGACTCACACAAAAATTATTCACTTTTCAAATTAAGATATAAATATATGTATATATTGACTCTTTACACTTTTTTTTGTTCTATTTTTCTGTCAAGATTTAACTTTCCATCGATTCGTTTTCTCTCTCGTGACCCACTTTCTTACACTTATTTATTCTATTTCTCTCACCACATTGAACACTCCACTAACTTATTTTCTCTCTCTTAGACCACTTTCTTACCCTCCTCTCTCGAAGGAGTAGAATGAAAAACACACAACATATGAACTAAATCCTTAATCTGTGTGGAAAAAAGATCAATTTATATAGGACGGAAGGAGTAAATAACAAAAAGGTGTCACGAAACAACAAGCTTTGGAAGTGGAGTTTTTCCCCTAAATAATATAATTTTAATACTTAATCACTTATCTACTATATTTTAAAACTTATTTACTTGTATTCCACACTTTTGGAAGCCGCAGTTTAGAACCACGACTTTAGACAAGAAAACGTGGTTTCAACTCCTATTTTTAATGCTCCATTTTTTTTCTACAGTTTCTTCTTTTCTTGAGTTTTCTTAAATTTTGAAAAAGGAAAGGAAAACGTGATTCTAAATCACGATTCTTCTTTAAAGTCTTGGTTCTAAATCGCGATTTTTAAAAGTATAGTATGCGGATAAATAAGTTTTAAACACGGAATATATATGTAATTAAGTATTAAAATGATATTATTTAAGGGAAAAACTCTTGGAAGTGTATCTATGTGGGCAGCTTGAGCCGTCCATTGCTTTGGTAAGCCATTTGTCAAGACAAATCTAACCTAGCAGCGTAGCCGGCCACAAGCTAGCACAAAAGACAAAAGCTTTCCCGTTGTACGCGCATAGCCATGCCGACCTTGAATTTTTTTTTCTAAGCAAATTTCATTAAAAGACATTACCCATTACAACCTAAGGTAATACCTGAACGGATATCCCTGGAACGACTAAGACAACGCATCCAAGCAGATGGTCTTGAGAAATGGCTCACATGGTCTTGGAGGAAAGCACAATAAACACAAGGACTACCTGTATTTGGGAATATACCAAATTAAGGGGTAGCCAGAGGCAGGAAGATGCAAAAGATTGCATCAAATCCCTAGCTCCCACTGAAAAAGTGGTGAGAGCCATAGGTCACTTTAGGTGGCAGTTTACATTACTGCAGCGGCTTTCGTCGAAGCTCCAATAACAGCTGAAGGGGGGGTCCTCCCAAGGCCGATCGAAGCGATCCGCAGCTCGAAGGGAATGTGCATCCTCCAACTCTCGAAATTCTAGCATCTTCAAACCACAAGATCTCATTTTCTGATTTACATAAGATGTATCTAACCAAATCAACCGGATCCTAGATTCAGCAACGATGATGATGGATCTGAGAACAAATCTCAGATCTGAGGATATCAGAGGGAAAGGAGAGATCTTGAGGCCGAAGGAGGTCCGATCAGTGGCAGAGGTGGAGATCAGAGCGTGGAGGAAGTCAGAGATGGGCTGTGCGAGGCGGTAGAGATGGAATGCCGTAGGAGCAAAAGCCATAGAGAAGAAGAAAAGGAGAAGGAGTACAGGGAGGGCCTCCCCTTCTATCCTCACAGCTATGGAGGCTGAAGGAGGAAGGGGCGGCGGTAGAGCTTGTCTTTGAGAGAAAGAGAGAAGGTGGATAGAAGTTTAGAGAGAGAAAAGTTTTGCCAAGAGTTATCTCTGATGGTGTTCCATGCCGACCTTGACTTGATTCATCTGGTGGGAAACTATAAATACAACACTTCGTTGCCTCTCAACTCAAAAACTTTTGAGCAAGTTGTCTCTCGCCTTTTTTGAAAACAAGGTACAAAAAGAGGAAGAGAAAGCAATTCTAATCTTCATGGCTTCCAATATGTTGGGTTTCTTCGTCATCCTTGCCATTATTTCTCCAGCCTTGGTTTCTGCTAAAGACTTCATAGTTGGAGATGACAAAGGGTGGATGACGAATTTCGATTACCAGACATGGGCACAGGGCAAGGATTTTAGGGTTGGAGACAGGCTTGGTATATATTTTTCTAGCAAGAACCTTTGGTTTTTATGCATCTTTAGTAGCCGTAACAATCTAGTTTTTTACTTATAAATGTTGTTTTCTCACTCTATCAATCTGCTTATTTTTGCAGTTTTTCAGTATCCTGTCGGCGCTCACAACGTCTTCAAGGTTAATGGAACAGGCTTTGAGAGTTGCATTAAGCCGGCATTGACCGAAGCTCTAACGTCGGGAAACGACATATACTACAAGAAAAATAGTTTTTAGCGACAGACAGAAATCCGTAGCTGAAAGTAGCCTTTAACGATAGATTTGCCTGTCGCTAAAAACCTTTACCGACGGATTCCGTCGGTAAAGGTTTTTAGCGACTGGCTTTTACCGACGGATTATCACCAAAGAAATTATCCGTCGCTACGTATTATTTTTGAAACTTTCTCATTTTTTTTCTTTGAAATTTTTTAAAAGAGTATTAGCAACAGATTTTTAATGACTGACTAAAATCCGTCGCTAAAGGTGATTAAAAGCAAAAAAACCCTACTCTTTTCTCATTCTCCTTGCGGCTCACCTATCCATCTTCTCTCTTCTCTGATCTCTCTCCCCCCAATAATCAGCTTCGTCGTCCATCTCCCACGCCGTCCCACACCCACATCCCAAGCCGCCAACCACCCCTACTGCTCCCACAGCCCCAAGCCACCCACCCACCCGATGTTTCGCCGCCTACTGCCGTTCCACAATCAATCTGCTCATCTTCAAGTGCTTGACAATGGTGCCCCTTCCTTTCTCTATCTCAGCACAACAGGTCACCTCCTCTCATTGCCACCAAACTCCTCCACTAATCCGAAACTCACTTCAATGCGCACCAAACTCCTCAACCCACTTAAACCCACCATTCCAGCCCAAGCACTCGTCATTCCTGGCCACCAACATTATCAAATCCTTACCTCAACATGGGCTGGCTATTAAGCACGGAGGGAATGGTAGTGTATACGTTGGCATACTCTACTGCACATGTATGCTATGTGCCGCGTTACTCTGGACGATATATGCGTGGTCTTTCGAGACATGCGCGAGAAGAATGACGTGTTGTGGACAATGTTGATTAGCGGATACACCCATCTGGATTAAGGCTATGGAGGTCTTGGAACTTTTAGACAAATGCTGATGGTATATGCACGAAAACAACCCACTCTCGTGTTTCAATTTTTCATTATATTTTGTATTATTCAGTTCATGGTCCCAACCTCTATCACAACGTCCAATTTTAGTTTTTTTCTTGATCGAAGACCATTTTGGTGGTGGTTTGTTTGGAGTTAAAAAGCTTACGACGGTGGAAATTACGATCTCAATGTCAAGAAAGCTTATCAAACCCAACAAGTACTTCAAGACCTTTCATCCTCTCAGTAGATAAAAATGGACTTTATTAGCCACGTGCCAATGGTTTACCAAACTGTCTACCTCTAAATCTCCATTTTTCTTGGCAGTGCAATTCTCGTCCTCCTTTTTATGCACGGCAGCTAGATTTTACCACTTCCATACCATCTTTAAAAGTACTTTTGGAGTAATCACTCCGTAAAGACCGGTAAAAAGGTTTTTGCGTGCGGAATTTTCAACACTTTTGGACGTTGGTACTTACTCTTAGCCAGGCCTTAAGAGAACTTCGTCTATCTTTTGTATCTATGTGAAGACCTATCCTGATAGGCCAGAAGCTGTGCACTGGCTGACTACCGTCAAAAAGTGGCTCTTTCTATACTGCTTCAAAATGGGTAAACCATCAAACCTAAAGCTAATTATTAAGTCCCTAAACAAAATAGTTGAACGGAAATTTTGTCCCTTTGCTTTTTTCCACAATGACAACTCAGCATATGCAGTCTTAACAAAGTACTTCGATAGTTATATCTCGATTCACAATTACGGACCCTGAAGCTTTAGGATCGGAAAGTAGAACTAATTGCTAGACATTAAAGCTTCTGAAGAAGTAATACACCATAAGCAATCGAAAAAAACATAAACAAAAAGCATGATCATAGATATTAATAAGACATTACCTCTCTCCTTCTAGCATTGTCCTTTAAAACATGATGAATGTTGCAGGAGCTAAAGTGATTGCAGAGGCTGGTGGCTCTAGGATAACGTGATTGGAGGCAGGACAGAGCTAGGGTATGCATGAGTTAAGTACAATTTTATAGGTTTCGTTCCTTTCTTTTCTTTTCTTTTTTTGGGGTAAAAGTCAAAACAATCCTATACTATGATAAAATCATGTACTCCACTAAGGATATTTTAGGAAAAGATACTTGATATTATACAAGAGGTCAAAAACATCCTTATATTTTAATAAACCTCTAATCCAAAAAGGGGTATTTAATGGTAAAAAAATGTTATAAGTCAAAAACACCCTTACACACCCTTAACCTTTTATGAAAAAATCAATTAGAAAAATGTACTTTAAAGAAAAAAAGATTAGCCATTTACCATAAGTACTTTTATATATGTACTAGTTGTGGTGCACGTGCGATGCACGTGAGTCGTTCGTCTATTTAGTGGTCTATATTTTTTAAAAGGTTTTGAATCATTTACATTTTATTTTACTTTATTAGTGGTCTATACTTTACCATGTTGCTTCTCCTTGATAAATAGCAACACTTCTTATCAAATATACAACATTTCCTTTTATCAATTTGAAAACACAAGCCAAAGTCACCACTTAGTTTTTTGGTCGCCCAACCTCATTTGAGATCTAATAAAATGTATGAGTATCACCATGGAGAAACTCTCTAACACAAGCATGCACAAACATGATCACGTATCTAATTTTAGAGGTCCTTTTATATGTATTGTTGTCAAATAATAAGTCAAAATCAGAAATACCAAAAGTTACAAAATGGAAAGAGAAAGAAAAATGATTTCCAGCAAAGTACGATCTATGATGATAAGAAATAAGAAGAATGCCATTTGATATCAAGGGGGCGCATAAAAATAAAAAATCAACTACTCCGTATGAATTAATTTCAGTAAGATATACGACTGCACAATGATGTCGACTTATCTATCTAGAGCAAACGTCAACTACATATATCAAAATAAAAACTATTAAAGAAAATAAAATGTATCATAAGAATGTAGAGCAACTGTAATCAAACATGGGTATAAGATCTTTATCAAATGCATAAAGCTTGTATTCCATATTTTGAGAGGTGTTCGTGCCTCCTTAAGCTTGTGTGCCATGCACGAAGTTCACTATTGCTTCAAGACTTCGAAAAGATGTCTTGGTTGTTAGTGTGATAAGATGCTCTTGACAACCCTATATTCATGCCAACAATCATGTTTGATCTAAGAAGGGTATTAAAAAAATTATGAATGATTATATGACAGGGAAAAGGAGTCTTTGTTACCCCTTGCTTCTTATCAATTTCGTCACCAATAATTTCAACCTTGTTCAAAACTTCAATCAATGCATGTAATTATGTCGAATTAGTTTTGACAAACTGAATGATGCGAATATTTACGCTCATGGGTTGATCGAACATTAGTATTTATTCAGAATATTTGATTCCATCTTGGAAACTGCCCCAAAGATTTGAGTTCGAGACTTCCAGATCAAATGTTGTCATGTTTTCATGAATATATTTGTGAAGAATTGGATAGCTAAGTCACACAAAATGGAGGGTTTCTCATTGTTCTGCTTCATTAGAAACACCGGTTACAGTGCTTCTTTCAACCTGTTTGTGCCTGTCTTCTCTGGTCCAACAGACTTGTCTCTTCGCTTTGGTCCGACACTTTTCCATTGGATTCCACATGTAACATGTTGGGCATGTTCTAAAGCTATACCCTGTTGCTTGCACATCATTTTTGCTATTTTTGGCTGCATAAATAGCCATGATCAAGAAGGAAAGAACACTAAAATGCAGCAAATTTAGCACAAAGCAAAATAAAAATAGAAAAAAATAAAGGGCGTTCTGTTATTTCAATCGCATCCTCAATAGTTGGCCATTATAGGTACGATGACTCTTTGCAAGATTTATCTCATCCATCTTTGGATTCTGGAAAAGGTTTGTCGTAAAAAATTATCAATAGCGTAAACAAATTAAATCTATCTACATATGGGAAACAATGGCGGTTTTGTAAGTAATAATTACATGTGCAAACAGATTGGTAGCATTTTATAATGAAAAATGAATTCCCAATTCATGTCCCAATTCAGTTTGCAACGAAATAGCGATAACTAATAGTCTCATGTTCAAACCATAGGTCGCATTTGATGATAAAAAAGAAACTCACCCGCCTCACTCAACAATCGCGAGAACGTCCCTAAAAAACATATGCAATATATGACACTGGAGAACCAAACATGGAAAATATTGCAAGAAAGTAGGCAAAAAGGCAACACTGTGTTCTTTAATGCTTAAACCAAACCCCTCATATCGCTACGTGTGCCCTTCTCCGCCCAAAGTCCAATCACTGCCAATATCTCATGCTAGAGAACTCCTACGTGCAAATTGTAACAAGGTATAAACAAGAAACAGGAATAGGGAAAAAAGGCTAATCTTTGAGGCATACATGTAAACATGTGATTTAGTATCTTAATTACCGCATGCAAAATCTTAGATGGCAGCCATAAAAACCAACCATCAATCTGTCAATGAAAAGTGTGTAAAAGCATATTGTGCATTAGGTCCCCACTTTAAACTATAAGTGCCAAGCCCTGACAGGTTTATGATGCCTATGGCAGGAGAGCTGTAGGAACTTTCAATTCATTAGTAAGACATGCAACATGTTTCCTTAGCTATTTTGATGTGCAGAGCATGATGTTAAGATCAGTTTGTGATTTCTTAGCGATTAAAAAAATCTGAAGGCACAAGGAAGGAGAACCGAAGCCATACAGGGAAAGCAATAAAAGCATCTAAGCACAAGAGGGTCCCTATAAGGAGACTCCCTTTTTTCAATTTACTACTAAGCCTGCTTTATTTTGGCTTGATAAGGAGCTTCTTTGAATGGGAGTTCACCTCTTAAAGGGGAAAAAAAAGAAGAGAAACACTCTTTCTTGCCTTATTCTTATTTTTCTTCTTTTTGTATAGCTGCTCCACATAAAATTTTTCAGTCCCAAGTTAGGCATTTCCTTTTAGCATGATCGAATAACTTCTGAAATGAATGCTTTAATCACCCCCTGTGATATGTAATTCATGATGCCTAAATTTTCTTACCAAACCATGTATAATCACCCATATCTAGAGACGTAATGCTAATGCAGAAAATTCTAAAAGTCCCCTAAAAAGATTCAAAACTAATTGACAGCTGATTTGAGAGGGGCTGATCAGCCAAATCTAACATTTTCATCTTCACAAATTCATCGCGGGACATAGGACCTGTTATTCTTGTCTCTGTTGGTAAGCACTAGTAAAGGGAACTAATATTTTAAGTAATGAAATAGAACTACTAAAGCAAAACAGCTTCCTTATTGTCTACAACTTTCAACTTTCGATCCATAAAATACCTTCTAAAACTGGCTTCCATGAGCACAACATAACAGTAAATGCCAAAGTACCCGTTGCTAACCTAATAAGATGTTGAAACTGGTGAAGGACTACCATGATGACATGATAAATTGACGATCTGGCCACCTGCAAGCACCAACCAAGATGCCTTCTGCCAATTAACTCTGCCCCATAGAAATTAATTTCGATAAGGTCACCTTATAACAGTTGTAAGCTGCTGTTTTCCACAGGTTAACTACTTCCGAGCCCACTTTCCTATACATTCACAGAATATTCGCTTCCCACACTTAAGGTGATCTTGTGTTATAGATGCAGAGCTTCTCATCAAACAAGTGACTTATCTTCTCTTACACTATACTATTTCAATTTAACTGGAGCTTTTGCTTCTCTGCCTCCATAAATTTAATATCTAATTTTAACCTGCATGCGTCCTAAATTGATTATATCTAATTTCTCTTCTATTGGTTAACTCACAATTTGCAATAAAAACACACATGCATAAGAGACTCGTCTTTTTTAACTTTATTCTCTGGGGCGGGCTTTTGAAAGGTAAAGTATGGCAAAAATCTGTGGTCAAATTTGCAAGTTTCAAATTTTATTAGTTAAGGTAAAGGAGAGCATCAGGAATGCAAACTATCCTCATGTATAATCCAAATATTGTGTCAACTGAGAATATAAGTCTTAGTAAAAGGGAAAACTACATACAATCCTAGCCCGGCATGATACACCTTGCATTACTTTTTTTGTCGGCAGTTGTTTGAAGCAAAGGCACAAGAAAGAGAAAAGGTATGTTGGTGTTAAAAGGGAGGCATACCTTTGGTCAAGTGCTTGGATATTCAAAGCAACTGCAGAACCAGTAGTGGCCAGTGGGCTTGCTTTTCGAAAATTTCTGACAATGGCTATTATCTGACACAATTACAAGAAAATTAGATGACACATGTGCAATACACACTCACACAATGGTTACGAACATTTTTTTTATCCAATATGGCACCGTTTTCTTTATAAAGCTTTCAATGCAAACATCATTAGCTATAGAATAACTCTCTGCATAGAAATCACATAATCCTCCAAGAGACAAAGCAGAAAAACAACACAAAATATTCGGGATCAATATAATAAAGACATCAAAGACACCACCAGAGACATAGAAGCGTTTTTTCTCCGGCTATGATGCCTAGGCTTCTAAACATACCGCGCAACCCATAATTAGAATGTCTTGTGTAAACAGGATAGACAAATATGGCTTATAGAGAAAGTTATTTTCTCCTATCAAACTATTGTATCGGCAGTCAGGCACTAATGATCACCGGTTCAGACTGTTGGCCAGTTAAAATGAACATCTAGTAGTGAGAGCAAAGAAAGATTCCTCTGGTCTTTCTAATTCTGTAAAGTGAAAGAGATACGTGGCTTAGTATCAAGCGATTATTTTGATAGCGGTCTATTGCTTTTTATAATAATGAGCCTAACATATCACTGCTTCTGATCAATAAGCCTAAACAAACTTGGAACCTTTTTATTCTCTTTCGTTCTTTGTTTTGACTTGTGCATTAAAGCAGCAATGACAATCGCCGATAAATCTTTAGTCTTAAGACACTTTTCTTAATTTCTAAAACCTCTTGTCAGTTTCTATAAGCTAATTCCACCATTTCCATAGCAGGTACATGATTTTCGATGGTCTACAACTTCGCCATTGCCAAATGTTGGAGAAAATCATAAGCTGCTGATTATGCGATAGTTCAAATAAACTTCGGTAAAATAATCTTAAGTAGTCTCGTATAAAATTGAAACAAACTCACCGCATCAAGAAAGTAATGTATCATCCCACCAAACTTAAACAGGAGTGTATTAAACCCCAAATCAGCCAACAATAACTGAATGTAATTTCACATATATACTAAGTTGGATCTGTTTCATACCAAGTAACCAGGTTCACGCCACTGTCAACCGACTTATCAGCACCTGCAATGTCAAACATCTATGTTCATCGCCGAAATTAAAGAACCCAAAAACTTTAAATGGCATTAGCTTCTTTTGCTTTGTACGTCATGAACCATGTAACTTTTCAAAATCTTGTTGTATGCAATAATATGTACTATCAAAAGCAAGTACTCATACAATTCTAATAGAAGTTCCTTAAACTTCTCACCTATGTGTAACTTGCACTTGACAGCATATACTTATCCAATACATGGCATATCTTATTAGTGGGTCAACATCCTAAATAATCTAGGATTTTAGACCACTTAGTTCCCATTGCGACTGAAAATGACAAAGGGAACTAAGTGGTCTGACATTTTGTTCGCTCTGACATGTCAGGTGAGAGTTCTCTTCGAGCTAGCTATTCATTCAGGAGTAAACGATTGTTAAAACTTGTTCTGATTCACAAAAGGTAACTTTATGTAGTGTTGTTACTTTCCAAGGTCTCCAAAACCAGCAACCAATGCCATCTCTCTTGTTCACTCTTCCCTTTCCCTCGCAACCAGGGGCAAGCTTACGGCAGCAAAGCTATCTGAAAGCGGTGCTCCATAAAATTTGCTTTACAGACTATTTTCCCGCACATATAAGCTATTTTCTACGTCCTTTCAAATTTACTATCTATTAACCTGCATTACTTCGGGGAGGTAACCTTGTAACTGATGTAATTAGCAGAGCATAATCCATTATGAACAATAATAATTATGAATTGCCAATTGTCAACCTTTTATGTGAATAGATGCTTTACACAAGCAGAGTGAGAAGTATAAGGAAAGCTAGCAATTAAATTCAGGAATTATAACATTATATGTAGCAACCTTAGAATATACACCAGGTCATGGTTTTTTTCAGCTCTTCTGCAACCACTTATAATCATTTAAAGAGATTTCTCATCTTCTTTGAATCAGTCAACAAATATGCTACAGTAGAAGGAAGTCTACGACGCCACATACAATTGCATTCCTCTGTGCAGTTGTGTCCAAACATGCAACCAAGCATTAGTTTTAAGAGCTTATCAAGAAATTGCTTAGTCAAAGTTCAAAAGGTATTATCTTCAACAAACCTAACTTTATGGAAAGATATTATATTCACACAACGAAAAGCACGGTCAGATTTTTGTCCAAGTGAAGCATGAAACAAAACATCTGACACATTACTTTCAGTTTCATAACTAACTGTCACTAAGATAACCATCATTAACACCCTTCTAATGTAAAATTCTACTTAAAATAAAGAAGATGAGAAAAGCAGCGTCGAAGGCCAAAACAGGAGTGGCCTATCTTGTTCTAGTTAACTTCTTAAGCAATTGTGTGTGTGTGTGTGTGTGTGTTGAGTATAGAATATAATAGGGGTGATTATTAGTACAACCGCAATTCTTAAAATGTGACATAGAAATTGCCAACAACCAACCCCACAATTTTCTACTGCAACAGGAAACACAAGACAAGTCACAAAAAGTGTTAAAATAATGTCGAACAGACAACATATAATAACAACAGGCTTCAACATCATTAATGTATGCTAAGTAGTCAATCGAATTATAGCATCAAAAAATCGATATCAAACATCATCGAGGACAATTGTCAGTATTTTCTCTCTTGCAGTTATGTTCCATACCCCGTGGCTGTTTGCTAGTCATAAAATATCTGAGCGGCGGCCGTTTCCTGAATTCTTTTCCCATTGCTTGTTAAACTTTTCAACAAATAATACAAGAAGTTTCAAAAAATTATGGTATCTGTCATAAAGATGGAACTGAAATTTTTGAAAATTTCTAATAGAATAAGTTGGTATTGAAAAATCTATAAACATATGGTGAGTAAAAAAATAGCAAATTTGTTCTCCTTGTTTCTTTTTTTGGCCTTAATTAGGCTATGGAGTCATTGAAATAGGTGTCACTAATAAGTGGACAAGGTTCTCGCGATTAAAAACCATGAGACGATACATATTAATATCTTAATTCAATAGCTTTCCTAACTGAACCATTAAAAGAAAGGTTATTGCAATAACACAAGTTTTACTAGAGTAACATGTTGGCTGGTAGAAGCATGTCATATAAGCATCCGAAGCAGGAATCGCTTTCGACAAGAGAGCACTATTCATCACACGCCACACCAATTCACAGGCTGTTAGATTGGGGGCCTAACTGTGAGTGGCATGATAAATAGCTTATTGGAGATTGTTACCCCATATTATGTTAAAAAGTTTTGTTCCCTCTGACGCCTCTACCTCTCTCCCACAATTATCCAACCATGGTGCTGTAATTCAGCCCCACTCACCTTTGGCTAATAAGACATTTTACAAAATCATTTTGCATATACCTACCAGCTACCACTCAATCGCTAATACCATAAGTTGCAAACCATTTTTCGTACACGATGCCTAAAAGCCATATTAAAGACCAACCCTCACAATCACCAAGCATGACGATATTAAACACCAAGTATAAGATTAACCACAGAACTATGGTAATGTAACTATCTATTTTCTGGATTATGCAAGACCAATGTTTTAATGATCACAGGTATTTAGGTAGAGGATATGGACGTGCCAAGTGTGATGAAAATGATATACTTTACATTTAAATAAGGTGGATGGAACTGGAGATTTGCTGACTAATGGAGAACCGACACCAAAGTCTTACGGCTAAAATTCATGCCGCATGTCACTTGCGTCTAGATTTGATGGTAAATTTTACATCCGGTTGCATATCCAATCAATGTATAACTTTTAATGCATATGGATGGAATGGTGACCAAACCCAACAGTGAAAGCTTATAGCTAACACAATCTCCACTCGTGTGGTGCCCTGTCTACCTTTGTATATCACTCGCATCTAAGAGTTTTGTGCCTTTGACCATACTAATGCGATTTGGAACCATTCTTAACACAGTTCCTGGCATGCATTACTATCTTCTCCATTACCTACTAAATTCACCCCTTTATGGCCCATCCCTGGCCTAAGAAATTCACACCAAAATAGGCTTTTTGCCAAACATCTGAAGACATCTTCATACGTCAATCCTCAAAACCAAGAATAATTAACAAATTTCGCGAGCACTGGGTAAGACAATTTGAAAATGGTACCTAACCCCTCTTTTGTCTACGCAAATCCTACGAACCAAAAAAAAAACAAAAAAAAAGCAAATCCCATGTTTTTTGTCAACCCAAGGCATAATGGGAAACAACACATTTCCTAAGCCCTTGTAATTTTTCACATGGTTCTTAAATCTTCTTTTTACTACATCAATTCAAAGAACAAAAACTAATTAGCAATTCTAAGAACAAAAACTGGGTAAGACATTTCGGCAATGTGACATGTGAGGTGCTTAGAAGGCGCATACTTTATGTTTTGCTCTATTACATTTCTTCAAACACCTTGCGTGCAATGGTAAAGGGAAAGATAGCATGAAGCACTTTGATTAAGATTAATGGAGGAAAGCGTGGAGGAGACACAAAAGGAGAGAACTGGTGATCGTAAGCAAAACAGAATGTCTGTGCATACAACAATGGATTTAAAGTACGTAAAACATGTGCATATATGTGATCATGGGCTGTGCTTGAGGGGCTGGCAATGGTCACAAACGAAGCAATACCATGTGCGATAGATTGATCGAATGCATCAAAGATAAACATAACATGGAAGACCATAATGTATGCGCCGAAGAATCAATGGGAGAAAAGATTGTTTCTGTTAATTGAGTCACCAAATGCGATTCTGTTAATTCAAAAACTGACTTGCACATGAAGTCTTGTAGTAAGAAGTTTGATGTACGAATCCCAGAAAGCAGCTGGAACCATTTGATGTGAGATTCGGTGTTTTAACAGTGGTAGATCTTCTCTCCGTATGGTTCTTCCCTTGCTGAGACAACACAGGAGTGTCTATGAGGAGGAAGGGAGGTTTGGCGTACGAGAAGCAGCGGTTTTTTCTTTTTTAGTTACATGGCACCGCTTGGAGGTGACCTAAGTGGGTGGCACGAGGTTGATTGGTTTTGAAATAATGATGGTAGCATGTAATATGGAGTATTTCGGAGGGTATTTTAGTCATGAAAATGTGTAGAATCATGTTAAACACATTAGCCTTTTAAGATAGAGAGATAGATATAGATATAGATAAGCATTTAAGGCACCTACCAGCACATAGTTTTCTGTTCAGAATAAAAAGTTTCAATGGAAGTGTTTAAAGCACCATGGCATTGTGGAATTAAAGTATTAGCAATAGAAAACAGGAAGAACACAAGGAAATTTATGCAGATCTTCGTTGTTTTCCTCACTTGGAGATCACGATGGAACTGTACATCTCCCTATAATTGTATTATCCTAGACTGACCCTAATTGTTCCGAATGACAAAAAATTAACTAATTCATAACTTAGGCATGTATGTGACTTACTCTATTGTTAATATATGTCTTGTATTTATGGCTAAAGCCGAGCTGTCCGAAGCGGAGGGAACGGGAGCGTTGTAAACCAAGTGGATTTGAGTTCTTTATGAATTCTTGTGTTTTTTGCGTTTGCTTATATATATATATATATATATATATATATATATATATATATAGGAGCTGATCTGTTGAGAGCGCTAGCAAAATGGGGTATTTTGCAAGCGCGATCTGACCGTCCATCCTGAAAGATGGACGGCCCAGATCGTGCCCTTTTCGAATACTGTCAATCGTCCGCGACACTATGTCACGACGGACTTTTTTGCCTTTTTACCCCTCCGCCCGGTCCGCTACACTGTTTCCCAGACAGCATTCAAGTTTTACGTTTTTTTAAAGTACGTCCGCTACATTATGTAGCGGACTATTTTTTTGACAAAAATACCCTCTAGCTTCTGTCCGCTACATTATGTAACGGACTAATCTTCTGACTTTTTTCTCTTTCTCTCTCCTTTTCCTCATTTAATGTTCTGACATTTTTCCTTTCTTTCTCCTCTCTCTCATCATTTTTTTTCTCTTTCTCTCCTTTTTCTAATTAACTCTCTGACTCTCTCGTCCATGCCAGAAACCGAAGGGAAGAGGAAGCCTCTTGGCACGCGAAGAACCCCTTGTGCGAAGAAGCTACCGTTAGGAGGAGCAGCAGCAGCTGTTGGACCTCGCGGTTGATCAGATGAATCAGCGTTGGCGGCGGCAGCAGTGGTATTGCTAGTCATGCTTCAGAGCTGTCGCCGACGGGGTAGGAGAGAGCAGTAGAGCTCAGCTAATAGCACCAGGACCAAGCCTAACACTATCTCGTCCACCTAGAACAGTGACCGCGGGATGGACACCATCTTGTCCACCTAGAACAGCTCCGCTTCCGGCGACGACAGAGGAAGGAAGCAATCCACCTGCTATGGCAACCCCATTTTGGGTGGTAAAACTGAGACCCAATTGAAACTGAGACCCAATTAAAACCCAATTGAAATTTTGAGACCCAATTGAAATTTTGAGAATTTTGAGACTTAATTCTTCATCTGCTCTCTACCTCTCTCTGTTTAGATTAGTTATTTATCTTGCATAGAGATTTGGGATGGTGGAGGTTTGAATGATGGTGGTTCGGGGAGGCACAGGTTCAGTGGCGATGGCCAAATGGTGGTGGTTGTGGGTTCATTTGAGTTTAATTTTTGTTGTGGTTGTGGGTTCATATGAGTTTCTGGTTTTCTTGTAAGGAATTTTTGGTGATGCAGCTTCCTTCTTTAATTCCTACGGAGGCTTTTACAGGTTCAGCACTTCAATTTTCTTCAGTGCTTATCATCACTTGACCAAAAAAGAGCCCAGTAAAGAGCCCCAATTCAACTCACAAAAAATCAACAATGCATTGCCCAAAACAAAAACAAAAATACAGGAAGAAATACAAGATCGGCAACAAATATAGTACGGCTTGTTGCTGATGGACTTGAACGGGTTCTGTCTGACGGAGCTGCATGTGGCCAGACACACTCTTTCTCTCTACTCTGTGTGTGAAGTGAAGCAGGATAAACATGAAAGAGAGAGAGGGGGGAGGATGAGAGAGAAAATAAAAAAGTGGTGAGAGAAAGGAGAGAGAATATTCATGAGAAAGAGACATGAGCATTGATGAGGGAAGAGAGAGAGAAATAGAAACATGTCAGACAAATAATGTGAGAAATGAGAGAGAAAGGGGAAAAAAGCACTGCCTACTCTTCCGCTACATAATGTAGCGGACGAGAGCTGAAGGGTATATTTGTCAAAAAATTATCCGCTACATAATGTAGCGGATGTACTTAAAAAAACGTAAAAAAAGATCTAGGGGACTGGACCTGACAGGTGTCAGCCTAGGGGACGTCCGCTACACTGTATAGCGGATGCCTTTTTGCTGTCGCGTGTCAGGACTTGAATGCTGTCCGAGATAGAGTGTAACGGACAGGGCGGAGGGGCAAAAACGTAAAAAAGTCCGTCCGCGACATAGTGTCCCGAACGACTGACAGTATTCGAAAAGGCGCGCGATTTGGGCCGTCCATCTTTCAGGATGGACGGTCAGATCGCGCTTGCAAAATACCCCATTTTACTAGCGCTCTTAACGGATCAGTTCCATATATATATATATATATATATATATATAGAGGGATTAGGTAACAATTATTTTGCGACAATTTTATTTCTAATTAACTTCATTGATGGAGAAATGAACGACAAAAATGTCGATAGTTTTTTCAGAAAATGTGCAGATGATCCATGTCGCTATATATTCCGGCCAAGTCCTAGCCAGCAGTGAATGAACATTCTTCTTTGGACATGATGGAGTACGTGTTGGAGAAGAGATTTCAACAACCTGATAAACTTTTTGAAAATTTTACACTGGCATTCAAGTCAGTTGACTTTATTTTGAAATCCTGGCTTGGTGACTATGTGTCACATGATACTCCAGTAGTCCAGTTGGTATGTTTGAAGCTCGAAGAGCATCCGTGTCCCTGATGTTGCAGCAGTGTCTAGCAATAAAACTTTCGGCATGAAAGAGCTTTTAGAGACAAATGCCAGACATGGTATGTCACGAAAGAGTTTTTAGCGACAACATTCTCCTATTCCAAATTGGAGAAGATAATAAATATCCTGGTAAAATACCATTCCATATAGGAAAAACAGTACCAGGATTTATATTTTGCTTTGCAAATAGAATTATGATTTAGTGAAGGAATCCTTTTCCATTCTGCTTTGGGTAAAGGAAAAGCCTATATAAAGTCCATCAAGGAGAGACCTCAGCCTCACAAGTCAGTAACCAGAAGGAGAGAAGAAACAGAGAAGGAGAAATCATGGTGATTGTATCGGAAGAAGCAGAGGCTGTAAATCTTCGTGTGCTTCGGTGGAATGACATACCAGAAGGTGAAGGGGTGTTCGTCTTTCGGGTCTGCAACAGCCGAGAAGAAATAAAGGTCAGCCACGATACTCCCGATTATTGCTTAGCATATCCAGAACTGAAGGTGGTAAGCTTCAAGCTTGAAAGGCTGTTAACCCCGGATTCAGTGCAAAAGCTGACTCGATCTGCCCTCAAGGCGACACGCCAATTTCGTCCCAACACAATAAACCTCTTGAGCAGACAAATATCCACAGACCTTGTCAAGAACAGTGATTTCAACCTTGTTCTTCTTGGCCCCTGGAAGCCGACAGCAGTTCTTTACGTCGAGATTAATCAGATGATCACCATTGATTTCCGCGACGACCGCTTTGTTGTATTTCACGTTGATGATCACATTGAAGTCAGTAGGGATGAGGATGATGATGATGTTA
Organism: Escallonia herrerae; assembly: GCA_033070095.1. Classification (NCBI taxonomy): domain Eukaryota; kingdom Viridiplantae; phylum Streptophyta; class Magnoliopsida; order Escalloniales; family Escalloniaceae; genus Escallonia; species Escallonia herrerae. The sequence continues at coordinate 194,103 of JAVXUP010000189.1, forward strand.
AGCTCTGCCACTCACATGTTTTTAAGAATCGGGAGGATGATGAGCAGGGCCTCGAATCCAAATTAGCTGAAGATTTCGTGAGGAAGTGCAGACTCCCAAGGACAAGAGCTTCATAGGTGGATGCTGAATTGAATTCTAGAATGATTAGGAGTACTAATAATCTTCTTCTTCTTTTTTATCAAAAAATCTTTTTATTCCATTAAGTGCAAAACTTTACATCGTCAACAATAATACTAAGGTTAATAAGTAAAGTTTGTATAAAATAGGCTTTCTCCAGACTCATTTCCAGCTTTATCTCCATGAAAGTGCAAAATTCTCACTAACCTTAGTAATAATCATTAATTGTCCTTGTATAGGGGATGTAGCTAACCGGGACTATGGCCAAAATCTTTCTATATTACTAGCACTGCATGTTGATATTTAGAAGCACTTGTTGAAATACTTTTTTTTTTTTTTTTTTTCATTTTTAGTTTTAGCACTACATATAGCATAGTAGCCTTGAGCCATGACTCATTTTAACCATCCACTCCTAAATTAGCATGATATAATTGCCTACAACATGTTTGGATCTCTCAAGCTGTTGAAAATTGTGGGTGGCTCGAACCATTAGATGTGCACATCTAGAACCATTACTTGCTCAAGTTTGGCTAGAAGTTGATTCGGGCTTGAATTTCTAGTCGCTGCCCGACTCGACTCCTTCCCAGAATAGGCTAACCGGATCGGATCGAATAAGTGAGATTGGGCCTTGCTCAAGCCCCACAATTTAGTAGTTAATTCCCTAGATTAAATACAAAATCAATTAATGGCCTTCTTTGTAGGAGTTAACGTACAAAAAATAGAAATGGTAAGTAGACCGAAAATTCTCTGTTCCACAATTTCTTATTGATTTTCGCAATATGGCCTCTTTATAATTAGTTTGCAAACAGACCCGTAAACTCTCAAACGCAATTTTAAACTGACGCTTATTAAATGAAACATGAGAGCAAAGTTTCTTCGCTTATTCCAAAACGATATCAAACGTTGTTACCACGATCAAGTTTTTCCAAATCTCGCTTGAGAATGTACAGAATCCTTCCTTCAATGTACAAAATCACCTAAGGTACAATAGAAGAACAACATCTACCATTAACTTCGTCATAAAAGATAAAAACGGACTTACAAACTTGTTCTTCACATGACCTAAAAAAAAATAAGGCGAAACACCTTGCCAATGAAAGAAATTTTGGTATTCGTCGAATTAAGAGTGTACCTGTGTATGAACGACCTCTAGAATTGGGAGTCAAAAAAATTTCCCCAGAGAGAGTTATTCGGAAAAAAGAATCAGTTAAGGCAGGGAAAGCAAGCACTAGGAAGCAGAATCTGATCCTTGATGACCTTGGTCGCTAGCTGCAGGGAGTGTCCAGTACTGCTTCGTTGCAATCAGGATCTTCTCTCTTGCATGAGGGCTACCTTCACTGTCAACCATCTTGCTTTCCCAGTTTAGGCCATCCACAATGCTCTTGATATTTACCAAAACATCAACGTCGTCTCGGATAATCACACTGCCTTGCGGTCTCAATAATCTATCCATTTCCAGCAGAATGTCTTCGAGTTCACATCTGCCACAATTCGGAATTAAATGAAATGCACCCACGATTCAACAATCATTGAACGTAACAAAAATAAGTAAAAACGACTCTCCTTAAATGATATCTACCTGTCGTTGTAGAGACTAAAAAGGGCGTCGGCATGGATAAAGTCATAAGTTCTTGGGTAAGTGGACATTGCCTCGCACCTAGAATCATGGAGTCATCATCATAAACTTGACAATCATATAAAGCAAAGGAGACCTGTTTTACAGGAATTGTGACCGAATTTCTCAAATGTTACTCAAAAATATACCAATGTAGCTTAAAAAAATATTTTTGGTCGTTGTGACGCGAATAGATGAACGATGCAAAACTACTAAGAACAAGTATCAATATGCGGTGGTTGACCTGATTTGCTTGCTACCATCGAGTGAAACTAGCTACTTAGCCACTGTATACCATGAAACGGAGATCTTTAACATGGAAAAGTAGCAAACTAAAGAATAGGCAGTGCAACTTGAAGATCAAATCACGAGAAACTGCATGTAAAGCCCGAATAACAAACCACACTTTAAAAGACACTCTCTCTTGCAGGATAAAAGAGGCATACCAGTTTTGATAAGTCCCAATCAATCCACGCTCATAGATGACACCAAGGGTGTTGACTTGTGCTTCAACGGGGACAACGTTCATAACCCACACTGGATAATCAACAAGTGCAGCTGCAAATCCTCCTAAGTAAGAGTTCATGTCAAGTAAGTTACGGTACCTTCCAGGCTCTGCTAGCTGATAATCTAAAGCCTTATAGTGCAATAATCTCTTTTTCCACAGATCTGTATCCTTTTCAAAGATATCTGCACTAATTCCATTTACAGTTCCACTCATGATCCGTGGAGGCACTGCAGTCAGTCTCTCCGGCCACCTTGCTAGATGCCCTCCGGCAGTTTCTTTAATGTCAGACACTTCCGGCAGAGGAGTTAAACAGGTCTCCATTTTGGTGTACCTGCAAGAAGTACAAACTATAAAAAGAGAAACAGGCTAATGTATTATGAACTGCAAAAAAAAAAAACAGGATTCAACAACGTATAAAAAGGACTTCATATCTTGGTGAGCATCTTAAGTAAAGGTAAGGTTAATGCACTGCCCTGAATGCCAATTGTTTGAAACACATAGATAGTCTCTCTGCAGTAGCAGAAGAAAGACTGCATACATCTAACACTCCCAAATGCTGCAATGGCCCTACAATGGCGGGAGCCTCATGCATTGGGCTAGCCCTTTCTTGACAATACGTGCCTGTCTTTGTTGTTCCTAATTCTGCATGTCTTTGTTGTTCCTAATTCTGCCTGTCTTTGTAGCAAGAATCAACAAAGAATATCATGTTAAAGGAAAAGTTGATAAAGTGGTGATAAGCTATAAAACTTCAGGAGAGCAAAAGCACCTCCAATAGCAGCTGATTACTCAAGACAGTAGCGTCTATCATTCAGTTGGTTTTGGTATCACTTTTGAGAAGCAATATTATTCTTAGACTGTACAAGGTTGGAAAGCTTTGCTTGAAAGCAACTTCAAGTATGATAATTTAGCATTAAGTAGGCTTTACAGTCCAGCTGGTGCTAGAATTACTAGAGAAGTGCTTTACAAAACCTCAAGGATTTTAACCCCTCTCTAGCATTTGCTTGGAGACCCTCCTGAAGTGCCACTGAAGACTAGAAGAACAATGATGCAAGACCAGGGAAAACTTTCCAGTTTATGGGAATGGAGGATCCCATATCTTCACAAGTCGTAACTAATTGAAACACGCATCAACTTGCGTATAGCGACCCCACATTTATGAACCAGTTAGTGCTGCCCAATCACAGTATGCAGCCTCAATCTTTCAGGAATTCCAATCCTTTTTGTTTTAGTCTGTACGTTTACCAAAGTGATACATGCACATTACAAAGGAGAAATGAAAAAGGTTTAATGACTATTAAAAAGAACATTACCAAGCCTTGTCGTGATCATATGCTTGGCAGAACTGCGGATACTTGAAGACCTTCCTGTTGATTTTACAATGTACGTGGTTGGTGGGTTTCTGCCAAACAGCAAGACCATCCCTCTGTTTCAATTTCTTCCAGCATAGACTTCTTGCAAGGCTTTCAATTCCATCCTGTTCGGCTTTCAGCTCTTCAAGTGTCCTATTCCAGCCTTTCCAGTGTCTCTCCCAGTTTATAGGTGGTCCAGAGAGAATCCAATATCCTCCAGGACGTAAAATTCTATCAACTTCAAGGAGGTATACCCCATCTGCTCCAAGATCGTTCGAAACTTTCAACCGACTTTGACTTCTCAAAAAGTATAAAGTGAAAGGAGAACTGCAACAGAAGAAAGATTCAACTTACCATACATGCCCCAAGGAATGAGGCAACGAGAACAATGAGCCATGTCGAAAGCTCTCGAGGGGTAAGGCAGCCTATTGGAAGCTAAAACACCAATCTGTGCAGGAACTCCTCGTTCAAGAGCAAACTGCACTTGAGCAACATGGGTATCTTTTGGTGCAAATGACATTGCTAAGATATTTCTTGACAGAAGGTAAGCTCCCCAACTTGCAACCTGCAATATTTATGGTCAGATTTGGATATATTAACCGTATCCTATCTCTCCAAAAGTCCCCTTGTTTTTTTAGTATGTTCGTAGTGTAGCATTTGTACACATGACCATTTACCTTGTCATCAAATCTACCCTAATTTTACCTGTTACAACAATGCCTCTTTAATTCTTTTATATGAATTTTTTAGCCTAATCAACGTTCTTTTCAAATCCTAACCCAAAAATATGTTGAAAGTCAAGGGGGCTGAAGATTTGGAATGAAGAGTCAATTAGGACAACTGTTACACCCACCAATCCCCCTCTTCCTGGGGTGGTGTTCTGTCCATAGTCAAATGCACTTGGAATATGTCAATACATGTCTTACTTTACATGCATCCTTTCAACAATAAGGCGCTGCCAACTCCCAAAGAAAAATGTCTCCTCGGAATCATATATGGCATCATGTCTCGAGTGAGAAGATTTGTTACTATGATTTTACCACAAGATCTTCCGTATACCTTATATACCACAACCGTGTTTAAAGAAAAATTATAGGAGAAGGCCAAATTCACAACTCAATGTGAACATTTACATCCCCTTAGTTGCTAAAACACATTTCTATACACCAACAATGAAACATTGAGTGTAAGATGGTCTGGATGCAGACCAGTCATATGTAGATACCATCCTAAGAGTGCTATGGAAAATAATTTAGAATAGCCTACAATCATGCAAGAGTTAGTTGGTAACCACCACCATATAATATTTCTTGACAACCTTACCATTATCCAAGCACTTTCATTGTCATTGTCACAAAATTGGAGTCAAGGCATATTTTTATGAAGAACCTGTTCGTATTCATAAGTTCCATATTCATATACTTATCCGCAAAGAGAAAAGAAAAAGAGTAAATCGCTGTCGCCTTGTGTGTGGTTCAGAATTTAGAGAAAAGAATCGGAAGTACGCTTTCATGAATCCCCGGTTATAGAGGACTAGGAACAAACATCCTCCATGATTATAAACAACCAACATAAAACAAAGAGAATTACTATTTAATTTCTATCAAGGACGTGGTCACCACCCCGCAAAATATAGATTATATGTTTTTCGTACGCGCAAAACCTTTTTCCTTTTTTAGGCAAATGAAAGAAACCCAATTGTTATTATCGAGGACATAGGAAAGAGAGTTATGAAGTTTCTAATTCATCTCCCAGCACACCATGTTCAGTTAGGATTGTTATGAGACCAAAAAAGAAAGAAAACTCTACACCTATAACTACACTGGTACTCATTTTCTTCCAACAAAACTTCTATGTTCTTTAAGTGTAAACAAAGGAACTACCATGTGAACTTTTAGGTTGATTGGTTCCTTCATATATAGTAAATATATCAACCAACATTTGTTATAATTCAGTAATTTGAACTCCAAGCAAGATTATCGGCAAAAATGGACCCAAAAGAAAGAATAAAAAAAAAAAGGCATTTTTTCTTATTTTGCGATCCTAAACAGTTTCAACTTTGAACCGCCAAATATGTTAATGCACGGTCTTAAACGACGACCAGATATTTTCTCTTCAACTAAACAATGAACATAGAAAAAGTAAAAAGATCAAAAGTCAAAACTAATTGATAAAACGAAATGCGCCTGTTTAAGAGGCAATGACCATGTATGTATTTCTTAAAACCACCACGGTGTCTCTATTGGCACTCCCTAATTCCTGATGGTACAACCATTTGCGCATCAGGTACAAGAATACATGGTTGTATAAGTTATGATACTGCCATACATGCCTGTGTGTGAGAGAGAGAATATTGGACATGCCCCCACATCGCTGTCACGGGTTGACTACTGGCACTCCCAAGTTAGCCAATGCACTCTCCATACAACCCTTCATGCATTAGGTACAAGTGATTATCGTTGTACATCGTGCATAAAATGTGGTACCTAACATCAAATTATCGGATTTAACGCAAACTTGCACAAAATTCTTACTGCATTTCTTACGCTTGCAAATATGTTATGTCTCTGTTTTTGTGTGTGCGTGTGTGAGAGAGAGAGATATCATCGATATACATACCCCACAACCGGTATCAATGGCTGTCCGGACAGAGCCATCGGAGAGATCAATCAACTTTCCGATGTCATCAATGTAGGCGTCGGCGCCGCGGGGGAACATGGTCCCACCACCCGGGAAGGTGAACCGGTCACCCTCGAACCGGACCCAGTTCTGAACCGCCTTCTCCACGGTTAAATGCTTGTGCGGCACGTTAGCGTACCAAACGGAATCCCGGCTCTCCGGCCACCTGAACGGCGTCCTATACCCATACGGCGCCGGAATCCTGCACTTCAGCAACTCGTTTTTCTCCGGACAGTGCCTCTCCCTGTATATCAGCCTGTCCCTGTCGAATTTCAACGATCGGTCCAAGTCTTCACACGGTGTGTACTCGCTGAACTTGGGGTCGCAGGGCGGGATTTGTACCACACGCGCCGCCGTGGAGGTCGGTACGAAGTCTTCTGCTTGGTGGTGGGAGGTGAAATCCAGCGGTTTAGCAATGCGGGTGATGGTGTTCTGTGATGGGTGGCATGGGATTGTGGGCAGGAGCGTGGCGGCGCTGCCGGTGGCCCCGCCGTGGAACCAGATTCCGACGAGGTAGAAAAAAGAGCAGAAAACGGCTGTCAAGGCCATGTAAAACAGGTTGGTCTTCTTCAAGGCCATTGATGATGGGAAGCTGGCCCGAGTCGCCATGGGAAGCTGTCAATGATTCTTGTTCGTTCTTCTTGGTCTCAGAAAATCTTCTGTTTGTACACAGAGAGAAACTGCGTGTGTGTGTGTGTGTGTGTCTGTGAGAGTATTAATGGCAGGGTGACGACTGAGCTTTTCAAAGGGTGTTTATTGGGGCAATAGGGAAGGTGGAACCGTGTGAGGATAGAGACCACGCGCTCACGCGCCTGCGGTTGACACGTGAATGCATTTTTAACATTAATTGGAGGAAATCGGAGAGGCGCCTCAAAGGGTGCGTATTAATGGGATGTTTGTCCTTTTTTAAGGAAAGAATATATTCATCATATGTAAAGGCGGAGAGAGTCCGGATAATTTGCATTTTCGGCTTTCGTTTTTCTCTCATTTTCATTTTCCATTTATTGTTTCTTGATTTCTAGCTATGTTTTGGCACAAAATGTGACAAAAACTGAAACCTTATTAATTTTCTTTTCAATATTTACAGATTTGGTAAATGCCTAGATTTTGTATTAGTTAATCTTTTAATTTTCGATACATGGGTGAGTCGAGGGTCAAAATTTTACGGAGTCATATAATCTTAAGTGTTCAATTTACCAAATTAGAAAAGTGTTAATTAGTAATTTTGGACACTTTTGGGAAAATTTAAATGTTACACCTCCTGCTCCATTCAATATTTGCTATGGATATTCTGCAAATTTTACTATAGATTTAGTGCATGACTTCACTTGTCAATCGATGGTTATTTTATATGACATTATCATATGAGTTCAATCCAACGTTTATACACACATATTTCTAGCCTAGATTTTTGTAAAAAAAAATAAATGAAGGCAAAAAAAAAAAACCAATTGAATGCAGGATGTGTTAAAATAACTAAATATGTTAACAAATGTCTGTTTGGTCGAATATGACCCATGTAATTCCCTTTGTGTATATTACGTAACTTAACTCTTGTACATAAGACGCTCGCCTCACTTTTGAAATTCATTTATACGCTATTATTATGTTCGGTTCTCACTCGCTCTCTTTGGATGAAGTGCAGTTAATAGGCTCATTCTCATACTAGGAAGGCTTAGTTGTCACACTGGTTCTGAATTTCATACTAATCATTAGCAAACCGTTCACAGCCAGCAATAATTTCTCTGGAGGTCCACATCAATAACCGGTAAAACCAAATACATCTTTTTATGATTGTTCCTCTTGTTCGCTCCTATCAGAGCCCAACCAATCCAGATGATCGGTTTATCGGGTCAATGCCAGAGATACACGCAACTACCGCTAAATCTTTCTGCTTATTGTTATGTAGATTTGGGTTCGATTAATGCAATCTATCGAGGTGAAATAGTATCCAGATAATGCAATATAAAGAAGGTGCTGTGGTGGAGTCATATATATTTTTAAGGGAAAGAAAGACAGAAAGATGATCCAACTTTGTACAGACTTTGGTTTCAGCCCTCACAAGCGCGCGTGAGACATGCATATCTGGTTGAATCGGTGGTGTCATTGCGGGAAATAGTTGGAAGGTCCGAAGGAGTCCCCGCGGGGACGGAGGAGCGAATACTTGCCAAAACTGGAGCGAGTGGTGACAAAGTACGAGCTAATCTCTGCTTATTCCCGAAGAAAAGCACAAGCTGTGGCTACATTCTCAAGCCATCTCATTCGACCTTTTCCGTTTTTCACTTGTGCCTGCCACTTGCCAGTGCCAGGATCTGGTCTGGTCTGGTCTGGTCTGGCTCCTGTGCTTCTGATTCCTAATCACAAGCTTTTTCTTGCTAGTTGAAGTGATATTTGCACCTTCTGGCTATCAAGTTGATAGCCAGAGGAAGTTGAATCATAGGCCACTTCTGATCCCATGATTACATTTTTTTTCTTATATGTTTCGAGTTAATTATGTTCGCTTTGATTTGTAGCAAGGCAATGTTTGCACCAATCTTCTGAATTGTGTTGTTTAATTTGTTCGACGAAAAGTTGGGTGTGTCGCGTAGATTTGAAATTTTGGATTTCGTGAATTTTTATTTTTTTCTGTGAACGGACCATCGCAATTTTCTTAAAGCTTGTTCTTTACTGCAATCATTTTCTTTTTTTTATTTGCACCAATTTTTTTTATATATATTTTTGCTGATTTAGTATTGGTTAATGGGAACTGTTGAGGGGGTCCATTGGTGCAATTAATATCCTATAGAGTCGACCAGAAAATAATTAATGCAACATGTTTGTATATTTTTTAAAAAAGTACTTTTGCATTGGTTAAAGCAAGGCAATGTTTATACCAATCTTTCCAATTGTATTGTCGAATTCGTAGGATAAAAAAGGTGGATTTCTTGAGTAAGCTTAAATTTTGAATTTCGATGATTATCTATTCCCTATTGATGATGCGCTGACCGTCGCAATTTCTTAAAGCCTCTTCTTCACTATGATCAACATTTTCTTTTTTTCGGTTTTTTTAATATCTTTTACTTTTGTACTCTTTGGTGATTTCTTTATTCCTAAGTGATTTATTTATTGTGTACTTCATATTAAGTTAATGGGAATTTTTTTTAAGGAGACAATATGTACAATTAATATCCTAGAGAGTCGACCAGAAAATGACATATATTACTTGAGAGAGGGTAATTTATGATTTGAGGATCATGTACCCCCTTAAAATACCCGAAAGCACGCAGGCATGTTCAATTAAATTAGTTTTTAAGTTGGTTTGCGAAGGCATGTTCAATTAAATTAGTTTTTAAGTTGGTTTGCGAGACAAACAAGACATCTTGCACTTACATGGGTCTTGGTGCCCTCGAAATAATTGGCTAATGACGTACAAGAAAATTATCGTCGACGATGAGGAGAGTCTTACACACTAAGATAGCTCTTTACGAAATTTGCAAGATTTCATTGTATAATTTATCTTCCACACTCAAACAATTATGATTTGTTTGACCAAACGTCTAGAATTTGCTCCACTAAAGTGCAGATGCATCAACCCACCATAAGAGTTTGAAAGGTCCGCCATAAATAACTCGGAAATCCAATATTTATATAATTCAATTGCTTTGGTGAATGTTATCCCTTCATAATTACCCAAGGATTATAGCTTGACGAGCATGTTTGCAATTTGGAATTGAGACAAATCAACTATACCCTCACATAGTCAACAGATAATAATTATGAAAAAAAGTCACTGAGCAAAAAAAATAATAAACAATAAGTGGAGAAGGAAAATCTTAATGATACCCAATTTGCTGATAAGTTTTTATTTTTATTCAACACTAACAACCCAAGACAGTGCACAAAACCCATCAAAAACAAGAGGAGAGCGCATAAATAATTATACACCATCGTCATTGGCAAAGAGGTGTTGCAAGCAGGGTCGTAAATAAACAACTATGTTAGACTCGTTTCTTAATAATTTGACTGCAATCGGGAGTATATAACAACCTGTAACTCCCCTTTATACCGATAAACGATGGTCATTAAACAAGCTTAATTGCTGATAATAATTAACAAAATTAGAAATATGATATTAAAAATTATCTTTCAAGATGTCTGGAAAAAAATGTCACATACAATTTTTACTACTCAGATCGGAGCAATAAATATTTCCAATTTCTAAACTAGACAGGTTCAACCGGTGAAATCATGAAAACTGCATCTAGTCAGAGCCTTGATGGAAGGTGTTTTTATTATTATTATTATTATTATTATTATAAAATAATCGCATTGTGCAACAAGTACGTTGACTTTTTCTCTAACGGTGGGCATGAAGCAGAGAAGTAGCATTTGGTGTACAACCTCAAGAATTCTTTAAATGAACAACGGTGCTAGATAGAACTAATCTAGTCTAGTCTAGTTTATAATAAGTCAAATAATCATTGAACGTATGTTTATTATATTAGCTTGGTTTAGCCGGTGAAAAAAGAGACATGACATATAATTTTATTTTTCTTTTAATAATAAGAGAATAGGTTAAAGAGTGTCTCTTAATTTATATCACATTACAATGGCATCATATAGTCATGTCATGCCCATGACTCATTACTTGTTTACGTGTATATACAAAGGAGGACTCTAATACAGTACAACATGTGTATATACTTTTGTTAAGATACGATCGTGTACCAACTTCTGGTGTACTCTTGTTCGAGCGTTAAAAGTAAAAGTAACCAACAAGTATGCATCTTTCAGAGTTTTATCTAAAGAAAACAAAAGTGTCAGTCTGACATAATAGCGCAAATTTAAATATAATCGGTGTCACGATATCGAGGATATCAATATCTCGACGAGTTAGGAGAGCAAAAGATTAGATTATGTTAGTATCATGCATTTTGCATGCGTTTCCCCAAAAACCCATATACTATGAGGAAATTAAAGGCACGAAAGGGCGCTACGGCTATGCCTCATTTGTCTGGTCCAGATCAAGCTTCAACGTCAAGGAACATTGGAGATTCTTTCATTTGTCGCTGAAAAACTAACATTACGGATGAAATATTATTCACGAACAAGGAAATATTTTGTTTGATGAAAATAAAACTTCCTAAAAAAAATCAATAACTAAAAACTTCTCAAGCTTGACTTTTTAATTGCTTACTACTGACTCCTAAAAAGGGTCAAGAAAAGGTTGGCCATCTGCCTTATACCGAACACCATGTGCTCAGATGGGTGCGCCCCACGCGCGCATACAGTTTCTGTAAGCCACACGCTCCTCCTCTTAGCTGTTCAGGACGAAAAATTCGGACAACAATGAACCTAACACCTTCATGTGACCCGACAAGACTTTTAAGGGTCGACTTGATGAATAAGCCATGTTTTCTAAACCAATTTCGTTACAAATTATGCGTTCAAACATTGCAATTCAAATTAAAATAATTGTAAATTTAACACCGACTAATATAGACAGTTGTAAATTTTAAATATGAAGTTGGTTATGTGATCTGTGGTACTAATAGTATGTCATTCAAATGAAATTTGACGGAGTAAAGTTTGATGTAATTAACTTTATTTAGCCGTACCATAAAGAAAATATGTGCTAGAAAATTGTACAACGCATTCCCCTTTGATTGAGCCTTCTTGCATCTCTTTTCGATTTGGATATTTGTTAAGCGAGCTGATATTTGAGCTCTACTGTTTTTTATGTGAGCTCCACTAGACTTTTTGATAAAAGGAAAACACGGCCTGCCTACAATCAAAGTCGAGAGTATTAATGTACTTTCATTCAATAAAAATTTATAGCGGAGCTCAGTTGGATAATTGTGGAGCTTAAAATATCATCTCCTGTAATTTAAGTGGGTTCTTATACGAAAATGGTTACCGGAAAGATGATTGTGAGATCGAAGAGTAATGTTGAGATAAAATCTCACAACGGAAAAACACAATCAATAATTCAACATATAAGTATTGGGGATCAGTTCCAACAGACAATTCAAAGTTAAAATCCGGCATCGCCTACTCAATTTATCAACGTGATAGACCTATTCAAAAGAAGTCTAGGCACACGTGAGGGAGCGTATTGAGATACACTCCCAACCACATCAAAGAGAATACAGTTACCAATTCAATATATAAGCGTTGTGGACTTCATTTCACAGTCCCACCCTCCGGCACCGTAAAAATTGAGAAGGTAAGCATCTGATCACACTGATGTATGTATGAAACCATGAAAGGTTAAGACTTAAAACCTGATACGCAGTAGTTACTAACTTCAGTTCTACATTTTCCTTTTGGAAGTCTAGAGGATCTATGATTACCCTTTGATGAGATACCAATGATTTTGTTTTTGAAGATCAGCTGCAGAACGCCATTGCTTCTATCTAAATCTCTGATAAATCTTGCTGCATGCTGGGCAGTTCCTTTTAGGTCTTTGTCTGGAGCTCGACAGCAAAAGCCTTCTCACCATCATGATTTCAAGGTGCATCTTTAGGAGGAGTAGTTATATTTGCCAAGCAAGCGGGACAAGCACACACGCATGGAAACGAAACTGTTTTGGCCCTCAGCAAACTTGTCGTGGATCAAAGGTTATGGCCCCATGCATCTACTGATACAAGAGAAGTTTGTTCTCAGCAGGAGGAAGAAAAGTTCAAGGGTTTCAATCAGAATCAATGGGCAACGCTCCCCTGAAACTTCCAAGGATGCTGCGCCCACTCTCTTGAGAAAAATTTAAGATCCAGTTGGACTGATTCGCGAAGCTGTGATGGATGGAATTGGCAGATATTCTTTGAACAGGCGGGACCAGGATGTCACGTTGAGTTGAGAGGGGTTTTCAAAAGTTACGTGTAGAAATTTTAGTCACAGTTTAAACGTACATGTTCTAAGGCCCACACGTCTATCATATTCATCTTCAGTTTTTTGCAATGATGGTAAAAAAAAATTGTGTATTTTTACCATTTTGTTTTCATTTTAGATAAAATTACTCAAACACTCAATGTAAGAAAAAGTAACTAAATTTTTTTTTTCTGAAAATGATAAAAATACAGGAACGTATTTTTAACTGAATACGAAAATTATAAAAATAAAAATACGAAATAAAAACAGAAAACGAATATGATAAACGTACAAATGTGAAACACTTGTGATCTTCATATTTATAGGATGCATTGGAAAAATTGTACGTCTATGTTCATTAAAAGTAGGATCACATTTGTACGGATGTTAAATTTTCATACATTTATAAATTTCTAGCCTTTTTTACTTCTTATTTTGGGCATACACATGTAATGCCTCCGAAAATCCGGAGCTCTGCCATCCCAAACTCCCGAGTCGTTAACCTACCGGATGATATCAAACCTGTCAAATATGTTCACCGATACATACTTTAAAGCATCTGGTCCAACGCCGATCTAAGTTCCTTAAAATACAAGATTTTAATAACTATTCAAACTTAACTATTAAAACATAGGTTCTCAATAACCTGATAGAATGAATCGACGGTATAGACCCGCGCAGGGGTTACATTACCCAGTAGTGATGGGCTCATCGGAATTTCACGCAGACTCTAACCAATTTTCGAACATGTGACAGTTGATCGTCACCTGCAGAAGGGAGTCAAATGAATGATAAGCTTTTGAGAGCTCAGTAAGCTCGTACACAAAGCAATCTCGGAGGGAGTTACCATAATTTAAAGACAAACAGTTAAGAGATTTCAAACAGTTACAACAGTCTGACAAGAACAGGGAAGCGTCTCACTCCGTCCCTTTTTAATAAGATATTCAGACAATTGTTCTCAGACATTCTTGAAGTGATCAATGCAGACATAATGCACATAAATTCTGAAGATACTGATCTTGGGTAGTAGCAATGTCATACAGGCAAGGCTCAGAAAATGTACACATGCATGATATACCAGAATACTAGTCCATTTAGATACTAGCCTGCGTTTCATGTAGGATTCAGACCAGCCTTATAACGCCCGCCTCAGAACATAACAGATTCTCATGTCAGTATACAGAAGACATATATCACAGAATTAACACACAAATTAATGCTCAATATATAACAAAAGGTGAGCACTGACAGGATACAAGAAAAACCACTTATGCCGACGGTCGGAAAACGCCGCCATAAGCAAAAAAATCGCTGCCATAGGTTTAGTCGGCTCTAGAGCACCGACGCCTTTAATCGTGTTGCGCTAGACATATGCCGGTGGTCATAGGGGTCATACCGACGGTCAACTGCCGGCATATCTCCCCAATTATCCACCATTTATTGTTGTTTTCACCAACGGTGGCTATCTAAGCCAGCGGTCACCGGTGCCGCCATAGCTAAGTATTTTTTTAGTTTAAAGAATAAACTAGAAAACTATAGGCAATGACACTAACCACCGCTATAGGTCTCTTCATATTTTTAATTTCTTAAATAAATAGATTTATGCCGGTGACACTGACCTCCTATATAGGCACTTATTTTTTTCCTAATTTATATAAAACAAGGACTACGCAAAACTAAGATCAAAGTAAAAGAATAAATCACATTCGTCAAACCATTAACAAAATTATCAAGATCCATGATTCATAATTCAAGAAATTAACAACTTGTTGAAGGCAAAATTCCAACTAAGTAAGAAATGTTAAACAATAAATTAAAGTGGAGCCAAATCAGATTTGTTAGGCAGTTGTACGCCGTCTTAAACTCAGAAGGCTCCTCTTCTTCACCATGACCTTTCTTAACGAAGACAGTCAAATGCACAAATAAAGTGGTCAGAAATCAAAACGTGTTCCTATTCCGTAACATCAGCTTGATCTCTCAATGGTAGTGGCTTGCAACTCACACTTGACAATAGCTTCTTTGGCTTCTCATATTCCTCATCTTCCTTTAGGATTTCTTGATAACAGCCTTGTCATCAGTGATATGTGAGAGGTCTTCCATGATAGCAGCTCTAGAGCTTGCAATGGAGCATTGGACAGGACTGCACCTTCATCACCACATGCCTACTTGCCTGCCTCCCCAAATCCATCTGCCAAAAGAATAAGGGAAAGAAAATCATCAATATAGGCAATTCTAAGACAATATTTGTGAGAGAACAACTTGCATAAAGCATTCCCTTCTTACATTGTGGTTTCCTGTAAGGAGGATCTTTTTACCTTTCTTCATTGTTTTTACAACCTTAGCAAGAGCAGGACAGAAATGACCTATTTCCAGACAATTGCAAATCGGAAACACACAGCAACATGCCAATTAATCAACGTCATACTACTGACACTCTTGAACAGTGAATACCAATCCATCTGATTTTTGCAATCAAAGTTCCATTCTCAAGCCGAGCTTCATACTGGACTATATTGATAAAATAATGAAGTTAAGAACAGATGATGATACAATACACCTAAAGCTTTAGATATAAAAGAAACTGGAGTAAACACATAACTAATACTTAATCAAGGTCTTTCTAGTTCTTCTAGTTCTCTCCTTCCGCAAGAACCTTCTTGAAGATTCCACCATCGTTGCGTAACTTCTTGACGCTGACCCAAGAAAGCCGTTCTTTGGAGAGTAGCATTAGGTGGAATGCTTGAAGAACCACTGCGTCAAGACAAACATTAAAGGGGAAAGAAGCGACAAGAAAGGCCAATTGAAAACTAGCTTAGCTTAACCAATGATCCCTAAAAATCAAGCTTTTGCATTCCCTATCTCTGACGTTAGGAAGTCGTTTAAAACTCTTGAAAATATATGGTTCCTAAACATGCCACTGGTATACCCTTAACCAGAATCTCCCCAGGAACTATGCAAAATGGATAGCTATGCGATGTTCTAAAAAAGGCATTTCCTTCACAATTCTTTGCAAAAAGCCATGTACCAATAAACTCAGCTAGCGTTAGCTTTGTGGACTAGAAGTTTATAAACCCACTCAGTAAATAGTCTAAATATAGTACAACCATAATAGAACACTAAACAAATAAGGCAGACGCTTCTCAAAACAAGGAAGTACCTTTACATAACTGGTATAGCACCACTGCAGAAGGGAACTTCTTTATGAATCCTGGTCTTGCATCAATTTTTCTAACTCCTGTTTGTGAGTTTTCTTGTATCTCTAACTTATATTCAACATCACGAATCTGAATTAACACGTGGAGGGTCAAAAAGTAGAAAAAGTAGAATTTGCTGAGCTAAAACAACTACTACTGCCAGCAAACAAAAAAAAGTTAAGAACCATAAGTCTCATATTCTGGAGTAAGGAAGAGACAAAAGTCTTAATTTTTTGTAGATGTGCAGCGCATTTGCCACAAACCTCTGCAGAATATACGAAGGATATGATCATTGACAACAAAAATGAGTTTAACACTGCATACAGTATTCAGATGTTTACCACATAGGTCATAAGTGTCTCATAACTAGATAACCAATCCTTCTGAGATTACTTAGAAACAACAGCAAGGAGGGTCACCAAGTGTTCTGACGTAATCAGATCCTGTGGCTTGACTATACCAGAGAGATCACGAACAGCTAAGCTGGATAAGCAAATAATTAATCAGTCAAACAACGTACAGAAGTATTACAGTCACCATAAGCAAGTTCAACAGAAACTGTGAAAATGGCATTTTGGCCTTTTTTTCATCATCTTAATTCCTAGGTCCCATCCTTCAATTACTTGCCCTATCATAACAGCAAAAACATATCCATTTTCCCTATTATAACGCATAATGCCCTTTTCCACTTCATTTTCCCTTTTTCCCACCCACGACACGAAGGGAATGAAAATCCCATCTTTTTTTACCTTCCTTCTTTGCTCTGCACCTTAGTATCATACACGACAGCTAACTATTTATCAGTGAGACCACATATAATTGATTATGAAACTACAACAATGAGTAGCTATGCACATTTATGGTTGAAAAAGCAAGAGGCAGCCACTGCCGACGCCGCGATGGCGGGTGGCATGCTGGTGCCGCGACGGCAAGAGGCGCTGCCGACGACGACCCGACAACCCCCAAATGTTTAAACTTTGAAATCACAATTTACAAACTCTTTTAAACATCAAGATAGAGATAATTTAGAATAGAAACAATTAATTGTTGTTTTCAACCTATTTTGGTCGCACCCAAAGGCCCACTAGAGAGGTCCCATTTCGCATGACACGTCCGCACAAGCAACAGCCAATACTCAACGATTCTAACCGGTCAAAGGCGCATGCTCAAGCATGTGCACTTCTCACTTTTTCCTCGTGACTTCGTCACCAAGAAACTCATCCTTGCGCAACTGCTCATCACTCTCCGACCGTCGCACTTCACCCGTCGGCGCACCTTGGCGCTTACCGAAGGAAGTTGGCCTTGGCCTTCCCCTTGCAGTTGGCCTCGGCCTCCCTCTAGGGTTGGCCTTGGCCTCCCCCAATGGTTGGCCTTGGCCTTCCCCTAAAGGGTTGGCCTTTGGCTTCCATACTTAGCATCTTCACTACTCTTCAAGGGGTCGGACGTCACTCCGTGACCCCCGTCGCCCAGATGTCACTCCGTGACCCCCGTCGCCCCAGACGCCATTCCGCGACCCCCGTCGCCCGGACCACACTCCGCGACCCCTGTCGCCTAGACGCCACCCTGCGACCCCCGTCGCCAGGAAGCCACTCTGCGATCCCCGTCACTAGGAAGCCACTCCGCGACCCCCGTTGCCCGGATGTCACTCCACGACCCTCGTCGCCCGGAGGTCACTTTGCGACCCCCGTCGCCCAGACCTCACACCATGACCCCCATAGCCCAGACCTCACTTTGTAACCCCCATCGCCCGAAAGTCACTCCGCAACCCCCGTCGCCCGGAGGTCACTCCATGACCCCCGTCGCCCGGAAGTCACTCTGCGGCCTTGGCACCATACGCACTCTGTCCCACCCATGCGCTGGGCCATCTCCATGACATGTGCCCCGGGCACCATACACACTTCGCTGCGCCCGTGTGCCACGCCAATGATACAGTCGTGCCCCCTGGCTCTCTGTCACAATATAGTTCCCTCGGCACCATACGCACTCCGTCGTACCCATGTGCTGTGCCATCTCCATGACATATGCCCCGGGCACCATACACTCTCTATCACGCCCATGCACCGCGCCACTGATACAGTCATGCCCTCTGTCTCCCTGTCACAATACAGTGCCCTTGACACCATACGCACTCCGTCGGGCCCCTATGCTATGCCATCTCCATGACATGTGCCCCGGGCACCATACACACTTCGCCGCGCCCGTGTGCCACGCCAATGATACAGTCGTGCCCCCTGGCTCTCTGTCACACTACAGTTCCCTCGGCACCATACGCATTCTACTGTGCCCATGCACCGTGCCACTAACACAGACGTTCCCCTCGGCACCTTACTCACTCCGTCGAGCCATGCGTCCTTCCACTGATACAGTCACGCCCCCTAGCGCTCCCTGTCACACTACGGTGCCCCCGACACCTCACTCACTCTGCAGCTCCCATGCGCCGTGCCACTAACTCGGTCGTGCCCCTTGGCTCTCTGTCACACTACCATGCTCCTTCCATCGGTCCATCCTTTCAACACACCATGCGCACCTTGCCTTGGTCATGGAACATGATTCGACCCACTCTTCAGAGTGTGCAGCATCCTGCGGGGATAGGCGACTCCTCCGGGACACTATCTCCACCAGGGAGCTCTTCAACAAACCTTTCGCCAGGTAGACGGCTCCTCCGGGATACTACCTTGACGTGCTCCAAGTGCTCCGGCACAAGGACTCACTGCGGGGATAAGTGACTCCTCCGGGACACTATCTCTGTCAGGGAGCTTTTCAACTCCCCTTCCGCCAGTTAGACGGCTCCTCCAGGATGCTACCTCGGCAAGTCGGGTAGACGGCGCTTCGGGATGCTACCTTGATGCTCTCCGAGTGCTCCGACATAAGGACTCACCCGAGGGGATAGGCGACTCCTCCGGGACACTATCTCCTCCAGGGAGCTTTTTAACTCCCCTTCTGCTAGGTAGATAGCTCCTTCGGGATGCTACCTCGGCCTGCGGAATAGGCGACTCCTCCAGGACACTATCTTCGTCAGCTCAACTCCCCTTCTGCTAGGTAGACGGCTCCTCCAAGATGCTACTTGGCCCGTCAGGTAGACTGCTCCTCGGGGATGCTCTTGACGTGCTTCGAGTGCTCCGGCACAAGGACTCACCCGCGGGATAGGCGACTTCTTGGGTACACTATCTCTGCCAGGGTGTCTTCGTGACTGGCCTACATGCTTCGGCACTGGGGGCTCCCGTCAGTACTCCTAGGGACTATGACCCACATGTCACTCCGAGACGGGAGCAGGTCTTCAGAGGGCATCTCGCCTAGTCCACCTGGCAGCTAGGCGTAGAGTCTTCCCACCGCTGCCCAGGCCTGTGGGACTCTGCAAGGGCTTGGATTGGTGGCTAGATCAAGGGGTTCTCTGGCCACACCAACGCTGTGGGAGCCAGTCTTTCTAGACAGACAGAGCGACTCTGTGCGGGTAGGCCAGGTGAATATGCTATTTGACAGTCTGTGGAGCATCGATAGTTGTGGACCCCCTCAGTGACGTGTCACTCCCAGGGAGTGCCACGTGTTGGGTGATGACATCATCATCTCAACCTCTATAAATAGAGGTCTTGAGTATTCATTTGGACGGTTGGACATTTTTGGAGGAGTTAGACATTTTTTGACAGAACTCTGACATTTTCACTTTCTTACTCTAGAATCCTAGAGAGAAAACAAACAGGATCCTTACTCTGGACCTAAGCATCGGACTGTGACTGTCATCGTGTATTCACCCTGTGCCATCGCCCTCGTAGCACTGCCACCCTCAGGATCTGTTTGGGAAGCCCTTGGTCTCTGCCCTTGCTCCGCCCTTGTTGTGTCCCACATCATCACACTTAGCATCTGACTCAAATTGCATTCCTTGTGGCACCTCCACGTCTACTGCAAACCCACTTTCCTTGGCATTAATTATTTATTAATCATTATTGGGTGAAATAAATAGTTACCTTAGATGAATCCGAAATTGTGCATAGCAAATTAAAGAATCATTTGCGAGAAAAGTTGAGACTTCAGATCTGGAAAAGAAAGATTTAGCAAAATGGACGGATTCAGTGAGAATGGAGAATGGAAAATGAAGAAGAATGAGAAAAGAGAGAGAAACGAACATGATCGAGATCTCTGTGAGACAGACGTGTGAGAGAGAGAAGCCAGAGTTGAGTTCTGTGTATTAAGCGGTTGAAAACATAAAATGAAAAGAACAACAAAAGAAGAAAAATGGGATATAAACAAGAATGTTCTATCCCGACAGTCAGAGTCGTTTTAGACCGACGAAATAAAAGTGTTTTGGCTCTATATTTTAGCGCCCAAAATTTTTGGTGAAAATTTAGTCTATGGCAACGCCGGAGATGTGACCGCCGGCTTAAACCATTGCTATAGATCTTATAGCAGTGGTCATCATGGAAGCGCTGGCGTAGCCCATGTACATCAATGCCACCGTGTCGCCGGTGGCATAAGGCATCGCAACAGATCATTTTTTTTGTAATGAGTTCAATAATCGAATCAGGTTCAACATTAAAGTTTACTTGGCAATAACAGATCGAAATCAATGCATACTTAGAGTTCAACAACAGTCATAAATAAACAAAAGAATAATTGTGAGAGCAAACTAATGGCTTGAGGTTTGGACAGAAACCCCACCTCGATCTGCAACTAATTTATCCTAACCGGAAGTCTTTAACTTTATCTTAAACGGAATGATCAAATCATCAGAACATAGTCTACAACACAATATTATAACTTATTTTGGACTCACATGCTCCCAAAATGAACCTCCCTCACCATGTATGTAAAATTACCGAAACGCCCCTGAGGTGTAAAATTACCAAAAAGCCCCACTCGGACTTAGATCACCCAAACAGCCTTCCTGTAAGCAGAATCACTAAAACAAGCTTCTCATATGTGAATTTATGCAAAAATACTTTTCTTATGTCAAATTACCAAAATATCCCATCGGGGTGGCAAATTACCAAAATACTCTCCGTTACATTTAAATCATTAAAATGATTTTTCTGTAAGCCAAATCACTAAAATATTCTTATCGTATGTAACTTTACTCAAATATACCCTTCATGGGTAAAATTACCAAAATACCCCCTCAAGGTGGCAAATTACCAAAATGCCCCTAGGAGTTTTGTGGCATCAAAAAAATCTCAAAAACATCTTAAATACTCCCTCCGTCCTTAAAAAACTGATTATATTTTCTTTTTGGGCTGTCCCACAAAAATTGATTACTTCCAAATTAGGACAGATTCTATAGGTATTTTTACATATTTATCCTTTTTATACTTTTTTATTTTATTTCTTTCACCCCATTATTTAATTCTCTACCAACTCATCATTTTCTCTCTCCCGACCCACCACTTTATATTTTTTTTATTTTATTTCTCTCTCCACATTTAACACTCTACCAACCAATTTTCTCTCACATGGCCCACTCTCTTCCCCCTCTTTCTAAAGGGTAAAATGGGAAAGACACACAATATAAACATAAATCCTTAATATACGTGCAAAATCAAATGGATCACTCTTTTAGGGATGGGGAGTACTATTTTAACATTCGGATATCATTTCTGGCCTAAAAAGTATTTTAAAAAATTTTTGCCCAAAATCCTGAACCGGTGTCCTGACCGAGCGCTAAAAGGCCTATTTTGCAAAAAATACCTATCGACCTCAGAATGGCACATCATCTTAGAATATGATATCTATCAATAAAATGATATTTTTCTAAAAATTTTTAGATCAACATAGCTTGGTTTGTTATGCTAAATAATTCAATAAATTTCTTTAATTGGTACACCAATTTAGCGCCTTTGCGGATCCCAAAATTTCTCAAAAATTTTCAGAACGTAGGTCTATTAAAAATATTGGGGGTTATTGTTTTGAACTTTGTCTAATTTTGGTCCTAGCTATTTATGAAAATTCATGAGAAAACTGCCTAATTAATTTTATATTTTTAGTGACAATAACAAGTACTATTCAAATTAAAGGCACACACTAGAGCACCTTATTTACACTCATCATTTTCATCCTTTCTTCTTTTCCAACCGAAACACCACACCCTTGCATATACACTACACAGTTTACAAACACACACTCCACCCATTTTCCAAACACCTAAATCTCACCTCATTACATCCTAACATATAACTAACACATATAATACACATATCCTCACACATGTAGAACACACACTCACGCACACTCATGGCACACACTGAAACACACACAAACTCACCCACAACAACCTTTGGGCACACCCAAAATACTCTAAAAACCCCTACACAAGTGAATTTACACCCAAATACTCACACTAACATACAATTAAACATATTATTCACACACACAATCACACCTGTAACACACACACACACACACACACACAGTCACGATCCCCTCTGTCGAACTCCACCACAGCCATCAGCCCCCTAAAAGCTCACATACACCCACCAATCTTTCATATTACAACCATACGCATATATACTTTCAATTCCCTCATGTGAATCCCCACCCGAAGCACACACAGGCACCACCCACACACATTTAGGTACACTGTATAAGAAACCCACAAACACATATGAAATTTAATAAACTAGAAGGGGTAAGGAAATCACCCTCAAGGAATCTCCATTCTTTTTCTCTGTCAAAATTCTTCCCTTTCCCGTGATTTCCTTCTATGTTCTGCATTTTCTTTCTTTTGTTTATCTGTTTGTTCTTCTTTTCTTTCTTGTTCCTTTCCCGAAATGGGAAGGTTTCCTCTCCCCTTTCTCTCTATGTCTTTTTTTCCTTCTTACTTCTTTCTTTGATTCCTTAGAGATCTTATCCTATCCATATCTTATAATAGCCCCTCAAAGTTTGACACATCATGTGTACTTTAAAGAATTACAAATTAACCCTTCAAGTTTTCATATTTGCAAAATAGCCCCAAAATTTTTATAATTACATTTTTGCCCCAAATTTCTTTTAAGCTTCGATACTCTACTAATACTCGAGCATTGCCCAAAATTAACGTCAATTTATTTTTTGGAGCCCAAATGGATATTTAACTGGCTCCCAAAGTTTGGGATGTTACATTCTTTTCCCCTTATAAAAATTTTGTCCTCGAAATTTGCTCGCGGATATCCCATCACTTCTAACATCTAGGTACTATGCTTTTGTTGCATCGCTCTGATAATTGTCGCACTGTAGGTAAGCTACACCTAATCTTAGTGCTCACATTCGTTTCCAAAAATACCCGAACGCAACGATTATATTTTGATCATAATGCTAAATTCTATCTGATCAGATTATCACTCGTGCTCTAGCCGTTCTCGTATCGCACGGACAATGACTTAGTTAATGTCACACTCACCGAGCAGAACCTACGCCACTCTTAATTCAACACATACAAGTCGATCTAAATCAATTCTAATAGTGGAGCTTCCACCTAATTGTGTTGTTTATACACCAGAGACTATATCGTTGTGCAGTCCACTCAATGATGGTAAGTTTAACTTCAAGCTTAAGGTGTACTAAAATACCAAACAATAGTCATACCCCAACTTGCACTGCACACTTTAGTACCTCAAAACAACGAGTCCAAATTGTTGCCCAATTCATCACTAAAAGGCGTGTTATTTTAACATAGCTATGTACTGCATACTCACAGTTCCGATGTGTTATCTTAACACAACACGAATATGGTTTTGCAATCACATGTCTTGCACTTCCACAAAAGGTTAAAGCTCTAAATTATCACATCACTTCAGATTCACAGTCACATTATTTACAAGAACCTCGTAGCCTTATCCTTCAATCATCTGTTTCAGTCAAACATTTAAAACCTTTCGATTTCCAAAAGCAAGTAACATACTGCCTATTATCATGTGTTCAGCAAAATTCTAATCATACACCAAATCATCAAATAGCTTATCCAAACCTTATCCACGTTCTCCGAATCTATTCTCGCTCACAAATTATCTGAGCCTGCCTCGAGAATCTACTTAAACTCATATCTAGGTAGGGGAAACTATGTAATTAATGATAACAATAATCACAAGCAGGCACTCAAAACACAAAAAACTTCAACAAAAATCATGCATATTGGCTCTCGGAGTTCACAACAAAATTCTGTGACATTCCAGAAGAAACGACAGACACATAAACTATTACATAGGTCTGGTGAAGCAAAGTCAACCCAACGACTCGGAACAATCAAAATCGGAAGGAGTTATTGGTCATTAATGGAATTCGTGACCTTCCCATGGCCAGTGGGTCAGATACTTCTCCATCAAGTCTAAATAGATTCAGAAAGAAAATAAATAAATAAATATTCTGAAGATGAAATAAGCTGACTGAACATGAATGACATCTTCCACGACGTCTTAGGGTAAGCTGGCATTCAATTAAGTGTGATACCCCAGAAAATACTGGAAATTAATCTAACCGTAAATTTAATTAATTAAGGGGTGCTATTTTTATTAAGTAACAATATGTGATAATGATTAAGTGTTAGGGAGATAAATAGGGGGTTAGTGTGGTTTTGGGGGTTAAAATATAATTTTAGAAAGTTAAGGGGCAAAAATGTAATTTTAGAAAATATGATGAACGGGATGCATATCTTTATTAAGTAGCATCCTTTTGATGATAATGAGGTGTTAGGGGGCTACATGGAGTGTTAGGGTGATTTTGGGGTCAAATTGTAATTTTCCAAAGTTGTGGGGTCAAAATGCAATTTTGGAAACTTGAGGGACTGAAGTGTAAATTGTTGAAAGTTATAAAAGGTGTCACAATTGGAAAGAAGTCAGCTGAATTGTGGCCATCTCTTGGTTGCAATAAGCTGAGTCATTGTTGGAAACAATAAAATACTTTAGGATAAGATTCATGAGAAGAAAATATAAAAAGAAATTTTTGGGGTGTAAAATGAAAATAACACAAAGTCAAGAACATGGCTGGGAACAAGAACAGAAGCAGCAATGGGAAGGAAGAAAAAAAAGGAGAAGGAAAAAGAGGGAAAAAGAGGAAGAAGAAGGAGGGGAAAGAAAGAAAAAGAAAGGTTGAATCCGAACCCTAACAGGGTATGAATCTTCAACCCAATTTGTGAAATTGGTTGAATTCAATCAAGTTTGTGACATAGATACATATATGTATACTCAGTTATGTATGAATTTGATTGGGGATGAATAAATTAGGATGAATTCTTGTTAGAATCATGACATAAGACCCTAAAACAACAAAGAAAGAGAAAAGGAATTAGGGTTTTGAATTGGGCTTGATTTCAAGGTGCGGGAGTGTGTGTTTTTCGTGTGTAACAGTGTGTGTTCTTCAATTTACTTAATGGGTTTGGATTCAATATGGTGAAATTGTGTAAATTAAGTGGATTTATGGTGTTCATGTGTAGGTTGTGATGTAACCAAGCGATTAGAATTTGAAACAAATGAGAAATACATGCGAGATTGAAGGAAAAATGTGCCCAGGTGTGTGTGACGGCTGAAGGAGGAAGAAGATGAGTGTGTGTCCAAGGTGAACTAGTGTGTGTGTTTAATGTGAATAGTGACTATTTTGTCACTAAAGGTGAAAATTAGTTAAAACTGTTTCTAATTCGAATCGAATATGTAAAAATAGTTAGCGTCAGATTTAGCCAAAGTGCAAAAAAAAAAAAGACTCTAGTTATTTTTAGGAGACCTGTATCGTAGAAGATTTTCAGATTTTTCCGAGGTCGGGAAGGGGGTGAACGGACGTTGGAAGTTTGAAACTTTACGGTGAAATTTAAAATATCAAACGAACGGGGTTTCGCGCAAAAATTTTAAGAGGACTCTAGGAGGATGAGAAGTCCCATTTCTCAAGATTTTGAGTCATTCCAAATTTGTTCGCTACTTTTTGCCTAACGGGCTTTAATCGCTCGATCTGGACACCGGTTCGAAATTTTGGAGCAAAAATTTTCTAAAATGATTTTTTGCTCGAAAATGATTTCATGATGCGTAAAATAGAATTTTAAAGTGGTTTTGAGATTTTTATGGTGCCGGGAACCCTCAAGGGTATTTTGGTAAATTGCTGCCTGGAGAGTGGTATTTTGGTAATTTTTCGGATAAAGTTTCAAAAGACTTTCTAGTCCGAAAAGGATTGTAAAATACCTAAAAGGTTATTTTGAAGCTGATTTGGGGCACTGCGGTGATAGTGAACCCCGGGGACATTTCGGTAATTTGTCGCCTAGAGGGGGTATTTTGGTAATTTTTTCTATAAAATGCTTTCAAGGACTGTTGGTTTGGGAAGGGGTGTAAGACATTTTAAAAGTTATTTTGAAGGAGTTTTGAGATGTTTGTTGGGGCGATGGCCGCCAAGGGGTATTTTGATAATTTCACATAAGCTGGGGGTGTTTTGGTAAATTTTTCCCTTTAAAATTTTTTATGGACTATTTGTTCTATAAATGTTGTAGTACGTCTAAAAGGTAGTTTTAAAGTGATTTTGGGGGTGTTGGTGGGATAGCGGCCATTATGAGGTATTTTGATAATTTTTCAGGTTGACGCCAAAATTTAGCGAAGGCACGCAATCCAGCGTAGGGGTGGTGGGAAGTGAGGAATGGTGTTAATACGTTAAAATAATGAGATAGTAGTTATTGCTAATGCGTTGGTGAGCTAGGTTAAGGATCCAATTCTTGGATCGGATTAACAAATTGTCGTAAGACGTTATAAATGATTAAATGGGAAGGGGTAGAATAAGGAGTGCGTATATGTTGAATGATGTCTAACGAGCAGAGTATGATTTGACTTGGTGATACAGCTCGTTGCGATTAGAGATTACGAGTTACTTCGGCTATAAGCCAATCAAGTAAGGACAATGCGATTCTGATATGCTAATTCATTATTTCGATTAGCATGCCATGTTGTTGATGTGTTGTTGAATTCTTGTTGTTATGATTAAAAGACAGTAGTCATTGCGACCGGTATACGTATATTTGAATTGTGCTGTTGAAAACTTAGGGTAGAAGAAATTCCCTTAGTCCGCCCTATTGATGGAAGTTAGTGAGGATGATGGGTGTCCCAGTATGCTATGATTCGATTCAATTAGCATACTTGAAGTGGATGATGATGTTGCGTAGGGGTTATCGTGTGGTTGTTGTTAGATGTCGGCAGTTATTGATAACCGGTATTTCTTATCTTTGTGAACACTATCGAGGACTTGTGGCAAGCTTCTCCTGAGTCCGCCCTGTCGTTGATGATGATGTTGTTGAGGTTGTTACGTGTTGTTGTGAAATGTCGGCACTTATTGGTAGTCGACATTCCTCTTATGTAAGAACATTGTTGAGGGCTGGCAGTAATCTTCTCCCAAGTCCGCCATGTTGATGATGTTACGTTGAACTCTTGTTGTTAGATCTGAACACCGATTGATCTTCTGATCCGGTATTCCTTGTTAAGTTGTGTTGTTGAGGACATAAGGTGGAATAATTTTCCGTTAATCCGCCCCGTTGATGAAGTCATGTTGCTTGGTTGTAAGGTGGTTAAGGAAAGCACTCTAAATGAGTTCCCTGCTTGTTGACATTGTCTCTTCAATTTACTTGAGACTGAGATGAACATCCTATAATATGGGACATCAATATGAGGAGGATGGCCTGTGAAACATGATCACTAGCAAAGAGGACGTAGGGCGCGCGAGTCGAGTCTGTCATGTCTGGTCGAGTCTAGTCTGTCATGTCTGAGTTTCATTGCATTTGATTTTCTTTTGATGTTAATGATTTTAACGACTTGTATTCGTTGATGTTTATCTTTCAATTTTCTATTTTAGTGTTCACTTGCGTAGTCAGTCAGTTAGTCTGTCAGTCAGTCAGTCTTGTCCATAAGGAGGTGGCAATAATGCTGTTCAGTTGGGCCTTAAAGCCGCTCAGTCTAACGAAAGAAAAATTATCGTTTGACAAGTTATGTTGATACTGAAATTATTGACTACTCTTGGTTCATTGCTATCGTTGAGATGATTATTATTCCTCTGAATCTTTTGAATCATTTGTACACGATACTCCTCGTGTTGTCTTTACTGGGCGATTTGCGCTTATTCCTTATGTTGTTTTGTGCAGGCTATAAGGTTGATCAAGGAGAACCCTCTAGAAAAGGGAAGAGAAACAAGCTATAAAAGTTGAGCAAGAGAATAAGTTGTGTGAGGTAAGACAAGCTGGAAATGGTAAGATAAGGATTGAGCTGCGAAATAGGTTGATAAGAGTCACATGACTACAGTTGTATATTGGTTGTAACCATTCATGTTGTTTAGGGACTTGAAAGTCTTCCGCTGCAGTATGATGTATATTTGTAAGAAAATTTTTTGTAAGGACGCATTTTGGAGCGTCTATTAATGATGTATGAGGATGTAGTTGCTCTGTATTCAGTACAGGGTTTTGAATATAATTATGGCCAATAACTCAGCCCGATGATGGTACCTGGGTAGAGGGTGTCGCATTAAGTCACATTTAAGTTCAATATGCAAAATAATAAATCAGATGACAGAGTAAAATTCCAAATCCCTTTTTATACCCTTAAACCAAACCTTTACTCGTAACGCCAGTCATTTTTCCAAAATTTAATTCTTACTCATAAATCAAAAGCATCAACTTAACTACTATGCATACCTTATAAACTTTCCAAATACAACTAGGGTTTCCCTAACAATACCAGATGCGTGATTAGCAAATCACCAATTCATACCTAGTATGCTATCACAATCCTAAACAACAAATGAAGCAAGGTCCATAGAAGGATCTCTATCCCAAACATAGATTGTATAGTCACAGAGAACCACAAATCTAGCGAGTGTTTGGTCAAGTCTTCCCAATACGGGGAAAGATCCCTAAATCCCTAAATCTCTACTCATCTCATACAAACCTGTTAGAATCTCATCTATCGGGGACCCCAGACCCTCCGTACTATCTCCACTACCAGAGCTTCAAATGCAGACCGTATGGATACAATAAACAATTATTAAGGTTATACCAGTTCTAAAAAACAACACGATGACCAGCCAAAGGCAGACTTCTTAACATTACCTTCATCCTACCCCACTCTCATTAATTAGAATATGATTCTACAGAAACATGTTACCTATACTGTGGTTCCGTGCCTTACAGAATCATATACTTAAGCTCTAAATACATCAAGATCGAACTGCTCTGATACCAACTGTAATGCCCCCGAAAATCCGGAGCTCCGTCACCCCGAACTCCCGAGTATTTAACCTACTGGATGACATCAAGCCTGTCAAATCTGTTCACCAACACATACTTTAAAAGCATCTAGTCCCACACTGATCTAAGCTCCTTAAAATACAAGATTTCAATAACTGTTTAAACTTAACTATTAAAACCTAGCTTCTCAATAACCTGATAGAATAAATCGACGGTACAGACCCACACAGGGGTCACATTACCCAGTAATGATGGGCTTATCAGAATCTCACACAAACTCTAACCCATTCCCGAACATGCGACATTTGATCATCACCTACAGAAGGGAGTCAAACAAAAGGTGAGCTTTTGAGAGCTCAGTAAGGTCGTACACAAAGCAATCTCAAAAGGAGTTACCATCATTCAAAGACAAACATTTAAGAGATTTCAAACAGTTACGACAGTCTGACAAGAACAGGGAAGCATTTCACTCTGTCCCTTTTTAATAAGATATTCAGACAATTGTTCTCAAACATTCTTGAAGTGATCAATGCAGACATAATGCACATAAATTCTGAAGATACTGATCATGGGTATTAGCAATGTCATACATGCAAGGCTCAGAAAATGTACACATGCATGATGTACCAGAATACTAGTCCATTTAGGTACTAACCTGCGTTCCACGCATGATTTAGACCAGCCTTATAATGCCCGCCTCAGAACAGAATAGATTTCCATGTCAGTATACAGAAGACATATATCACATAATTAACACACAGATCAATGCTCAATATACAACAAAAGGTGAGCACTGACAGGAGTTCAATAATTGAATCAGGTTCAATATCAAGGTTTACTTAGCAATAAAATATTAAAATCAATGCATACTTAGAGTTTAACAACAATCATAAATAAACAAAAGAATAATTGCAAAAGCAAACTAATGGCTTGAGGTTCAGACATAAACCCTTACCTGGATCCGCAGCTAATTTATCCTAACCGGAAGTCTTTAGCTTTATCCTAAACGGAATGATTAAATCATCAGAACATAGTCTACAACAAAGTATTATAACTTATTACGGACTCACACATGCTCCGAAAATGAACCTCCCTCACCGCGTAGTATTCTATTCATGTTGTTGCTATATACTTCAGTTGTGTACTGTACGCTTGCAATCAAATTGAATAATGTAAAGAAAAGTTATAACTAAAGAAAATATTAGCCTATTAAGTTTGTAAAGTCTTTGAGGTTCATCGAGAAAGGTCCTAGACCATTCAGTATTTTTTACGAGGCCTAGTTCTCATCCTTTCTGAAAGGATGATTGAGGACTAGGCCTTGTAATAAATACAGAAAGGATGTAGGCCTCGTAAAAAATACTTAATGGTTCGGCACCAATAGTCCAGGACCGTGGGTATAATATAATCCTTAACTTTTCACTCGGGACACTTATATTGAATAGTTTAGGACTAATAATTCAAGAGTGTTGGACATAATACTACTCTTAGGCTGTGTTTGGCGCGCGGGATAAGACCTTCAAATATGATAAAAATAATCATATCCGGAGTTTGGACACGCTAATAAGGGACGAATAAGAAATCTGGAGGATGGGTTTTATCCCACTTAAGTGGGATAATTCTGTACCTAAAGGGGGTGGTATTGTTTTAATCTCAAGCATTGGGATAAGAAAAAGTCAGGCTATGTTAGAAAAGGAGAGCAAAAGGGGAAAGGAGAGAGACGACTTCCAATAAAACCCATCTGTCTTTTTTAAATGGTAACTTCGTCTGTTTATTTACAAGCAGCCAGTCCCAAGCCCGGATAAAAGAAGGAGGGCCTATGAACAATTTTGTATTTAATTTAATTCATCCGCAAAGTAGAAAATGAATAACAAGAATTTTTAGGGAGAAAAATTGTTGGGCCCGGACCAGCCAAAGCCGGCCCTAAATATTGGGCCTAGGGTCAGGGCTTGGAGTGGGCCTGGATATATACCCCCTCTTCTGGCCCGGCCCGGCCCGATTTCCCACCTTTTTGGCCAGGCCCCGGCCCGTTTTCTCTGCTGGCCCACTGGGCCAAGGCTGGGGGCCTGTCCAAGCCCAACCCATTGATATCTCTAGAAGAGACCATGGTCCCTCTCGACCCTACTATATAAAGGGTCTTAGCCAAATGCATTTTGATCGTGCACTCATTTTAAAAAACAAACAGCATCTCAATTTTTAAAATAGATCAATTCCAAGCAAAAAGTAAATATATGACTATATCTCTTGAGTTTAGGTGTAAATTACAGTCGATGAGTGTATTACAAGATCAAATGTGTCTGTGACGAAACCAAATGCTAATGGCATTTTTTGTTGTTGTTGTTGTTGTTGTTGTTGTTGTTGTTGTCATTTCCAACCTTTTCCCTCTCATTTCTCTCACATATTCAGATAACGACATCCATGTCTCTTTACCCCTTTCAATTCCAACCACCATCATAGCACCACACTATCATAGCCACTGCGCCACCATGGCACCACCAACTACAACTACCGCACAACCCCAACACCGTCACCAAATCTGTCCCAAAAATCCACCAAATTTGCCCCAAAAATCAACTTGCAAATGTCCACCAAAAGTCCAGCTAAATCTACTTCCACTTTCACCATACATACATGCACAACCTAAGGACCGTCGATGCTATCAACCGCCATAGTCCTCCACACAAATATAATAGGTTAACCAACACAATATACACACACTAAAACTGCACACACTAAAAAAATAACTTCACAGG
Organism: Escallonia herrerae; assembly: GCA_033070095.1. NCBI lineage: Eukaryota > Viridiplantae > Streptophyta > Magnoliopsida > Escalloniales > Escalloniaceae > Escallonia > Escallonia herrerae. Next base: position 226,317 of record JAVXUP010000189.1, read on the forward strand.
CAAAACTTACTCCAAATATTAAGTTCGCACACTGAAAAAGAAAGTGCACACATGCACGAGCACGCACACAAATTTTTGTGTGTGCTCACAAGCACTTACTCTCTCTCTCTCTCTCTCTCTCTCTCTCTCTCACACACACATAAAGAGTTGTGTGTATATGTGTGTAAGTGCGCATGTGTATCTGCAGATCTGTGTTTGTGTGTGTGGGCGAGTGTGCACGTGCATGCATCTACAAATCTGTTTGTATGTGTGTGCATGTGAGTGCGTGTGTGGGGGCCAGTGCTCAATGTGTGTGCTTGCTCTTGCATATTTGTAGATCCGTGTTTTCAAGTGTGCGCCTGTGTTGGCCTATGCAATGTGTTGTGATTGAATATTTTAATAAGAACGATTGGTGAAAAAAATCAACTTAGAAAAAAAATAAAGTATGAAATAAGTGCAAAGATACAAAATAAAAATGTATATGAATATCTCTCTCTTTTCCTAGAGACTACTGAGCCCTAAAAGGAACACTAGAACAGTACTAAAACGACATTCTTTTTTTTTTTTTGGCAAATAATGTAAGGGTTATCTAATAATTTTTTTTGTCAAATATGTTTCTCTAAAAGTGTTTGAAACCATAAACACCAAAGTGGTGTTCATAGTCTTAAAAACTTTTTCTATTTTTGCATGTATGTGTGTGCACACGTACGCACGTATGAGCAGATCTCTGTGTGTGTGCGCGTGCGCACACCCACATGCGCAGGTATTTGCAGATCTTTGTGTCTGTGTATGTGTGTGTGCGTGTGGTGGCCGCTGGCTGTTGGCCAGTGCTGTGTGTGCGTCTGTGAGTGCATGCGCGTGCACATATTTTTATATTCGTTTTGTGTGTGTGTGTGTGTGTGTGCTTGTGGTGGCCCATGCGATGTGTTGTATTTAAGTATTTATGAGAACAATTGGTAAATAAATTCAACTTAGAAAAAAATTAAGTATAAAATAAGTGCAAAGAGCCAAAATATAAATGTGTAAGAATATCTCTCTCTTTCCCTAAAGGGTTAGCCCGAAAAGAAACGGTACTACAACGTTAGTCAATTTCCTTTTGTAACTCACACGAGGGTAATCTAATAATTTTCTTGGTCAAATATGTTTCTCTAAAAGTATTTGAAACTATAAACACCAAAAGTGATGTTCCTAGTCTTTATACTTTTCTTATTTTTGAGGCGGTGCTTTAAACTTTCTCTTTTTTTTTTCTCAAACACCCAACAAACGTATTTAAGCTGTTTAAAATAGGTTTTACTTCTCCAAAATAAATCCTAAACACCGTTTAAGAGTGTTTGGATGTGAGATTTTAACTAAGGATTTTATGTTGAGAGGTAATTAGAAGTTTCTTGAACAGAATCTCTTCTGAATCCGCAGTTTAAATAACTAGCTGCACTATTTATTTGTCAAATCTCTTCAAAGAGGTAATTTGTAAAACCATTACGTAATTTATGTCTACTTTCTAGGATATCTACTCCCCACTACTTTCTAGGATATTTGTCCCCCACCATTTTAACAGCTTATTTGTTTCTTTTTTTTATATAGAAAAGTCTTGAATGCATTAATACTTATCCAAACAAAGAAGTTATAAACACCCACTAGGAATTCAAAAAATATTAAAAAATTCTCAAACGGAATATTTTGTAATGATGGATTTGTAAATGAAGGAATTTCAAAATGAGGAAATTCAAAAGTACCCAATATTTCACATCCAAACACACTCTAAGTAATTTTCCAAATTTATCTTCTCAATAGATGGTAAAAGAGATTTGTCAGCCCATCATACTTATTTCCCAAGCCACACAGCCGAACCCACTTGTCACACCCCACCCCACCACATTTCCAGCTGTAAAAAAATGGTGCTATATCAAAAGGTGATCTCCAAAATTTCAGCAACTATGACAAAGTAATTATAGAAATCTCTTAAAGTGACTAAAGCTGAAACAGTAAGATAGGATTTCAAGATAGTGGGGACTTGGGGTTTAAACTCATTTTGAGAAATTATCTTTAGCTCAATTTTCAAATGGGTTCTACACCATAATTTGGATAAGAACAAGTTGATATATTCTTGTCTATTGGAGTAGATGATCACAACATATTTACAAGTTTAAAACAACTGAGAAGTGAATGAGAAAGTTGAAGTTGAAGTTAATTGGTCATTTAACTTGAAGGGTAAAAGAGAATCACACATTGAAGACATAAAGTAAAAGTTGCCTCCTTAATTGGTCTACTTTTAGGCTAAGGATTGGTCCCCTTGGGGGTACTCAAGTTTTATAAGGAGGGAGGATCTAGGTTGACCACGCGCACTGCCTTCTTGTAGGTCGCTTGCGTTGGGCCCATCAGGTTTTATTCTTTTCAGGACTAATTCTTTTCTAAAAAGTTGTAACCTTTCAGTCAACAGATGCATAATTCAGTGAAGAATTTTCTTTCACTATATATATATATACAGTGTCCTGCAGGCTTTTTAACAACGATCAGAAAGCTTTTTCTTCAACAAAATCTTCTGCTCTTCGTTTTCTGAGTCTCGTAACCAAAAGAGTTCTGTATTGTTTTGGTTCACCGGGTCTACGAATTTGAAGTGCTCCTACTCTCAGATATTGTTGTTGTTGCATTATGAGAGACTTTCGTTAGAGGCCATTAGCATCATTGCGGGATGAATAAAGTCTTAAGGACAGTGAATCGAATTCACACGTCGGTTCTTTCTTTTGCAATTCTGTGGTTTTACAGTAAGTAAATTTAGTATAGTCTATTTTTTCTGGTTCTGGTGGTTCATTATTTTCAAAACTTATACATTCTGCATGTCAATTAGTTTAAAATTTTCTGCACAAGTATACACAATGTTCCAACAAAAACTATGCTCAATTAGACGGACACTAACGTAGGCCTTTCCAACGCATCAAAGGCCCGTTCTTTCATCAATATAATCCAATATCTAGGTGGTAAATGTCTAGCTTTGACAAGCAGCAATGGCGGAAGAAGATGACAATGTCGTGGATTTCGACTTCGTCCATTGCTCTCTATCTGATTCTATCTCTGTCAGTCTCTTTTACTTGATTTAGACTTGGAGAAAGAAAGCATGCACATGACACTTTTATGTGTTACTAGGTGAATTCAAGTGCGTTGCACGTGGACATTAACGTTAATATGAAACTACATAAATAGATAGAAGCGGAATTGTATTGAATTATTCATACAACATGTTGTTCTAATAAGTATTTTTTCTTTTTCTCATCAGTGCGTGATGTTACTACAATAATCCTTCATATTTTGTGAGTTGTCATTTTGAGAAGCCATGTGTTGTTGCTTCCCCTAGAACTACTTGTCATAAATATACAAGCAATTGATTCAACAAGATGATTTTGATCTTTGTTTAGATACCATGTTCATCATTTTCAGATTCGTGTCTTCAAAAGGTTTGCATTTGGTTACGATTTTCAACTTATGTTCTCAAATTCACTAAACTCAAACACAACCCATAGCTCCATGCAAATACATTATTTGATTTCACCCCACTTCTTTTGACATGTAAATGTATTAAAATATGATATTTTTCATTGTAAATAATTTTCTCTCTTTTTTCTATTTAATACAGAGTATTTAATCTGTTATGTGCTATATTCTAGAAAATGATATCCAAATTTTGATTACAAAGCTGAAAGAAAGAACAGTTCATTGTGTGATAAAGCCTCTCTCACTATCTGGTCACACGATGGATCGAAGATGAAGAGTTGCAATGATAGATTTTGGATGATGCATAGTCATCCGTTAATAAGGAGGTGAGAGAGGAAGTCAAGAAAAGGGTTTGAAAGAGTGGTATGTGTCATCTTGAAAATGACAAGCTTTTATAGATAGGCACACGTTTTAATGTCATAGAATTTGAAGGGTTGGCAAAGAGTTTGAACAATTTTTACTTTATTTAGAGAGAGGACCATGCATTTGACAAGCTAAATTAGGGGAAGAAATATGCATTACTTAGCATTTGAAGATGGAGACTCTTTCACGTTCCATAATGTCAACTCATTTGTTTTTACTATTAAGGATAGTATTGTCATTAAAAGTTTATGTAAGGGTATTTTTGACTAAAAAATGATTTACAAAGATTGAGACTTTTAGAAGTAGTATAGATATTTCCTAGTCTCACCATGGTGACTTTCAGTTTCAAAGCCGAAAGAGATCCATATTATACCACATTTTGCTATCAGTCTTCTCTTTTTAACTTTTTTGTCTTTGGTGGTGTCTATGGTTCTGATTTTCACACCCCAAGAACAGGTTAATACTTTGTCTTTTATTAGTGAAAGGGGCACTACGAACTTTAACCCCTGTTAAAGGTTTGTTTAACGAAGATATATATTTTGATGAAGAGATGCCAATATAGCATTAATGGAAATGAACGACTATGATGAATCAAACTTGATTGAATCGGCGTCGACATGAAAATGCCTAAGAAGTAAGAAGTGATCCACCAAGCAATTCATAACATCAGAAACTGGACTTACCCACTCATTTTGAGAATTTAAGATCCAGTGAGCTCGGTTCATATTTCTTTTGGTTATCTTAGACGTGGGAAACAATTTTGTATTTCTATCACTGTCTATAACCTCTTAGGATTTGCCTTCTAGGTCCAATGCATCACCTCACAGCCAAGTAACTAATTCGATTACGGTCTTATTTGTCGATCCGTGTGTTGAGCTATTTGATTTGGCAAGAACGCTGAAGATATAATAGTTCCTTTTTGGCACCTTCAAGTATAGTTGAAACGTTTTCAATTCTTTCTTTATCCCAAGGGATCATAATTTGCGTCATAACCCTTCGTCACCCCAAGACCTCACACATAAGTGACTGACTTTCCAAATTGGACCATTCCACTTTAATAACTTCCTTGCCCATTAGATGGAAGAGCCAATATACTTGACATTGTGGGGTTCGTTTTAGAGTCAACCAACAAGGCTAGGTGTTCAAAAGGATAGAAGCATGATCAGAGGCTTGAATGCCGAGATTATACATTTTGGTATTTCAAAAATTTTTGGTATGTTTTGTATTTGCAAAACCTTTACCACTTTTCTACAAAGTGCAACACACTTCACCTTCCGTGATTGCTGGTCCAAGTGAAAGTGGGTCCAAAACTTTGAATATCAGTCAGTCCAACAAAATCAACGAAACTTAATAAATGGGCCAGGACCACGAATTTCAACTTCTCCCTATCTTGATTTTTCTTAAGGATGTAAAATCTAATTGAAGTCCCCAGTAAGAACAACAGAACCACTTAGAGTGTGTTTGAATGAAGTAATTGAACTGAAAATTTGACTTTTACAGATGATTTGCAAATACATCACACCAAATTCTTTGTTTGGATTATGATGAGATGGATTTATCAAATTTGAGGAGGGATTTGAAAAGTCAATTTGGTTTTCCTAAAATCCCCTTTACAAATAACTAGTCCAGACTAGTTACTTCCTCTATCCCTAAAAAACTGATCATATTTCCTTTTTGGGCCGTCCCATAAAAATTGATCACTTCCAAATTAGGAAAGATTATGTAAGTATTTTTACATATTTACCTTTTTATATTTTTTATTCTATTTTTCTCACTACATTTAATTCTCTACCAACTCATTCTCTCTCTCATGGCCCACCACTTTATACTTTTTTATTCTATTTCTTTCTCCACAGTTAACACTCTATCAACCAATTTTCTCTCTCATGGCCCGCTCTCTTTCCCCTCTCTCTGAAGGGTAAAGTGGGAAAGACACATAATATATAACCAAAATCCTTAATATACGTGCAAAGTCAAATGTATCGCTCTTTTAGGGACATAGAGAGTATTTGGCAAATTACCACGAATGTAGGAAAAAATTGACTTTTTTTGTCTCCAGAATATTAGCAACCTTCTTCCACTAAAAAAAAAGAAACTCTCTCTCACTGGTTTCTATCCATACACCATTAACTTATTATGTGGGTTCAATTTTTTAAATATAAATCCACATATAAAATACTCACTTCTTCAAAACCATCCAAACAATAAATTTACAATTCTATAAATTTGTAAATCAATGAATTTTAAAAAGAATGGATTTTGAAATGCAAAGTACTTTGAAATTCTCCATCCAAATACACTCTTAATCTGTTCAGGATGACTTTGATCTGATTCCAAGATTTTTGTGCGTTGCCTTACTGTTGGTATTGGTGATAGATTGTTATGTAATGTGTTTGTATTGTAAGAGAAGTTCAAGACCCAAAATGTCTTGTTCTTTGTCCCACATTTGAGAGAAAATGAATTTTCTCTCTCTTTATAAGCAAGCACATGGTACGTAAGTTTGAATTATTTTGAGATGTTTTGGAGGGAAGATTGGAAATGCTATTGTGCGGTGCACCGCAGTGGCGCATTGTTAAGGGCACTTAGCATGCTTGCCGCTAGCGCGTATGGTGCGTTGATTTATATATGATCTAATGGCCCATATTTTACCAATTTTCGGAATTGTTTCTTTCAGTCATTTATTTTGGAATTGAATCAGGACTTCATGAAATTGGATAGGTTTGATGGAATGAATTCCCCATTGGCAAGACAAGATGATGTTCTTACTCACTGGACTAAAGGTTCAGTATGTTTTGGATCCTAATCTGCCATCACTTTCGGAAATTACTGACAATGACTTCGACAAGACCAAAGCAGCGCGAAAAAAACGTGAAGAGGACGAACTAGTTTATAGAGGACATATTCTGAACGCACTTTTGGATTGCCTCTATGACTTGTTTACATCGTCCAAGTGTCCAAGAGAAATCTAGAAGGCTTTGGAGAACAAGTACAATAATGAAAAGCAAGGTGCAAATAAGTTCCTCACTCTTAAGTATTTCAAATTTACTATGAATGATAGTGAATCTGTTAGGGATCAAGTTCATCAGTTACAAATTCTTGTTTCCAAATTGAAAGACCTAAAGGTCGAGGTTTCTGAACCATTACAAGTATTGCCTCCAAGTTAGAATGGTTATACAAAGAAACTTCTGCATACCACAGAAGATTTTACTGTTGAGCAAATTCATAAACACTTGCGAATTGAAGAGGAAACTCGGGTTCGCGATAAAAGTTTTTTGGTGAATTTTAACTCAAAAGTAAACTTTATGGATCAGAAAAATTCTCAGAATGAAAATTCTGGTGGAAACAAAAGGAAACTTTTTTAGACAAACAACTCTGGCAACTCCAACAAGAAGAACAAAACTTGTCATAATTGTGGGGAAAAGGGACATTTTGAGAAGGAATGCAGAAGCAAGAAAAGGCAGAAAACAGAAAATACTGGAAGTTCCTATAATGCAACGTGGTGGAAGACGACATCGATGAAGTGGTTACCATGATTTTTGAATTGTAGATTGGCATGATTACTGAACTGCATATGGCAACTTTAAGCAAAAATTATGATTGGTGGTATAATTTCGGGGCTACAGTTCATGTTTGTAACGAGAAGTCCTTTCTTAAGGTTTACGAAGAGGTAACAGATGGACAAGTGGCGCTGATGGAGAATCATAATTCTGCCAAGGTTTTGGGCAAAGGGAGTGCTGAACTTCAGTTTACTTCAAGGAAGAAACTCGTTCTATTCAATATGCTCCATGTTCTGGAGATTAAGAAAAATCTTGTATCTGCTAGTCTTCTTTGTAAGAAAGGCGTTAAAGCCTTGCTCAAGTCTGATAAGTTGATCATGTCTAAGAGTGGACTGTTTGTAGGGAAAGGATACTCATGTGATGGCATATTTAAGTTATCTATTAATAAAAACACATCTGATTTGGTTTACTCTATTGACTCCTTTTCTTTGTGGCATGGTCGTTTAGCTCATTTAAATTTTAGATCATTAAAATTTATGTCTAAGCATGGTTTGATTTCATATAATCATGTGAAAAATGCTAAATGGCCAATCTACATTCAATCAAAGTTGTCTAAACAACCTTTTCCTAAGGTTGAAAGGAATACACAATTGCTAGAACTTCTGCATTATGACACTTGTGAAATGAATGGAGTCTTAAATAGAGGTAGCAATAGATATTTTATCACTTTTATAGATGATTTCACTAGATATACTTATGTGTACTTAATGAAACATAAAAGTGAAGCTTTTGATACGTTCAAGCGCTATAAATATGAGGTTGAGAATTAAAAGGAGAAAAGTATTAAAAAATTTTGTAGTGAAAGAGGTAGAGAATTTTTTTCCTAGTGAATTTGATTCTTATTGTGAAAAGCATGGCATCATACATCAGAAAAGTGCACCCTACACTCCACATCATAATGGTTTATGTTAGCCCTATGGTTGGATAACCTAGGCTTACATCTTGTTTTGATGATAACTACACATTGATTATGTTCTAATGTGTGCTTTGAGTGTATTCTTAGTAGGTATATACATGCACACTCATGAAGACACATTTGAGAAGTTGGATAGATGGATTAAAGCCAAAGAAGCTTAAAGTTATAGTGGACATGCTATAGAAGCTTCATCAAGTCCAATGTCGAAGAGCAACAAAGAATGCATCGGCTAAGTTACTATCGATTATAATTGATCTTTACTATTATGTAACTAGTCTTGGTTTGATGCTTGGATTGATGACTATGACCTAAAAAGACCTTAGGACACCTTGTGCATTGCATGCGAGTTCATAACCTTTCACACAAGTGTGGTTCTTGAAAATGAGTGAACTTTGGAGCTCACTCAGATTTTCTCAAAAACTATTTTGGTGCTAATCTTTTCATATATTGATAAAACTTTTCATTAGCTTTCCAACGCAAAAAACGGCACCTCAATCCAATTTTTCTAGAGAAAGTTATGCCCAAAATAGGAAAGGGGGTTCCGTGAGGCAGCTGATAGGCAGTAGGGTAATACAGTCGACTGTATTTGAATCCAGTCGACTGCATTGGTCAAAATGCAGCTCCAACGGCTATTTTCCTGGACAAAACTCCAACGGCTATTTTAGAGGGAATACAGTCGACTGCATTGGGAATACAGTCGACTGCAATGACAGTTTTGCTCACTTTTTGCCTATAACGGCTATATTTCATTTGCTCTCTATATAAATGGTTTGGGGCTTCATCATACACCATGGAAACCACATTCTAAGCCTCCATTCATTAGAGAAACATCAAGGCTCATAGATTAAACTTTTCTCTCTTCATCTTCATGATTTTACATCATTAAAGAGAGCATCTTTGTGAGCAATTCTTTGATTGAGAGTGAGCATACTTCAAGTCATCAATTCTCTCATCTCTCTATTGTACTAGAGCTTCATTTGTACTCATTTCCTTTCAAGAAGGTTTCTTTGTACACATTTGATCTTTGTAAAAGAATTGTGATCAAGGCTTGGGTTTGTCAAGTCTTGGGTGAGCTTTGTGGATTCAAGGCTTGTGCTTGGTGTGGGAATATCATCAAGTGTTGTAAGGGTTTTGATCTTGAACCAGAAGAAGATTGTTGCTAGTGGATTCTAGTGCTCTTGCAAGGGACTTCCTTGAAGAGGTGGATGTAGGCTTGAGGGTAGTTCAAGCCGAACCATTTAAATCTCCTTGTCAAGTATCTCTAACTCAATCTCTTTACTTATTGCTCTATAATTTCTTGAGATTGTGTAGTTAGCATCTTCATTGAAATATTGCTTGACTTGTTTAAGTTTCATCATTGTGTTTTGTTTAAGTTCCCCATTAATTTTTAAAAACCCTATTCACCCCCTCTCTAGGGTTATCTTTTCAGTTTCAGTTTAGCTGAACAAAAAAAATAGGACACTTATGGAAATGATAAATGCTATGCTCTTGAATGCTAAATTGCCTTTTTGGTTTTTGAGGTGAAGCATTACTTTCAGCTTGTCACATGCATAATAGGATAACTTCGATGAAAACCAAGGTTTCACCATATGAACTATGGAAAGGAAGAAAACATAACCTAAGTTATCTTAGAGAATGGGGTTGTGTTGCCTTCTATAGGGTTCCTGATTCGAAGAGAACAAAGTTGGGACCAAGAGCTCTTAAAAGTGTCTTTGTGGGATATGCTGAAAATTCCAAGGCCTACCACCTATTAGACTTAGAGTCTAATGTCATTGTAGAATCTAGAGATGTTGAGTTTATTGAAGATAAATTCAACTCTAATTCTGATAAATTTCACTTTAAAACTGACTCGAATGTAGGTTCATCTTTTGAAAATGAGAGTGTTGTGCTTAATAACACAATGGAACCTAGGAGAAGTCAAAGAGCTAGAAAAGAGAAAATATTGGATCCCGGTTTTATAAACTCTCAAGCAATCGCTTTCTTGGTGGAAGGTGATAGAGAGAGAGTTCTTAAGGAAATTTTGATGTTACTAAATGTGGAAGATGATCCAAAGACATATTCTGAAGCAATGGCTTTTAGAGATGTTGCTTTTTGGAAAGAGGCAATCAATGATGAGATGGACTCAATATTATGTAATAATACTTAGGTGTTAGTTGAATTGCATCAATGATCTAAACCAATTGGATGTAAATGAATATTTAGAAGAAAATATAATACGGATGGGTCTATACAAACCTTTAGGGCCAGATTGGTAGCAAAAGGTTTTAGACAAAAGAAAGGCATAGACTATTTTGATACATATGCACCTTTAGCACGAATAATGTCCATTAGAGTGCTTTTTGCACTGGCATCTTTCTATAAGTTGCATGTATACCAAATGGATGTTAAGACTGTATTTTTAAATGGGGACCTTGATGAAGAGGTACATTGAACAATCCGAAGGATTTGTTATGCAGGGAAATGAAAGGAAGTTTTGCAAATTGGTTAAGTCTTTATATGGCTTGAAGCAGGCACCAAAACAGTGGCATGAAAATTTTGACTCTGTTATTTTATCACATGGATTTGGACATAATAATACTGACAAGTGCATTTACTCAAAATTTACAGATGCATATGGCGTTATTATATGCCTTTATGTGGATGACTTGCTCATATTTGTTACGAATTTGGAAGGAATTTCTAAAACCAAAACGTATCTTAATTCCAGATTTAAGATGAAAGATCTTAATGAGGTCGATACTGTTTTAGGAATTAAGGTTAAGAAACATAGTGAGGGTTATGCTTTATCTCAATCACACTACATTGAGAAAATGCTTCTTAAATTCCAACATTTAGGAATTAAAGAAGTGAGCACCGCATATGATTTTTCTTCTAAATTGACTGAAAAATCTGGTAGAGCAGTTGCTCAACTAGAATATGCAAGTGCCATTTGCAATATGATGTATGTAATGCACTGTACTAGACCCGATATAGCATTTTCAGTTTGTAAACTTTCTAGATTTACAGGTAACCCTGGTGTTAATCATTGAAAGCTATTTGTAAAGTCTTTGGGTTTCTTAAACGAACCATCAAATTATGACTATTTTACAACCGCTTTCCTATAGTACTTGAAGGGTACACTAACACTAGTTGGATAACTAGTGCGAGCGACAACAAGTCAACGTCAGGTTATGGTGTTTACCCTCGCGGGAGCTGTTTCTTGGGTTTAAAAAAAACAGACATGCATAACACACTCAACGATGGAATCTGAACTTTTGGCGTTGGCGGCAATAGGCAAAGAAGCAGAATGGCTGAGGAATTTGTTGTTTGATATAAAGTTGTGGATACAACTGGTGCCATCAATTTCTTTGCACTGTGATAGTGAGGCGACTATGTCTAAAGCATATAGTACCATTTATAATAGTAAGTCTAGGCATATAAGCTTACGACATAAGTATGTCTGAGAATTGATACTAAATGGTGTGATCACCATAGTGTATGTTAGGTCAAGTAATAACTTGGCTGATTCTTTAACTAAAGGTCTTTCAAGAGATCTGGTGAGAAGTACATCTAGTGGGATGGGTTTGAAACCTTATTGTAACGCCCCAAATTTTCGGAGCGTTAATATCAAATTAACAGAGTCAGAAAAACCTTAAAATATCAAAAGTCTCCCCAAGTGGTCATTTAGAGTATCTACTAATCAATCCCAAAGATACATCAACATATGCCATAGCGGCCTAAAGCATTTAAGTGATCCCAATTACTCCGACACGAAGTTTCAAAATAAAATCTTAACAAAATCAAATTTTCTTAATTATTACATCTAAACATACTAATACAGACTCTGAGATAAATACCGCTATCTCTCAGTTACACAGCTAGCCCTATAATCCAATCACATCTACTGATCACCTAAAAGGAAAACAATAAGGGAGTGAGCCATGCCCAGTAAGGTCGCTCAAAGGACCAATCAAAAGGAATACAAAAATGTCTGAGAGACGAGATTACGGAGATACAGAATTTTAGCAGAACATATATCAGACTGAATTTCAAAATGCAAAAATATATCTTTATACGGAAACAGACACTAGAGAGCCATTCAGAATAAGGTCACACATGCCATCACTGACATGTGTAACCAGGTTCAGAAAATAAGATCGCGATCTCTAACTCATCCCGCTGAGTTAGCCCAAGTTCCAATCCACGTGGGTAAGTCAGAAATAGAAAAATCACATACACATGACATGGCTCATGAAAATTAGCAACGCACCGATTCAATAATTTATAGCGATTTAAGAAGCAATTTAGATAATGTGAACTAATGGGTGTCTTTCAAAAATTATACAATGTGTACAATATAAACGTAATAGAGACTTACAAATAATTCAAGTACGATAATTCTAACGATTCTAGAACTCATTCAAACATAGACTTAAATCGAAAAGGATAAAATGACGGACTCAATGAAAATTAATCCATTAAAAAAATGTAACACGAACGATCAAGAAGCTGACACAAAAAAAATAATACATATGAAACTACAATAACAAGGATATGTGGCATGTAGTATGCCACATGGGCAAGCCTTTCACGAAAGACTACAAATTCACATTCTGGTTGCATATTTCTCCTGTGAACAAGACAAGCCAAGAAAGAAAGGACAATCAAGTGCAGATCACATCATCCAAAGAAAGAAGAGTAGTCCATATACCCAGTAACATATACCGAAAACAATTGAAGGAGAACTGTCATGGCATGACAGTCGAGACAGAAGCAACATTGAAAATTTTTCAACGGAGACTGTAAGATGTGGCACGAAAATCAATACAGTAAGGAGGTCATGAATATTTAACCAAGACTATGTACTGATGGCATGAAATTCGAGATATCAGTACACAAGAATTTTAACCGATCACCATGATAGGACCGAAATCAAGACAGGCATATACATACACAATGACGGCACAGAAATCGAAGTAGCCAGATTTAGATGAATGATTGGTTCAACGCTGATTTAAAATTCAAAAATGGTAGACCCTTACCTCTAACTGTGCAACTCGACCCAAAACTTTGATCTTCTAATTCAATTGCATCAAAATCCCTAAAAATTAATATACCCAAAAACTATAATTAGGGTTCCAATAATAACAAAATTCATACGATTTCTACCACAAACCTCAATTTGATGCACGAAATAAATTCTTACCTCGAAGTAATGATCAAGATCTCAAGAGGCTCTTCCTAGAAATTCTCTAGAGACTTTTCTGAACTTACTTGTGTTCCCATGAGATATATATATATATATATATATATATATATATATATATATATATATATATATATATATACATCTAAATATGTGGGGTTTAACACTTATATATAGACCACCAGTAATGGAAACCCAACCATAAGCTAGTCTTATGGTTTAACGGGTAATAACAAGTTACTGATAGGTGGTTGAAGGAACGCTTAATTATTTGTCTAGTAACGCAATCCAAGATGTGAAAGTGCTGACTATTATGACATAGAGGGTGAGTTATAAACTCTTAATGAAGTTCAATTAATTTATGTATAAGTGTTCAAGTAACAGGAACATGGCTGGAACTTCACTTATATGAACATAAGGAGTGGGGCAAATGACTGTTTTAATGCATTATTTATTTGGTGAATTGCTCACTAAAATTGGATATAGTTATGTGTGCAACATATCTGGTTCTAATATCTATGAATCTAGGTTTAAGCTTAGGCCACCATGGATTTAATTAGAGCTTTGATGTGTTTGTACTAAGTAATGATTTAAATCGAGAGATACTTTTACTATGCATGACAATATCAGTACGTAATTGAGAATTGAACACAACAATCTAAGTGGAGGATTGTTAGTGTTGGTTATGGATTGTCATGTAATGTGTTTGTATTGTAAGAGAAGTTCAAGACCCAAAAGGTCTTGTTATTTGTCCCACATTGGAGAGAAAATAAACTTTCTCTCTCCTTATAAGCAAGCACATGGTACATAAGTTTGAATTATTTTGAAATATTTTGGAGGGAAGATTGGGAATGCTATTGTGCGGTGCACCGCACACCACACGCGCGCGCGTATGTAGTGCATTGTGTGTGCTTTAGTGGGCGCACTTTACACGCTTGCCGCGAGCGCGTATGGCGCGTTGATTTATATATGATCTAACGGCCATATTTTTACTAATTTTTGGAATTGTTTCTTTCAGTCATTTATTTTTAGTGACACTTTAGTGACTTCGAAAGTAATTTCGGAAAGGCACCAGAAATAACAGTTATTTCTAATTAGTTATATTCCTGCATGAAAGGATGGTTGTTAGTCCATATATACGATTCTGAAAATTCAAAATAAATTAATTCTTTTGTATTCCAACTTCTGAATCTCATATTTCTCAGTCATATATACAATTTCGAAGAGCAATTCTGAAACGGATCTTTAGAATTGTTATCTGCAGATTGTTGGTATGAGTAATCATGGAAGTGATTTGCCATTAATCCGGTAGCAAACTCAGAACGAGTGGGAGCAAATATCGCTTTAAAGACAGTGTCTTTAGCCGCGCCTCAAGCCATAGAATTTTCGTTTTCTTCTTCCATTCTGCAATTTTCTCTCCAACACCTACAACAAGGGTGCCAACAAGTGGAACTTGCCAACCAAGAGGTTCCTCCCAATCAGGAGAACAAAATCAAAATGGTGTCAACATCAGAATGTAAGACATTACCCATTAGCATGTACTACCAGCCATAGTTATTAAAGGCACAATTGCACCTAAGACACAAAGGTCCCTGGAGCCTAGGAGCATGCCTTTTCGAAGTGAGGCGCAAAATAAAAATAAATAGATATTAGTGCAATAAACCAGTAAAATCACGTAAAAAAATTCAGAACATGGAAATTTAGCAAATTTTGAACACTAGAAAAAGTTTCAGATCCTATAAGAAGTAGTTAGTCCTAAGTGAATATGATAACGCCATCCTCATCATTAGTGAAGGCTAAAGCAACAATGTTTTCCTCAAATGAGAATCGTAGGCTTCAAGTCTGGTAGCGATTCTTCCTCAATTTTTTCTTCTTTGTCTACAAAGTGAAGTAAAATAGTAGATTTACTTTAAAAAGAGTAACGATTGGAGACGAGATACTAGCACAATGAATAACAATATGACAATCAATTGATTAGGAATTTGGAGTTTTAGATTTTTTTTGTGGTTTAGATATTGATTTATTATGTTATGAAATTAAGAATAAACAATAATGAACGGTTGAGATGATGCCATGATGAAAAATAAAAAAAATTAGAATTTTTTAGCTTTTCTTTGCGCCTCCACCTCCGCCTTGCGCCCAGGCGCACAAAGCGCGAGCCTTTTCGAAGGGGCTGCACCTAGCCCTAGGTGAGGCACAGGGAGTGCTCCTTGAGCTTTGGCGCGCCTTTGATAACGCTGCTACCAGCCCATACAAGGACCCCCCCCCCCCCCAATTTAAGCAAGGTTGAAGATCGTTTATTTCGATAAAATGATGCTACGACATGGGGAGGTACTTGTGACGTGAAGTTGCAAAGAGGTGGGTAATTTGTCCCATGATAGCCAGTGATATTCACACATAACTGACTTAGAGTATTGGAGGTACAGAGAGAGAAACAATTAACAAGACTGCATTTTCCACTAGTCTTCTCCACTTTTTGAGTACGATTAGCATTTGTCCCACTCTTATAACTTGTAGTTTGTTTCTAAACCAGAGGTCATCATCAACAAAAGGTACATCCACTGTAGGGCTGCGACTTTGGATTGAGCTTTATGGTTTTAATCAACCCAACCCAAAAAATATTTTGAATTTTTGTCCAACCCAACCCACCTAAATATAAAGTGGGCTAGAATGGGCTAAGCTTATATAATAGTGGGTTATTTGGGTTGGACTTTTAAAACTCATTTAGAAAATAGTCACATTTTTTAACCACCACCGTCGCCGGCAGCAACCACCGCCACCCCCAGCTGCCAGTCATTGCTGGCCATCACCGCCACCAACCACCACCTCGCCTCCGGCGGCCATCATCGACCACTACGGTCGTGCGCTCCGCCGCCTACCATTGACGGCACCGCAGTACACTGCCCATCGCCAGCTACTGCCGCCGCGCATGTTGCCGACCATCGCCGTCGCTACCCGTTGCTGGCCACCACCGCAGCTGTCAGCCGCCGGCAACCACCACCTCGGCAGCTGCCGCCATCCCCGGCAACCACCATTCCACTTTTTATTTATCAAACATATTTGTTCTATTTTGATTGACCCATTGAAACTCAAAAAAGCCCACTAACCCAACCCAACTCAATCCAATTTATTCAATCTTTCTTGGGTTAAAGTTCATTGGGCTTTTAAAGCATATCGGTTGTCTTGGGTTAGGTAAAAAACCAACCGAGCCCATTTAAGTTAAACCCTTAATCCACCGTAGAAAAGGATCTTTTGTGGCAAAAAAAGAAGCACTACAAGCTGGAGTGTTCGAAGAGACCGACACACTTATTCAGGATGGAGGAAACCTTAGGGCTTGGCTTGGCCCTTCTCTGCTTAATAGCCTTAGGCTGAAGAACACTATAAGGTGCACTTAAAACATTTCCAGAAGCTAAAGCTGTTTAACAACAAAATCCATCCAACTCTTTATATTCCAAAGAAGAGCGTAACATTTTTGAAATCTTCTTACTACTTTTCATCCAAAACTTGCTTTTGAGCTTAAAGTTCAAAGATTTAGAAAGGCCCGTCGTGGCTGAGGTATCACTACCCTCATTCGGCAAAATCTTGCACTTTACTAACATTGGTAGCAAAATAGGCCTCAATGCTAAACAATCAATCCACTGTGGTTGTCAGTGTGAATGACTGAAACTTCCCCGTACCTTAGAAATATGCATTACTAGCATGAACATCTTTTTTGTGAATTTTTTTCCTCATTCGCGATTGTAATCTCCATATGGGCACTTGAAATGGGGAGAAATGTACCCACCCACGCCTTCCCTTCTTAACAAACAGGTGAGGGTACCAACGTCGCAGTGAATTGTCGTTAAGTACTTGAACTATGAATTTTAATATACTTAACTAATACCATAAAATTTTCAGGAGTCATAGTCATTAAACTCCAATGAAGAGAAGGAAAACCAAAACCAAAACCAAAGCACATACCTTGTTTAAGATAAGGGTAGCATCTAGCAAGAGCGGCAGAGAGAAATACAAGTATAAGCTGATTAGCGCTGTGTCAGATTTGTTCTAGTATGACGAGAGAACTTCTGAAAAGGACCAGACCAGATGCACCATTTATTTATTATCAATCTTCCATTCTGTTTTAGTTCGGGAACTGTTCTCCAATTACAAAGTTCACAATAGCAAGATAAGTGTTCTTGTAGCTCGCAGAAAAAGACGGATGGACTGAGCTTAGGAGTTCCAGATCAGAGAATCTTGAGGTCTAAATCCAACAAAGTCTATAAAACAAATATGGGTAGTGTAAGTCAAGAAGATTCGAGAGGATGCTGCATTGTTGTCGGCGGTGGCCACAAATATCACGAATGACTGACTACAAATCACGGATTCTGATGGCTTCATTTTCTAAGAAATCGATCTTCATTGCAAAGAAATCCTGGGTTGATACGGGTTTATACCAAAAGAATCAGCAACGTCATGGCCTATGCGAGGCTGATATGTAGATGAGAAATCAGCCAAAAAGACAAGTTTTAACTTGAGGTCAATTCGCTCCTGTACAAGTGAGGCAGGTTGGTGAGTTTCCATAAATCAAGGATGGCAATGCCTTAACAAGTTCTGAACATGGAAAAGACACATAACGCCTTCGCATAGGGCTTAAAGTTTTTTACTATGTTGCGTGTCGTCTACGAAGGAGTTGTTAAAAAACGTGGCAAAAGCGGGATGAAGCGTTTAGAAAGGTAAACTAGGGATATTCAGTCCCAGCACTTGGCAATGTAAGTTCACATAAGGGGACCTTAGTGAGAGCAGAATAGTAAAACATGCACGCCTATGCACGCGGCAGCTCTAGATTGAATCGTTCTGAAGGCTTGCTGTAAACAGAACAATAAGGCAGAACACCCAAAACAAACGGCAGCTCCAGATGAAATCGACCAGAGGCTAAATAATTATAACTACAGCTATAAATGCTTTAAATGTTGTGTGAATTAATGTTCATAAGCACCAAACACAAATTACCATATAACATATGTTATTCACATATTCATTTGACTTAAGTAAAATCTTGCAAACTGCTTCGGAAAAATTTCGGAAGGAAGACTTTAGGAGTCACCATCTTATTTAATTAAAAAGCAGGAAAATAAGAAAAACTTGAGAAAATGACTCTAAAATTATCCAAAGGACAACTGACCTATCAAAAACAGAGAAATGAGTTTAAGAACTAAGTTATACAACAAGAAGGTGTTAGGCACTCACCTTACCCTATTAGTCTCTACTTCATTTTTATTGATCTTTTTGGCCTTTTTAACATATGGGACATAAACATGCCTAAAAGTAAACCTAGAATTATATCTAATTTATTGGCTTGAACTTGACATCGGGGGTTGAGTAGCCTACATATCTAATTGGATTTACTAGAATCATAATCATCGTAGTTCGATTCTGATCCTAAATCTCAGTCTTTGACTCTTATAATGACTAGACTTTTCTAGTAAAATAGACTTACAACTCTATATTGACTACTCTTCTAGTGGTCTAGAATTCTAAATGAAATGAAAGACTTTGAATTCAAATTTTTATATTTTTTAACTGAGATCCGATCATGGGGAGGGAAAATAATCTAGACTCTCTAGTTTATGAATGAAAATATTGAAATAAAGGATAGCGCATCATACATTGATCTTGATTGTCCAATTGTTTGAACCGGAATCGATTTGACATAAAAAAAATCAAGAAAAACAATATGCCCGATTAAAAAATTACTTGTTTGGACCTGAATATGTTCTCAAACAAATTTCACTCCTTCTACAAAGTTGTATCTCTAAAAAACATACACAATTTAGGCTTTTGAATCACCTAAATTGGATATCCGCATGAACAAGTTAGGGCCAAAAAACTAGAAAGAAAATCTGCCCGATTTTAGAAAAAAAAATGTTATTATAAACCTAAAGAGGACATTAAATGAATTCAACTTCTTCTATAAAATTGTATCTCTAAAAACAAACGTGACTTATGCTTTTGAATCGCCTAAATTGAGCATTATATGAGTAGATTAGAGTCGGACAAATGAAAACCCCAGAAAAGGAATTTACTGACTAGAAAAAAAAAACCATTTTGAGAATGAAGAGATCTCAAATGGATTTGACTTCTCTTTAAATATGTAGCTCTTGAAAAAATACACGAAGGCTTTTGAATCGCCTAAATCGGATATCTTATGAGCAAATATTAGAGTTAGACAAATGAAAATCCTAGAAAGAGAAACTGTCGACTAAAAAAAACCCATTTTCGAGAATGAAGACTATCTCAAATGGATTCCCCTTCTTATATAAAGTTGTAGCTCTTCAAAAAGTACATGAATGAATCGCTAAAATGGGGTATCATATGAGTAGATCATGGTTAGTCAAAGTTTAGGAGTTTACTCAGTACGGGAATTCATGATTTCTAACCTAGCCACCTTTCTCCTATGGTTTTCCCTTTCCCTTCAAATCAGCAAAATGACCCATTTTATAGAGGTAAAGAATCCTAACTAGGTTAAACTTAATTGGACTGGGCTGCTAACTCGACTAGACACACAATTGGCCTGAACTGGACCACTGCACTTGACTACTAGACTGGATCAAATTAAATTAATTAAGTTATAATATAAGGCCTAACCCTTAAGTAATGAACCTAATTTATAATAAGCCCAATAATTATTTTAATTTAAAAAAACTACAAAAATGGGATCTCTACACTTAGGTTAAGGCAAAATATCAGGCCAGCTGTTTGTATCATCTAGGCAGTCCATAAAGTACATTCATCTTTGAATTAATTGCTTTGCACGTTCAAAGTATCATAATTACTACCTTATCGCTCAATTGCACCCACTATAAACATAAGCTGCCTTTATTCATTGTATATTTGTGCTTGGCCTAATTAAGAGTATGAGTAAATTAATTAGGCAAAAGCAACTGTAACCTAAACTAATACCGAAAAGTCCTAAAGCATTAGGCCAAAAAAGTCTAGATATATTCCCAACTCCTCATTCATCATTTGAAGAAATCAGAATAGACACTTACCGCAAAGAGCTAAACCATTTAAATTATTTAAGAGCTGTGTTTCACACGTTGTTCAGTCCCTAAACAATAATATGTTGTTAGCAACGTCATGCATATTATAGAGATCAAACTTGTCTCAATCATAAGTATGAAATTAAAAAATGGGTGTGTCAGGAGATGAGTACAAGGGCTACTAGCAAAACCTAGTGGCTCAGGCTGACTCAGCTCCACATGGAAAGCAGTGTATTCTTGTTATATATATATATATATATATATATATATATATATATATATATATATATATATATATATATATATATGTATATATATATATATATGACATCAGATAATTTGTATTTCTAGTGTTTATATGAGGCCAAAAGAATTGTTTATTTATTTAATTCATAAAAGTAACAGTTTGGAAGGAGGCACGCAAGAAAACGACCTCACCTCCTCAGATTCCATATAAATAATAAAAAGTGCACTTTTTTCCAGTGGAAGTAGAAAGAAATGAGTTCATTTTTTTTTTAATGGGAAGGAAAATGAAACTAGTAAATTGGATATTTTGTTTGGATAAGGTTTGATGGTGTCAATGTGTGTGGGTTGTAGGAGTTGGTATCTTGTGGGTCTAATGGAGACCGACATGATTTAGATATTACGTGTGTGTTTTGATATCTCGACATCGGTGACAAAGAAATATTAGTGTAACTCAGAATCAATGATTTCGACTAATAACCCGTAAAGATATTATTTATTTCAAGCTTATTTTTATCCTTTTCACATAGTCAATCATGGAGATATTTACATTTATAATCTTCAGAGCTGTTTGATAAAATTAAAATGTAAGTGTTAAGAAATTAATTGTTGAATTTTTAAACTGAAAATGTAGCGGCTAATTTTTACATCTATAACTGAACGTGCTTTAGTTATTCGTTGTATTGATATCTCATCGGTAATAAAAGAATATTGGGTGGTACAAGACCTATGAACCTGATCATTCAAGACCACTGAGTATATAGCGTAATACTCGTCAAGTCAGTGTAATGGCCCCATGAGGGAGGGGCGGGGGAGCTTATTTTCCGTTGAGATGTTTCAAACTTCGCATTAATTTTACTTCAAGTTTTTTTTTCCCTTCCCTTTTTTGCTATCCCCCTTCGCGCAAAATTAATCTCGAAGATTTTTACATTACGTATAATCTTAGTCAAAATTAAGTAACCGTGCCACTTACATTCTTTAGTCACTTAGAACTTTCATTAGCAATTATTGGTTTTAAAGTAAAGCACAAGCAATCAAAAATGAAAAGAAAAAAAAAAAGAAGATGAAAGTATCAGTTTCCTATTTTCTTACTCCGCAAGACAGATGCTCGAAGAATTCACACGAGTTCATAAGAGTAAATAATAATGGTTTTGAATAATCGGTCTCGACGATCTAATAGTACCGGATAAAGGGAGACTAATGCGGATGCTACAAGAATAATATTTAAACAAACGTAGAATTATTATGCTATATATTCGGCGATCATAAATCATCGCGAGTCCTAAACAACCCACGTCGAGGGTTCACGGCTCCTATCATGAAGCTGATATCACGAGACAAAAACACCTGCAAGATTGGTCCGTAATTACATATCCAGATATTATCCAAACATTATTACTTTTGATAAAATTGCTCCACACAATTGGCAGTTCAATTTAGAAATTCCGAAGGAAGTGGGGGAATCTTCTAATTAAGAGCATGAGAGCGCGTGAAAACCACATCATGTTGGATAATTTCTTTATCCCTTCTTGTTGTCCCTTTTGCAAAAGAAATATTACTGTCCAATGGCTACACATCCTTTGAGCTTATTGTTTGGCTTCCTTTTTTGTTATCATTGTCATGTTTTGATGAATGACAACAGTGAACACAAAAGGTCCTGATATACTAACTAACCCAATGCTTGCCAAGCAGATTCTTTGTGTTTTACGAATAGTTTGATTCTGTTATGACTATTGTGTCTTTATTAAGCGCCTCAAAGATAGGTATATGAGAGCGTTCTTATAGATTTTTGAGCCGGCTAGGTTGTAGAGTAACCTTCTATACGATAATCTACCAGATGAGGGTGTCATATGGAGTTATACGTCCCTTATTTGTCGCATTTATGTCTGCATATTAACTGTTACAACTTTTTCTCAGTATTCGTATATATTTATGTTTTTATTCTGGCCTAGAAAAGAAGAAGCTACAAACACTTGGGACCTCAGGCTATGGTCAACCTGTGCATTTTTTTTTGTAACTCATTCATCTTTCACTCCAAAGGAGACTCTAATTTATGACAACTACCTTGATAGATGGATCAATTTTAGCTTGATTATTTGATGTAGTTTATTTTTCATCAAACAAAGTTTATATTGTGTGTCCACCTTTTAGAACGAGGGGCCTAGAACTCTTAAGATGAGATTGGTGCGTCTATATTTTAGTGCATATGACGAAAGTGAAACTTACTTGAATTTGGTATGAAATAAATTGAATGCAAAGATTAAGAAATTATCCTGTTAGGGCGATGAAAGCTACGAAAATCCATCTCTCAATTCTTTCAGACCTTGTGAGGATGGATCCTCCAATAATCAAAGAGAAAAATCACCTATTGTCTATTCTAATACCTCTAGTGTGCTGTCTGAGCCAAACATTTTCATCTTTAGAATGAACACTGCCTAAATATTTTTTTTTCTCAAGATTCGATAAGGGAGTTTCTCGATGGATGATTGCAAGCAGAGACATTATCCAACGCACTCTCACCATGATTCGGAGAAGTCACAGTTCCCAAGCTATTACGAGCTGCATCCACTAGTCCAACATTTATCAAAGTAGCGTACAAGTCGAACTCATCAGCTTCATGAAACATTAAATTCAAGTACAACATACGTCCCACTAAAATGTACTCCATAAAAGAACAGATTCATCCTGTCGAATAACTTTTTTTTTATTCACAATTATTAACTTTGTTTCACTCCTAACCTCTATGCTTTTCAAATTCAAGTCCAAGTAAAGTTTTAATACAAAGAGACCGTACACATAGCAAGGGAAAATATATATTTTTGGTGTTTGCCAACCACGCGCTAAAAGTAGCGTGGAGCCAGAATTTCTGGGTCTCCCCTGCTGTACTGGATAAAGATCCCACCCTCCGTCCACCTCAATGCCCAACGCTAGACGGCTAGAGCCAGTTGACACCTCTCTCACACTCTCTCTCTCTCTTAAGTCCACGTTTCTCTCTCTAAAGGCTTGCACAGGTACGTGTCTACATAACATGCAATACGATAAAATGCTCGATACACCGGCCGTTATCCCAGCATAACCCAATGGGGGCTAACGAGTCGCTTCCGTCTGGACCCGACGACGGCCCAAACTCCAGGTCGGAGCCCAGGCTCGGCGACCTGCCGGAGAGCTGCATCGCCCTGGTCCTCTCCCATCTCGACCCCCCCGAGATCTGCAAGCTGGCCCGCCTGAACCGGGCCTTCCGGGCCGCCTCGGCCGCCGATTTCATCTGGCAGCCCAAGCTGCCGTCCAACTATAAGCATATCATCGAGAAGTTGCTCCATGGCGAGGGTGTGGTTACTTCGGGGAAGAAGGATGTTTATGCCAGGCTTTGCACCCCCATTTCTTTCGACGGTGGCACCAAGGTTCGTCTTTATTTTTTCAAGTCAATTACTCGCGCTCATTCTGTCGCTAAAAGTATTGTGTAAACGACAAGATAAAACAAGAAGCAGCGAACTGTGTATACAAATTTTAAGACGTGGGTATGAATGAAGGGTGATGCTAACGATCGCCGTTAGGGCACTATCGATGTGCAACAAATGGTACAGAGTACTAGTATTTTATAACGATAACGAACGAGTAATGCAAATATGATTAGTTTTATAATGTCAAGATTCGCCTTTAGAGTTTATTTTAACTATATATGTTATCGGAATCTAAATTGTGAAAACAAAAAATGTTCTTACGTATAGTTTTTTACCAGTATTAAAAACTTTTGTTCTGGGTCATTTTTAGAATGTCACGTATCATAAATTTTATAGATATGTAACTATGTAACCTAAAAATATGTAACTATTGACTTTTGCAAGCAATAATACAAGGACTTCTTTCATTAGTTGCAATCACTTTCTATTCTTCCAAATATACCCTTTATATTATTATTCAAACTAACGTATTTTCTTATTCGCCTTACACATTTAGCAAACTATTGTTGGTAATCATAAATCAAATAAAACTGCGAGACACAAAAATATGAAGATGAGATACTATGTTTTAACTATTTTGTTGTACTATTATTTACTTAACATTTCTTGCTAAGTGTCCTTATCACAGTATGTGAATATCTAGTAAACATAACCTCTCCATACTTGAGTAATTATAATTAAAAAAGCAACTTTGAATAATAAATATTTTATTTGCTAAATAAAACAAGCAAAAATACTACCCAACTTTTCAAATATTATTGATTTTCTCTAAGGATAAGAAGGTATAATAGACATGTTACGTTAATGAGTACTTAACATTTTCAAATGGAGTGAAATATCAAATTCCAGAGCAGAATTATTGAGCATCGGTTAAGGCTTAACAAGTGCACTTAGGATACCCGTTAGCATTTTCCATGAATGAATTATTAGTTAATAATTTGGAGAGTTTTACAGGAAATGTGGGTGGATAAGAGAACCGGAGGAGTTTGCTTGTCGATTTCATCGAAAGGGATGATGATCACGGGGATCGATGATCGGAGATACTGGAATCGGATTCCGACCAATGAATCTAGGTAAGTCATCTCTGTATATTTTATAAAACATTCCCAAGATATCTTAAAGACCACTACTTTTGGTCAGAGTTTAACCACCAAAGAAGTAAAATTTTGTGTTGACGCTAGAAGAATTGTCGCTGGATGTGAGATCAGCATTTTCATTGTTTGCGACAAAAATTGTACGTTTAATTGGAATGGGCAGAATGATGTAAAAGTTTCACCATTGGGACTAACCAAAGTGACCAAGAAAAAGTAACGCTGCCAACAACTATCTCAATATGCTACACATTTCCAAGTTTAATTCTTCTCTTTCTTTGTTGAGATTTTGGAGAAAATTTTTTGTGCATTTGAGCAAAGCAATCGGGTGCACTGCTTAATATTATGGTGCTAAACCAATCATTTTACCTTTCAGCAACAAATGGCTTATAAGCAGGTTACTATGCGTCTGTGCTCTAATGTTTTAGGGGCGACTTTCTTGGTTGTTTTCCTCGATCTCCCTTCAACACTTGGCTGGAAAATCTCTGCCTTTTGCAGCCTTTGTTATCGGAAATAAAAGTATATTACTTGTATTGTAGAAGGGCAAAGCTCAGCTGTCGAGTACAAGTGAACGTGCTTGAGTTCTGTTGCAGGCCTCGTGACCGCTTGATCCCGAGTTGCACGTTAATTCACTGTTAGAATGTCTTGAGCAAGGCTGGTCATAAGTTCCAGATTTCCAACTTAGCCTCTGAAAAAAACTGTTAACTAGAAGGAATAATTATTAATCTTTAGGATCCACAATTGACCGGGTTAGAGTAGATTGACATAGCCAGCGATGCTTTTGGATCAACCACTAGTTAGTTGTCTCTGTGTGAAAATTGACAGTAAGTTGCCCCACTGGCTACAGATTCTCAGAAAAGATCAAAATTGTAACCAAGACACACATTAGAAGATAAAACTCACTGTTTGTGGAGAGATTAAATTGGAATCTGTCTGGACCTTTGAGATATGATTGTGGTTAAGTCTATTAATTTTTTATGTATATTATATGGTTTCTGAGCATAGGTTGTTTTGAATTATATTTTGTAAATTTACTCCATACGCTTTTAATGATTTCAGGGTCGATTATATGCTGGTTTACAATCTCAGTTATGTGTTGAAATTGAAGTGCATATAGATGATCGACTTTCGTGGTCCCTTTTATTGCCATGCAGATTCCGGACAGTTGCATATCTTCAACAAATCTGGTGGCTCGAAGTAAACGGAGAGTTTGAATTCCAATTTCCAGCAGGGACATATAGCCTCCTGTTCAGACTCCAGCTTGGAAGGGTTGGCAAGAGACTGGGCCGACGGGGTTGCAGTTCAGAAAACATACATGGCTGGGACATAAAGCCTGTACATTTCCAGCTAACGACAACGGATGGTCAGCATGCAGTATCTAGGTGTTTTTTGGACAATCCAGGCAACTGGGAATACTACCATGTGGGAGATTTTGTTGTTAAGGAACCCAATGCGTTGACCAAGATCAAATTTTCTTTGACACAGATCGATTGCACTCATACTAAAGGCGGTCTTTGCGTAGATTCTGTTCTACTATGTCCCAGTCTTCTAGGGAAAACCTATGGATGATTACTGTAGGTGGTGAGATGTGTATATATAGATGTGTGCAACGGTACGCCAGTATGACAGCCACGGTAGTAGCTCCTAGTTGAGCCCGTCGTGTTGATAATTGGCGAAAGTGTTGACTTGCTCTATTTTATGCTATTGCCTGTCGACGTATTTTCGAGTCTTGTGAATTGTATTGCGAGGTGTTATTTGTACATAGATTCAGGTAATGATGCTTGGTTGGTATTTGAATACATGGAAACATGAGTTTTTGTTTGTTTTGTTTCCATGTGAAGATGCCACCTGCGATTGTCTGGATCATGAAGGTTTTCCTCAGTGCTTGCTTATTATCTTGAGGTTAGGTGATATGGGAGGCCATTTAGTTGTTCCTTCTTGTTGAAATGGTTGATATGCTATTCTCTTAGGATTTCAGGTTGCAACTCGGGGTCCCAATGCCATCCGTCTGGAAACGTGACGATCATTTCGTACTCAGTTGAGAACAAAAGAAATCTGAGTCGAGGCACAAGAAATCCAAGTCAGTGTACACGGTGACATGATAAGCCTATCCACATGCTTTGAATTTTGTAATGGCATGATGAGTTGACTAGATGTTGTATGCCCCCTGCTTCGTGCACAAACACCGAACGTGAAGGTTGTTCTCATCTTTGACAACATCTTCAAGTCTTACCAGCCTACCAGCATCGTCAAAATGACATTTTAACCATAGACAAGCTAAGGATTTATTCAGCCCCAGGTTTACGAAGAAAATTGAAAAGGAAGATTGATTCCGACTTCAAAACATCGAGGGATGATTCCAATAGAAGGAGGATAAAATTTACTCAAAGATACATCACAAACTAACTCCTAACTCACGAGTTTGGAAGAAGAATTCTTATGGGGTTTGACACATACTATCTATATCCCAAAATACTAGTCTATTCGTTTTTGTGATCACATCTCTCATCTCCTAAAATGAGTTCCTTTGCATTGCCCAGAGTAAGGCTGCAAGTCCGGTTGAGTTTTCATGGGTTTAATCAGCTCAGTTTAAGGAGAAATTAGCTTCTACCCAATCAACCCACTTAGTTATAAAATGGGTCGGGACGAGTTGATTCAATAATAAAGTGAGTTGTTTGGTTTTGGTTTAAAAGCTCTTTTATGTGAAAATTCATATATTATTGCTAAATTGTATATAGAAGAACCATCACCCGCCACCACCACATGCCATAGCACGACCATCTGCTGCCACCTACGTTGCCGGCCACCAACGCTAACAGTAGCACCGTCGACCTCTGCCACCTAAACTGCCATCTGTCGGCTGTCACGTTCACTCCTGACCGCCGCCTCGACTGCCGACATCAGTTCCTACCACAAGCTGCAATCTCCACTGCGGCCCTTCTCCTCCAAGGCTGACAGCCATCTCCTCTGTCATCCGCTGCCATACTCACTGTAACGCCCCGAACCCGAGAGTCCGAACACGTCCTTAAACCAAACTCAATCATGACCAAAACATAACAAAATTGTAGAGTAGAGCATCTAAAACACCATAACACAATTATCTGAATCTCAAATACTTAACTCCAAAATAGTTCAAAACTTATTACAATCTATGTCTAATCCGAATAATAACAATAAAAAGAACGAACTAAACTAAGAGTTTATCTAAATGGAATCAATAGTGTCTAATGCTCCCAATTGCTAACACCAAGTTTTGCTGCAGTACTAATATTTCACCATTCGTGCTGCTCTTGTCCTGGAAAAGGAAAGAAACAAAACAAAAGGGGTGAGCACGAATTGCCCAGTAAAAGATTTTACACCCGGAGGGCCAAAAAGACGAATACCAAATTTGAGTTGTCAAGTAGAACCAACAAATAAAAATTTAGATAATTTGATCGAATTTCACAAACAAATATCTAACGTTACCAAAAGATGGTAAATAACCAATAAGCCGAATTTCAAACACAATTCATCAAAACTTGTGGGTGTCACATACACAATTACTTATTATTAAGCATCACAAATCATGGTTAGACCATGTCGAATATCGCAACCGGCGCGTCACAAATAAGTCACGATAATTAAAAGTGACTTTCAAATACAAATATCACCCACAAAGTAATTTGATAAATATAGCGAATATGCATTCGAACTCCAAAAATAGTCATTGTAAACTCAAATCAAAGAGAACAAAAATATGAATTCAACGGAACCAGCTAAATCGGAGATCGGATAAGTGAGATATTGGAAAATGAAAATTTTAGATAAAAACTTAGGCCCCGTACGTTTATGTTATTCTGTACTCAAATTCTGTAATGATGACAAAAAGATGCTCTTTTTTTGTACTTTTATCATTTTGGATATTCATTTTGGATACAAAATCCAAATAGTAGCGAAAAGTGTTTTCACCTTTTTCCGAGAGTTGAATTCATGTCAGAGAAGAGAAGGGCCACCCCACTTCTGTTCGGTGCCCTTTCCCCTCTGAAGATATTCGCCCTTTCTCTCCTATACCTCTTCTCTCTTCCTCTTCCGTCCCGTACTCGCCGGCGGACCTGACTTCCCGGCCTCCAGCGGGATGTTCAGAATCTCCTTGCTCCCTCTCATCTTGAACGCAGCACCGTCGTACGCTCTTGCCGCCTCAACATCTGTATCGTACATCCCTAACCACAGCAGGTACCCCTTCTGCTCCCGGTCCCGGATCTCCACCGCAAACTTGCCCCACAGTCGCCTCTGAACCCCCCTGTAATGCCTTCCCACAGCCTTAGGATTGAAAACCATCTCCGGCCTACGTATACCCTGTTTTTTGTGTTGATCCAAAAGGGTGGGTGTCAGGTCAGGGAAGTGGGTGATTTCGGGCTTGGCTTCGTAATCTGAGAAGTCGAGTTCCAGAGTGGAGTAGATGGAATTTGAAGTGGGTGAGTCGGAGTGAATTGTGTTCCAAAGGAGGGAAGTGGAGTCGGACTCGGACGGTGATGAGTCGGAGCTAAGGGCCGATTGGATGTCGGAGACTGGGGAGGTGCAGCACGGGGAGCAGAGGCTGTTGATGAATGTGTCTGTCCAGGAGAAGTCTCCAAGGAGGTGTTGGCGTATGGAGTCCAATGATGGCAGTGATGGATTGAGAGTGTGGGAGGGAAGGGAAGGTCCATATATACACCTCCTATGCAGCTCGGGTAACAGTAATGAAAATGGTAAATATACAAAAACAATGACACAAAAAATGTGGTGAAAAAAATAAAAGTACACAATCATAATTTGTTATTGGATACAAAAATATTGAAAACGAAAACACAATATAAATACACAAAACAAAATGTGTAAACATACTGTCCTTAAACTTTTAAAAGAAAAAAGGGTCACCCCAGTGACACGTGGCATGTCCTTTATCTAAAACTCTTGAAATCTGAATGTATCATGGACAAAGGACAACTGTCTTTTTGGTTAAAGGAAATTACGGCCATCCCCGTTCTTCCAGAAAAACAATAAAAACTTGACTCTTCTTTAAATAAAATAAAAAGGGCGGTAGACTGATTTAAAAAGACCATTCCACTGTTGTTTTGTAACTTTGCCGCACAGGTTCTGACACAGGAAAAAAAGAAATCGACGTCGTAGCTTGTGTTTTTAAGTAAGGTAAAACTGTAAATAATATTTTAAACAATTTGAAAACAAAGATTGCCTTAAGAAAGAGACAGTACAGAAAAACTGTAAATAGACGACAATGACAGATTTGCGAAAAAACGCTAACAGATTTGTGGTAAGATATAAAAACCACGTTAACAGATTTGCGATAAAATATCGAAAGATAACAAAATTGAGAATCTAAAAATACGTGTATATTACAAATAAAAGAGAGCATAAAATTCCTTACCTCAAAAGTTGCGAATCTAACGTCGTGAATAATCTTTTTATCCTAAATCAATCACAACCCTTTTTATTTGAATACTTCAAAAAGATGCTCTTTTGTATCAAAATATCAAGACTCTTCTAACTCTTCTGTCTTCTTCCTCCTTTTATAGTTCACTAATTTAATTCTAATAGGACTTGAAGTCCCAATTCCTATTATAATTTTAACACAATTAAAAGTCATTATCACTAGTGTAATTACAACACAACTAAAAGTCCTTATTATTAATGCATTCACAATATAATTTCAAATTTTCTTTTTCTTTTTCTTAATATCTAATCTAACTACATTAGCCACTAAATATAAACAAAGACTAATTTCGTCACTAAAAGAGTTTCCAACCAAATTTTCTAAAGTCCATTAATTAACTCTAGATCAACACATATTATTATTATTATTATTATTATTATTATTATTATTATTATCATCATCATCATCATTACTCACATAACTAGCTGAAATTTGGGGTATTACACTGACGACCTCCGATTGTCGCCACCTGCTGCCTGAAAGTCACCACTGGGCAGTAACCATAGGCAAGCACCCTGCCGAGGGCAACCACACGCTGGCTGTCGCCTGTTACCACATCCGCGGGTTGGCAATATGCCGCCTCCTTTCGCCTAATGTTATCAAAGGCGCACCTAGGCACATGGTGTGCGCCTCGCCTAGGGCTAGGCCCAGCCCCTTCAGAAAGGCATGCGGGCCTAGACGCAAGGCAGTGGTAGAGCCACAAAAAAATAACCCAAAAATCTTAATTTTTTTATTTTTGCATCGTGGCGTCTTCTCAACCGTTCGTTGTCTTTGATTCTTTATTTCATAACATAATAAATTAATAGCTAAACCACAAAATACCAAATCCCCAATCAATCGAATATCTCGTTGTTGTTGATTTCTAGTGTCCTGTAGCCAATTGTTGCTCTCTTTCAAGTAAATTTACTCATTCACTTCACCTTGTAGAGGAAGAAGATGAAATTGAGGAAGAATCTCTACCAATATTGGAGTCTATGCTTCCTTTTTGAAGAAAGTATTATTACCTTACCCTCATTATTGATGAGGATGGCGTTGTCATCTTCACTTAAGATTAACTACTTCTCATTGGATTTGAAACTTTGTTAAATTGTCATGTTCTGAATTTTTTATGTGATTTTATTAGTTTAATGCACTAGAATCTATTTTATTTTTCTTTTGTACCTCACTTCGAAAAGGCTTGCACCTGCGCCTTACTTCTGAGCTCTTGGGACTCTTTGCATCTTAGTCCTTAATAACTATGCTCTCGCATATGCCACCTTCTGTAGTCACCAACCACCGATAGCCGCCACCTCTTGCCCCTGTTGCCACCTTCAACAACAGCCACCATAGGCCACCACCTTGCTGACAGTAGATGGACATTGGCCGTTGTCGGTCATCACCTCTGGCAGTCATTGACTACCGCTGCCACCTCCCGCTATCCGTTGCCACCACTGTTCAACCATCCGCTACAACTTTTATGGTTTGATTAATATAGCAAAAACTTATTCAAACCCAACCTAACCCAAGCAATACAATTTTTCCTTGGTTAAGTAGTTTGGATTTTAGAAGCACATAAATTTATTTGCTTATGGTAGAAATTCAACTCAACCCACTCAAATTGTACCCCTAAGTTAAGCGGAGCAATAATCTTTTACATGAAAAATACAGATATTTATGGACCCACCACCCTTACTATTTAAATAATAATTATTATCTTTCTCATGCATGTTGGATGATGTTATGTCAAGGCTATAAAGTTATAGACGCACCAAGAAAGGAATCAATCATCGCATTAATTTTTGACGTTTGCTAAAACATTATTGGATTATTATTGATCATTTAATGCGAAAGAAATGAACGCCGCTGGAGCGCTGTTATCAACAACTAACAACATACAAATACAAATTTTACTAACAATAATAACAACAGGATGAGCGTCACAGTCTCTGTATATCGCCATTGATACAGTTTCGCCAAACGGAGGTTTATCGGGAGTCTGTGTGGGCTTCTTCGTGCGCTTCGATTTTGTCAAACTGCACAAGGTCGAACAGAATCCTCCCTCTTTCTTCTTACACTTGTTCGTACCAGACATGTTTATTGTTGTTTCTGAAGAGAGAAAACTAACTGGCCTGAGTTGATGTTCAATCAATCCTGCGTATTTCGCATGTCACTCGCCTCTAATTGCTCAAATTGCCAGGGGTTTATCCAGGTTTTTTTTCTTTGTCCATACCCTACTGCGTGAAGTGGTCCTTAATTTTCACGTTTAGGTTAAGAATGTTAAGAGTTGGTCGGAATTAATGTACGATTGATCTTACGTATCGCGTGTCAGTTCAATCTAATTTCTCTAATTAGGTTATTGTAACTGGAATTCACCCGTACGTATTGGGTGCGTGGATTTTAACCATAAATTGGCAGTATTGTTGCACCCTCCGTGTCATTGAATTTCCTTCTTTCACTTTTTACGAAATCCTGGGATGGATTTTGGTACGTGTAAACATTGCATGCATTATGTTTGGCAAGTCAAGCCAGGATTACATGGAAAGTCGTTGTTTATATGTACTAAATCTCTGGTAGGAGTTCGTAAAATGTCAAATGGGGCAAATCCAAAATGGAGGGAGTATTTGTTACGCGAGGAGTAGACTCTCGGTTAATTATTCCTGGTCATTGGAGTTTCGTTTGGCCTATTGTCGCATTTTCGAAAATTCAATACCTTGCGTTGGAATAGACTTTTAGGGTTGTTACTTATTATAGTCTTTGTTGAGCTCAATCAATGCCATTGTGATCACACATCACACCGATTAGAATTATATGTACGCTATGTTTGGGTAATTTCTTCACTGTTCTTGTTTTTCCGATCTTTCAAAAATTGACAAAGATGCCCTTCCAGAGAAGATGGAACCGGCTACAAGCATGTTTGGATATTGATCTCCTAAACATGATAATTATGGTGGAATTGGATAGTAAGAAAATATACGCCAACGTTGCAACATTTGTGGTGTCAAGATTAGTGGGGTAAATTCCAAGAAGGTTTGGTAAAATTATGTGCAACCTATATTTGATTGGCATTTTGAATGAGGAGATTTGGTGTTTTCGAAAACAGAATTTGAGTTGTTGAACACAATTTCCCAGATTCGCAAAAGTGGAAACAAAGAATTATGGTCATTTTTGTCAAAATTCTCTGTGGTGCTACCTTGTGGAGCTCTAACTTTTGCAATTACAGTGTTAATGTAGGTTTGGAGGTTCGAACAGACTACAGGATTTTGGCTAAGGTTCTGCCTTGTTTCTTGAAATGGAGACTCGAATTGATTTCCTCCAATGGCTTGAAACCAACATGTCACTTAATATTCTGATGTATCTTGATGATCCGTCTGATCTCATTCGCGCTACATCCGTATCACGCTTCTGGCACCATTTTGGTTAGCTGCGAGTCTCGATTTATTGTTGTGTTGCTGCGCTCTACATATCTTGTTTCTTTTACTGTAACTTCTTACTTATTTTATGCATTTACGACCTATGCCGTGACAAAGGTATCTTACGATACAAGTACAAAAATGCATACTTCTATTTGACAACAATAAGAAAAAGTAGGCCCAGTTTGATTGTTTTCAGTTAAATTTTTGGTGCAGTTAAAGTTAAGCATTTTCCTTTTCTGTTTCTGGAATGATTTTGACGCAGGCTAATTGAGAACTTTCAAATCTTTACCCCTAATAAGAAATGGAAATTGGGAATGATTAAGTTGAAGAAGCTGCAATGATACAGAACATTCAATTAAACAAAACAAAGAATTGAAAGCGAAAAGAACTAGTAACTGAAAGGAGTATCTTTTAGTGCATATTGAATGCTGCTGATCTAAGATGACTATGTGCGATACTTTTGACATCGGTCTCCTTCTAAATGCCAAATGAAGCAAAATAATTTTTTCTTTCATAAAATTAGTTATAGAGCTTTTTACCTTTTTCAGTTTATGTTTCTTAGATTTATATATTAGTTGCTCTTTCCTGGTTTATCAAGTTTAGGTGATGGAAAAAGATAGTTGGAGCTTCTTTTTGTAAAGGTTCTAAGCAGGCTAACGTAATTGTACAAGTGTAGTAGACCTGTAGAGGGGCTGCATAGGATGTTGTGTAATTGGTTCTTGTTGACTTTACGTTTTGCAGTGATTGCAAATGGACTTTGTAAGCAGTTGTGTGTGAAATATTTTCCTCAGCTTGCCGTTGTTGCTGGTGTGGTTGAACCAAGCTCCAGAAAGGAATCAGTGGACATTGGATCTAGCACACGTATGGAATGGGAAGTTCTTGAAAGAGACCATAGAGCCTATACTTCCCTATTCCAAGCTCTTAAAGCATTTGCAGTTACTGATTGCATAGCGGATGCAGTCTGTGCTTCCAGCACGGACAGGTATCCAGATGAAAGTATTGCGAATACTCTGGATCCAAGGGAGAGATTTCTAGGGGGTTATTCCTATTGGTCAAGCAAAGGTCATAATGATCCTGATGTTCCTGAGAGTTTGATATATAGATTGAACGCTAGTTTTTGTATCATCACTGAGATCAACATCAGGCCTTTTCTGGGTAATTGTTTTTCCTTCCATTGATCTTTTGTATTTTTTCGTGCGGTTTTAACATTCGTAGTTGATGTCAAGATGTATGTTCTGTGCAGCCTATTTTCAGCCAGGCCTTCCAATATACTCAGCAAAGTCTCTGCGATTTCGAGTGGGTCATCTTAAATCCTCTACTGATGTCGAGAGTGATCCTGTGCAATTTCCAACGGAACAATGGGTTGACGACAAGTTTATATGGACTTACACTTCACAGGAGTTCCCAATGGCTCAGGTGAGCATACAAATTACAGGTATAAAATAATATGTACAAGTGTGCCTATCCAGAATGACACCGCATCTTTCAATACACTAATATGTATCTTGAGATGCGATACAATCATCTTTCGCAAGCCACCTGTACACTATATAAACATTTGCTTCACTTAATCTTATTTTATCTATTTTGTAACCATTTATTAATTAGAATTTAACCACTCAAAAGCACGTGATCAGTTTAGAATTTCCCGACTTGTAAAATGACGTAGAATGTGCTTCAGTTGTTTGCTTTTATATATCTCTTCAAAGTACTTCACGTCATATGCTAATTGGTTTTATTTTATGTATGAAATTTATGTTCTCTTTTATGTTTTGGTTTTTCTTCTAGCAGTCAATCAGTTAATGTGCCACTACTTATGCGAGTCCATTTTTTTTGTATCTTATTGCACAAGTAGAAAGAGTATTGTGGTACACAACATGATGCGAAAAACGAATTTCTCGATACATGATACTTATTTCGGCTTCAGTTTTCAATCCTGTGTAAAGTTCTTTGGATGAGAGATCCTTCTAGGTTTTCTAATAAAATTGTTCGAGTATGATGTTTTATTAGTTTTATTAGTTTTAAGAAGTGTGGCATCCTCGTGGATATGCTATTTTGTAGTCCATATAAGATTGTAATACGTACCTACCGATACGGACTCTCCTTCGATACATTTGGATTTGTCTCTGATATGCTCTTTTACATGTTCATGAGTGTTGATATGTTGGGATAAATGAGATGAGGCTGATATACGTTTGGTCTTGGTTGGAATTTCCCATGGTCTTTGCTTCATTGAGTTGTAGAGCCTCTCATGGTGGATTTTCTGTAGCACTGAAGATGACTGGTCATTTCAGTCATGATTAAAATCTCCGACTCTACCACATTTGTTTTATGTCAGCTGTATCCAGTAAGTATGTGGAAACTTTTCTGGCACCGGCCATCGGCCACAACCAAGGCGAATTAGTCATGTCACTGTATGGTGACATGGCATAGTTCTTAATAACCCACTTATGGAATCGATACAACTGTCTTTGTCGATGACTTGTGCGCCACATCTTTTTTTTTGCTCAGTCTCGATGAAATAGAGTTATTATTCGATAGTAGCAGAATACAGGGGTTTTATTAGCAGTCGTCGGTCCAGTGGTGCAGGGACTTGTAGTTTAGAGAAGAGGAGGGGGGTGCAGAGAAGGCGTTGGTGGGGCTGGCAATTGTAGGGTTTGTTGCGGGGGAGGAGCTATTGTAGCACCTAAAAACATTCATCGCACAAGAGAATGGGAAATATAGGGAAAAAAAAAACGACTTGTACATAGTGTGACAAGACAAGTACTTTAAGAAGAGTTGCCTGTGTTGTACACTGGATATTGGTAGTGCCTTTGTGATGGAGGGTGGATAAATGTAGGAACAGAGTAGGTGTTGCACATTGTTTTTTACATTTCACCCGTGCAAATTAAGCTTCATTTACAGAGTCGATATTGTCCCACCCGTGATTGAGTCCAGGGTTTAAGTATATAGTTAGGTTAGATTGTATTTAGAATAATTATCATATTAATAGGGTTTAATTAGAGTTTAGTTAGTGTTAATTAGGTTTACTTAGGAATGTGTTAGGGGTTAATCGAAAATTGGTAAGAGGAAGTATGTAAAACTCGTCACATGAGGGGTTTGAAATTTTCTGAAATTGCAATGTTTTGAAACTCAAAATAAAGTGGTCACTCTTTGGTTGCATTTGACAACCTTTCTTGTCCTCACTTTTTGATTTAGTTTTCTTCTATGTTACATGGACTCTTCAAAATGCGTGAAGTACCCGTGTCGGACACTTGACACTTGGACACGGGTATGGGATATGTGTCCGACACATCTCATAGGATGTGCCACTAAGAACCCCAGTGTTCTTTTAATTTGTTATTGCTTTGAGATGAGATTGGATTTCAGTTAAAACAATGTGGGACACTGAAAACACCATTTCATGTAAGGAGTAACTACAAAAATGGTAATAAATAGCAATATTTTGCCGTGTCCCCATGTCTTGGGTTTTGAAAATTAGACGAATCCGACACTTGGACACATATCCGATCCCGACACTCATATTGAGTCCATGTAACATAGGTTTTCTTTACCACCAGAAATTGTCTGATGCTGATTTCTGAGAAACTGAAAAGAAGATCCTGAAGCATGCGTTGTAGCGTATATCAATTTTCCCTTGTTTCATTGTTGTTTCAACTTCTTCTGCGTGGTTTCGAACAGTCTTGGCATTTCCCTCCACATGTACACCTTCATTTGCATCTCCTTCTTGTCGCTGAGCTCCATCTGAGGATAGGGGCAATGTACTCAATGACCCTATTCTTCCCCATCTCCTCCAAATCAGACCCTCGTGGTAAATTCTTGCTTCCTCTCCATACTCAAAACGTTCAGCTCATCATTACTATGATTTTTCGGGAAACTTTAGGAATTAGAGTTTATGAAATTTGAAGAAGGCCCAGATCAGCCACTAGGGGATTCTCAAAATTTTGAAGAGTTTTGACCAGTTTCAAAACTGTAAAGTGGTATGAGGCACACCCAATTGGTCGTGGGTAAAATTGAATAACAGACTGCCAGAATCTAAGAGCAGATGGTTGCCAACAGGCTAATAATCTTTAGCATCTAATGGGATAACTTTGGTTCATATTTTCTGCAGTTTTTCTCTATATGAAGCTAACATGTCCCGTCTTTTCCACAGCAGGACAATCACTTGCAGAAGTTCAAGCTTCCGGAACCTGTTCTTTGCATTGGTGGGTTTTTGCAAATTGAGCTGTTGGGTAGGGTCCAAAAACAAGAAACGGATGGCTTATTTTATATATGGTCAGTCCCATATTCTTGTTAATATTTCGATTCTATCTGTCTCGGTAGTTCAGTAAAGATTTACCATGGAGATCAGGATGTGGTCAGTTTGTACAACAGTGCTCTGGTGTCGGCTTGGAAAAGTTCTATATGAACCCACTTGTTAGGAGAAGTTCTTTTTGGTGGGGGCTTCCCATCCTTGCTAAGTGGATCATGTGCTATAAATGTCTGCACTGCCTGATCAAACTATTAGACAATTTTTGCGCACATTTTGCCAGTATTTGTAGCACTCTACTCTTAGTAGTGAGCCTTCATTAGCGTCACTACAGGCGACTTTCCCACCTAAGAATTTCTTTCATTGGATTCTGAGTGTCAATCTTTGTAATACCTGACAATGAGATGTATAGTTTTTGTCCAAGGGATTTCGAGTGAACATGCACCTTTAAAATGCTTTTATGACCAAAATGTTCTGTAGGCAATTGTGATTTTTTTCTTTCCTCCTGACACCTCTCATTTTGGCTTGCAGTGTATCTCATGTTCAAGTTATGGGGCAG
The DNA here is from genome assembly GCA_033070095.1 of Escallonia herrerae. Classification (NCBI taxonomy): domain Eukaryota; kingdom Viridiplantae; phylum Streptophyta; class Magnoliopsida; order Escalloniales; family Escalloniaceae; genus Escallonia; species Escallonia herrerae. Next base: position 265,287 of record JAVXUP010000189.1, read on the forward strand.
TCATTATTTCCTGCATTTGACGTTGAGATCCTCGAATCTTCTGGAACATTTTTGTTGAAGTACTACGCCAACGCTTTTTATGATGCCTTGCAAGGCTTGTCCGATTGTTCACCTTATGCAACCTCTACTGTTGCACCTGTAGCGTCACCGGAACAGAGGATATGGGTGGACGGTTTACTGGATTTTTTGATGCACAGAAATGAACCAGGTGCTGAACCTGCGGAATGGTTATCAGATGAGGACGATGAAGAATGGGATCCAATGGTTATCCATTGACTTGCTGTATTTCATTGCATATATGTATGTCCCTTTTCTTCGCCTGTCTAAGAGACATTTTTTACATGTGGCTTCGTTTTTTGGTTTAGCTTGTGAGCTTCTAAAACTGCTCCACATACGAGCTGGTTCTTGATGTAACTACTCTCTATTCTGTAGTCAGATTGCTACTGCTCACTATTTTGTCCTTCAAAATATATCCGCAACTGGGGAGTAGAGCCTGGTCTGCTCTCCCATGAGCTTGCTGGGTTACATCTCTTTTGATCTCACAGAATTCAAAAGTATATGAAATGTTCTGAACAACATATTTTGAAGGAGTCCTCGTATTACAGGCTCAAGGATCGGTTTCGGAAATTGGTATAATTCTTTTTCCAAGCTGTAGCCACCATTAAAACAAAAGGTTGTTCGGCTGGCCTTTGGGCTTGCTCTGCTACCTAGATGAGTTGCACAGAGCAGATCAACAGAGTTAGATAACTCCTGTAGAAGCTTCCAAACGAAAAGCTTAACTTCTTTTCACGGACTGGCTGTAAGCTTACCTTGCTTTGTGTCTCGTTTACGGAGAGTAGTTGATTAAAGCTTCAACGTCCTCTTTTTAACCCTTGAGGAAGAACACTAGCCCTGCACCGTGCACCAACGGATCACAAATAACATATTCTGCATGATTGTCGGAGCGCCGAAGGGGTTGATGGTAAGGCATGTTCTTCTCTTCTGGTAAATAACAAGGCGTTTGCAGATCAGCTCCGGCTGTTCCAGAATTTAACAAACTAGACACGGAGAACTATAAACCGTCCGCTGTAGACATGTTTCGCATCCTCGTAGCCTGGTACTTTTTGTGCAACGTCACGAAAGTTTTCGAGATTGACGTGCTACAGTTCACTCTACTCCGTTGGTTAAGAAGTGTTTTAGGACGTTCAAGTAGGTTTACCTTCTAGCGTGCGGAATGTTTTTGTTGCTTGGCGAGTACCAAGAATCTTGCTTGAATGTAGTGCCAAGGGCATTCTACAAGATTTAATGTAGATGCGCATGTATGTTTGCAGCATGTGAATTAGATTAGTGTCCCTTTCTCATGGTATCAGAGGGTATTCTTTCGGGTTAAGTTGAGAAACCCTATCGGAAGCCAAAACGGCGTTGAGAAACCCTATCGGAAGCCAAAACGGCCTTTGATGAGCTGCCAAATTTTGATTTTGTATCCGATTTTACACTTTTGTAAACATCATTCGACATGCCAATTTACTCTTGGCTTTACACTTCCATTACCGATTTTTACTATTCAATTATGGGAAATTCCAGAAAATGATGAATTACAGCCCTCGAAGCATAAATAAATCCAGTATTACCCTCATCCGGGTAACTGTGAAATCTCGAGCTTCAACTCAGGGTGACTATCACAACTCAAATCCATTAGCCGTCCAAATCCGTAAAGTTAAAACTTACCCAATTCCATCCATTAACTAAGGTCCTGTTTGAAAACCATTTAATTTTCGATTTTTTTTTCAGTTTTGTAAACTGGAGGAAAAAAACGCGTTTGCCACAAAGTTTTTAATTTTTTCTTCTTCAGTTTTGAATCAAAATTTTATAACATGACTTTTTTAAAACTTCCATTTGGAGTTTTGGATTTTCAGTTTTAGTTTTTATTTTGAGATCCCCCCCTCACCCCCCCCCCCCCACACACACAAAACCCCATCCATCACCGCTCGCCGCTGGCCCCGGCCCACCACTGCCCATCGGCCACCGCCACGGCCCACCACCACCACCAAAGAAAAAACTCAAAATAAAAACTGGGTAATAAAACACCGAAAATAAAAAATTCAAAATAAAAATTGGTTAATCAAACACTAATTTGTCTTTGTAAATTATAAAAACTAAATTGGTTTTTATTTTAATTTTTTAAAACAAAAAATAAAAATGAGAAATGATTTCAAACAGACCCTAAAGAGGTCTTTAGTGGGGCAATATCTTTTAAAGCTCAGGGTGGTAATCACAACTCAAATTAAAACCCATCCATTAACTAAATGGGGCAGTATCTTTTACAACGTAACAAACCACTGGTTAAATGGAATAAATGAATGCCCATCTATCCATGTCATTTAATTTGAATTAGTGAATTTAGAGTTAACAACTCCACGTCTCAGCCGAACGATAGGCACATCCCCACATGCCATTGCCGTGTTGCCATCCTCACCTGCCACCGACGCCACACCCATCTGCTATCACCATCCCAACTCCGCCGCCTTGGTCATAGGGCTGTAAATGAACCGAGCCGTTCACGAACGGCTCGTGGTTCGTTCTCTTTAAAACCTCGTTCGCGTTCGTTCATATAATATACGAACCGAATATGAACAAGTTTATAGAGCTCATATATTAAACGAGCCGAACATGAACACTCCAAAATGTTCGCAAACGTATTCGTGAACTACTCGTTTAAATAATAAATTAATTATAATATACTTAAAAATTAACATTCTCATAATTATATAAATTAATACTTTAAACTGAGGCCCTAAAGTTGCCCAAAACCCCAAGCCCATGGGATTAGCCCAATTTGTGAAGCCAAAATCTAAGAAACCCTAGAACTATATAAACTAAAACCTAACCTAAACACATACAAAGCACACACAGACGGCCGTCTGCTCACCATCCCTTTCCCGTCATACACACACACACACCCCTCACAAATCGCACTTACTCCACTCCACCCCGCCTCTCTCCCTCTCCCCCTCCCTCTCCACGCATGCACATCATGGCTTTAACGCCATCAACGACGCCGTCTCCAACTGTCTATGATGCCGTCATCGCATCTCTTCGAAGTTCGAGTCTCCCCGTCGCCGGCGAATGCATCATGCCATTTCTTTGTTTCCATCGCCAATAGATCAAGATCTCCAAGATCTTATTTAATTTGTAGTGTTTTATTCTGCATCCCTCTTGTATATTCTATAATATCGCTTTTAATTCATTTTAGCTTGATTAGATTGAAAGATTTGAGGATTTGAGGATTTCCTTTTTGCAGATTTAGGGATTTATTGGATGTTGAACTCAACACGAGCCGAGTTTCGGAACTCGAGTTCAACTCGTATTGTTAAACGAGTCAAGTAAGTCGAGCCCGAGTTCTTCAGTCACGAACTCGAGCCGAGTTCGAACATTGAATTTTTTTCTTTTAACGAACTCGAGCCGAGAGCGATGGTGGAAGTGGTGGTGACGGTGTTTGGTTGAGGTGGACGGTGGTTGGACTGTTAGGTGGTCGTGGTGCTGTTTGGTGAGGTGGAGGTCGTCCGTGGCCGTGGGGTTGACCGAGGACGACGCAGGGGAGAAGAGGCGCGGAGCAGCATGGCAGGAAGACAGTTTGAGAGAAGAGAGATGGCACGACAGGAAGAAGATCATATGAGAGAGCTAGTAACTGTAGGGTTTTTTGAGTATTTATAGCACTAGATGGATGATTGTGATTACATAGTAAATTAGGGTTATATTTAATTAAAACAGGGTGGGTTACGGGTCGAATATCAGGACATAATATCAAACCCAACTCGTACCCGCTGCAGGTAATTTTTTTTAACCCATCCCATAACCGGATCAAAGTCAAGATATCCCGCTCCTATCGGGTTGTGACGGTCCAGAGATCCACCAATTGCGGCTTCAATTGCCATCCCTAGTTGTTGTGGGGGTGGTAACAGTTCAGGGTGGTGGTGGTGGTTGTGGTTAATAAGCGAGTGAAGTGATGGTTGTTACATTGGGGTATTGAGATGGTGGTTACAAAAATGGCATCGTTGGTGGTTAGTGCAATGCCAGTTGGTGGTGCAGCGATGATTGTCTAAGCCATTGATGAAAATAAAGGTGGAGAGCGCGTAAATAATTTAGTTAAATGAGAATTGGCTATGGATCATTAGTCGATTAATGAATAGAACCAACCCATTTAAGAAATAACAAACATAGCCCATCACTAAATCGGTAATCTACCCATCTATACCCAACCCGCTAAACCCAACCCACACATTTTGCGACCTCTTTTAGCTCGGTACAGCACATTTTTGCTCTGCTTACATGCCCAAACTAATAAATTTACTTTAAAAGCATAATGGCATTTCCTTGTTCGAACAAAACTAAGACCTTTATGTATCACAAGAAATCTCGTACGGAATCTCAAACAAAAAGGAGAAAGGGACTAAGAATCCTCCACAGTAAGTGCATTTTACCGGCAGATAATCGTCACTAAATTATACTATGACAGCTACATTTTTAGCGACAATGGAATGGCAGCAACTCCTTTTCCAGAAAAAATGATGGATAAACCACAACCCCACCTTAAACAACTCCTATACTGACGGACAAACTGACGAAAGAGAGAAACAGGAGCAAAACAGTTTAAAAGAAGAAAATGCGATTGATCCCACCCAGCCTAACACACCACCCCCGAAATCAATTAGCCACATCGATGCAAACAAGTCATGATTAACTGAAGTTCAATAAGCAAAAAAAACCTAACTGGATGGCTGCAGGACTGAATTGGAGTTGTCACTAACATAAAGGAACCACGAACCACTAGCTTTTTCAGCTTACTTTCATATTCAGGCATCTATAACTCCCACAACGCTACCTTCTATTGCCAAAAAAGGGCTAGCGAAAAGCACAAGAGACTCGCGCCCAAGCAGAGCATGAAGAAGTGTGGAGGCCCAGGTGTGACTTCTAAAACCAACTATCTAAGACTAAAAATATCTGCAAAGCACAAGAAATCGCAAAGCACAACTAAGTATATTGCATTTACTAGAACTGTTTAAAAAGACCAAAAAGGTATCCACGGATCTATACGCTCAGTTTACAAAAACAAGGTCAACAGGATCTGAGACTTGAGCTTGATCTCCACCCCCATGAAATGTTATTGACAAGGCACTAGCAAATAGTTGTACCAACAATATCCATCCACGCCAAAAAAGGATCCAGAAAGAAAGCTAACCGATGCATAACGTGGATTTGCAGCCAATGGAATAAAATGGTGACTAATTACTGCTTTTATCATGAAGGTACTATATAACATGTATTATTACTACTGTAAGATTGTAAAATAACAGAATAAACTTCAAGATAAAGGTCCCTAAATAACATTAAAATCCCTGCTAAGCTGGCAAATTGCTCAAAAATCATACACCAACACAGATATACCTTACATTTCTGCATAATTATTTAAATGACATTGAAGCTTGTTGAGTACAACAGACTGCCTCCTTCAAGGTGTCTTGGACTTCAGTGGTGAGGGAAGCAACTGAAAGCAAAACAAGTACAAAAAATAAAACACTTGGAAAAACTCATACATGCCACTCCCATGCATGGTACAAATGCATCACTTATTTGGCGATAAATTATCAGACTAGTTTTAGATACCAAAAAACTTAACGTAGCTTTGAATAGTTTCTGCCTTGTATTCCGGCCTATCATGTCAAAATATTTGTACTGAGATTCGTTCTTTTTCTTCATGGAATACATGTTTCTTACTCACGAGAGAGATTAAAAGACAGCAATTAGTTAAAATCTTTTGCTTGACGGAGTATTTATAAGCACTTCGTTTTCATATACGGAACTGTAAACGAAATGGAAAAATGACTTTGAATGGAGAACTGTGGCAAGAAGTTGTAAGCACCTGATAACAAGAGATGAGGGAGCTAACAAATCCAAAGGCTCCTGTTACACGGGGATTGACTTTCTTGGGTGCCAATTGAAGCAGCCCAACAGCAACCACAATATCCATGGCCGCTTTTACCAGGGCTAATGACCTCTCATTTGACTTTTGAAGTTTAGCACGGTATTGGTCATTCTGCATTCAAAAACACATTGATGCACGCACAACAACAACTATTTTGAAGTGCACGCACAACAACTACCACAACATCTCAGGATATACAAACCTTGTACTTATCAGTATTCTTAAGATCCTTCTCCAACTTCCTCATTGATGCAGAAAGCCTCCCAAGCTCTCCAACCTGAAATTAGGGCATTAAAAACACAATTAATTTCATCTTGTAAACTGCTATATAACAAGTTTTTTAATACCAAGTCCACAGCAACACACCTCAACCAAGGTAGTAGAGATTGAAGCACCCATCCAACAGAACAGAGAAATCCTTCCAATTAGGTCTGCACGTTCTTTGTTCTATTATAAGACAAACAAATTTCTTAATTTCTTCCCATTAATTTTCCAAGAAGACTAAGATTACAAAAAAAAAGGGACTAAATGAGAAAAAAAATTCCCATACCTTGTAAATACCTGTCCTACCAAGCCAAACAATTTGATCCAGAAACAAGAAAGTTGACAATAATGCATTTTTGGACTGCAACAAGATTTGTGGTTAGAAATTTTGAAATAGATAGTCTTAGATTAAGCATTCAACGAGCAGTCCATTAATATACCTTTCCCAGCAAAACAAGAGGAAGGGGTGTGCCCTGGGGAGTTGGACTAATAAGACCATGCAGATCATTGACAAACTGCAAAGAGAATGAGCCATAAAATTTGGTCAAGAATAAAACTTAAAAATGATCTCTCTCAGCAAAACCACCAGTCACCTAAAAAGTGGCCAATGACAAGCCATGCATCTGGCGATATGAATAAGAAAACAGGGTGCACTATACAGAGTCGGATCTTATGAATGACGTCCTTGAAACTTGGATCTACAAACGCTATTCTGGCAAAATAAATCCCCCAAAACCACCTCCTCTAAAGCAAATGAACTTTTGGAAAGACCAGCTCATGGTCAACCATAAAGAATGACCCACCTTAAAAAGACGGAAAACTTTCCGCGCCAAGCTGGTTGACTTGTCAACATTTTGGGCTGTGCCAGGCTCTCCATTACTCAAGTATTTTGAACCATACTGGATTGCCCTGCATATCTTGTCCCTGGCTTCGGCTTTGTTTAGATATAAAACCACAAGAGCAAGTTCTGCTCTAGCTACATCTAGGGTACTCATAGTTTATCTTGAATGCACCTGAAGCGGTTAACCAACAAACATGTCACAATCATGCTAACTTCATGTAACATTAAACTTAGAATTTAACCTACCAAGAGTCAGCAGGAGCCAGGACAGTATGAATGTTCAAGCCGGAAGCATATTACAGCTTCAGATATTCAGTTATAGTTTTGCAGCAAGCTAAAGAAAAGAGGTTTCCTAAAGCTGCAGAGATAGCAATTTGACCCTTTTGAAGATATGTCATGGACTACTGGATTCAGCACGTGCTTATTAATATATAGAAACTCCTATGAAAAATAAAAGGAAAAAAAAAAGTGCATAGAGGAAAATGAAGCCCCAGATCAAAGAGAAGCACCTTAAGAGAGGTCCGTTAAGCCATTTCTAAAGTATTAAAAGCAAAGACAAACGTTGCCAACCACAACAGAGATGAAGACCATGTGAATAAAAAAGCGACTATACCATTGTCTCACTAGAGATGAAAACTAGAATGAAAAAATTAAGAAACAACTTGCTTAATAAGTGTGTAAAAAAGCTAAGCCTCCTCTATAAAGTTGAAGGCATGTCAACATCCTCTTATTCAGCATAGGCAGAACTGCTCTCAAAAAAAGGGCGTTTCGGACGCAATTTTCCATAAACTTGCCCTTTCTAGAATTATAAGCCAGTGACTAAATAACTAACTTCCTCCTAGTTTTTCTGCGATTTTTAACTTATCAGTACTAGTAAAATGTGATAACACCTAGTCTAATATGACTCTCTCACCACAGTACCCCACTCCCTAACCTCGGACCTACTCCTGCTCTCACCCCAAAACCCACTACACTAGTCAAGCACCCTGCTCCAGAACATCGCACCGGCAGCTACTCCCGCTCAGGCTTCGTGCAACCAAGCTTTTTACGCTTATCGCCAGGTCCTTGAGGAGTGTAAACAAAGGGGTAATTGAAATGTTACAAGCAATATAATTAAGCTAGCACAAACAAAATGGAGGCTTGAACACGGTAACTTTCTCTAACAGACTCAAACTATCTTGAGCGTTTCAGCTCCAGCTTCAACAATATGGAATAGATGTTAAATATTCATAGGGACCTATAAGATAAAAGTTATAACGAAAGCTTTTGAGGCAAGATAATGTGGAGCTGTCAAAAAGAGAAATTAGGTAATTGTACTTCATATATTAACAAAGTTAAGCACTCAAAAACACTTGCAGCCAAACTTGCAGAATGCGTATCCATTAGCAACCTTTATTTCTTGCACTTAAAAGTTACTAGCATGAAAGATATGCAGTCGCTGGTTCAGAATTTTCTACTCACCCCCATGATTGCTATTTGAGTTCAACTATGTTTACACGGTACTAAATCTATGTTCGAAATTCAAAGGAAAATCTAGAGGGAGAAGAAAATCAGATAGAGGTAAACAAAAAAAGAGCAGGGGCATCAATTTATCTAATTACCTCACGCAATGAACATAATCCACATAAAATAAAGCTAAAAAATTACATAAAAACTCGTTTTTGTTCACATTGGTCGATTTATTTGCAAGTGCAGGAACAAGAAAGCTACCCAGTTCAACAGAGTCACAAAATAATCAAAAAGAAAAACCAATCGATCAAAGAATCACTCTTTAAGCTTTCAAATAGATCAATAGCACAAAAAACAAATAACAGCCACGCGAAAAGAGAAAGTAAATAAGATCAGGCGAACATGGGCACTTAGTATCCAACAATCCATACATACCTGAAGAAAAGATGAATAAGCGAGAGAAGAAAAATGGGGTTCAGAAACACTGCGTGTATTCGTGCGTGTAAAGAGGAAAGGAGAGATTAATTGAGGGAGAGAGGTAGTACGGGGGGTGTGCCGGAAGGGGATGGGATTGGGATGCAGTGCCTGCCTCGATGTTCACAATAAATTTTCTCCACACCTTAAAAAAAAAAATTCAGCAGCGTCTGCTTTGTCTCAGTCTTTCATCGATGATATGATAAGGGCTTGTTTGGTCCGCTCTTTCCTCATACATACCAACAAAACAAACTCACTCAATTTGTTCTTTTCTGTATTTTCGTTTTTCCAATTACAAATTAATACATACTTTTTTTACTTCGCCACAAAAAAAAAAAGAGTGATGGAAATATTCATAATTATCAATATTGTATCGATATTCTAGCAGCAATGCTCATGACACACTTGCATTTTCATATGTCGTGCACGGTGTGTGTCACAAGCATGCAGTGCCTATGCACCATTCTTAAAGCACCATATATATATATATATATATATGGGAGCTGAACCGTTAATAGCACTAGCAAAATAGGAGAAATTGCTAGCACGATCTGGCCGTCCACGCGCGATCTGTGAACGGTCCAGATTTTGTTTTTGCTTTTTTTAAGTCCGTCCGCTACATAATGTAGCGGACAATTTTTTGACAAAAATACCCTCCAGTTATATCCGCTACATTATGTAGCGGACAAAGACGGTACTTTTTTTCTGACTCCTTTGTCAGATTAATTTTCTGACATGTCTAGTGTCCGCTACATTATGTAGCGGACAATTTTTTGACATAAATAGCCTCCAACTTCGTCCACTATATAATGTAGCGGACATGACAGAGGCACACTTCTTTTTCTCTCCTGACATGTCTGACCTCATCTCCCCTCCTTTCTTCTTCTTTTTCTTCTCTCTCTCTCTCTCTCTCTCTCTCCATCCTCCTTGCAGTAACGACAACGGCCCACAACACGGCCGAGCTCGACTCCGGCGTAGCCGCAGCAAAGGCCTTCGCCTCCTCCCCGAGCTTCGACCACCACAGCCAACACTCCCACGAAGACGCGCCCCCGCCACGCGCCTGCTTCATGTACAACTCTGCCCTAGCAACGAGGATGCCGCCATTGCCTAATTCTCTTCTCTTTCTCCTTTTTTTTGTTGAAAGGTTGAGTTATTGTGTTTGTATTGCTGCTCCGGCAGCTTCACAGTGAAGGCGGTGGTTTTGTGGTGCCTGGGCCTGTGGAAAATTGTGTTGAGAGCACTGGTGGTTGGGCCGATTGGCGCTCGTGGTGCGCCGATTGGAGTTGGTGGTGCGCCGATTGCCTGGTAATGACGGTGATGGGATGGCATGACACGGGTTGGACAGTCTCAGTGCCGTCAGAGAAGAGCTCCTCGGCCGGCAAAGGTTTGAGTGCAAAATTGATGGCGACAGTTTGGACGATGGTGGTTGGGTGCGGCGACAGTTTAGCTGTGGCGATTGGGAGCATGGGCGATTGGATCATGGTGGTGGGTTGATGGCAGTTTAATGGTGGGTGGGCAATAGCAATTTGATTGGTTGTGGTTTGGATTGTCGTGGTTGGTGGCGGCGGCGGCGGCGACGATCTGACAGTGGTGGTCGGTGACGGTGGTGTTGGGTATTGCATTGCACATTTTGCACTGGAAGGAAAAGGCCAATTCTTGGAGCTGAGAAGGAAAGAAAGAAAGCGAAGGAGACTGAGATGGAAAAGACAAGTGCAGTACAGTCGTCCGCTACATAATGTAGCGGACATCAAACATGTCTGAAAATTAATCTGACAAAGGAGAGAGAAAGAGTCAGAAAAAAAAAAAAAAAACCGCCTCTGTCCGCTACATAATGTAGCGGACGGAGCTAGAGGGTATTTTTGTCAAAAAATTGTCCGCTACATTATGTAGCGGACGGACTTAAAAAACGCAAAAAAAATATCTGGACCGTCCACAGATCCCGCGTGGACGACCAGATCGCGCTAGCAACTTAACTCAGTTTGCTAGCGCTCTCAACGGATCAGCTCCCTATATATATATATATATATATATATATATATATATATATATATATATATATATATATATATCGTATTGATATAAAAAAATATCAGTTGGTATGTACTACTTTTACCTTCTATTAGTATATTAACTTTTTATATTTTATACCAGTCAAAATATTGTTTCATACCGGTCGTAATGGCCAATACAAGTAATACTGTCTGAAAATTATGTACTGGCCGAAATAATGTGTTTTGTACCGATTTTTAAAAAAGTGTAAAGACTAAATAGGCAAAAATCCTAAGTTTCATTATATTGTTCAAAGCCTCTGCAGTTTCTTTTAAGTTACAGCTTGCCTCTTTTCATCGTAATTTACTCTCTTCAATCTTCATAGCAATTTTAAATTTGTTTTTAATTTTCTCTTAGTTTTTCATTAAATTCTTTCGTCTAACGATACGATGTACTCTTTTCACACACACACACACACACACATGTATATGCACGCGCGCACATACACGCACAAAACTTATTCTTGAATAAACAATTTATTCTTCTATAAATAATGAGATAGTTGAAAATGAGAGTAAATCAATTGAATAAGCAGTCTGTTTCTAACGTCAATATTAAGAACAAATGGCTTTATCTAAAGAAGCAGCTTTCACAGGAATATAAATGCCAGATAATTTTGATTGTTATATGGTTCTTTAGTCTCGATGGTGAGTGAGTATCATGTGCATATATAATTGATGGAAAATTCAAGACTGTACCGAGAGGGTACCGGTACCAGTATGTATCGTTTCAACAAAAAAATGATACATACTTCGATATGATATTTATAACTATGAAAACATTGGAACAAAAGCCTTTCTTTGAAATCAAGTGTCACAAGTATCATATTTCAAGTAGGCGGTGCACTTTGTAATTAGATTCAATGAAGTAAAGTGAACGATTCTTCGTATAATCTTGGATGCAATAGCAACATTTAACCACCTTAATGTCCTACCTAGTAACAAGCTTATGCTACTGAAATCGACTACAAGTACATACTTGGCACCGATTGCAGCCAGGGGGACGGTTTATCACGACTTCATTGATCACTATAACGGCTACCAAGGAAAATCGCAACGAAGTCACAAAAGTCAAAGATAATGTCACTGATGCGAACATGACAGCACATAGCAATACTCGGCAAATACAGTAAAATATTTGTGACAGATATAAATACGCAAGGATTGAACAAAATCATGTTGAAGCCCAACAAATTGAGACGGTTTGTAACAATAAGCATCTCGACGTCAGAGTAAGCATTGGCAATTCAAGCCCTTGTCATGCCTCTCTCTCTCTCTTGTCTGCTTGAATGGTCACGCTCTTCTTAGTTAAATCTCCTTTTTATACCTAGTTAGTTAAATCTCCTTTTTATACCTAGGGTCTGTTTGAAATCACTTATAATTTTGATTTTCAGTTTTCAAAAAAATAAAAATCAAAACCAATTAAGTTTTATTTTTTTACCGAAATAAATGAGTGCTTTATTATCTAATTTTTATTTGGAGTTCTTTTCTTTTGAGTGTTTGATTAGCCAATTTTTATTTTGAGTTTTTTCTTTGGAGGTGATGATGGCGGTGGTAGTCACCGCGGCGGGGTCAGGCCGGGACCAGGGGTGGTGGGGGGAGGGGTGGCAGTGGCAGTGGCAGTGGCAGGGGCAGGGGCGCGGTGTGGTGGCGCCAGTGGTCGCAGCAATGGCCGCGATGGCGGCGGTCTCAAAATAAGAACTAAATCTGGAAACCTAAAACTTCAAAATGTTAGGCTTCAAAAACAGTTTTGTTTTAAAAACTGATTTTCAAAACTGAAGGAAAAAAAAAAAGGAATGTGTGCCAAACACATTTTTCTCTCCAGTTTACAAAACTGGATAAAAAACTGAAAACTTAAATGTTATCAAACGCTACCTAAATTGTTAAATTTTTTGTTTCTTATTTTTATTCCCAATTTACTCTTTTATTTTTTGTTTTCTTAGTTTTTGGGTCATTTCTCTCTCAGCTAGCTATATCTGCCTCTGAGCTTGTAGAAAAGACTAATTCTTCACAAGTTGTTAATACATAGCACAAGCTAAATTAAATGTGGCGTCCAAAACAGTTTTTATTTCTAGTTTTAGAACCTGAAAGAAAAATGACGTTTAGCCCACATTTTTAGTTTTTTTCTTCCTTCAGTTTTTGAAACCAGTTTTTAACATGGAATTTTTTTTTAAAACTCCATATTGGAACTTTCAGTTCTAGATTTTCTTTTGAGATCTACGCAGTTGGAAGCAGTTCAATACTCTTCTTCCTTTCATCTTCATCACTAACTCTATCACCGCCAAATATCAAAATTACTAACACCACCAACCATTATAGCTACTAACGACCACCACCACTGACCAACACCGTTCGGACATCCAACCCACTAAAAGTGGTCACACCACCACTCTTCATGAGTCTGAATCCACCATTATACTAACCACTGGTGTCCCTACAACAAACATCACCACTGACTAACACTGCCTCTAAACGTGCAGACAAAACTTCATTTCGTGACTAACTGTTAATACATACTACAAGCTAAACTAACTAATACCGGATATGATTAGCAGAAAAAGGTTGTTAGGGTGCGACAACGATAGGCTAACCTAGATATTATACATCTTTCATTCTTGAAACTAAGTACTCCATCCTTCATGAAGCGGTTTTACTCTTTTTTTTCTATATTTTGTCTTAAATTAGTATGGATTATGTTCCATGTTTCTTTTCGTTACTATTTATGCATTTTTCTTTTGGAACAAAAAGAATACTTGGTTAGCTAGCACTTGTCAGTTTGTATGAGATACATAATCAATATGCACAATTGAAGTTGTTGTTGCTAAAAACTGGATCGGGAACTTCAGCCAAAGAATGGACCTGCTGACTGAACACGGAATGACCGCCGGGTGGGGTTTCGGTGGAGGAACTTTTCGATACTTAAGTAAGAGCGCAGTTAACAATGTATTACTCTGAGAAAGCAGTAAGATGCAGTGTATACGTGTATGTGATTCCATACTAGGGGGTAGCCCTCTTTATATAGTCGCAGGTGGAAGACTCCCAATAGGTTTGTGAGTCATGATGGCTGGACCTTGAGCCATTTCAATGTATTCGAATCCTTGGGGATCACGTCACTATCCTTGATGATTGAGTTAGAATTTTTTTAGGATTCTACCCGTACCAATATAGCAAGTACTGAATCTCTAACTTGTCCATGGTTAACCATGAATCATAACTGTCATGTGTCCTTTACTTATTAGAGGCGTATTTTCAACTATATCAGAAGTATAAGCATTAAAATAAAATAATGTAGGATTTAAAACAAAATAAAATGACATAAAAGCCAGAATCTGAAACGATTTGTTTTGGTCGATAACTTTAACATTATTTGATCGCATTATCAAACGTTGACACTTAATCGAATGCTTGAAAATGTTTTGACACGAGTCCAAGTGAATATGACATCTTTAAAGATAAAAATACAATGTTAAGCATATGTGAACCTTAATAATGATGCATATTATTAATCTCGCAAACTTATGACACACATAAGACATGAGATCAAGATCGAAGTTTTACCAAACAAAAAAAAATACGAATATCTTTTACAAGAGAATGTAAACCAATAAAGTAGCAAATAGATCTTTATCCGCAGATTTAGGTTTTTTTCGTTTTCAATAAAGCAAAAACCTTAACCTTTTCCTTTTCATTTCTATCTGTTAGCTAGAGAATTCTAAATCTATGTGCTTTCACACACAATACAGATAGTAGGAAGTAAAATTGGAATAGAAAAGTACCAAGATATGCAACCCACAGACGACACGATGATTTGATAAACCCACTTCGACAAGCCTAAGAAACTTACAAGAGCATTGTACTACCTTGCTTGTGTTCATCACGGCACAAGTCAACCTGCACTCTAGGGCACTGGCACCCCGCCACCTACTTGCCGAAAGGAGTCAACCATTACAACTTTAGTGACTTCAGTACGACAACCCCAATAGAGAATATTTACAACCAAAACTCTCACAAGTCTCACTCTCATCTTTTCAATGATACTAAATTTAGAGCTCTTTCTTGAAGATTCTTGGCAGTAAGCTCTTGAATGATTCTTCATTGTAGGCCTGCATTGCATAAATAAGAGGATAGACAAGTAGAAACCATGTATAGTACTTTTGTATCGCCCTCGTGTTTCTACGTCATTCCCTGACTTAGAAATGAACAAAGAGTGTGTAAATCTATATCTATACTACTTATAAAAGTGTGGATATGTGTAAATCATTTTTGGACAAAAATATCCCTATAATTTTTTTAAATGGCATGATTGACCTTGGTTGTAAATCTTCATTAACTAATGTTATGGCCCGCAAAAAACTCTTCACCTCTCCATGCTAGATGCATGGTTCCTCTCTCTTAAAGTCAATTGTCAAATGCTAGATGCATGCGTGAGCATTCTCCCTAAATTATAAACATGTGTTATATTTATACTCTCTATAGCTTGATTTAATTGATTTGATTCTGTTATTCAACTGTAAATTTGAATTACACCTCAATTCAACCTCTTCTCTGCATCTCACATATCTAAAAGTAGACTTGCCAAAAAATATATAACTCATTGCTACCTTTTACCTTTATAAAAGGGCTATAAAACCTTAAAAAGTTTATCATTCCATAACCTAATGAAAGTAGTAACATCCTCTTGAATGTACATTAATGTTATTATGATCTAAACAATTTTAACTCAACAATTATATTAATTATCAAGGTTTTTAACTTGTGACTATAAAAGAACTTTACCTAATTATTTGTGTGGGAATATATGGCACTCCTTTACCAATAAGCAAGATAAATGCATCTTAATTTAAACTTAAAAAAGTCATTAATAGAAAGAAAGATTATCATCTTCGTTTTATTTTGACAAACATCTTGATCAAAATTAATTCAACTTTAAAAGTTTTGAGTAGAATACTAGCAACATTATATCAGCGTTGACCTTGATAGAAAATGATGACTCACCATGTTTCAAGAACCAAAGTGAGACTATCCTTAAAGTAGGTCTTAGTCCTGATCATATTTTTTATGTCTAAAGCAAGCGACCAAAAAGTACGCCAAATTTACCTAGATTGCATTACTGAGTTGAAGCATTTTATCCATTGTAAAGCAATTTACCCTTTTTTTTTCTTATGTCTAAAGCAATTAAAGAGAAAATATGTTTTGAATATGCAAAGTGTTGTATATTCATAACGTTGTCGTTATAGTAGAGTACCAAGCTTAATTTCAAGGTAAGAATTTTGTGTGTCACACATCCTGACTTTGAGATTTTTTGTTAATGAGCAAAAGTAATATCTACAGCTCTTGCTCACAGAATGAAGACATAATTTTTTTTTTTTGAAATGAGTATACGCTTAAATGATTTTCACAATGTCGTCTAAAAGCAAGCTCCATAATTTCCATTTAATGAATCTCACTGTAATCTATTTGTAACTTTGTTCCTTTCTTGATACCTCTTGATTAACCTATTCCTAGCATAAAAATATTATGTTACATTAATAATTTGATTAGGAGATTATCCGATTCACAAATGAAGGGGAGTATCGCACTGGCACAATTGGTAAGTGGTGGATCTAATCAACGAATTTGAGTAAGCAAAGCTATTGAATCAAGAGGAGAATACAATGAAAGAAAATTGAGCCAGTTACAACTTAAAGAGAGTTTTGACGAGATTAAAATAGTTTTTTCGTTGTGATAAAATCAATAATTTCTTTGTCTAGCACTTAGTAGCATTTAATATGATGGTAATCTACGAGTGATTGTCTATATATTTGTTGTTGGCATGTTTTATATAAGCAGAACGCTTAGCAGAATGACATGATAAATATAATGAATATAGTTCATTAGATTTAAATTGCACGAACTATGTGAAGATTATATGAAGACTTGTAGGTTTGCACTTGTCATCTGAATATGTTGGCAAACTTGAGTTTTAAACTCTAAGTCGGAATAAACTACATTATTCAAACGTAAAATACATTTTCTTCGATACAAATTTTCTCTTCATGGAACAATATTACAGATGTTTTAGAGCCTTTGGTGCTTATACCATGAAATAAAGCATAGCAAAAGTAAGATCCTAAAAGTAATATCATAGTCATGTTTGTTCGCTTTTACAAATAAATATGATTTCACATAAAGGTAATCTAACGTCATTTTCTGCGAGGGTATACATTTACGTGCATCGCACGTGCTTTCATCCAGTGTAGTAAAAGGTCAAACTAGCCATCAAGGAGGTCAAAATGTTAATTATGCTCGCTTAAAATGACGAAGTTTTTTCGCGTCGGGCAGATATCTCCTAATTACAACTAACTAGACCAGCTACGGTCGCACCTTCTAAAGGGACACTGGTAGTAACTCCAGTAGCAACCTCTAGGTTCGGTAGCAACTTTTAATCCTGCACACCTTTCGTAGTTTTGACATTTTTCCCCTGCAGATATATTGGATTGATACATTTCGAGAGGTAGAAGAGAGATCATTCCATGGATATGCGATTTGACCTCTGATTTATCCTAGAGAATTTCATATTAAACATCTTAAAGCGTTCTTTGCAGTTCTCTAAATCATTGGCTTATGATCTTTGCATTCAAGTATTCTTCACCATCACTCTTGATTATTCTCCTTTATTCTTGGTTAAATGCGTGATCTGTGGTAACAAGCATCGCATCTATGATAAATAAACTTAATCCACACATTAGTAACATGATTAATGTGTCGTTATGATGCTTTGGAAGCTATTTCAGCTTGTTCGGATAATAAACCCCGTTGGACGTTGGCGCTAACTCGTGTCAAAATCTTGAATGTTTTAAAAGGTTAAAGAGTACCGTTACATTCGCGGCATATTTGGTTTGACAAAATTGTTAGCACTTTGTGATCCAAGCTATTTATTACATCAACTGTTGGAAATAATCCATTAAAATAAAATCTTTTTGTTAAGCAAGTACTTGAAATGAAAAAAGACAATACAAGTAAACAATTACCTCGATTGCCTTTTTGGAACATAAAACTTACCAAACGAAGTATCCTTAATCTCGAGTACCTCAGATGATAGGTAATAAGTTAACAGCTAGGATGAGGCGCGGACTAGGTCGCTCTCTTTAAGACGATTCGCGCCCCTTCGGATAATTACCGATGCAGCAAGGTTTCGACGCGTCGCCTCCAGGATACAACAGCCCAGCTTATAACTGTAGCTCCATTCGCATTTTCTGCACTATCGAATGAAGCAGAAGCTTCACTCAACACCCTTCTTTGCCCAAATTATTTTTCAAAATAAACGAAACTCAAGTGTATATATATAGTGGCAATGATACACTTCCTTTCAACACATCACATAAGATGATAAGCTAGTCATCAAGATGATACCACTAAAGAGAGGTGTTGTTCGTAACCCATGAAGGAAAAGCCAAAGAAAAAGGAGGGTTCTTGAACAATGTGGTGACACAAACTTGTATGGTGAAAGTATAATTGTCACTCACCACACACCATCCACTATACAATATACACATATATATAGTAGCTTTAAAATGTAACTCATGACCATTAAGTTTTTCATTAAAATGTAGGTTACAAAAAGTTATAAGGATTAATTTAAAGCCACTAAAATGTAATAAAAACATACTATTAAAAATATTATAATGAGGTGTTATGGCTCATCATAATATATTATAATGAGGCACTTAAACCAATATTTTTTATTTTTATTAAAATACTCCAACAATCCCCCACTTATTTTAATAAAAATAGACATAACCTTATTTGGGCAAAGATAGAACATCATGCATCATGAAAGTGGCACTGCCTTGAAACCTTCACTTAGTGTTTCAGCAATTCCCGTGCTAGAGTCAAAGTGGCTCAGCCTTGAAACGATGACTACTTGAGGGCACGTAGAATTGTGTCACACGCATGACATTCCAGGTGTTCTCGACCAAGCTTCTCAAGCCAGCACGTTATGGCCATGTGCTTTATCCCAGCTTTCATGAGTGCTCTAGAGAATCAGCCCAATTCTCATAGGAAGCGGCCTCACTTCCACACTCATATAGGTGAGTCTATCAAGGATGCTCTCGTAACTAATACATCCCACCCGTATGGGCTATAGAACTCATTAAGAGATTATAAATAATCTCAACCTCCAATATCGTTACGAGAACATGTACTTACACCATAGGGAGGGACAATATGTCATGAGACAAGAATAGTACATGTATAATCACAAGTCACTCTATAATTCGTTGGTCTCCTTGCCTAGTTCTTGGGATCTCCAGTCCCTAGGAGGTTGTATCCTTATAGGTGACTTATACAATTTTGGGCTTAAGTCCCATCCCCCTCGATGTATATCAGACCTTTGCCTCTAGCTAGAGTTTCATAATTTTCACATAAATTTTCTTTTAACAAAGATCTGATTAACAGGTGGTATACGTGAACTTCCTCAAAATCACAATAACCAACCTGTTTTTCCATTCCCGAGGCAACGCCTGCCTTACCTCGACCATATTATACCATCTGGTTAGAAAGCCAAGTTTCTCGAGGCAACACTTTA
This sequence comes from Escallonia herrerae, assembly GCA_033070095.1. NCBI lineage: Eukaryota > Viridiplantae > Streptophyta > Magnoliopsida > Escalloniales > Escalloniaceae > Escallonia > Escallonia herrerae. The sequence continues at coordinate 284,891 of JAVXUP010000189.1, forward strand.
TGTACGTCCCATGTAACACCATGACATTTTTAATTTTGGGACATATCTCGAGGCAACAAGTATTTTTTCGTGAGAAGACAAGGGTCATCAATTCCTTCCCAAAGAGATGGTCTTTTCCAAAAATCATGCTAGTAGTCAGTAGTCTTGTTACTAGGAATCACAAACATGTGACCAGTAGCGTACTACTAGGAGCTACTTTACCTTTTGTGGCCATTGGCCTATTACTTACCAGAGATGCCTCCATCGTTTGATTGCACAAGACCTTACAACATTTCAATTTGTAAAAATTCTTACTTAAAAGTGGTGATCATGCAATCAAATCACTTAGATTGGTTTCCTCCTTTTTTTTTTTTTTAAAAGTAAAACCACTATGATTGACATTTTCCTTCAAAAATCTCATAATATTTTGAAGAAAATTATGTTTTATAAATTAACTTTAAGAATGACCACGTCTCAAAATACTTTCGCACAGCCTTGAAAAATTCTAATTTTAAGGATCTTTATCCTTCTTTCCTTTCAATATGCTACTATGCATGATCTTAGAAGCTTTGCAAGGCTCATCTCTTTGTAGAAACTCGTGGAAGAGATAGTCAATTTTAAGAAACTCAACCAGAGGTTTTTTTGAAAATTACTAGGTTTCCGAACCTTGAAAAACCTTTCCATAGGACTGAATGTTGCACATACCCAGCATATAATAAAAGATTATGTTGCTAAAGAAATCCATCCATTTTCAAATTAGTTTATCAGCACAAAACATACACCAACTTATAAGAGCTCATTGCTTTGGTAACCTCATTAACTAAAGGATCCAGCCATATGACTTCATGATAATCACGATATGATGACTATTAAGGAGGAAATCACGTAAGCATATCCTTAAAAATCTTATAAACATAAGCATACTATATCATACACTTGGATCGACTTACTTAATCGTCAATCTTGTACTTATATAGTGGTCCAAAAGTTTTGACTCAAATCGTGCATGTGTCTAATTTTATACTCGTCTAAAAATGCTCTTTATTTTGGTATAACCTCGAATGTCTAGATTTCTTCATGCACTTAGAAAACATGCTATATGCATTGCTTAAAAGCTTTCATTCATGGTCCATCAAACATTGATGATTACCACTAGTTCATTAAAGATAATGTCAAGCTGACTATCTCATACTTTATGCACATCGGGCATAAGCTTATAAAAAGCGTGCATATCATCAATGACAAGTAGATTAAATATTATTGGTTAGACCAACAGAACTAGTCATACTTACCATGCACATGAAGCCAATAATACATGTGCTAAGATAATTGTTATCAAACTAGTAATCACAAAAAGCAGCAAACTAATATACCTTAAGACACGCATCAAGAGTTGCTTAATAACAATCATAGAAGCAACGTAAACATGATAGCTTGGCCATCAACGATTTGGGACAATAACTGAACCTAGTGATGTGATTGTGCATAACATTTTCAATGACATTGCAGTAATCACATGACACCACCCGCAGCTCAAAAAGGGATGTGTTTGTGTGTGTAATCTTTTATAGGTCCTCTCTTTTTTGTTTAAAGAAGAAACTTGAACCCTTAGAAACTAATGACAATATATTAAAAGATAATTTGGCCTTCCCAGCTTGCATATAGATATATGTGTGTGATCTTATGATCATGATCCAATAACTGGATCAAGAGAAGTAACTAATACTTTCACATTTTTTTCATAATTTTTGCTGCTTCTATAACTTTTGCTTCGTGGGTTACGTACTCAAGGTAATCTCATTATTCAGTATTTGGTGTAGTTTTTTAAAGCGAGAATCTACATGTATCTCATGAAGCAAAGCCCCTTTTTATCTGAATACTCACTCAACGTAAATAGTAATTACTAAAAACTCTAGGAGTGAATCAGATTAGATCAGATTAATTCCATTTTATTTCTTTCTAAAGTATGTGCCAGCCAAAGTAGCACATATAAGCACAAAAGTGCCAAGCTATATTTCAATAACATATTTTCTTTAAAAAAAATTGTGATGGGGCTATATCATTATATATACACGACCAAACAGCACATCAACAGAGATCACACCAAACATCTAGAACTCTAAACTTGTTATACATGTTCTAGTGTTGTAATTGCTTCTTATGCCCAGACATCTTTCATTTTCAGCCCAATATCCAAAGTTATAATCTACAAAGTACATTTTCATGTTTTACCGCCTTAACATGCAAATTTGAGTCTTTGACATTTGTTAACTTCTATTATTCTTTTCAAGTGTTATTCCGACTTACAGCCGGTCAAACCATTATAGGTTTCGCGTGTTCAGGATTAAAATAAGTCTCCATAAAAGTTCTCAAAATGCTCTATCTTCAATCACTCAAAATCTGGTGAAATTAAGAGCTTTATTAGCTACTAAAATTCCCATCAAGCCCAACTGGGAACACAAGCAAATATTTCCTTAAAACTTTGATTTCCTCAAAACTCTCGTCTTGCAGGTGTGTAAAGGATATATGTATATCCTACACTTACACGTTATGAAAACATTCATATTTCAGCTTGATGAGTTACAAACAATCCCATATTTGCTTAGCGTTAATTTTGCCAAATGAAACTGTTATATCAGAATTTAATATATATCAAGCAAATACAACCCAATCAGACATTCACATAAGAATCTCCCCATATTCAACCTAACGGCCACTACGTACACAACCTCTAATTGACTTTAATTGCATAAATTTCAAAGTTAACAAATTCACGCAAATCACAATGGATTTCCACCAAAATCTGGCATGCATATGTAATCTAGTATTAACTACTTTCATGCCCAAGAAATAATGCAAGAAAAATAACCATGCATGTCCTCCAACAGCTATCATTTTGTATATAGCCATGGGACTCTCTAATAAGTTTGACATTTGCCCTTTACCAAAGCTCCACATGATATAATTATTTGACCAAACATGCACCAACAGAAAGACAAGGTGCAAAGCCAAATAAGAAGCCCCCACTATTTGGTTCCAGTACTTAAGTACTTAACAAGTTTATAACGAAAGCCAGGTTGTGAACTAACCTGATGCATCACTATGGATTTCCACTACTACGTTATGAGGACCCATGAAAATAGGTTACTTACTTGTTTCACCCCCAAGGCTTTCGTCCTTTTTTTTCTTAATGACTGTCGCATCACATGTATGCCTTCATTTTGCATATGTATCCTGTTAGCGTACATGCAATCTGCTGTCACAAAAGCTGTTCCAACCCCACAGTTGTTTGGTTGTTCCAAATAAATTAAGTCTCATGCAAAATGGCAAAGAGAGAAAGCAAATTAGAGGATTCGAATCGTCTTAAAATTGTTGGAAATAATCCATTAAAATAAAATCTTTTTGTTAAGCAAGTACTTGAAATGAAAAAAGACAATACAAGTAAACAATTACCTCGATTGCCTTTTTGGAACATAAAACTTACCAAACGAAGTATCCTTAATCTCGAGTACCTCAGATGATAGGTAATAAGTTAACAGTTAGGATGAGGCGCGGACTAGGTCGCTCTCTTTAAGACGATTCGCGCCCCTTCGGATAATTACCGATGCAGCAAGGTTTCGACGCGTCGCCTCCAGGATACAACAGCCCAGCTTATAACTGTAGCTCCATTCGCATTTTCTGCACTATCGAATGAAGCAGAAGCTTCACTCAACACCCTTCTTTGCCCAAATTATTTTTCAAAATAAACGAAACTCAAGTGTATATATATAGTGGCAATGATACACTTCCTTTCAACACATCACATAAGATGATAAGCTAGTCATCAAGATGATACCACTAAAGAGAGGTGTTGTTCGTAACCCATGAAGGAAAAGCCAAAGAAAAAGGAGGGTTCTTGAACAATGTGGTGACACAAACTTGTATGGTGAAAGTATAATTGTCACTCACCACACACCATCCACTATACAATATACACATATATATAGTAGCTTTAAAATGTAACTCATGACCATTAAGTTTTTCATTAAAATGTAGGTTACAAAAAGTTATAAGGATTAATTTAAAGCCACTAAAATGTAATAAAAACATACTATTAAAAATATTATAATGAGGTGTTATGGCTCATCATAATATATTATAATGAGGCACTTAAACCAATATTTTTTATTTTTATTAAAATACTCCAACATCAACTTTCAAAGTGTTCAAACCTAATCTCATTTTCTGTAAAAGATATTGGGAACCAATGATCTCGCTGCCGTTAGTGCGATACATTTTATAACAAGTCTCGCTCCTGACTCATCCTTCTATTATATCAGCCAATCTTTGGTCCAAGGGTCTCCATTTTCAGTGTGCTGATGTTTCACAAAACCGTAACAGTTCAGTTCGGAAAAACAAATCATACCAAGTTGGTGGGGGCTTGCTGCAACACTGATATATGACAAACAATATCTTGAATGATGTCATGTCCATTCAATCCGCAAGCGCAACTGAACGTAAGACAATCTTTGGAGACTTGTGCAAAGTCCTGAAATAAGGAAGAGACTTTTGGCAGGTCGCTTAGAAGATGAGAACGACCTCAAGCCTAACCTGGAAACTTTAGACCAATCTTTGAACGAGCATTACATGTGTTACCATGTTGCCAAGTTTGAAAGTTCCTTTAATCAGGATGGGACACTTCAGATCGGCTGAAAGAAGAACGCAAAACCCACACCCTATTTGTCGCCAAAATGTAAAGAACTCGTTGCGGTACGAATCTTAGGTGCTATAAGTAACGCTATCTTGATCCTCTAGATCATATTATTAAACTAACACCACCCGTTACCAAAATAACCCGTTCCACCGTGGAGTTCCTATTAAAAAAAGGTTTATTGAGGCACATTCATAACTCTCGGGAACTACTCTCGCCTAACCACCAGAAATTTTTGAATCTGCATCGTCTAAGGGGTGTTGGTTTTTTCGTGCTTGTATCGGGAGTTCCAATACCAAATGACGGGAAAATCGGTGTACCTTCTTCTTACTTTTTTCTTCCTAAAGAGATTCGATTCGGACCTATTCCATATATTTTCATTTGTGGATGAAGAAACTTCTTAAAGTTCGGGTGACATGACTAACACACATTAAACCACAATAATATGCCATCCAAAAGTTCAACAACCCACTTACCAAAATTTTCATACAAACTGTAAGAAAAATTACTAGGATATAATCACCTTGTTTATTACCCTTGGGGCAATCTTCGAAGCTGCAATAGGAAACAAGACGTGTTTGCAAATTGAACTATTGTGGACCCAGAATGGAAATAACATGACAAGTGAGAAGCTCAATGTCCTGGTTCTTCTAGGAATCGAGTATGGGATATAACTTTTAGTCTTTCCCAGTCTGAAGCCTAAACTAAGTAAAACATGAACTACACTTTGACAAAAGATGTTTCACCAACTATGAAAAGACAAACACCTAAACGGAGAATATGATGATTCTTTGAAGATTGCAAGCAGGGGCATGTTTTAAGCACAAGTAAACACATTACAATTAACTTTGTGGAGACTTCTGCATAAACCTCAAGTTTCTGACCAAACATGGGCATTAGAAGGCAAATTTAAAAGAGAAACTTACCATGGAGACCACTTACTCATATGTGTGTACATTAATACAGACCAAATTAGGCCAAACATCAGATTTAGTCCAAAGTTTATGTTCGCTTGGCAAGATGTATTTCCCAAATCTTTCCAAAGTTGATATGAATATGGTTTCAGAAAGACCTTTGCCTTCAGCTCAATGCTTTTCTAGTTCTTTAAGTTGCAAGCCATGTGCTAATAACTTTCATAGCGCGAATCCCTTGCCAGATGAACAGAATCTATGAGATATTTTGCAAGGTTCCCAGCATTGCAGACGAAAGACACCCTAAAATTCTTGTCTTTCCAAAACCCGCGCTGAAATTAGAGTTGGAAACTACTCAGAAAAGAAAATTGAACTAAAGGATAAAGCATACGCTACCTCAAAAAGATTCAAAAAACAATATAGAAGCGGTAGCCATAACTGACCAAGGACCAGTTTTCACGTCACAACACATCCTCAGCAAGCCATTCGAAGGACAATCCTGCTGGCTGCAGTAACGTATTACCTAAAACAAAAGGAAATTGCAGCATTAGGAGTCTAAATATCTAGTTTGGAAGGAGAGAGCAATTTGTTTAAAACCTTAATGCCCAAAGCATACCCCCATTTTACAGACGCTGGACAAGCTTCCTACTAATGTAGAAGGGTGTTGCCCCAAACTGACCATACAAAGGACCTTGAAGGAGCAACATGAAAATGCATAGAAACTGTCATTAAAAGGAGTGCCACAAAAATAGTAACAGAAACGACTTGAAGAATAAGCCTTAAAATATTTAATAGATTTGCAAGCCTGTGCATTCCAGTAACTTCGTTTCATACAGACAATGAAACAACGAAGAAGATTTTAAGTACACCTAATAATACACAAGGCACATGATTTTTCTCCTATTTCCTGCTGAACAAGCTTCTCAATTTCCCTCTTTCCAGCCGCTCGAGTAGCTTCTTTGCACCTGGGATGTCCATTTCAGTAAGTTTCTTGAGATACCCAATTGCTCCGTATGATATCATCAGCTTCTTACACTTCTTGCTTGTCGAGAGTGCAGCAAGGCTAGAAACTGCATACTTTTTAGCCGTGTTCTGAGGACTTGGGTCAAGCAACTGGACCAAGTTTGGCACACTTTTATCGTTCCTTTTAACCTCTCGGCAATTTTGAGATAGGGTCATCAAGCTCGAAATTGCTTGTGCTGCCACCTCTCTAGCTCCATTTGCTTTAGCCTCAAGCATCGTGATGAGCGGAGGAATGCATCCGGCTTCCCCCACTAGCTTTTTTGTTTCTGTTGAGCTGCAAATTCGACAAATTGCTGAAGCAGCAGCTTGCTGTGCCCCCAAAGATCCAGACTTTAATACATGAACCAACCTCGGAAGGAGACCAAGCGAAACAAAACTTTCACCAGAAACCGAGCCAACCAAATTCCTTAAAGCTCCAACTGCAGATTCTTGAGGCAATGGACCATCCAGGTAAGCCAAAAGGCTTCGGATCCCACCTTCTGAAACAACTGACCTTCGAAGATCATCGTTGCTTGAAGTGAGATGTTGCAAGGATTCAGCTGCATACTCTTTAGATCCCAATAAAATCCCACAATCAAGAAGATTGATCATAACATTTACAATCCCTTCCTCGGAAAGAGTTTGTCGCACCTCTGGAACAGCAGATATATTTTTCAAAGTACAAGCAGCAGCAGCCTGCGAAACAGAATCAGCAACTCGACACATCTCAATCAGAGGCCGGACTCCCCCGTGCCCTACAATCGAACGGGCCGTTTCTACCGACATTGACAACCTTTGGAGAGAAATTGTAGCTTTTTCTTTACCCACTGCACTACCAGACTCAACAAGCCTTATAAGAGGTGGAAGAATACCTTCTGACACGAGCCAATTCTCACAACTCCCAGACTCTGCAAGTGAACAGATAACAGTTACAGTCTTCTCTCTAATTCGTGGGGAAGTTGCAGTTAGCAGTTGAACTAAAGCTGTGATATTGCTTCGACCCAAAACAGCCAAAACATTCTTTTCGTCCTCTTTCATGAGGTCAACAAGGGTGTCAAGAGCTCTGTGCTTAGCCTCCAAGTGCCCAATCTGAAGCCTGGCAAGCAATTCCCTGGTACTGCTATGTGTAGCAGCCTCCGGTTCGGATGAAGAACTCGCCACAGCTGAAGGAAATGTAACCTGACCAAGCACACCAGTTTTGATCAACAGCCCACAATCTCGCAAATTCAAATCCAATTTCCCTGATAAGGCGTCGAGATCACTTTGCATCCGAAGCTTCCCCTCGTACTTCTCTTTAACACACATCTCTGACAATTCTAATGCTTCATTTAGTGTCTTTGAAACTGCCTGCAATTGCTCCTTACAAAGTGCATTCTTTGCAAAGCAAGGATGGCTTGACAAATCCGACAAACGTGATGGGATCTGCTCCAATTTTGAAATTATCATCTTCCACCTACCAGGAAACCCCTTAACCTCCCTAGCCTTCTCGAGTGAAACAGGAACAAGCTCCTGGGCACGTAATAGCCATTCTTCGACTGACTGGCTATCGACCACAACATCATTTTGTCCACTATCTTCTACCATGATTTAATACAGGTGCCAATCAACCCGATGACTCAGTTAGTGAAAACTGAAAAGTCAGAGAAATAAAACCATTAGACTAATGACTAGATGAGAAGGCAATCGAAGATGGGATACTTTCGTAAAAAAATCGCTGTGTATGAATCAGATAAGCTAACAGGGATCAAGAATGCGAATCAAGAGACTGAAGATGAAATCTTTACCGACAAAATAAATTGGATGAGTGACAATCTCTAGTTCTTGGCAAGACTTGGAGAAAGCAGTTCAAATAAGAGACCCAGATAAGGTAAATGATAGATGGTACGAACTGTGTCATGTAAAATTTTAATGCTCTGGAGCAGGTGCAATCGTCAAAAATCAATATTGTGCCACGAGAACTATAATAAATGAAGAGGGGCCAAGATTGGGAGCTTCGGGAATCTTGTATGATCACATATTGCTAATTTACTTATAAAGAGAGCCGACAAGCAATTACTAGATACCTAAAGATGACCCACGAGTCCACTCAGAAAAGCTTTTGCAAGTGATCATCAAAATCCAATGAACACGTAGACAAAGTTAGAGGTGCCCTTTTTTTCTTCTTTATCAACAGCTGATGAAAGTGAAAGATGGAACTCGCAACAGCTAATACACAGCCGGCCAATTAATAAGGTAGGCAAATTGCTACAAAAACAAAGAATTTGAAAGGCAATCCAGTAAAGTGATCTAATCTACAACTTTACTTTTCCAAATACTCTGCCAATTTAAATGCGCCTAGATTGCTAAATTATGGCTGTTACGCTATTTCTATCCCCAGGGACCTAGAAACCAGAAGTGCATAAGGGATAGGCCATGAATAGGGAAAGAGACTTTGCTTTGAAGAGAAGATAAGAGTCTCTATCTACACTTGTATATACAAAGAGTGTATTAAAATTTATGACGAAATGGGGCCAAGCGCTAAAAAAAAATGTAAAGAGAAAATTTGGTACACCAAATACATAAAGATATGCTACCTCGGGTTTCTCCTGCTCTCATTATCATTTCAAAGTCTCCACCTTTAAAAGCCACACAAAAGTTGCATCACAAAATTTCTGCAAGAAGGAAACAAAGAGAGATCATACTAGTAATACGATAAGAATAGACTAAAATCACTACCTACCCTGATTAGAAGGGAAGGAACAAAACCCTTTTTCAAGTGTAAAGAATAAACAAAAAAGAGAAGAAAAGGGAGAAAAGAAAAAAGAAAGATGTAAAAAACCCTTTTTTCCCTGTAGGTTGGCTGAAACCCCAAAATCAAATTTAAAGAACTAACCTTGACTCAGAAACCTGATACTTATCCCTTTTCTTTACAGATAGCAATCCACAATAGCTCTGTGTGTGTGTGTGAAAGAAGAGGAACCCAGAATTACCTAGAAGAAACGAAGTCTACCCATAAGACTTTTAGTTCAAATCTGTTTCTCTCTCCAAAAATCACAACGCAGCAATTCTTCCCAAGAATGTAAAGAACCCAAGTGAGCTGACCTTCAGATAAAAACAATCTTCTTACTCCCACCCCGAGAATAGCATTTGCTAGTACCAGAAAAGATGCTAAGCTGCCTGATGGGAAAGAGACACCAAACGGTCGAAAGATCAGAAGAGGGTTTGTACTTGTATGCGTTTGAAATTGAAAAAACCCAGCACTGAAAGTACTCGAGCTTTAACACTACAGGACAGAAGAAAGAAAGACGAACAATCGCATTCAAAGAACACACTTTCTTTCGAAGTTCAAACACCCCTCTCTCTCTCACACACACACATAAGAAGGAAATGTCAGGAGTTGCTGGGTAGTCGCCTTGATTCTCCCTATGTATAGTAATAATTGTATAATGCAACATGTGTGTGTAAGAACCTGAGTGTGTGTGTGTGTGTTTCTAGAGAGAGAGAGGGACAGGGTGGGGTTGGGTTGGGTTGGGTTGGGTTGGGTTTGGACAAAGGGTGTTAAATGTCGAGCAGGATGTGAGATCGGACGGCGGTTAATGGGGGGATGTAAGAGTGGCTCTGGCCGTTGGGATTTGTTGAAATTTGAAATTGCCGTTTTTTCAAAAAAAAGAAAAAAAAAAGAGGAAATTTTCTGCATTACCGAGGAGCTGGAAATGGTGGCTGATGCCACGTGTGAAATGGGGACGTCTCAGTTGGATCTGGAAAGTTGAGCTCCTAGTTGGCATGCACCACGTGTGTGATGTATGCACTTTTGAAAGTAGATTTTTTTTTTCCCCTGGATTTTTTTATTTTATTTTAGTTGTAAAATTTGAAACAAATTGGTGTATGTGACATGATCCAAATCTCTTAGGCTGTTTATGGACGGGGCGGGGTCCGACTATATATATATATATATATATATAATTTCATTTTCATCAACGCATTGAAATCCAAATAGACTAATCCAACCTATTTCAATTAACTTACTTTTTATTGGGTTGAAGCTTGTTGAATTTTTAAAGCACATGAACTTCTTCGGATTAGATACAAACTCAACCCAATACACTCAAGTTGCACCCCTAAGGACAATATAACCCTAATAGCAGCTTTGGACTCAACAAAGCTTAGCTCAAGTCAAAACGTTTTTATCATTTCGAACCTTTCAAGTAATTTTGCAACCCATGAAGTATTGTAAGCTATGATAAAATGTTTTAGTTTCTGTTTCAAAACACCTCATGATTGTACTTCACTAAAAAGCGCGATGAAACAAATCCAAGTAGTTTGAATCGACTCATCGAAGTAGATGAAGTTAATTTGTTGGTTTGAAGTTCGATAACAAAAAAATTCACAAAAAACGAGGACGTACCTGACTTCAAAATGTGGCCAATAAAAAAAAAGAGCCGCTAGAATTGTTTTTATGGCAGTAGTAGAATGTCGTGACTCTATGGTGCAATTTTTCTATCATTTCATCAAAGCCTCTCAATGTTAAATTCTTTGATCAGCTTAGATCTCTGAACAACTTCTTTATAGCTTTGCTTTGTTCTTGCCTACAATGGATAAAAAGGATCTCATATTTTGTTCAATTTGACTAAGGTTGGCCTGACTCTCTGGTGGTTACAATCTTACCCAACCCAAGTTTTACTTTATAAGCTACAGTTGTGTTACAACTTGTCGATGGATGGATTCGATCCAAATGAAATACAGAAGATCAAATCTAAATCCAAAAGAGATTCACCCCATATTGATATAATAGTAAATTAATCGCATTGGATTAGATCCATAATGAATTTGATCCGAACTATACCTGTGGTTTACAAAATTACTTTGACCGTGACATTATTTTCACCTATAAAATTTTATAAAAAGTTTGAACATACTCTTCAACTTTGAGGTCTGACCCTTACATGTTAACAATACTATAAACTTACCCTATAATAAATTCAAAAAGTTTTATCTAAGTCCCTACAAATCGGCATAAATTTTTTCTAACTCAAAATTGACAAAACTTTCTCATTGATATTGAAATTAGGTGTTCTTTGTATCGAAGAAAGCTAGTTTGCTGAAGCATAAGTTTATGAAACAACAATAATATTTATTTTAGTTAAATACAAACTGTCCCCTGTAATATACATGTTTTTGTTGTTCACTCTCCGTAATTGTAACTTTTGCTATAATGTCTCCTGTGATAGACAAAACCCTTGCAAATGACTCCAAAGTGCAATGCCTGTCTAATTTTGAGCATTAACAATGTAAATGTGCAGCACATGCACTTCTTTCACTGGTATATTGGTCCTTTCATTTAAATATTTTCCATTATACTCTAATCAAAACTCAAAGTAGCTAACCAAGACCCATAGCATACACCATCCACACACCGCACACATACACATCACACAGATCCCTATTATCGCGGGGATTAGGCTGAGCCTGTTGCACCATCGTCAATCCATCATTGCCCACACCCATCTGCCCACACGCACACCCATCCACTTACACACACGACATTGCACTCACATCCCTCCTTATACGACCCACACACAACCAACAAAAGCAAATCGTTTGATCCCAAATTTGTTGCAAACCCACCCAATTTAATCAAACCTCCCAACTAAACCATGAAGAATCTGCCAAGAACAAGGTTGAAGCTTAGGCTATATTAGTTTTCTTCCATTGTTTAACATAGGACAGTATTTGTTTTTCATTAAAGCTCTGATTTCAGTGAAGTGGTTTTGTTTGGCGATGATGTGAAAATGATGAGATTGATATCTCTACACCAATATGCTTGTTGAATCATAAAATCACTTGTACGCAACTGATAGCTTGTCATTCTTTCCCTCCCAATGATTGTTCCACTAGTGAAGACATTCCTAACTTATTTGAAATAGAAATGGTAGGAACCACTTGTAACATTATGGATCTTGGGATGATCTTAGGATTGTTCCACCCAGACATTAAAATTGGTATTAATCTGTAAAGATAATTCATAGTGGGCAATGGTGGTGGTGGTGGTGGTTATTCGTGGGTAAGGGTGGTTATCGGTGGTGGTCGGTAGGGGGTAGTGTTGGTGGTGGTGATTGGTAGTGGTAGCGGTGATTGTACCAAAATGCCCATAAAAAAAAGAGCACGTGGTGTGCACGTGCATACTTAACTCCCAAAACTAGACAAATGTCGCATTTTGAAGTTGTTTGCAATGCCTTTGTGATTATAATAGACACTATAGCAAAAGTTGCAATTACAAGGAGTGAACTGCAAAAACGTGTATATTACAAGGGACAATTTTGTATTTAACCCCATTTCTTTTGATGTTTGACTTCCAAAGAGCGACACAAATTATGCAAAGGAGGGAGGGAGGGAGAGAGAGAGTGTGTGTGTGTGGGGGGGGGGGGGTTTGCATGTGAATTTTTGTTGTGTATTTGCACGTTTGAGATAGAAAGCGTTTGCCCATTCATTAATGGGCACCTTTAAAATTCATCCACATATTTGGTGGTTAGACCCGATCTGATTGGATTTTCTTAGTCCTCCCATTAAATTCAATCTAATAATAAGCTTAAGTTAGGTCGGGCTGGGCTAGGTTACGTTTTAATTCAACTTGAATATAATATTGTACGGTTGAACTGTGCAGGTCGAAGGGTGAACAATCCATTAACAGGCCTACTTATGGGATTCACGGGCAAATCCATAACATGATTCTTTAATAAGCAACTAAGATGATTGTCCATTGATGAATGCTTTTTTTCTTCAGTGCAAGTTTCACATGTTTGAGAGTTGTTTGCACATGTGTTGTTTTGGGGATTTTTTTTGGGGGGGGGGGGGGGGGGGGAGTTTATGAAGTGAGGGAGGAAGAGTGCTTCCCACGCACTGTGTAGCCCATATTAACAATAGGCCATTTTTTTTTTTACTTGTGCTCAAAAAGAAGTTATGCATCCCTTAATGTTTTAGAATGTTTTACCACTGAAGTTTGCCAACTTATGAGTTCTAGTTTCGTCACTATATAACTTCAGTGTTGTACGTGTGATCTGAGATGTTCAACTAAGTCTTAAGGCTAAGAGAAAGCCATGTATCATGAAAAAAATTGTAATAAGGTTAATAAGCTATTCAACACACTAACAGAGTAATATCGGACAACGTGAAGAAATTACTTAAGTTGAATTTATCCAAACCCACCCCTTGATAAAAAAAAATGACAAGACATCATTTCAAAAATGATTCTGCCGGAATGCGATAATATGGTGTCAGCTGCAAAATTTAGTGAAAATTATAGTGCAGGATATTGCAAAAGGATTTTATGGTGCTAAGCGGATGAATCTGGTGGCATTTGGAGCAATTAACCCGGATTTATTCGACCTTAACAAACCTCATGAGTACATCAAGGCCTAAAATCCACTTGTATGATCTACCTATGGGTCAACACCTAACCACCATACTATTCTTTGGTGTTATGTAAAAATCAAGAATCAAGCTTTGACAATCCCAAAGTTCTAAAGTTTGACATCCCCAAGCTTAGCCACAAATTAATTGAAATGATTTCAAAAAAAGCTTACTCTCAATTAGGAATTGCTCGCTAAGATTCTTTCTTCACTGAACGGAAGCTTAGAATGTGGTTCCCTATCACCCAAATCAAATTGTAGGTTGGAATTGAAATATAGCCATCATTGGAATATAAAGCATGAATTTTAGCAAAACAAATCGTTATTTTCAAACCAAGAGTTTATAGTCGACTTAATTACTATTCTAGTCGACTACAACAATTTTTTGATGAAAATCGCCCTTTTGCTTTTGAGCATAACATTAAAAAAAAGTCGGACTGAGGGGGAGTTTTTGTGTTGAAAAGCTAATGAAAATTTCTATGAACATATAAAAATTAGCTCCAAAACTATTTTTGAGAAAATCTGAGTTAGCTCCAAAGTTGATCAAATTTCTACAAACGCATATGTTTTGAAAGAGTATAAATTCGCATGCAAGGTGTCCTAAGGTAGTTCTAGGCCATAGTCAATAAATCAAGCATCAAACCAAAACTAGTTACATAATAGTAAAGAACAATCAAAGTTGAAAGTAACTTAGCCTATGCATTATTTATTGTTGTTTGACATTTGATTTAATGAAGCTTTCTTAGTATTTCCACTATAGCTTTGAGGTCCTTTGACTTCATTCATCATATCCAATTTCTAGTGTGCACCTTCATAAATGTGTATGTATATACCTACTAAGCATCCACTCAAAGTACATATTAGAACATAACAAAATGTGTTGTAATCACCAAAATAAGATGTAAGACTAGATTATCCAACCATAAGACTAACATCTACGCGTTCTTATAAAAACATATCTGAGAACTTCGATATGCAGAATAGAATCAAAGGAATTTAAAGTTATATGTTGGACATGCTAAGAAGCCCATCAAGTCAAATGTTAAAGAGCAATAGAAAATACATAAGCTAAGTCACTTCAACTATAATTGTTCTTTATTCTTATGTAAATAGTTTTTGTTTGATGATTGGATTAGAATAACCTAATAACATCTCGTGCATTCCATAGGCTTTCTAAAAAAAAAAAATTTAATTGGGACCTTAAAGTAAACTAAAATTTTCTCATAGCTGTTTTTGAAATAATCTTTTCACACTTGAACTTTTTTTTTCATTATCTTTTTACAACACAAAAAAAGATCCCTGAAATCGATTCCTAGAGATAATTATCCCAAAATAAAAAAGACTTTACACTCCTCTATACTCGAATACACTTAACAATATTGAAAGATGGTGTCCCTCCAAAATTAGGATACATTCGACGACAAGTTTCTAAATTTGAAAATAACAGCTAGTTCTGTGAGATTTTTTTTGGTACGTCGGAAGAAAGAAAGCAGATTACTTGGATGTCCTCTCAAAGGCCACTCCACTCAAATCAGCCATTAGAAGGTTGTTCATCTCTTCAGGTGCTATCTGAATGCTAACGTATTGGTCTGTTTGTTCTACACCTAGATTTGCCAGGTAGTCCGCACATTGATTCCCTTCCCGCATGGTGTGCGTTAGAACGCTTCTCATCTGTGTGATGATTTTCGACAATCTTCCACCATAGGTCTGAGGGGGTGGTCTTAAATGTCTTGTTCCATGATTAGCTGTAAGGCAGCTATGGAATCCATTTCCACCGTTGTTCTCTGCCAGTTTCTTTTTCTTATGGTAATGAGACCTCTATGTATACCTCATATTTTCGCATTTAAGCTTGTATTTTGGCCAATGTTTCCATAGAAGCCCTCCATCCATCTCCCTTGATCATCTCTGATTATTCCTCCATAACCGCTCATTCATGGATTGCCTTTAGCTGCTCCATCAGTGTTCACTTTGATGAAACCTGCATCTAGGAAAAACCATTTGATTAGTTTGGGAATCTTTGTGTTCTGTTTTTTATTGTTTAGATGAAAAGCCATAGATACTTCTCTTGCCAAATGCTTGCTGGAGTACAGGGCTTCTGCAGTATAAGTGTGTTTATTATCAAACACCTTTTTGTT
Organism: Escallonia herrerae; assembly: GCA_033070095.1. NCBI lineage: Eukaryota > Viridiplantae > Streptophyta > Magnoliopsida > Escalloniales > Escalloniaceae > Escallonia > Escallonia herrerae. The sequence continues at coordinate 300,993 of JAVXUP010000189.1, forward strand.
CCTGTATTTCCAGTTAGTCCACATAGTAGCTATGAATAGAGTTTCCCAGGGGTAATCTTGGTTATGATTTTCCTTCATTTTCACCCTTTTCCAAAACCATTGAGACACATCAAGATTCTGTAGTTGCTGAGATTGTTGGTTATCAAGATGTGTAGCCTAGATTTCAGTTGCATACTTGCAACTCCATAAGACATGTAGAGTGGTTTCCTCATAGCTAAGGCATCTGGGGCAAAGGTTCATGTCAGTTATGCCACGGATCTTCCTAAGAGAGTTGGTAGGGAGCCTATCATGGAGGACAGTCCAAACAAAACCTTTTAATTTTTGAGGAATGTACGTCTTCCAAATTCTGCTCCAATTGTTGTTAATAAGATGGGGCAGCTGGGGGTTGGAGCTAGACATCAAGGCAAAAACAGCTTGAGTAGAAAATTTACCATTACCTGAGGGTCCCCAGTAAGGGGTGTCTTGAACGTCACTGAGTTTCGCTAAAGGGGTGTTGATTATCTCAGTTTTCTCAGTGGTAGATAAAGCATTCTCAATTTTAGTGATCTTCCATTCTTTTCCTTCTATTATGCTACAAACTTTCATGTTAGTGTTACCTCTTAACCCATCTTGATTCAAGGGTTTATCACCACACCACCAATCATTCCATAGGGAAATTTTAGATCCATCTCCAACAATCCACTTAGTTCTCTTTTCAAGAAAGCCTTTTGTACTTAGGATTCCTTTCCAAACACTGGAAGCATTCCTTTTCTTCTCCCAATCCCAAGGGTTGTTGGTGATTTTATATTTCTATCTTATCACCTCAACCCAGATTTTTTGTTCACCTTTAATGATATTCCATCCCAGTTTGGATAGCATAGAGATATTGTTATCCCTAGTTTTCTGAATAGCCAAACCACCACACTTTTTAGGTCGACAAACCATATCCCAATTAATTAAGTGCAATTTTCTATGGTTACTGATGTCTCCCATAAAAATTCTCTATTCAGTTTATCAAGCTTTTTACAGATATTCATAGGGAGGGGATTAGTCTGCATGGTATAGATAGGTAAGGCTGCTGTAACTGATTGAACCAAGGTAACTCTACCACTCAGGGATAATAGTTTAGTCTTCCGTCCAGCAAGTTTGTTTTGCACTCTCTCAATAATGTGGGAGAAATTTTGTTCTAAGAGTCTTTAATGTATGAGGGGAATTCCAAGGTACATGTCCAGATTGTTAGTAATGGGAATACCATTCATTCTGCTTAGGGCACATGCTTTATGTCTAGGGATATTCTCAAATATAAACATCTTGGATTTAGCAAAATTGATTTTTTGACCAGCTTATTCACAGAAAACATTAAGGACTTCAAGCATATGTTTACAATTTTTCTTAGTAGCAGTAGCAAAAAGCATAAGATCATCAGCATAAAATAAATGAGAGATGGAAGGACCAGTTCTAGAGGCACGCAAACCAGTCCACTTTTTAGAATTAGTTTTCATGCATATGAGGTTGGATAGTCTTTCCATGCAAAGGACAAAAAGATAGGGGGAAAGGGGTCTCCTTATCTAATCCCTCTACCATGTTTGATAGGATTGGTGGTTTCACCATTCCAAAGAAAATTCATGTGGTTACCCATCACACAATCCATGATCAGATCAATGAGGTTCTGAGGGAACTTGAATTCATGGAGGGTGTGTTTTATGAATTGCCATTTTATCTTGTCGTAGGCTTTTTCGAGATCAATTTTCCATATCATACCCCCTTGTTTGCCTTTCTTGGCTTTGAGAGAGTGAAGGATTTCCTGGGTGATGCATATGTTGTCGACAGAGTGTCTACCAGGAAGAAAGCTGCTCTGAAAAGAGCCTATAAGGTTTTCAAGGAGGGGGCGGATTCTGTTAACTATAATTTTGGTAATAATTTTATAATTCACATTGAAAAGGCTTATGGGCCTGAACTGAGTGATTCTCTCAGGGAGGTCAATTTTGGGTATGAGGGCAACCTGAACATTTTTATCCTCAGGAGGAAGATGTTTACTTTGGAAACGTTCTTTAACATATTGACATGTGGAAGGACCTATGACATCCCAGAATTTGTGATAAAGAAGGAAGGATATCCCTTCGGGCCCAGGGGCTTTATTAGCCTTAATATCAAACGTAGCTCTCTTAATTTTGATGTCATCAACATTCTTGGTAAGGGAAACCTGGAGTTTGGGTTCCAACGAAGCATTATTAGACCAACTGGGGTAATATCTAACAGGATCATAGAAGAGTTTTTGGAAGTTGTCTATAATAATAGTTGTCAGTTCTTCAGGATCATCCATCCAGATATTATTGTTGTTTTTAAGGCCCTCAATTTTATTTCTTTCACTTCTTTTAAGAGTAGTCACATGAAAGAATTTCGTGTTTCTTTCACCAAGCGTTATGGTCTGAGTTCTTGATTTTTGGAACCAGAAAATTTCTTCCTGCTTAAGAATATTATTATACTCTTTTTTCAGCTCTCTGTCAAGTTTATCAAGGTTGAAGCTGAAATGGTCAGATAGGGCAGTTTGGATACCATTCATTCTGGCAAGAATACGTATTTTCCTTCTTAAAATATTGTCAAAGGTTTCATGATTCCATTTAATAGCAAGGGGCAGAAATTATTTTCAGCCTTGTTTAAGGGAGTGTTATTAGTCCAGGCTTTTTCAACAACATTCTTGAAATTTTCGTGCTCTAGCCACATGGCTTTCAGCCTAAAAGGTCTATTATGAGTTTTAAGTTTATCAATGCCATGAATATGCAAAAGTAAAGGGCAGTGATCAGAGTACATACGAGGAAGGTTGGTGACGGTGGCCTCAGGAAATCTGATCCTCCAATCACTGTTAGCAACCACACGGTCCATCCGTTCTTTGGTATTGGCAAGGCCCTATCTTCCATTATCCCACGTCAATCTAGGGCCACGGCTTCCCAGGTCCATAAGGTCACACTTATTTAAATTTCTATTAAAGAGTTGGCATCTTTGAGTATCAGTGAAAGGTGTGAAACTTTGTCGTTCGAAGGGTCCAGTATAGTCGTTGAAGTCACCCGCAACCACCCAAGGGACCGGAAAGGCATCGACAAAATCAAAGAGGTTTTCCCATAACTCAGCTCTGCTGGCTTGATGTGGGTTACCATAAACAGCCGAAAAGAACCAATTTTCAAAATTATTTTTCTTCATCTCCATATGAACCACCTGATGATGCATTTGAAAGGGAATGACTGTGACTTCGAGGGGATTCTGGATAACCCAAATACCCTCAACGCGATCATTGGGGTCTATTATACTGGACATAGTTAGCCCGAAGATTTCAAAGAAATTACCCATAGACTGGAAGGCGACTTTAGTTTCCATGAGAGCCACAATATTTGGTTTAAACTCATGGTGGAGTTGCCAAAAATTAATTCTAAAATTCCTGTTTCCCGTACCTCTGGTGTTCTAGATCAAAGCGGTCATCAAGTGCTTGTGTAGGATATCTTTATTAAAAAAAGGTAGCTTACCTTTCAGAAGTGTCTTCGCCCTTTCCAGTCCCACAGTATGATGTGTCATAGCTGACATCCTTACTTCTAATGGGGCTTCTGCTTCGTTCCACCGATCTGGTCTCAGTATCATTCTAAATTCTTCGATTATTGTAGCTATTTTGCAGAACATTATCAGATCATCGCCTTTTTGTTCTTTCATTTCCATCCCCAAGAAGTTAAGTTTTCTGACTTCGATCAATTTCCTAATGGAGTTTTTGATAGGGTTGCGGATCTGGTGGTTAATGTAACGCCCCCGAAAATCCTGAACTCCGCTGCCCTGAACTCCCGGTTCGTTAACATATCAGATCACATCAAACCTGTCAAATATATTCACTAACACATATTTCAAATCATCTAATTCAACATCAACTCAAATTCTTAAAAATACTAGATCACAAACTGCTTAGCTTAAACCATTACAGGTTAGGTTCTTCGCAATTCAAATTTCCTAAGAACGAATTAACAATACCGACCCACGCAGGGGTTTTATTATACCGTGGTGATGGGCTCATCAAAATCTCACTCAGACTCTAACCCATTCACAAACCTGTTACAGCTTATCATCACCTGCAGAAGGGAGCCAAACGAAGGGTGAGCTTTTGAGAGCTCAGTAAGGTCGTACAAGGACTACAAAAGAGATTATAACACGAATCCAAAAAATTCAACCGACGATGATTTTCAAAACACTTCGAATGATCAAAATTCAATAATTACCCAAACTGAGCAAAGTTCATCGTAAATAGATGACAAAATAAATATTAACAATCAGAACAAAACTCAAAATGATTAATAAAAGATCCTTTTCAAGTCAGCATTTCCAAGTACAACGAAAATTTTCCTTGCTCAAGGGATTTAAATCCGAGCAGAAATTCATTTAAAAAATACAGTAAGGGATTTTAACCCAAGCAGAAATCAAATCAAATAATACGATAAAGGCTTGTCAAGGGATTTCAACCCAAGTACAAATCCTTCTAACTAAATACAATGAATATTTGTCAAGGACTTTCAACCCAAGCACAAATCATTCTAGCTAATAAAATCAAAAATCAAATGTTGATCCTGGGCGATTGCAATGCCATTATGGCAAGCTAATATAGTGTACACATGCATGATGTACTAAAATAATTACTAGTCCACTTGGGTACTAGCCTGCGTTTCATGCAGGATTCAACCAACCTTATACTGCCTCCCCACTAAACAGGTACCCAGGTCAACACAGAAATTAACAATATCAATGAGCGTTAACATAAGCTCATATCCCTGAAATCAATTCGGGTTCTAATAACAATAATCATACTGACATAAGTCAACATTCGAAATTTTCAGAAGAAATCAAAATTTCAGAAGAAAAATCACAGATAAACAACAAAAATGACTGCGAATATATCGAATATAATCACAACAATTTGGAAGAATGGATACATACAATTATCAAATTTGCTCAGCACGCAATAACACGCGAGCATTATAAGATTTTCAAATAACCGATTCAAGTTCAACATTAAGATTTTCTGGGCAAGAACATGCTGATATCAATACATAACTCAGAGTTCGGCATTAGCTGTAAATATATCAAAGGAGTACTTACGAGTACAAGTAATCAAATAGGGTTCGGACAAAAGTCCTTACCCAAGGTTCAGATAGAATCTCTTACCTAGATCCCCAGCTAAACTATCATAACCGGAAGTCTTTAGCTTTAACCTAAATGGAATAATCGAACCATTAGAATACAGCCTACAGAACAAAATTGGAACTTAATACGAACTCACACATGCTCCCAAAATAACCTACCCTCACCGGGTATGTAAAATTACCGAAACACCCCTAGGGTATAAAATTATCAAAAGGCCCCTCTCGGACTTAAATTATCCAAACGGCCTTCCCGTAAGTAGAATCACTAAAATGAGCTTCCCATATGTGAATTTATGCAAAAATACCTTTCTTAGGTCAAATTACCAAAATACCCCTTCGGGTGGCAAATTACCAAAACACCCCCGAGGGTTTTTGACACTTGAAAAATCTCAAAAATATCTTAAAATATTATTTTAAGCATCCTGATATCATTTCTGTACTAAAAGGGCTTTTAGAAATTTTTCGTCCGAAAATTCCGAACCAATGTCTGGACCGAGCGTTAAAAGGTCAGTTTCGGGAAAAATATTTATCGGTTTCATAATGGCCCGAAATTTTATAATATGAACCATATCAGTAAAATAATATTTTTTTTAAATTTTCAAATCAAAATAACTTGGTTTGCTATGATAAATAATTAAATAAAGTTCTTTAATTGGTACCCCCAGTTTAGCGCTCTTTGTGAACACCAAAAATTCTCAAAACATTCCAGAGCATAGATATTGTAAAAATATTATGGGTTACTGTTTTGGACTTTGTCTAATTTTTGTCCAAAATGTTTATAAAAATTCGTGAAAGAAGCTGCCTATAGTATTTATGTTTTTAGCGGCAAAAACAGTTACTATTTTGATTAAAACACACACTAAAGCACCTCAGCTGCACACACTCTCTTCTTCCTTGTTCTGCCGAGACCCACTTCATACATACAACCCTCAGAATTACACACCAACCCACTATAAACACCTACATATGTTTAACTAACACCCACTAACACCATTTAAATCACACAATTACACCACATACCCATGGATCATCAAAATATACATACACCCCTCTGCACAATCAAGAACACGAACACATACCGTAAACACCCAAAACGCACACTGGCCACCCTGAAACTCTCAAAATTTCCCCCTCACACACATAGCTACCCCTTACATCCTTCTTAAGCCACATATAACACACTTCATGTCACTATAACCCATTATTTTTCACCCACTTTCATTCGGTAGCCATGGCCACACCTCACCAACATACACAGTCACAGTAACATACATCGCACCACTGCGCATCTACAATCCCTCTCCTTTACCCCCTTCAAATCTGAAAATCATTTAAGAGTTAATTACATTTTCTAAAATTGCATTAAACTATGACCAAAATTCTCACCCGAAGCATAAAACTCTCAGAACATCTCACTCTGCTCAGCCATTTTCATGGCTTACTCACATGCTCCACAGTTACAAAACACACCTATAAATACTACAATCACATACTATACTATGCATACTAGAGATTTAGGGGGTTTACCTGTTGAATTTGGATCAAAGCTTCCTCATTTCTCTATGTTTTTTTCCTCCCCCACGTTGTTCTGTTCTTCTTCTCTCTCTCTCTCTCTCTCTCTGTTTCTTTTGTTTCTTTTCTTTTCCTTTTTTTCGAATTCTCCGTTCTCACTCCTTCCTTTTACTTTTTTTTTAAAGTAATTAAAAAAAATCAATTGCATGGTCACCAACCAAGTGGTTGTTAAACCTAATCTGACTCCCAAAATTTTGACACCTAATACATACTTCCAAGAATTGCAAAGAAACCCCCAAAATTTCCATAATTGCAACATAACCCCCAAATTTTATATAATTATATTTAAACCCCAAAATTTTTCTAATCATGATTAATTTAATTAAACATAACTAAAATATACACTATCATTCATTTTAAATTTTTTCATCTCTAAAATCATTAATTTACCATTATGCCCCCAAAGTTTTAAAAAATTACGGAAATGCCCCCAAAATTTTAAAATTTAAAATTTTGTCCCAATATTTTTTTAAGCTCCCTCACTGTACTAATACGTGAGCATTGCTCAAAATTAGCGCCCGTTTATTTTTTGAGTCACGAATGACTATTTTAAATAGCTTCTGAAGTTTGGAATATTACAGTTTACTAAGGTTTGGAGTTGAAGGGTGAGGAGATGGAGTGGTTCAAGTCTCCAGCAAACAAGGGGTGTGGGATGGTGAAATGGTTAATGCCGACTGTGGTGCATACGGCGGCTTAGAACTAGATGTGTGTAGTTTATATTTAAGGTTCGAAGTTGTAAGGTCAGTGGTTCTAGAGAGGCTAGAAGGGCTAGTAAATAGGTCTTTGAAGTGGGTGTTTTCTTGTGGTCTCTAGTTGTAATATCAGCACTGGACTGGGCTTGTTGGGGCTGTTTTATTATAGTCTGTGTCGTTCTTGTGGTTTCCTGTCCAACATCTTGAGGGTTCACATTTGGGCTCATTTCTAGAGGGCCATGGTTATTATCTTTGGATATCAGGGCCCCAAATTGGTTATAATTGGTGTTAGGCTTCTGGCTTTGGCTTTTCGAGTTTTTCTTTGGGCCGCTCAGGGAGTTGTCTGTGAATTTCCTCTGTGTATTTGTGTTGGGCCTTTGTGGCTTCCTTTTAACTATTATCCAACATCCATAGTTAGGTCTTTGTTGACTTATGGTCATTTTCTCAGTTGTCTCTTTCACCAGGCTTTGGTCATCTCCAATGTTACCGTTCTTGTACAGCAGGTTACCATTGGCTTGTATCAGGTGAGTTGTTTTTCGGGAAGAGTGCTCCAGGAATTTGTTTTTCGACATATGAGTACATGTCTCTCTTCGGTGACCCACCCGGCCACATTCGAATCAAATTTGAGGTATGAATTCATATTCTACCTTATATTCCTTTCAAGCTAGGATGTATGTTGGTGTTAGAGGCTTTGAGAGATCAATCTCAACACAAATGCGAGCGTACTTCCCCCTCATGGATGTAGCCGTATTGAAATCAACCTTAATGGGTCTTCCAAATTTGATTGCAATTCTTCTTAGCACACTTTCACTTAAACATTCAATTGGTAGTTCCGGCAACCGGAGCCCAACCCCTGTTGAAGTTTCTACAGCCTCTGAAGGTTTGAAGTTGGGTTCCCATTTGCGAACGGTGAGATACTGGTTGAGGATTATCCATGGTCCTCCGTTTAACGCCTGTGTCGCATCCTGTTTGATATAAAATTTAATTAAGAAGAACCCCTCATCTAAATTAATCATTTCAAAATCTCCTTGCAAATACCAAATCAATTTTAGTCTGGTAGATAAAGCACGATATCCGATGGCTTTTCCTAGTAGTTTGATGATAATGCAGTCTTGCCATTGTGCGCTGATGGATTGGACAAGTGTATCTGGAAAGGTGATCTCTGGTATGATTCCCTCGCCGGAGTTTGTGTTTTCTGTATCTGCCTCGAATTGGAGGTCTTCCATTTCATCAATGAAGTACACAGTTTTGTCCTCTTGACTTTTATAGACCGCATCTCTGTAGGATTTAATATTTGTGGAGTCGACACTAGGTAGTGGTGAGGGTAAGGAGGGGACCACTTTCCCATCCTTTTCCTGTGGGGTAGAGTCTTCCATCATGGATACAATTTCTGGGTTTGCAGGTCCTTCTAGGAGATTTTTAGTATTATTTTTGGTTTGAATGTCCTCTGCCTCTGCCATGTCTTAATCTTTCTTCTTTTGGCTCAAATTCACATCTGTAGTTTGGGTTTGGTGAGCTTTCTTAATTTTCTTCAAATTTTTGTCTCCGCCATTATGCCATGATGAGTTGACTTCTGGGGTGGTGTTGGCAGAGCTTTTCAGGTACTTTGAATTTAATGCATGCTCTATTTCTATTTCTTGCTCAAGCATCTCAGATTCCTCTCCATCTTCAGAAGAACTCCAGAATTTTTTGATTAAGCAAGGAGCAGGGGGTGGATCTGGTCTTGGGGGGTTGAGTTGTGGAAGAAACACTCGAGGGGTTAGCAGGCTGAGATTCATCGCCAACCAGAGGGGAAGGGGAAGGGGAAGGGGAAGGGGAGGAGTGTGGGTGGTCGGAGTTGTTTCTCGGTGCTAACAGTTTCTCACAGAGAGACATATTTCTTGGGAACTTTTGATTATGTTTAAGAGATTATGTTTAACCTTTTTATGCAACCTATAAGAATGATTTAAGGCTTCACTGTACAACACGGAAACTAAAAAGAACATCTTTGTTAGCAATTATCTGATTGAAAGTGAGCATTCTTGAAGTCATCAATCCTCTCATCTCTCTATTAGCTAGAGCTTAATTTGTACTCATTTTCTTTCAAGAGATTTACATTGTAAACAAATTGATCATCGTAAAAGGTGACTACAACAAGGCTTTAGATTGTTAAGTCTTGGGAGATTTTTGGATTCAAGGCTTGCTTGAAAAAGATCATATATACTGATTTTTACTAACCTGTAACTTTCTCTCTCCTAAAACCTCTCTTTAACAACCAACTTCTTTCCTCGCAACAACCATCGTCGGCTTCCCCGGTGCGTGGTGAGTTCATGCTTTTGGCTTTATGAGGTTTTTGTGTGGTGTGTCAGATCTAGGGGTCGATTGGGCTCTTTTAGTGCCTTAAGGCTCTTGATGGTTGCGGTTATGGGGTGTGGGTTAGACTCTCTCTTGTTGTGATCGAGGTTGGATTTAAGGGTTGCGAGTGGTAAGTGGTAGCTGGAGGTCGATGGTTCATGACTGCTGGTCTTCTCAAATGGTGGGTCTATGGTCTGATTTGGCTGCCATCACATCAATTTTTATGTTTGGGAGTATGGCACACTGCCTTGAAAAAATCCCTGAAAAGGGAGGATTTTAGGAGTCGCCATCTTGTTTAGTAAGGAAAAAAATCAAAAAATTACTCAAAGGTGTCCAAAAAGGACGACTAATCTCTCGAAACCATGAGAGGAGTCCGGGGACCAAGTTACGCAACAAGGTATTAGGCACCCGTCGCGCCCTTTCGGTATCTACTTTATTTCTAGTGATTAATGGCCTTAAAAACACGTAGCTATAAAAGATGACAAGCCCAATCTTAAGTTAACTTTTTATGTTTTTTATTTGAACTCGACAACTGAGGTCAAGTGGCCTACGTATCCGATCTGACTAATTGAAATCAAAACCATTGTAGTTCGACACTGGTTCATGGGAAGTAGTCTACAATTCGGGACTTGGACTTAGACAAAGAAAATGAAAATAACTTTTTACTATTTTAAAATGAAATGTGACTACGGGAAATGGATGTAAATTTATATAACTTCAACCCTGTGAAAGCTTAATAAAAGTTACCTGAGATGTAGCCTGCCTTGAGGATTCGGGAATGCTCGCTATTGGATTCATGATGCAAAGAACAAATTGACGTCTTTTACAGTGGTTTGGATGGCTAAGATTCTCGAGAGAGGTTGGACGTCACTTTATGAGATACGACGTGCAAACTCTAAAGAGAATAAGCTTAAGAAATTAACTTAATATATGACCCTCAAATGGAGGTCAAGACTTCTTTTTTATAGTGCTCAGAATCGCAGAATCTGATAAGATTGACAATGTCAATCTGTATGGCTGGAGATAAATCAAAATAAGTGTTGAAATTGCATATTTACAAAAGTCAATTAATCGGCCGGTTACTCGAAAACCGGTTCACCCCATTTATTAAAAATACTCTTCCCGAATTTTGACATTATCTGATCCTAATTTCAGTAATTATATCTGAAATCACAAATGGGATGTACCACATTCGGGATAAGTCATTTTTTAACCATAAAATAGATTGATTTGATCTTTATATCAAGGATAATTATGAAATATTTTTCCAAAATGATCTAGAAAAATTACATCATTTAAGATAATCTAAACCATGGACCGAACTTAGCTACATGGACTGGACTAATGCAGCGGACTGGACAGAACTGTATCGAACTAGACTGGATTAATTAAAAAAAACTGGACTAATCAAACAACTAAACTACATTATTAAGCCCAAACTCAATAATGTCTTTTAATATATAATGAAGCCTATTATTTAATTAATTAAAAACGCCTACAAAAGTGAGGTCTTTATAGTGAGTTTGGTCTGTGTGGTGGTAGTTCATGGTGGTTGGCACAAGATTCTGGTTGGGATGATGATCAGATGGCTTGATGGTCCAAGTAGAGGATTTATCTTGATGTGTGTCCCTCTCTCTTCTCTTCCCCTTACCATCTTAGTTAGGTCTCCCTTCTTACTCTATTACCCCTTAACCCCCCCCCCCCCCCCCCCCCCCCCCCCCTCCAGGACCAAGGAAAAATAATTAGGATAGTAAAACCTCTCCAAATTGACCCATGATGAAGTATACCTTTACTCCACAAGACCTTAGATAATAGGGGCGACAAGTATATATGTTTCAAATGTGCAGAATGCATAAACTATGAACTCAGCATGGATGGACCTTCGTTGCTGCAAAAATGACCAGTCACCAGTAAGCATTCCAGCCACTACCCCGAGTATTTCAACCACGTCCAGCAGTGAGATACATGCCAATTTTTTATACGTCTTCTTTCCGTAGGATGATTTGATCAATGCTTCCATGGTCGGATTATTCTAGACGGAATATATCTGGTAAATAGAATAGATCATATGGATATAAGGAAATTCAAAAAGATTTGGCAACATCGAAGCTCAAACCTTTAATTCACTACCAAAGATATGAAGAAAGGAAGCGTGAACTCGAGTCACCACCATCGACCCACGATCTCTATCGCTTGCGAAGCTCTGAGATCTTGTCGCATTAGACGACAACCATAGACTAGGACTACAATTTACATATCTATCTACATTGGAGATTGGAGATTGCCCATGCACTCCAACGCATGGTGGGGTAGCTAAGAGGGGCGATGCTTGGGAGTTAGAGAGATTAGAGAGTGTTTTTATAGAGAGATGGGGGTCGTGGACTGTGTAGTTAGCTTGTGTTAACTTATTATTTGATCACTTTCTTTTTTTGTATAACAAGGTGAAATAGATAGATAGATAGGTTGGAGATCAACCAAGAGTTTGGCCTTAAGGCCTTACGGACACAAGAAAAGGAATAGGTAACAACAAGGGAGATTCTTGGGATGGGGAAGTATAGTACCTGATACATAATACACAAGGTAAAATCAATGGTAATCTAGGTGTCCTAGGGTGAGAGAGTATGATCAACAGCCGGGTCTGGTGGCAAGAAGCCGGGTCTGGTGTATCGATGTTCTGGCATTACACACAAAATTTGCTAACGTACATGCCTCCCGTTTCTTAAAGAATGGAATCTGTACGAAGCAGGTATGTATGAGTTGTGCCCTAGCAGTGGTGTAGAATCGCCAATAGTATTGCTCCTCATCAATTGTGGTAAAAGCATGAAAGAATTAGTTACGGTCGTTATATCCATAAAATAAGGTTTTATTGCCCAATTGATTGCAAGTAATACTCTGTACCAGTGCAGCGTATAAGTTAGAAGAAGGTGAGGAGAAAGAGATTGAGCCACTCCGAATGAGTTTAGCAGAGTAGCAAGAGAATTATGTGCAAATAAGTTTTGTCAATTTTGGTGGTAATTGAGTGATTAAAACTTTAGGGGTTAATAAAGCAATTGCTTGGGTGGGTAGAGAGGCGAATGAAGTGTGAGGATGGGTATAGGTAGGAGTGGCAATGAAGACCCAAACCCATTTATAGGATGGGTATACGCTAGGACATAGGTCCTAGCGCAGAAGAGCAGGGTAGGAGTGAGAGTGGTCGGGGAAGTAGTCGCAGACTACTGGTGATGTGGGCAAAAGCAGACGCATGTAACTAAGGTCTTAATGTCAGAAACGACGTCAACGGATTAAAAGCTTCAATTTAGAAAATGAATTTATTTGTATGCAGCCAAACAAATCAAAGAGTAAGGGACATGGGTTAGGGGGGTTATTCTAAGACGACTAAGCTAGCCATAAGTGGGGAGACGATTTATGAGGGTCTGCAAAAAGAAGACATTAATCTACGGAAGGAAAGATATCGGTTCAGATGTTATTTCATACAGATTTAGGGACTTGAGGGAGGGGCAGGGTTAGAATAAATCCTTATTGGATGCAGGTGTTCCGATTTCCGATGATGGAGAAGTTGGTAAGTAAGCCCAATGGACCGTGAGATTCCAATTTTGTGGGAGCCCACAAAAGCTGATCGCAGAATTGCGCTGCAGGAATGTGGATGGTTGTGATTGCTTCAGTAATATGTAGATTGAAGATGTTGTTGATGAGGGTTGTATTCCAACAACCATTGAGAACGAGATCAGTTACTGGCCAAGAGTGGAAGCAGCAGGGATCCGCAAAAAACATGTTGGTTCAGCCAATCTATCCGGTGCTTGGATTCTGAACCTGCCCATCGGAACCTATTGAGGATGGAGTCAATTTGTTGGCAAACATGGACTGGGAATAAGCAGATTGCCATACAGGAAAGTAGCAGGGAGGATAGAACATACAGAATAAGAACTACTCTGCCTACTTTATTAAGCCGAATGCCTTTCCAATTGGCACATCTGTCAAGGATCTTGCAAATGAGTGCGTTGAAGAAGTCATTGCGATGGGTGACGAGATCCAGAGTGCCACCAAGATAGGAGCCAAGTGTTGTCCCACGGGGATATTAAGGATTCTTGTAGCTTTGATTTTCATCTCAGGCGAGGTACCAGGGCTGAATTTGAGGGAGGACTTGAGCAGGTTTAGCCGTTGAACACGGTCTTGACAGTAAACATCTAAGATTTTGTGTAAAGTGCTACACACTTCTTCACTAAGTTTGGAGAAGATGAGGAAGTCATCCACAAAAAGGAGGAGACTGATGGGGACGAATCGTTGCCCAGCTTTGACACCCAAAATGGCGCCATTGCATTGTCCAGCAGTTAGCAAGGCTAAGAGGACTTCGGAATAGAGGATAAAAGATATGGAGAAAGCGGGTCACCTTGTCTGATACCGCAACGCTGAATGATATGCTTAGAAGGTGACCCATTGACCAATATTTCATACAAGGTTGCGGTGACGCATTGCATAACGAGGTTCATAAAAACTGGAGAAAAAGAAAAATCCTCACGACCTAAGACAGAAACGGGCAACTTGATCAATCAAAAGCCTTGCTCTTGCCAAATTTCAAGGCACGGAATCCATCCTTACCCTTTTTGTGTGTGCGAGTTTTGTGGGTAACTTCCTAGGCAATTAGGATATTTTCGTAGATGCTTCAGCCTAGAATGAATGCGTTCTGGTGGTCTGAGATCAGTTGCCCCAGAATTGACTTAAGGTTGTTGGCAAGTACTTTGATGAGTATTCGGTAGATTGTGTTACTTGATTGCTTGTGATAGACGATTATTTCTATCCTTTTTATATTCTTTTTCACCCCCTTTTCGTCGTCAAATTTTTTTTTTAGTGACAAGTGATGACTTATTAACAACAAATAAGAGGGTAAATTAACATTGTAGGCAACAAAAATAAGCTCTTCATCAAATCGTAGACTGGTTGATGGAGTAATTTATTTATCAGTTAACCATAAATTATCATAACCAAATCCCCACGCCCTCGCTGAATTTCGCCTCGAGGAAGCTTTATCAGTTTAGGCAGAACTCATTGCCCGTAGGTCAGTTCTAAAGAACGACTGTTACAAATGACGATGTGTCCTTATTTGAATTCTCTGTATATTCAAACAACTGAAATCATTCAAGTGAAACTGCCCTGGATACAAACTTGTAGGTCAGGGATTCAACATCTTGAACGCACGAGCCTCCTGCAACGATTCAAACAACTGTTGCTGCTAAATGGAACTGCCGTCAAGACAATTGTAGTCGGGCATTCGACGCGTGAAAAGGGTAAAACAGCACGAGCCTCCTGCAGCATGCACTATAGGAGCAGCAGCACCGCCAGAGTTGTTTTTAAGAACACCGCTGGCCAAGTATGATGAAGCAAAGTTGTTTTTAAGAACACCCGCTGCCCAAGTATGATGAAGCAAAACTGCTGCTTTAATATCTTTGAGCACATCCATCCCATGAATTGTACATCCGTTCCGCCCAACATGGCTGCAAACTCCTTAGATCAGTGCAAGGAATTTGCGCTGCTGTTCATGTTCACTAAACCTGGTTTATCTTGAAAAAGAACTATACTGTAGAGTCGATCCTAATGGAAACACGTCCAGCAGCCAGATAAATCCTTTTGACAATTCTAATCGGGCAGATTCATAACAAACTTGAAAGTATAATTAGTGAACACGCGAGGACATGATAATCTCTCATCCCTTTAGAAGAAACTTTCGTACGTCCTGAGAAAAGGCCTACTTTCCAAACACGAACCAAGAACATACCTTATGTCCCAAGAATGGAATGCTTATGATCCAAAAGGTCAAAATTTTGACTAGCTGGTGACTTGAAACACGAAGTGTTGATACATTCATTGGCTTAACATAAATGTTTTAGAAACTACAAATAAGCACATTTTCTTGAAAGAAATGTCAAAATTCCGCCCAAAATCAATGCCAAGTAAATTAAAAGTAGGATTCAAGTAAAATAAAAGGGTGGCCCAGGGCAATATGGTATTTATCCATCATCCAAAGGTGAGGATTCTATAGTTCTCTTTTAAAGAGGGAAGGCCATAAGCCCGTTAGTCCAGCATGTGAAAACGATGAATGACATGATCAAACATCATGATACCAGGAAATAATTAGGGTAAATCAAACACGCAAATCGGATTAAACATACCAGCACGTGAAAGAAATTCAGGAACATGTCAAGGTCCAACTCATAACAGTAGCCTTCAGGAGTGCAGCAAGCATGTTGGGGCAGGTTTCCAAGGGGTACTACATAGAGCATAGGGAAAACAAACATAGAAAGGGAAAAGGCTCTACAGCTGATTGCTTGAATTCTTTCTCCACTTCTCAGGATCAAGATCTTTCTCGTGGCGGAGGAGAGCGACTGCATGGTCATGGTGTAGCATTTATTAGAGAGTAAATAGGCATAATGGTTACTAAATTTCAAAATGATTTCCCTTTTCTGATGGAAACGCTTATAGAATTAATCACATTACCACTCATTCCAGTTTGCAATAAGTAGCAGTTGGGAAACACAAAATACACTTCAAAAGAATCAGCTGCACCGGAAACTATATACGGTACGGACGGCGGCTGACTTCTCTTGCAGTGCATCTATCACTTCCTAGTAAAAACAATGCCCAGTAGATTACTATTTACCTTCCGTATCTATCATTGACTGGGCTTTGTACTCTGTCATAGCTAGGACTTCTCCTTGCCTCAGGTCTGGAATTTGGGTTGGCTCCACGCCCATAGTCAGGGCTATCTCTTTCTCTGCGGTAAGGACTGGGTGAACGCCCATGACCATAGCTTCTTCTATCAGGCGATATGTCACGACCTCTTCTATCAGGACTATGCCCATTTCTTCTGTCATCATCGTCGCGAACTGCATATTCTACTGAAATAACCCGATCCATAAATTTGCTGCATATCAGGGCAGAATTACATGAGTGAGTCACGACTGCTTAAAAACGGTGACAAAACTGTTTGAAAGCGGGTAAAATTAATTTACAAACGGTGAGAAAACTGCTAACTGGATAAAGTGACCGTAAGCAACCAAAAAAATTGGAAAAAAGCATGCTTACAATACAGAATCTGGCGAATAATTGATTTTATGATATGTAAAGCATGCTGACAATGTAAGGAACGCAAAAGCGTTATTTGGGATACTAAATCAAGTGAGATATCTTTTTCCTGCAAGTTTCTTCCCCGAAATGAATATATTACAAGCTTAGCCATGTTGAAAACAAACTGATGACAAAAGCACGGTTGGAAAATGTAGTATAGAAACTGTGTACGAAAGCAAAACATGAAAAATATTACCTCATGTTAGTTGCATCTAATGCTTTGCTAGCATCCTCTTGTGATTCATACTGAATAAATGCAAAATTCCTTCTGATTCTTATGTTTGATATTGTTCCATGTGGTTCAAAGTGCCTCTCCAGGTCCCTTGTTCTAGTGTGAATAGGGTCGAAGTTAATCACAAACAAGGTTTTTGAGGGTTTTGTATTAGCTGAAGATTTTTTGGAGCTGTCATGCCTTCTAACACCACGTTCTTGCTGCAATAGAAATACTAATCAATCAATTATGTGCTAGAAACTGCCTCGGATTGCGTACCAAAAGCTTTTTTTAACTTATCACTTCTGTGTTCAAATTACAATCACTTCTTGTGCCGAAATGACCCAACTCATTATCCATAAATACCTTGGTCCACTCAACACGAAGCCGGCGACCCTTTCTACCAAACTCTGTTCGGTCAAGTCTTCGTATCGCATCCTCAGCATCTCTCTCATCCTCCATGTAGACAAAAGCAAACCCTAGAAGTGCAATGTTGCAAAACATAACTCTTTTAGACATCAATGAAGTAAATGATAAATCGTGCATACAAAACCTGTCTCGATCACCAATGAAAACAATTCACAAGTTTACATTGCCACTCTTCGAAAATAACCCCTACCCAGATCCCCGCAGCACCCAGAAGACTGAATAGAGAAAAAATAGGAAGTAAAACACAACACCTGCCACTGAATCTGAGAGGATCACGATTTATATGTCGAAACATGTCGGAAATTGAAGACTGAGCAATAGTGATGATGTATGGAAAAAAGCTATGGTGTCTCAGGGAAATGTAGGGTGGTGGTGCCATGAGAGATCAGATAGGTTCTCCTGGAAAAACACAATAAGATAACTCTTGGGCACAGGCCAGAAAAGAAATGCAAGGACCCATCCATCGAGGAAGATCATGGGCATTCCGAGTACTCCTGCGCCAAAAAAAGTGTTGAGTACGAGGGGTTTACACTACAACAAAAATCACACTTTTCTCATAACATATACACATCTTTCATACATAATTACTTCATAAGACCTTTGAGTCTCTTACATATCAGCTGAGCTTTTTCCTCTGAATGTTTCAAACATTTATCCCGACCCAGCAGCCATGTTGCATGGACACGGTACAAGCGCACAGGTCGCATGCATGTCAAAGTGTTGGCTTCGGTTAATTTTCCAAAACACAAGACACGGGGACACAGCACATTACTCATATATACATACTTTTTAATTATTCCTAAGGTAAAAATGGTGCTTTATGTGACGCACATGGTTTTGACTGAGAACTTGTCTCATCTCAAAGTAAAAACAAATTAAAAGAAGCCCTATATCATAGTGTTCTTAGTGTCAGATCTTATGAGATGTGTTGGATACAGATCCCAGACCCATATCCAAGAGTCGAGTGTCCAACGCGGGGACTTTAGGCATTCTGAAGAGTCCATGTGAAATAGCCCACCAGCCAAGCGTCAATCTAACGTTTCTTAGCAAGAAGATGCCCACTTGCACCTACTTGCAAACGCATCTTGCTCATTTTAGCTACCATCCCAATGAAACAAAAAGGGGATTCCAATTACATTGACTTGTAAAAGGAAAAAGCAAATCCAATTTGTGTCTTTCGCAAATCTACAAGGTAAATAATTCCGACCGCTCTTTTTCGATTCAAAGGGGGTGATAGGAAAATGGGTTCAACTGGTAGTTTTTGCTAAGGTATGATGTCAATAACTCTGCCCGCTCTTTTTCTTTTTTAAGGGTGGTGACGGAAGAATGGGTTCAACAACGTAGTTATGAATGGGAATTTTCTGATTATTGTACATGATACAGAACCATTACAATTAATCGAACAATAGTGCACCATTGATGACAGCATTAAGTTCCTCCAGGTGTTGAATTCCAGAAGTTGCAGGTTATAGTTAGAACTGATTTAAATGTAACAAGGATTACAAAACACAGCAGGGACATCAAGAACTTTTTCTTTTGCAGAGCACTAGCTCATAACAAGAATGTCAACCACTGATTTTTCCGTCATGACCCTGCTTTAATAAAGCAAACAAAATGTCACGCTTTGCAAGCACCTTTTCAAAATGCTACAAGTCTCTAACCACGAGCAAGCTTTAACACCCGTAATTAAATGCATAAGCCCTATCAAGAAGTAAGCTGCTTCTAATTCTAGAGCAGAATATGCTTATAACTGAGTCACAGAAGTAAATAATGCTTCAAGGGCAATAAGCATGCATATATGCACAGTGAGAGCACCAACACAATTAATCAAACCAGAATAAGGCAAAGAGGACAAGTAGGAGCATCGAGCAATAAGAAGAAAACAAGCGGAGCATACCTGATTTCACATCCACCCTATCAACTTTCCCATATCTTTTGAAAAGCCGCTCAAGCTCAGATGGGCGGGCATCAAACTCTAGATTGCCGCAAAATATAGGCTTCATATTCCTAAGCTTGCAGGAAGTTCTTCACACCTAAATCCGAGAAGAAGGAGAAGATAACTATAAGAACATGAAAGGAAACAGATATAGATACTATTTCATCAGATATGGCCACGAGAAACATAATACACGATACCACACTCTTCAAAACAGAGCAATATGGAGATAAACTCAAACATAAAGATAACCTTACACTTTAGATTATAAAAACCAGCGGAGGAAAAGCTGTAGTCTTCCAACTGACTGATAAATCTCAACATTTCAAGGACACAAAACACTACTTCATTAAACATAAGAGCACTGCTCTAACTAATTATACATTCCGGTTTTGGTTAAGTATTAGCACCGCTCTAACTAGCCGGAGTAGCATGGGATTTGAGTCTTAAGTAAAAGAAAGATATTCCTATTCCCGACCCATCCAAAACAACAATAAAAGTGGAATCTTGGTCTGGTAGACAGTAAACTCCTCCAAGAACCAAATCGACCCCCACCCGCAGAGAACAAAAAAAAAGGAAAATAATTCAACCAGGCATTTTGAAACAACTAAGTAGTCTTCCCTCTAAATTGAAAGTTGGACCCAAATCACAGGTTTCTATAGGGGTAAGCCTGCCTACAAGATCCTAGACACTGCCTGAGGCTGGCCTTTAAGTGCCCACAAAGTGACATGTTGTGCACACAAGCAAGGTTCAGACATTGGCCATTCAGACTAAAACTATCAATGTAATGGCTAGTTATCGGCTGGTGGCAATCAAGAAACTTAACACTAGATATCCAAAATATTGCTGGCATTTTGGCAGCATGTATAAATTTTCTTAAGATAGCTAGCTCAGAAATATTTTGCCAATATGCCCATAAGAACATGTTAAGAACAACAAAGCTGTTGATTATAATAATAGTGAAGGCAGAAAGAAATCAAAAAACCTATATCCAATAACGAGATGCAATTCAAGGCTAGAAGGAAAACCCAAATCCAGACATAGCCCTTCCATCGCTCCCCCCTTGATATCCGAATCTATTGTGTTTTAACATATGGGTCCAACTTTGACCGATAAAGCAAGACAAAAAAAGTTAAATGCTTCTCTTTGTGATCTGTGGTGGTGAATGTTACACCTGTACTCCACAATTACTTCGAGGTAAATAAATTTGGAAACCTGACCAAAGATTCAGTACCCTAAGAGGTTTTCACCTGGCATAATGTTATCAGTTTTTTTAGTAATAAGAACTTCTCATCACTGCCTTTAATATGGTATTGTGCATCTCTCTCTCAAGTCCTATATGCAGACGGCCAGACCCAGACACTTCTGGGCTCTTGAAAAGCTTAAGATCTTCTTTCTTCGATCTTCACGGTGTATCCATCTAGCAGATGACAAGTCCATCATGGATCTTGTACCGATGTCAGCGTTGGTCGTGTCAGCACCCCATTTCACCTTAAAGTGAAGGGTCCATGTAAGATAGATTAAACTGAGTGTTTTTCACTACTTCTCATGATATTCTCGGTCAACCCCTACCTCATCATACCCCATCAACTTGGCACAAACTAGGGCATCTATACACCTACGTTAGATAAGACCAAACCATCTCCAGCATCTGCTTTCTCATTTTTATTTTTATTTTTATTTTCTCAATTGGTATCACCTGATCTTCATGCCAATATCTCAGTTGTTATCCTATCCCTCGTGTGGCTGCATTGCAACTAGACTCACATAACAGGTGTGATCCCAGTTTCTAAACCATACAACGTTGCTGGCCACAATGTCATCCTATAACGTGTTTCCTTATTTGAAGACAAAAATTATGATCACAATAACACTCCCGATGCAGACCTCCACCTTATCAAACCCAATCCTTATCCTATCTACAACATCCTCACAATCTCTCCCTCATAGTGCAATACTAATCCAAGATAGCTAAAGCTATCTTCTTAAGTACTTCTTGCCCAGTCATATTTACTTCATCCTCCTAAAATAATCAACTACGTGGGTGTACTGGCGGTGTGCGTTAAAAGATGGGTATATTTCCAGGTTAACAAAACTTGTCTGTTAACCCAAAGCAAAAGGAGAAGCTCTAGAAGATAAAAACATAGATTTAACGGTGGTTTTTCGAGAAGTGAAGATTGCAAAGAATATAATCTTTACCCTTTTAGTGTTTCCTTTTGAAATTTGAAATGGCAGGAAATTTTTACTAAAACACGGGGCGTGTAGCCCATTCAATGGTCATCCTATTAGCTTAATCGAATGAGTAGTTCAGTAGATGTAAAGCTCTCCTTTCTCCGCTTGACAAGGTTTCAACCTATGAAGCACGGACACGGGTGCGGGTGTGAATAAGGCATTTTTAAAAATTTTAGGATACAGGTACTGCGGGGATACTACAAATTTTGTAAATACTTTTTGTTTATGTACACTTAGTATTGAATTTCTAAACAATTTGATCTTGAGAATCACATTATATGTATTAGATATATGTAAAAAGTTATTAATTTTTCAACCGAAGTAGTACGTTTTAAGTTTAATGGGTTGTTTCGTAAATTTTGAAATTTTCAACCAAATTAGTGAGAGTTTGTTATGTTTAATGGACTGTTTTATTAATATTAAAACTGTATAGCTGAACTGAAAAAAGTTTGTATGTGGTTTTACTCTTATTTCTTTGAAGTCCGGAACCAGTCGCACCCACTTCGCCGCACGCCGCCTTTGGTTGTCGGTGAGTACTTCTTCCTTCTCCTTCTCCTTCTTCTCCTTCTCCTGCTTCTTCTTCTCTCCAGTCTCCTCCCTCCTCCCAGATTCCTTGCAAGATGGCTGCAAAAGGTGGTCGATGGGTCATCGGTGGTTGCCGGTGGTTACAGACCTGCACTTTCCACATCGAATTCGCACCTGAGTCCCACTCGTTATTTAAAATATTAGAAAAATAAATGAAAAAAACCAGACGCGCACCCGACACGCAATGCCGCACCCGGTGCTGGTGCTTCACCCAAAGTGCCGCACCCGCACTTCATAGATTTCAACACTCATTACAGCCTAGACAGACCAAACTCGTCACAACCCGTTTTGCGCGACACGTAACATATTCAACGGTCAATTTTACAATGCTCACAAGCCGGTCAAAGCGACACATACTCAAGTCACGTGAATTGCTCGTGGAACAACCTTGGCGTGCCTTCCCCCCTCGGCCACCTTAGGGGGTCGGCCACCTTTCCCTTCAAGGGTTGACCCCATCCCTTCACTTCCCTTCAAGGGACCATGCATCGTCCGCGACACCCGTCGCCCGCGCGCCGTCACCATACATATTCCGCAGCAGTGGCCCCAGGCTCTCTGTCACAATGTCGTGCCCCGGGCACCATACACACTTCACCGCGCCCATGTGCGACTTCCATGACATGTGCCCCCAGCACCGGGTATTGTCTCGTGCCGTTGGCACCGAGCCCATGAGCCACAATCATGTTACATGCCTCCTGTAACCACTCTCATTCACCACACCATGTGCCCCCGCCATGGACGTGGAACATGTTTCTCCCCACTCTCCGGAGTGTGCAACATCTCACGGGGATAGGCGACTCCTCCAGAACACTATCTCTGCCAGAGAGCTTTTCAACTCCCCTTCTGCCAAGTAGAAGGCTCCTCCGGGATGCTACCTCGGCCTGTCGGGTAGACGGCTCCACCAGGATGCTACCTTGACGATCTCCGAGTGCTCCGGCACAAGGACTCACCCGTGGGATAGGCGACTCCTCCGAGACACAATCTCTGCCAGGGTGTCTTCGTGACTGGCCTACGTACTCCAGCACTGGGGGCTTGCGTCGGCACCCCTAAGGACTATGACCCCAGGTCACTCCGAGACCAGAACAAGTCTTCGGAGGGCATCCGCCTAGTCTGCCTGGCAGCTGGGCGTCAGGTCTTTCCCACAACTGCCAGGCCTGTGGAACTCTGCAAGGGCTTGGATTGGTGGCTAGATCAAAGAGGTTCTCTAACCACACGTACGCTATGAGAGCCAGTCTTTCCAGACTGACAGAGCGACATTGTGCGGGTCAGGCCGGGTGAATATGCAATTTGACAGTTCGTGGAGCACCGACAACTGTGGACCCCTCGGTGACGTGTCACTCCGGGGAGCGCTACGTATCACGTGATGACATCATCTCAACCTCTATAAATAGAGGTCTTGAGAATTTATTTGGGGGACTTCAAATTTTTAGATTCTCAAAATTCACTCACTTTCACTTTCTCTCTCTAGAATTCTAGAGAGAGAAACATACAAGACCTTGACTCTGGACCTAAGCATTGGACCGTGACTATTGTCGTGTATTCACCCTGCGCCATCGCCCTCAGAGCACTGTCACCCTCAGGCCCTGCCTGGGAAGCCTTTGGTCTCTGCCCTTGCTATGTCTCACATCAACCTACTTGGCATCTGACTCAGACTGCATTCCTTGTGGTACCTCCACATCGACTGCGAACCCACATTGCTTGGCATCACATAGTTATTTGAGGAAAAGATTAGATATATAAGGGAGCAACTTGGGCTACGCAACACGTGCTAGCTCGTAGAAATATGGGCGTGGGCTTAGTATTCTTGTGACCGTAATGGACATGGGCACAAAATTTTGAGCCCATAAAAACATTGCTGTGCATGGAAAAAGATTTTTCAAATCCCTTCCAAGTCGTGGGAAACCTAGCTCATCAAACTTTTAAATAATATATGTATTATATATATAAATTTTACATGTACAAGATATGTGATTTTTGCTCTTTACTTTTTATAATTCTCTAATCATATGCGTTTAGAGACCTTTGAAGACTTCTCTTTTTTTATCCCTTGCTCCTTATTGCAAGACTAGACTTCATAAAACACTAGTCTTTTTCTTTCTCTTTTATTTTTTCCTGAAACTTTGTTTTCATGCCTATAACTAAATTCATTTTGAGACTTCACTATACTCTTCTTTATTATCTTGACTAATTAGTATACTTCAATGGTAAATGACATGCTTTAAAATTAAATAAACAAAAACTCATGACTAATTAGTGGAATCTGATTATAGGAAATGCTTTTAAAGTTGAGTAAACAAAAAATAATACAAAATCATGGAAAACCTGTGGGCAGCCCATATTCAGCCCGTGACCACCAAAGCTTTCATGACTGGGCGTGGACAGATATTGTTTGGCTCATAGATGGGCTGGGCTGGATACGGGCACAAGTTTTTTAGAATGGGCTGGCTATGATATGACCCTTGGGCTCGTCCAGCCCGCCCAAGTTGCAGCATTACACACACAAGGCTTACACCATCAATATCAGAAAAGGCAGCATCCCCAAAGCTGAAACTGCGCTAGGCCGCTCTTTTAACTAGCCGCAATCATGTGTTGCACGAAAAGCCCTTCTTATTGCATAGAAGGGCATTTTTATTTTCACAAAGCCGTCTGGCAAATTTCACTACATACGAAAACTCTATTCAAAAAGCCAAAAATAAAAACCTATTAACAACAACTGAAAGAGGTAATGTGCAGACAGCATAAACAAGATTGCTCCAAATACTCGAGCATATCCTACCTCCAGTCCACTACATTTTCTCCTTTTGACTTTTTGCAAAACCCTATGATAGATTAGTACCATGTAGATAGGGAACCAAAGCCAAATACAAAGCGCAGCGCAGAATAAATTAGTATCATTTGGCAGGTCAAGCTAGGGTAAAAACAAAAAATAAAGTAGATCTTTACAACACGTTCTAAATTATATTCGAGAAATTCATAATAATTATTGATTATGGAGTCATGCGTAATGTCATGCAAACGAACAGATCTGCGAAAAACGCGGGAACGCAGATCGGGATTCGTACCTTTTAGCGGTCAAACGACGGGAGAACCGTTGGAAAATGGGCTTATAACGAAGCTATAAAGAGATGAAGGAACAAACGTTGGATCTACTGGCGAAGTTCAAAGATTACAACCATTTCAATACAAACAGATTGGATGTCGTGGTACCTTTTTGGGGCTTTGAGATAAGTGACGGAGTGCCTTCACCAAACCCTAGATGCTGGAAGAGAGAAAGTGACCATTTATAGCCCGACGACTTTAAACGCCCGATAAACGACGACGTTGTCTTAGAGGCTGACTAGCCGGTGGAAACTTTCCAAATTAGTGTTGAATGCTAAAAACTTAAAAAGTGGATTGAGAGGTAAGTATTAATCACGGCAAGGTGCTATTGGGTTTCTCTTGGTGTGTGTTCTGATGGAAGATTATGAAATACTAAGAGGCATTTGGAACTGATTTTCTAACGTAAATTTTAATTAAATTTTAATCAGTTTTTATAATCAATTTTAAGCATATTAAATTAAAAGTTGTTGAAGATGTTTAGATAAAAAAATAATTAAAGTAGGTTTAGTATGACAAAAAATAGTGTATTCAAATTGAAATGAAGCATTTAATGTTTGTTTTTATGTAAAAATATTCTGGTGATTCTCTTGGTCAAAGCTGATTCTACCAAACTGATTAAACCAAAATCCAAGAAAATGAGAATTCTGGATTTGATCAGTTTTGAGTAAATTTAATCAGATTTTTTTTTAACTTCTTTTTGCCCCACACAGCGTCGCTGTGTCTGTCTGGAAATACTGGCTCCCACAATGTCGGTGTGGCCAGAGAACCCCTTTAATCTAACTACCAATCCAAGCCTTGTAGAGTACAGCGGCGAGGAAGACCCGACGCCCAACTGCCAGGCAGACTAGGCGCGATGCCCTCCGAAGACCTGCTCCCGTGTCGAAGTGACCCGGGGGTCATAGTCCCTAAGGGTGCCGACGCAAGCCTCCAGTGCCAGAGCACTCGGAGCTCATCAAGGTAACATCCCGGAGGAGCCGTCTACTTGGCGAAAGGGGAGTTGAAAAGCTCCCTGGTGGAGATAGTGTCTTTAGAGAGCGAGCATATCCCGCGGGTGAGTCCTTGTGCCGGAGCACTCAAAGCGCATTGAGGTAGTATCCTGGAGGAGCCGTCTACCTGACGGGACTGAGGTAGCATCCCGGAGGAGCCGTCTTTCTAGCGAAAGGGGAGTTGAAAAGCTCCCTGGCGGAGATAGTGTCACGGAAGAGTCGCCTATCCCCGTAGGATGCTGCACACTCCGGAGAGTGGGCCGAAACATGTTCCACGTCCATGGCGGGGGCGCATGGTGTGGTGAATGAACGTGGTGCCCGTGGGGCATGTAACATGATTGTGGCGCATGGGCGCAATGAAGTGCATATGGTGTCGGGGGCACGTAATGTGACAGAGAGCCAGGGGGCGCGGCTATATCAGCAGGCGAGCGACGGAGCGCGGCCGCAAGCGACGGTCATCTCAACTACGGCCCACGACTGCAAGCGAAGGTCGTCGGTCGTCAAGGTAGGTGGCCGACCCCCCTAGGGTGGCCGACCCCCCTAAGGTGGTCGACCCCCTAAGTTGGCTGACCCCCTTAAGGGGGAAGGCACGCCAAGGTTGTTTTACGAGCAGTTCACGTGACTTAAGCATAATTGCTTTGACAGCTTGGGAGCGTTGAAAAATTGACTGTTAAACACGTGTCGTGTTGCCCAAAATAGGACCCCTGGTGGGCCCTTGGGTGCGACCAACTTAGGTTGGGAACATAAGCCCCCTGCGTGTGGTGTGCGCGGATGGGCAACCCGAGCGGGAGACGCACGCATAAACACATAGCAAGTTTTTTTATGTTGTTTGGCCGGAGAGCCGCTGGCGTCGTCTTTGAATGACGAGGTTGAAAAATAGGTGGCTCGAGCTACCCCGCGCACCACCTACATACCAAGGACTAATGTTGGAGGACGTCGTGATGGTGGGTGCGGCAAAGGTGTGGTGACGTCGCAGGCTCACGGTTGATGCGCGTTTAGCCAAATTTGAAAAATAAAAATAAAAATTCTAAGTATGGAAAACATGATGAAATGGGTAAAGGAGGAGTAACATGAAGGTTGGACCACGAGGTGCGCGTTATGTCCTCACGAAGATTTTTTTTGGGTCCCCTAAGGAAGGAGGCCCCCAAGAAATTCTTAATGTGTATATAAAGAGAATGAGAGGTGTGAATAATTTTTGAATAAGAAAGAGATTTCTAAGTGAAAGGGAGAGAATGCGGAGGGTGGGGGAGAGATGAAAAAAATTTGTGAAATTTTTCTAAGTGTTGGATAGAGGGTGAGGGGATCAAGAACATGAAAGACACCTACAAGGTCTACCTTAAAAACTTCCAGCTTCGATCTTGAGGACATCTCAAGGAAGCTGCACGACGCACTCTTTATTGTTGAACAGGGTGAAGGCTGGTTGTTTGTACTTGACAGGGTAGGGCTTGGTAGCGAGATCGCCAGAGTAGGGAGCATGGCTAGACAGCTTAGAAGGGGAGTGTGGTACGGATGACTACTTGAGACGGCGAAGGATGGCGTTAAGGTCATGCTTGGTGACATACGAAGCATTCGAGGGTTTGTGCCCTGTTGGGATGATCTTGGCACCAGAGCCCCTAGACGGGGCGACCTGAGATATTGCGGGGAGGATAACGGTAGAGAAAGGTTAGTGGTAGGGAGCAGCTTCCTGGGGTAAGGTTTGCACAGGGGTAGTGCCAACAGTAGGAGGTCGACCGTCAGGAAGGGCTGACTGAAGCAAGCCGGGGGCATGACTTGTGTTTACATTTTGGTTGGTTATGTTAGGGTTAGGCTTCATCTCAATTGAGTCATGAGTCTCTGAAGTACTCCAAGCAAGGGTGAGTCGGGCTGCTGCGGGCTGAGGCGCCACAGGCTGAGGTACCGCGAGTCCTACTATAGACGGCCCAGAGGACCAAGGCAGCAATGGTCGCGACACTGGGGCCTGGGCAGTGTCCACAACTAGCCCAGGCCCTGACGTCTGGATCTGAGCAGGAGCGGCCAACCCCAGAGCTTGGGATGACATAGGGTGAGCAGCGGGCATAGGGTAGGGAGCTCTGAGGCCTTGAGGAGTCGGTGACTGTGAAGTCAAGACTTGGATTGATTTTTGCATTTCTAAGATGATAACCATGAGAGAAGATTGAGAGTCTCGGAGTTTGGTGATCGTAAGAGTAAGGTGTTGGATTGTGGCGTTGACAATCGCGGCCACATCGGGTGCATCCATCCCGGGGAGAGGCTGGAGTTGGTTGTGGCTGGTCTCTTCTTGGTCCTCGGGGTGATGCTCCTCTTGGATGGCTGGGTTGAGACTTTGGTTGGTAGTCCTGGTAGCCCTACGTTGCTGAGGCATGGTTGCTTGGGTGTGTCAGGCAAGGGACGAACTGCACTGCGATGCTCACCTCTCCGGCGGAGTCGCCAAAATGATGTCAAGGAAAGTGGGTTCACAGTCGACGTAGAGGTGCCACAAAGAATGCAGTCCAAGTCAGATGCCAAGTATACTGATGTGGGACACAGCAAGGGTGGAGTAAGGGCAGAGACCAAGGGCTTCCCAGACAGAGCCTAAGGGTGGCAGTGCTGTGAGGGCGATGGCGCACGGTGAATATACGACGACAGTCACAGTCCGATGCGTGGGTTCAGCGTCAGGGGTCCAGGGTCAAGGGTCCGATGTCAGAGGTCCAACTATGTTTCTTTCTCTAGAATTCTAGAAAGAATAGGTTTTATTGAGATAAGGTGAAATTGTCAAAATGAGATAATCCTCCTCTAATGAATTCTCAAGACCCCCATTTATAGAGGTTGAGACGATGATGTCACCAACTGACATGTGGCGCTCCCTGGAAGTGACACATCATGGAGGGGTCCACAGCTGCCAGTGTTCCACGAACTGTAGAATCGCATATTCACCTGGCCTGCCCCACACAGTGTCGCTCTGTCTGTCTGGAAAGACTGGCTCCCACAGCGTTGGTGTGGCCAGAGAATTCTCTTGATCTAGCCACCACTCCAAGCCCTTGCAGAGTCCCACAGGCCTGGCAGCGGTGGGGAAGACCCGATGCCCAACTGCCAGGCGAACTAGGCACGATGCCCTCCAAAGACCTGCTCCTATCTCGAAATGACCCGGGGGTCATAGTCCCTAGGGGTGCCGACGCAAGCCCCCAGTGCCGGAGCACGTATGACAGTCACACCGACACCCTGGCGGAGATAGTGTTTCGGAGGAGTCACCTATCCCGCGGGTGAGTCCTTGTGCCAGAGCACTCAAAGCGCGTCAAGGCAGCATCTCGAAGGAGCATCCCGGAGGAGCCGTCTACCTGGAAAAAGGGGAGTTGAAAATCTCCCAAGCGGAGACAGTGTCTTAGAGAGCGAGCCTATCCTGCGGGTGAGTCCTTGTGCCAGAGCACTCGAGGGGCGTCGAGGTAGCATCCCGGAGGAGCCGTCTACTTGATGGGCTGAGGTAGCATCTTGGAGGAGCCGTCTACCTGGCAGAAAGGGAGTTGAAAAGCTTCTTGGCGGAGATAGTGTCTTAGAGAGCAAGCCTATCCCGAGGGTGAGTCCTTGTGCTGGAGCACTCGGAGCGCGTCGAGGTTGTATTCTGGAGGAACCATCTACCTGACAGACCGAGGTAGTATCCCGGATGAGCCATTTACTTGGTGGAAGGGGAGTTGAAAAGCTCCCTGGCAGAGATAGTGTCCCAGAGGAGCGCCTATCCCTGCGGGATGCTGCATACTCCGGAGAGCTGGCCGAAGCATGTTCCATGTCCATGGCGGGGGCGCATGGTATGGTGAATTAGCGTGGTGCCCGTGGGGCATGTAACATGATTGTGGCGCATGGGCGCGATGAAGTGCATATGGTGCCGGGGGCACTAATGTGACAGAGAGCCAGGGGGCGCGGCAGTATCAGCGGCACGGCTCATGGGCGCGGTGGAGTATGCATGGTGACGGTGCGAGGGCGACGGGGGTTGTCGCGACGGCACACGGTGGCAGGCGATGAGTGTTGTGAAGTCGGCTCGCCGACGATGGTAGACGTCGCACGACCACAGGTGACAGGCACCGCAAAGCCGACGTGCGGGGGACGGTGAACGTTGCTTGGACGGCGCGCTGCCGCAAGTGACGGTCGTCGCTTGCAACCACAAGTGACGGTTGTCACGGCGATGGAGCATGGTCGCGAGTGAGAAACGATCGTCTCGACTACGGCGGATTTTGGCCGCAATCGACGGTCGTCGTGACTACGGTGTGCGAGTGTGAGCGACAGACGTCACGGCGATAGAGCATGGCGGCGAGTAACGGTCGTCGTTACTACAGCGAGCGACTGCGAGTGATGGTTGTCGGTCGTCAAGGTAGGGGGCCGAACCCCCTAAGGTGGCCGACCCCTTAAGTTGGTCGACCCCCTTAAGGAGGAAGGCACACTAAGGTTGTTTCACGAGCAGTTCACGTGACTTGAGCATGGTTGCTTTGACCGGCTTGGGAGCGTTGAAAAATTGAATGTTGAACACGTGACGTATTGCGCAAAACGGGACTCCTGGTGGGCCCTTGGGTGCGACCAAAGTAGGTTGGGAACAAAAGCCTTTCTTGTTTCTTGACACTTATTTTTATAGTGTCCCTTCACTTTGCAATAAGTGACATATGGCGCTAAAACCAATAAAACAACCATAGAGGGGGGTGAATAGGGTTTTAAGACTACTTTAAAAATTAACAAACAACAAACCTCAATCTCAATAACTCAAATAAGCAAACAACCAATCTCAACACAAATGTAAGACGATAATGTAAAGAGAGAAGGGTTTAGAGATACTTGACAAGGAGAATTAAATGGTTCGGCTTGATATACCCACAAGCCTACGTCCACCCCTTCAAGGAAGTCCCTTGAAAGGCCCTAGAATCCACTAGTATGATCTTCCTTACGGGTCAAGATCGAACCTCTTACAATCCCTTGATGCTATGCCCACATTAAGAACAAGCTTTGACAAACTCAAAGCTCCAAAGCTTGACAACCCCAAGCTTTGATACAAGAACCTTTCAATGAATAAATGTGTACAAGATTTCACTCTCAAGAAGTAGATGAGTACAAGTTTAAGCACTAGAACAAGAGAGAGATGAGAGAATTGATGACTTGAAGAATGCTCACTCTCAATCAAAGAATTGCTCACAAAGATGCTCTCTTTAATGATGTAAAATCATGAAGATGAAGAGAGAAAAGTTTAATCTATGAGCCTTGATGTTTCTCTAATGAATGGAGGCTTAGAATATGGTTTTCATGGTGTATGATGAAGCCCCAAATCATTTATATAGAGAGCAAAAGAAATATAGCCGTTAGAGGCAAAATATGGGCAAAACTGCCATTGCAGTCGACTGTATTCCCAATGCAGTCGACTGTAATCCCTTTAAAATAGCCGTTGGAGTTTTGTCCTCGAAAATAGCCGTTGAAACTGAATTTTGACCAATGCAGTCGACTGCATTGGAATGCAGTCGACTGGATCCAAATACAATCGACTGTATTACCCTACTGCCTATCAGCTGCCTCACGGAACCCCCTTTCCTATTTTGGGCATAACTTTCTCTAGAAAAATCGGATTGATGTGCCGTTTTTTGTGTTGGAAAGCTAATGAAAAGTTTTATCAAGATATAAAAAGATTGGCACCAAAATAGTTTTTGAGAAAATCTGAGTGAGCTCCAAAGTTCACTCATTTTCAAGAACCACACTTGTGTGAAAGGTTATGAACTCATATGCAATGCACAAGGTGTCCTAAGGTCTTTTTAGGTCATAGTCATCAATCCAACCATCAAACCAAGACTAGTTACATAATAGTAAAGACCAATCATAATCGTAATAACTTAGCCTTTGCATTCTTTCTTGCTCTTTGACATAGGACTTGATGAAGCTTCCATAGTATGTCCACTATAACCTTAAGCTTCTTTGGCTTCAATCCATCTATCCAACTTCTCAAATGTGTCTTCATGAGTGTCATGTATATATCTACTAAGAATCCACTCAAAACACACATTAGAACATAATCAATGTGCAGTTATGATCAAAACAAGCTGTAAGCCTAGGTTATCCAACCATAGGGCTAACAGGCGCCATCTCATGGACGTGATTTTGATGGAGCATTGTCCTGCTATTTATTTTTTCTCATTGTCAATCTTC
This sequence comes from Escallonia herrerae, assembly GCA_033070095.1. Taxonomy (NCBI): domain Eukaryota; kingdom Viridiplantae; phylum Streptophyta; class Magnoliopsida; order Escalloniales; family Escalloniaceae; genus Escallonia; species Escallonia herrerae. The sequence goes on from JAVXUP010000189.1 coordinate 333,479, forward strand.
TTGTGCCTTAAATCTGATTTCGGATCTGCTCTTGCAACAAGGTTATTTGCATGAAAAACTGCCTCCTGAATCTTTGAAGCTAGTTATCTCTAAGAGGGTCGTAGTCACCTCATCTATTGTGAGCATGTCCTTCCTAACGAGTAGTGCTGTTCTCAAGGTCTCATAAGCTGATGGAAGTGATGAGAGTAATATAATGGCTAGATCTTCTTCATCGTTCTTGACCTTCACATGTTCAGTAGCTTTGGTGATTTTGATGAATGCATTCAAATGATCTCTGATCTGAAGTAGCTGGTACAATTGCTTCTTGAGATATAGCCGATTCGACTAAGAATTTGACATATAAATATTTTCTAACTTACTCCACGTGGTTAAAGGAGAAGTTTCTTTAGCACTTTGTATTTGACCTCAGCAACCAAACTCAAACGGATTCTACTGACAGCTTTTGCCTCACGGTTTTTACATCCATCAACGTCTATCTTTTCAGTCTTCTTGATGAAATAAAGCTTTTATTTGTCGCTCTTGTACCAAAATATCTTTCGCAGTATTGTTAAAGACTAAATATTATTTTTCCTACTAAAGGGCTCAACATCAATTTTTAGTATCCACCATCTTTTTATGTGAACAATAATTAACAAAAATTTATATCACTCAAGCAGATATAGGAATAATATTGGTATTTAGTGGAAAAAACAATAGCAAGAATTTGAAATATAATAAAAGGTGAGTGTCAAAATATTTGGACACAACATTTAACGTGATTCGGGTACAACGTGCCTACCTCGAGGGGGCGTGCGAATTTTTCAAACTACTAGAATATCGAGACAAACAATCAAGAGAAAGCTTAAAATTTTTATCCGAAAAACATGAGATCCTTATCTAAATGTTGTACATTTCATTTATTATAAAGAAGGAGGTTGTCAAATCTCTCTTTGTCCCTCATCTTTGGCACCTTATTTATAGGCACCTTCAAATTGTGCCTGTGTACATATGTTAGGTCTGCCACCAAAATCTGTAATAATATTGGCTCCAAATGTCCATAGCCACAACTCTTATAATGTCCTTGGTTCACTTTTAATGCCAATGATGTGCAATGCCAACAATTCAACAATCTTGAATTGTTTAATACTATTATTTTGGTGGCTAAAAAGTCACAACACAACAAACAGATTGGCCATGGCCAATTTAGCTAGCTCGAAGAAGATGATTCGTTTTTCAACCTAATTTTGAACAGTTGGGTTGAAGCGAGTTTGGAATTCCATTGAACTACAACAGTTTTCAAAGAACTTAAAATAGGCCCTAATTGTTTAACTTTGTAACACTCAGTCAAAAGCTAGGTTCTATCAAGTTAGGGAATTAAGTCCAGACATCAAATAGTTGAAAGTAAAAGTCCAGGGTTTTAGAAATTACTGGAGTAATATGTAAACTCTCAATTCCAGGGCCAAAATGACATCTGATCCACTAATACATATATCCCGTATTACTTCTCTCATAGTACATGTGCTTTCAAAAACTGATGTAAGTTTACAACAACTATCCCAAGGTTAATTTTTGGGCTAATTACACCTATGTTCCTGAGGTTTGGGGGTAATTACACTTGAGGACACAAAGTTTCAAAATGTAACACTTATGTCCGTTGACAAACGGAACCCTAAAAATTCTAACGGTTTTAACAAAATGACTTTATTGCCCCTAAGTTGGAACCTTAATTTTTTTCCAATGCCATTACTTCAAATTAGGGTTTCTGGGTTTCCAATTTCATTTTGACTTCAAATTAGGGTTCAAAACCGGTTGGCTTCAACGAACGAGGTGGGTTTCCAAGCTATGCAGCCTTCTCTGTCTCTCCAACTCCACTTACCCCGCCACTGCCCCCCACCCTCCACCCACCCCGTCGCTGCCCCCAGCCTCCCCAAACATAGTCGCCGCCCTCAGCCTCCCCCAACCCAGTCCCCGCCCCTACCCTCCCCTCACCCCATCGTCGCACCCACCCTCCCCCTCCTCATCGCCGCACCCACCTTCCCCATTTCCCATCGCCGCATCCACCTAGCTGCCGCCATCATCACTGTAGATCTAAGACTTGCTACCGTGAGGTTGCAATTTGAACCAATTAATTGCAAAAGATACTTAAACAATTGCTCGATCTACACAGTGGTTTGGAATACTGTGACGCAAAGGTGTGTTGGGCAGAGGTGGGGAGGATTACCTTGGTGGTTGTACAGGTAGTCGGTGGTGGTTGCGGTAGAGGTTGGTGGTTGTGGGTATGGAATTGGGGACGGTGGCGGTGCATTGGGCCGTTGGCAGCGTGGGTTTGGCATGGGCAGTCGTTCACGTCTGTGACGGCTTCCTTTCAGTACCACTGCCCACCACCCCAACCTTGGCACCACCACTGTCGGACAGCTATGGAAGATGGCAAATAGGGCGGCGACAGGATGAACATGGGACGGTGACAAGACTTCCTTGATGGGGTGGTCATATTCCGGACATATAGAACCGCTGCGAGCCATGGAGAGGGGCAGGGTTGGGCTGCCGGCGGCGTGGGGCGAGAAAGGGGGCTTGGGTTGCCGACGGCGTGGGGTGAGGGAGTGGGCGGCGAGATTTCAGATATGGGGAGAGAGAGAAACCCTAATTTTAAAATTAGGGTTTTGAATTAGGGTTGGATTTTGAAACCTTAATTTAAAAATTAGGGTTTGATATACTGTACAAGGGCAGTATTGCCATTTTTAATATACGTAATGATGAAAATTATACTTTTTGGACGGAACCCTGACTGATGGATACAGATGATACATTTGAAAAAGGTTTTGGTCACGTATGTTACATTTTGAAACTTAGTGTCCTTAACTGTAATTACCCCATAACCTCGGGGACATTGGTGTAATTAGACCTTAATTTTTTCTGTTGGCTTCAATCCCTCAAAAAAAAATAAAAATGTCATCACCTAGCTAGTTCTTTGTATTGATTTTCACTGAAAGTTGGAGGAACAATCACTGAAGAAGAAACCTTCAACCTCTTGCTCCTCGAACCCTCGCTGCCGGACCCGCTCAAATCTGGACTACTCATCATCCACCCTTGCATCATTTGGTCACCAGAACTACTGTGATTTGCTTTCCCTATGCACGAACCATCCGAATCCAACCCATGTTGCCGGAATCCGAGCCACTCGTTGCTACAGTCCGACGCACTCGAACTTTCCCAGGAAGAATGCTCATCGACAACATGGGGCACGATTACACTTGGTTGCACTACCTTTTCAATATTCTGTATGCCAATTCGACTTTGGTATTGGCTATAAGCACCCTTAAAGTGGAAGATACTTGCAAAAGTGAATTGGTCACTTAATCTGCTTTTAACTGACTTGTTTTCACAATTTCTAGCTATTATCCTTTGTACGTTCTTGCTTAATCTGGCTTTCAAGGAAGAGAAACTTAACCCGTGGCCGACATCTGACTCGGCAGGGGACGAATCCGATTGACTAGAGTTTGGAGCGAAGTTGGTTCGAGCATTTTCGCCACGTAGGGCTCGGGCTGCTTCATCGTAGACTCGAGCTGCTTCTTCGGGAGTGTCATAAGTTCCAAGCCATAGTCTCACCCGTTGCGACGAGACTTTGATCTCAGCAACCCATCTCCCCGAAGGCCTTTGTCGTACTCCGACGAATTTACGTGATGCCATTTTAGTTGGTTGTGTCATGGTTGCGGCGCCGGCGGTGGTGGTGGTGGTGGTGGTTTTCGTGGATTCTAATCCGGCCATGAACTGTAGGAAAAAGTTTAGAAGAAACTCACATTGACTTATCATACATTAGGGTACTTCTTAGGTGAGTGAGTAGGAGAAAGTTGTTCTGTGGTTGCATGCGAATAACATAAGCAAAGATAGGAACTGATCTGGCACTATAAATAAGGTTAAGCCAACAGAAAGAATGAAGCTTATACTATATGCTCCTCAATTATTTGTTTGGCTTTCTTCCCATTAAACAATCTTGTCAATTATCTTGCACCATGTAGGCTCAAACTCCAGTAGCTTGGCTTGATACGTAAAGTTATGGCTTGTAAAACTCCCGGGTCTCAAACAAGATGCCTTGGGAAAAGACCTTCCTTGAGGTAAGTGACGTCCAGATTTGAATATGATAGAACTTCTTTTATTTGATAATAATTCATTCAAAGTACATACTACCAAGGATTTTGATACTTAGATAGAATGCATGGAAGCGATAAGGTGGCTCGGAAGCAGTTGCGCATCTGAAAAAAGTTGGGCTGATTCTCCCCTCCTTAAGTTAACGCTTTGGTGTAACACTTTACGGATTACCAAAGTTCATCAATAAAATCGCTATGAAAGTGCTACTAACCATATTTGGCTATACAAGTTTGTCACCAGAGGAGGTACATAACTATGGATGGGTCCTCCTGATGGGTGGATGTCAGTTTAGTTTTCAGTTCTAATAACTATATATGTTTGTCTGTGATTGCTTGTAACCATGCTTCCATCGATCAGGTTGCGCCTGCTTGAGCTTAACGTTAGCCAAGCCATGCTGCCTCAACAAAGGATAGACTCACGGACAAGTTGAGAAGATAAAAGGCGGTTCGTATTTGGCGCCTTGTAAATGAAGAAACGGACTTAGAACGTTAGATTCAGAATTTTAATGTCCGACGGGAAAGGCTAGTTTAGTCTGCTTGTGACGTGAATGGCAACCGTTAGGGGCTCCACGGCTTCTGTACCTTTGTTCTTTCTGTTGTTTGTATTTCACTACCAACTCTAACCCTAATCATGAGCTACTTATCCTTGGCTTCGTATGTTGTTTTAGGCTATAGTTTATCTAAAGATTGGAGGGTGACTAGGAACAGATGTTCTTGTCCGTGATTTCAAATGCGGCCATAGATTCCTTACTCCTAAAATTATTCCATCCCTGTAGATGTGGAAGTGAGAGATTTTGTTGCCTAGGTGCATGGATTCTACATAAAAGACACAGAGGGATGACACGTGGCACGTATCAGGCACCCCAGTCTCATCGTTAGCTAATTTTGGCGATTATTCAATGGCAGGGCCATAATGAATCAGTCCGTTATGAATCGGTCCGTTGTATGATTGATGCCAAATCCTTTTAGTAAATGCTTAGCATTGCTGTAACTTCCAGCAAGACACTTGCTGAATGGAACAGTTGAGGAAAACAAAACTCTTTCGTCGCCTGATGCTTAGTAAAAAATTTCCACACGGGGTCTTTTTCATCAGTTTGGCAGTCTGTGATAAAGTTGAATGAGGCAAGACCATCACTGGTCTAGCATGATGCTAAAAACTCAAGTTGTGAGTAATTTCAGATGTATGCCTGACATGTTAACAACCCTCTCAAACTTTTCTCCGGTTGAATTCCCTTCAAAATGAATTAGGAAAGTCTAATTTGCCATGGATGGGATGTTGGTAGCATTTGCTATCTTCTGTGCTTCGATTTTATAGTTATGGACCTAATGACTTAGTAGCTCAGCTTGTTTCCAACAAAGGTTAGCTTCATATTTGGATACTGTTTCATATGACATCATTCAAGCAATCATTGGCCTGGTCTTGCTCATATTCCCTAAGTCATAAGCATAGAACAGAATATGTCTTTGATGGTAAAATCAAAGATGTGTTCATTGACCATGACTCTCTGACCAACTTAGCCAAGGTTGTCTTGTTGTATGCCTGGATTGTTTTACCATTTCTTTCGGGTGCCATTAGGAGCTATGCGAGTCCTCCCAAACACGTGTAGCAGCTTTGCTCTCCTGCATAGCGCGAGGTGTGACTAGAACTCATGACTTCTGCTCTTTGTGGTACACCTGCATGTGATGAAGCTGGATTTGGTTTAGAGGAAGTCAATCAAACATATATCAAAGTATTGGCAGAATTATGGTAAGCATAAAATTAACAGCATTAAACTACTTTATGCACAAGATGTGAGGTGCATCTTTGAATCATATTAGATAAGAACTAGTATTTCTCGACATGGAGACTACTTCCATTCACGATGGGGACAATGGTGATAGTAAGGACCCCGTTGTAACGACTGCCTTATCTGAAGATGTGATCAGCAGTGCATTATAACACACTTAAATGAATTGAACCGTGACCATGTTCTCTTTACCATCAACAGCTTATCCTTCTTTTAATATAAAACTAGGGCAATTATCACGACTAAAATTGTTCTCGAAGAACAAGCTCAAAAGAATTTTCTCTTGGAAACCTATATCAAATATCAGACAGCTGACACATTCTATCAACCTTGCATTTATTGTGCGAAGCAGAGAGATTTTGAACCACTACCTCTGAAAGTGACATGATCCTTCCATGAAGTAGCCTCCAATAACATGAGATGGAATTCTTTTTGGTCATGCTACTTCCAAATCCCAACTCGCCACTTAAATATAGTACAAGTTAGGTGTTTGCCAGAGACTGAATCCTCCATCGATTAAACAATTATATGGCAACAACATACTTATAAAAATCCAAAATGTCACAACTCACAGAAATAATGCAGGAGGTGGTTGCCATTTTACCGCAGGACAGTACAAGTATGTAACTCCTTTCATTAAGAGTTTAAGAACAGATCTGCATCATAAGTAGAAACAAGTTCTTCTGGGTCCAAAATGAGTTTCGTACATACCAAGAACCAGTTCACGTATTTGGACCATTCGATATCTTGAATTTCTGTTTCTTCTCAACCTATACCATCTTTCAAAGTCCATAGACTAGTTAATTGAAATAATGAACGGCTAATTAGGGAGAAAAAATCCGTCCACTACAATTAAGCTGCTCAATGAAAACCTCTTCTCTATTGTTTCTTTACCTCTCCTGTAGGTGTGGAAATGAGATTTGTTACTCAGCTATATGTAGTTTGCTTCCTAAATATCACAAAACAACCTGTGCCGAGTTGCATCACTTGGCCAATATCAACACAAAGTCTGCGACCAAAGTCAAATTATATTGCAGTGATGCACAACAAATCATTTGTTTGGTGGCGTTGTGACTTCTAGCAACTATCGTTCTTTTTCTTTTGTACTTGGTACGAAAAAATAATCACTTGTCAAAAGATAAGCAATTGATCATTTGCATGCTTATTTAAGTAATTCTAGTCATGGTCAAGAAACCTACCGGGTCAAACAACATGTATTAACTACCCTACTCCTCCCAAGTAAAATACAAAGCATAACTTGTCTGTAAGCACATACTATTATTTGAGATACTTCAGTACTATCATAGATATGGACCTAATTCAATGAGACGCTAGCTGATTGTGCAAATCAGTAGTTGAATAGAGTCAATTATGTACCCTGTATAACTTAGCAATGTCTTTTAACACAAGTAAGGCTATGTCATATGACATCATTCAGTCCTTAATCATTGGCTCAGTTTAACTAAATTCTCTGGTCATTAACAAAGAGCAGAGAACATGCCCTTGTCATGGACCAGTACTTTTAGAAGTATGTGATGGCATGAAATTTATGTTTTAAATTGGGTTTATTGGAGAGTTTGGACGAACCATTCTGCAGCGTTCTTCTTTGGCAGTATTTTATTGACTTTCAGTTTAGGGTGGGTGCCAATGCTGAGGTATCAGACACTGTAAGTCATTCTCATACAGCCTCCCTTTCCTGGCCGTCATCAGGTGATAATCTAGAAAAATCGATCTCATGATGCTTTAAGACGTGCTCATTGAAATTATGATTTCTGTCTTCTGTGCTATGCCTGCAGTGCAGATTTATAAGCAGAGAGAGTAGAAAAATATGAATATCAACATTCAAAGCTAATGTACTTAGCACAATTCAACTTAAGGGTAGCCTCCAACTATTTTATGGGTAATGGAAGATGAGAGTTTACAGAACATAAGCTGAGTGGCAGAGACAATACCAATCTTCCACATGGATATTCACGATGGAGAAAATGGACTCGCTGCTACCATCACGAGTTCTTCTATGAAAATGCGCTAAAGCTTGTAGTCTCCAACTTGAATAGGCTATTAACTGTCTCCATTGGCATTGGCATCATTCGCCTTAGCCCTCAGTACACAGGTCGTATCATGCTCTGGTGCCTCCAATGGTGGACCTGATGGCATGATATCAGTATCATCTACCCGAGGTGATGGTTAAGAACCCTCTGCCCTGTAAATTCAAGCCTCATAAATTGTTTCAGCTGTCACATGATGCTGAAATTCCTATGGGATCTCACTTGAACACAATATGGTGTTTATTCTTGATAATGTTGGGGATATCGAATAGATCTTTTTCCTATATATCGTTTTTGTGGCGTTACTGATATCCATCAAATAGTCAAAATTATGGAATTTGAAGAAATCAATTTCATTTACCTCTTCATTATCATCAATCATTTGCCAAACTGGAATCTAAACCATCCTTTCTGATTCTCGATCAAATATCACGAAGGTAGTAGTAGATGTGATATCACTTACTCGCACTTGGAGTCTATACCTTTATGAAAAATTAGTATCTTGGTCAAGTTTTAGAATTTTGTGAAGTGATTTGATAAATTCGAATCATTGAAAGTGTTCATACACTTGCATTGGAAAGTCGACAATTTTTTTACAGCGTTCACAATACATGGCGTTATTGTATGGCTTTAATTTTTTTGCACAAGAGCATGCACTGTAGTACCACCCGTTATCTCTAATCACCTATTGTATCGTTGCTTGACATGTACATGATAACTCCTGCACAGTTGAAAAGAAGACGTCATTTTTATTTACTTTAGGACTGAAAATGTACTTTATAGTTTCTTTCAAAAGGTTACCCCAATTCCTTGCTCGAAATTGACATTCAAAATCTAACATTTTGTTGTTTCTATGACGACCGTGGCTCTGTCAGGACCCTTGTTGATGTATTTAAATAAATACTTAATAGATCCTGCTCTGTTGATATGGGCTTGATATTTCACAAGTAAATTACGGTTGTAAGGTACCACGTATCTTTTCATCAGGGTGAAGTAGTAGGCCACAAAGCAAAAGGTAAAGTTTAGTACATTAAAGAACATGCAAAAAAACATCAGAAGAAACATCGACTTGTAAGAGCAAAGACCGAGACCCAGATTATCAAACCAACAAAAGTTACTTGTTAAGAAGACACTGGAAATATCTATGACTCAATATTATTAATTCTATGAATTATAGTTCCTATCCACTTGTAGTTTTTCGATCTTTTTGTCCGCTTATCATATTTGCCACACCTAACTCTTTACTTATAGAGTTACAGTGAATTTAAATAAACTATACCTAGAAAGAGCAAAAGTGTGTCACTTACATATCTAGAGCTATTGAATTGGAAGAATTAATTTGCATTTTAACTTAATGTTCTTACCCATGACTATACGAAAGTCTATCGTTATGTAACTTAGCGAGGCACGTGTGTACTTCTTGAGGGAGATACATAAGGCTTGGTATTGTTAGAGAGGTCTGATGGCAATTTTCTTTTCTATCTTATATTATCATATTTGTTGTTCCAACATCTGGGAAATTAAGTGCTGTGACAAATGCTGCTCGAAGTTTTAGGGTCATGTATGGTATGAAGACCATAAACTAAGTTTGATAGTGGTGCATTAGTAAAATCTGGAATGGGTATGGTGGACAAACTACAATAATGTGGCTTATCAATGTTTGGCTTATTTTACCAAAAGGAAGAAGCAATGGGCAATGAGGTAAAAACCTGCCAGATTTGGTAGGATGAATAAGCCATAACAGTTGGAATGAAGCCTGTAAAAAAGGCTGATCCCAGATTCATGTCTATATGCCTTACTTTACTTCAGCTTTCTTTTCCTTAAAGAGAAAAATGTGTTTGCATTGCACCTGTATTACTAAAAAAAAGTTCTAGTATGTTTTCGAATACATTGCATTTCCATGGTTAGTTCTAACAGTACCTTTGGCTGTTTCGCCCACTTGCTAATTGAGAAATTAGAATTGACGGTCAATGTGTAAATTGCCGTGAAGTATGTGTCTGGTATGAAGGTACACGCTATCGCTATGCCACTGTAATTTAAAGTAAGCGAAGAATGAGAAATGTACCTGTTATCCAACGGTATGGTTTCTTTATATATCACCTTTCCATCCTCACGTCTCATATACACTGGATACCCATTCTCATCTACATATGTCTTAGAATTAAATTGCTTAGGAAAATGCTTCGAACAATTTTCATCCACCATACATGAGTTGCTTGGTTTTGCCTCGCCACATGGGCCCTGCATCATAAATAATGATACAACACGATAAGCAGTAGGGTCTCCCTTCTCGTCAGGAATTTCAGCTGATATGTACCTATCTACATCAGTAGGAGTAGCGAGTTTGTTCAGTTGTGCAAACCATATCAGTATATGTGCATGGGGAAGACCGTTTTTTTTGGAACTCAACTGTATAAACAACTACAAAAATGCGGGAAGATGTATATATGTCAGTGCAATTGGTTTTGATAGAAATTGCAAAAAATAAAAAACAGAAGAAAAAAAATCAGAAGAATATATCCCACAAAAAAATCAAATCAGAAGAATATATCTCACTTATATGCAAGGTGTCATTTGGAAACTTTTCACTTTCCTGTAAGCTATAATGTCTAAATGTTAACACATTAATAACCTATAGTTAACCATCTATCCTTCATTTATACGACTCAAAGGTTTGCAATCTACTTTAAACTAAATGTGTAAGAGGAACTCCCTACTTAACACCATAATGATTATAACTTTTATAATGGTTAACGAAGAAAACATATGCATAGATATACATATATACCTACGCGAACCTCCCCAAAAACATGGCCTCCATTAAGATCTGTCATAAGTTCGTCCAGTTTCATCTGAAACACACGAGCTATGATGTCTGGCCGATCTTCAGCCTTTTGGCCAGGAATTAAAGCTACAAACTTTTTGACCTCTGCCTAATTAGGATTGGATGTGAATGTTAGGAAAAAATCTGGATGGCCGTACTTACGACAAAGTGCAAGAGCGTCTTGATAGTTTTGTTGCATATAATGTGGTCCACCTGTAAGCGAAGCCGGTAAAACCACCCGCTTACCAATTGTTACCGGGCTTGTATCACCTCTTGCAACAACGTCTATGATGTTATTGTATAGTTCAGCCCTAAGTCTTTTCTGGTTGGAGCGAACCCATGCCAATCTGCTGCACTGAATACATGTATATGCATCGACAACATATTGTTGAAACAGTTTTCCAACTTTCAGCAAGGTGTGGCCTTCATTCACTCTAAATTGAAGCCTATATGCATAATATTCTCGCATTGTCACTGTGTTTCTTTTTGTTGCTTCAGCATTGGAAATATGGTTGTGCAAAATACCCCTTCTATAACCATCCTCACCATAAGGAAATAATATAGGGTATTGCATCGCCATAAAACTTGGATGTAATGCGCTAATACGCTTTAACCCACCAGTCTTATGTTCAATAACAATATCCCTTGGATAGAACACATTATCTCCAGGTATTAGAGTTGCAATTTCTGACGCAACTGGCATATTGCATTCCTTACCATCTGTTGCACGACTATTGAACAATCATAGGCGCTCATGAACACATTCTGATTCTTTAAATCGATCTCTTGCTGTCTAAAACATCTTTACTATCTCATTGTTGATGTCAAAGACGCGCACCAGCTTTTTAACAATGTTAATATCAAGGGGGCTGGAACCGTCAACTTTGGAGAATGCAAACATCCTATTAGCCACTTCGTTTTGGCCATCATAGATATACAAATGTGCAAATTTTGGCGGTTGTCCTTTTGGAGGCAATAATGATCCAATTCTGTGGTGATTCTGCCCACCTAACTAAAAAATAGAGGGATCTTTCCCATTGTTGACCATATTATCGATCTTACCTCCAAGAGAGGTGAATGCAAACATTGAGTTATATGCCCTGACAGATTCTGTAAATTTAGGTAACTCCAAGACCTCTTCCAACTCATCTGGTGTTTGACGCAATAAAGGCAGCTTAACTTGTCCTTGCCTACAACAGATGGAAAACCTCGGAGAGGAAGTTGCTCTAGACTTAAAAGTTCTTTCCTCATACCGCAAAACTGCTTTGCAATATTCACATGTTCTGTTTGGTTTATTAAGGTCTAATGGTTCCTCCAGGCAATCTGGTATTTTTTTGAGGGCAAAAAGGTTAGGAATATGGATTGAGTAACAATGATTAGTTCTTCCACATGGAAATTATAAGCTTCATACTAACATTTTCAAACTACATTAGGTACATGTATCTGCTTTTGAATAACGGAGGACTTCTTTTCAAATACTATGGAACATCGATAAAGGCATGGAAATAGTATACTATGGTATGGATTTAGAAGAAAAGGAAGGTTTTGAGTACTCCTAACCTGCTCTATCATATGTATCACCACGAAAAGTAGTCTCACATATTCATGTACAGTGTTATTAAAGGCGCGCCTAGGCGCAGCTAGGCGCACAAAGCGCGCCTCGCCTAGGCCTAGGCGCAGCGCCTTCAATAAGGCGCGCGCCTTGTGCACCCAGGCGCTCAAGTGCTAGGCGCATAGCGGGGCGGGAGGCGCAAAGCTAGGCGCACGATGTGTAACCGTTCGATTTGGCTTCTTGTCTTCACGTGGACCGTTGATTTCTCTTTTAGTATTTTACCCTTTTTGTCTTTACCAAGTCAAAACACTTTTTTTAAGACTAAAATATAAAACCTAACTAATTTGTTAGCGATAAAACACTTTTTATCGCTAATTTCTCACCGACTACGTTAACCTTTATGTGAAAGCTGTTGAAGACAGAGTACACATGGCTAAATTAGGAGACCTAACTGATTTGTTAGCTTCACTTTATATTGTTCATAAGGCCAAAGCTCAATCTTGAGAAAAGATTTGAATTTTTAGTCCCTATATTATGCCCATTCCCATTGAGATTGATCTAATTTTTAAAAGCAGAATTTATTTTTATTGTTGGAAGCTTATTAAATTAGAATGTTGGTATTTGAAACTTTCTCTAATGTTTAGAAGTTTGTTAATTGTCATGCTCTAAATTTTTTTTACTTAATTTTTTTGTTTAATGCACTTTTATTTATTTATTTTTATATATTTTAATATTGCGCCTTGCTTCGAAAAGGCGCGCGCCTGCGCCTTGCGCCTAGGCTCCAGGGACCTTTTGCGCTTTAGGTGCGCCTGTGCCTTTAATAACTATGTTCATGTACTTAACATCCAAACTGATTTAACGGATCCGCGGTGTGCTCTTAGGCATGGATATACCCAAGTATATATTCTCCTCTCTACAAAGTATTTATAGATTGTACAGGTTTTGCTTAGTCGACTGTAGAAAGCCGCAAATAAGTTTATGAAGCTACATCGTTGATAGAGTAAGACATGATATATTTCACGCTACAAAATCAAATAGCACTTGAAGATTGGATTTGGTTCCCATCGATAATTGGAAACCTTTTCCTTTTAGTAGATATGCTCTGACCTAGTGTAGTGAGGGAGCATTAGAACTATTCAGCACATTTTGAAGTTCCTCAAAGAATGAACCCACATGTGAAAATCAGAGCATGATAACTAATCCAATTCTGGCCTGACATTGTACTTTTAAGAATGCACTTTAGCTTTTCAAAGTTTGCTGAACCTAAAAGAAGGTCGAAAGTAGTACTTGGAGTTGTCTTTTCTATAGTATGTTGCTAATTCTTCTGTCCTGAACAATTGTTAACTTGCTTTTAACAAAATGTTCTAACAGGCTACCGACGGCTTTTTGGTTGAAGAATACCCCTTCTTCGTGCTCTAGCATTCCTGTAAAGTTCTATCCCCTCCGACAATGAGATATGCTTAAATAGATGAACAAATGGTGGCTTGTTTTGTCCACTAAGGCGGGCCATCTAACCCACCTGTAAAAAGAGTGAGGGCCATTAGATTCGCCTGACATAAGCTCATAGAAAAAGTTAAGAACACCACTAAAGAGCACATTATCAAAAGTTCAGGAAGTCGCTAATAAGTGCAAAACTAAGCACGACAAATAAATAAAAAATCAAAAGTGCAAAAGAAGGTAAAGAAGCCAACGTTAGAGAATGGTGTTATTTATAGCACAAATCATAGTTCTTGATGGCTTTATCTTTGGAACTTACGACAACTTGACAAAGAACCTAATCTGCAAGTAGGAGCTTGTGAACGGCATGATAACAACAGGCGACTCCAATTTATTCAATTTTCAAACTTGAAAAAGTACATTGTTCAAGAGAGAAAACATGACAGGTAGACTATTTAAATATGTGGTTTGCCAATTTTCCAGAGCCTAAGATGAATATGATATTACACCCATAAGTTTTCAGTTAGAAAGTGGCCTAGACAGCCAAACACACTGCTAACACTAATAATTGCAGTGCAACGTACACGAAAATATATTGGATCACATATACAGGCGTAATACAGGTACTAATCACAAATTTAATTCGGTGTTACACCTGCCCACACAGCTAGTAAGTGGGCTAAATAGCTAAGAAGCATTGGAAGAGGGATTGCATAGAAGCCTAAATTTTGGTGGTTGCGATTTGGCAAAGAGGTTGGGTTTAACGCAACGAACTCGGATAGCGAGTCTAAATCGGGCGGAGCCAAAGGCAAGTATTGTTAGCACTAACCATTGACATGCACTGTACGCGAAAATAAACCGGACCTTTTTTTAAAATAGGGGGCCATACATATGTTAATTACAAAATTCAATTTTACGGCTGCCCATAATTTCCAGGTAGCAAGTGCCAGGTGGGGTAAATAGCTAATAGGCGTAGCAAGAGGGATGGCGTAGAAGGGTAGATTTTGGTGGTTTCGATAGGGCAAAGAGATTGGGCATAGAAATGAAATCAGGGAGACCAAATCCTTATGGGATTTCATCTCAGAATTTGCCAAGGCAGGGGCACTATTGAGATGGAATTTGATGGTTTAGATTTATGGAAAGAAACTGCTCATCCTTCACCAAAATCTGAAACTGGGAAAGTTCCTCTTGCTTTGATGTCATCAACTTATCTACTCCCTTTTTTGTAAACAATTCAGCGTTGCTAATATGCCCAGGTCACTACACACACACACACACACCAATTTGCAGGAAGAGACCAAGGATATATGTTCTTAATTATGCAACCAAAAAAGTAAAAATTTAGCATGAATCAAAATACGTACGCTTGGATATATTCAGCGTCAGTGCATGCAAGCAGAAGCTTCGAAGAGTTGCGTTTGGATTCTTCAAGGATTCATGCGAAAGAGGTGAAGATGAGAAGTCAAGTTGCTTCATCTCTTAAGAAAGGATGATGAGATTTTAATTATGAGGAAATGGAAGATGAAAAGGCCGGAGGTAGAAGAAAAGGCGGGAAGGAAGCAGAGAGAGAGAGAGCGAGAGAGCGTGACAGAGGAAGAAGGAAAATATAGGAGTTAGAATAAAGGTGAAAAGAAATAATTATATGGGTATTAAGTGGATAACAATAATATGTCCAAATCTATTACATTAAATTTAGAGTTTCGAATAAATTACCGTAGGAAGTTTAAATTCAAGGTCTCTATCATTATTATCGTAAGTCCAAATTCAATGAAATCTTAGAACTAACCAAAGAGCTAAGAATTCCACTAAAATTAGAGTTTCAAATAAATTACATTAGGAAGTTCCAATTCAAGGTCTCTATCATTATTATTATAAGTCCAGATTCAATGAAATCTTAGAGCTAACTAAAGAGTTGAGAATTTCAGTGAAGAACTCGACTTTTATATAGTTATATGGATATCTAATATACACGGGAAACACGAAAAGGACACCACAGAACAATTATTTAATATGCCGTAAGTAATTAGATGTGCACGGTCTATCAACTCCTTTCTAAAATTCTCTCACATCAGATCTTCATCAGATGTTAAAATCAACTATTTTGGTTTCAGACAACGTTGAAGCATTACACGATCTACAATTACCCAAATAGTCTGTTATTTTCATTAATTACCTATAAGCATCCATATGGAGCGCGTCCCATGCAATACAAAATGTGTACAATCACCTAATGGTACATCAAAAAGCTTCCTCAGAGACTTAGCATGAGTCTCACAGCTGAAGTACAATTGCAATCTTTTTGATTCTGCATCTGCCACGGCCAACAATTCACACGCCTGGAGGAGGACACTGAAGAAAATCTCAAGTTTATAGTAGGAAGGCTCCAAAACTTGCACCTGATCACATATGCAATAATCTGCATATTGCACATCACCTATGGAACTAACTCTCTCTTCCAACACGACTATCAGCACCATAACGTTGTCCCCAAACAATTGGAAGAGATAATCCTCAGAACTTAGCAAGAGTCTTGCAGCCAAATTGTCATAATCTTCATGATAGGAAAGGATAACCCAGACAGTTAGATGCATCTTAATAAGGAGAAAACCAAGACTACAATCACAGGGAAACAGCAGTGACCACTAAATATCGCAGGGGTTATAGCTTTGCTAGCCATATCTCTCTGTCAAGCCAATTGATGCATTAAAGGAGATAAGAAAGATAGAAAGAAGAAAGAAAACGAAGGAAAACTTTCCTAATTAAGATACGAAAATTGACCACTACGACTACGTTCCTAAGCCAGCTAACATGATAAGATAGCTTTGCTATGATATTCAAGTGATCTGCATACACAAATGAGCAGATACCACAAACACTATTTCATCTTTGAATTCCTTAAGATCAATCCTCAGAAGACGTGCAAGGACCGTACAGAATAATTGCGGAGAAATGCTGTTCACAGGGATGAGATGAGCTGATGAGACCACAAGGGAATGGTTTTATGACATGATCCAAGTAGTTGGAGGCTTGTGGGCATGGCCAAAAGCCGAAAGCTGTATGCAACACTGTTCTAAGTAATGCCTAGAGATAGTAAATACCAAGCTAATGAAAAATGTACCAGAGCAGCAATACAAAATCCGTTCAATTCAAGGATGTGATTCATGTAAAATTAGTTTATTGCAAGTATGAGATCTCAAGATATCATGAAATCTGAAGAGAATTAGTCCATAACGGAAAGACAAAATGCATTGGAACGTCCTGTTGAATCTTTTCAGTCGACTAGATCAAGAGCCATTTGAATACCAACCACACCACTTCAGTATTAGCAGCAAAATGGACCAACCAATGAAAATTCAAGGAGTGGGTTGAACTTTGGAGGGTGGGTGATTTGCAAGGGAACACACATATCAAGCCAGCTGAAATAAAACAAAAAGGAGTTCAATCAAGTCACACCCCGCTAAGAATAATATCATAATACACAAAAGTGAGATCAAGTGGGAAATATTTTATGGTTTGAAGAGCCGTGGTCTCGACTATCTAGGAGCTTTAGATGTATATCATGATAACTCTCTCCCTTCCTTAATCCCTCCTTCAATCACATCGGCCCTGATTTCCTTGTCCAAAAGGATCGGAAACAATAATTCGGAATCATGCAATAAATACTCCGGATCATGTATCCACTTAAAACACTGAGCAAGCTGAAACCAAACAAAAAAATCCAGTCAAGTCAAGATCATCACCACACCAAATGAGAACCCAAATCAAGAGTACTCCTACTTCTCTTGAAATGCTTCACTTGGCACACAAACGTCCATGCAATGATGTGGTTTTTCATCAATGTCGCAAGCTTTCCTAAGAGAGGAGTACAAGAACATGGGTCTCACAGGAAAATCGACACAATCCGTATCACATCGTTTCCCCCACTTGATCACATGCTCACGAAACCCAACGGAACAGTCCAAAAACCCAGATTATGTACAGCCCTGTGCTTCCAATACCTGCTTAGTTGGTGTGGGTGATGGTCTCCTCTTTGTAGTTAGGAGTTGTGGTCTTCGAGGTTTAATCGATAAAATTTTTTGAACGCAACGACTAAAATGATGCAGTGTAATAAAAAACAGTAATTAAGCATTTTATTCATCCATCCCATCTGACTGGTGACATTGCTTACGAGTTATGACTTTTCATTTTTATTTGCCAAAATAAAAAAAAAAAAGTGGGAGGCTACTTCCACCCATCTTACTAGCCTCATGCTCATTGATTATGAAAAATACCGGATATGTGGTTTTACTGAATGGATTGCTACGACCTTAATATTTTGGATAGAATTAATTCTATCCCTATGCTCGTGTTAAATCCTACTTTCATATGGCATCTTCCTTTTATTTTTGTTCTAATTGTTTGCCTACCCCCTTCTCCCTTCAAGTGCAACACCATCACCAAGAACAACAGCGGTGTCATCACCAACCTCCAAAAGTGCGCGCGTGCACACACACTAATTGAATTCAGACGCATAATCTCCGATTGAATTAACACCTATACACACATTCTCTCTCCCCCACTGATTGAATTCACACACACTAACCACTTTGATTCACAACTTTACCCACTAAACCATGAACCACCACCATTCTAGCCACATCACAACCCACCACTAGTCCCATCACCACCACCACCACAGCCCTCCACAAGATGCACTACCCACCACCGTAGCCCACATTAAACGCCCTACCCACCACTAGAACCCACCTCCAGTAGCGCCTCCCCATAAAACCACCGCGCGAACACACCCGGATTCCACACACAAACAGGTATGCACCCATCCCTGCCGCTGCCCAGAATGGTGATTATGGGTGAACTCGAATCATTGTGTTTGGGTGTGTGCGCGCGCGCGCCCATGCATATGTGCGTTTTTAAGATATTCAACTATATAGAGAGAGTTTGCGCGTATGAGTGATTGAATCAAAGAGTGCGAGTTTGCCCACACGCACGCATGTGTGTGTCATTTTGGGTGATTCAATCAGTGTGTACGGGTGTGTGCGCGCATGTGATTCAATCAAAGCGTGTCTGTTTTCATGATTTGAAGACACTGAAGGTTGAAGAAGGGGTGAGTCAGTTGAAGGGCAAGGGCTATAAAGGAGTGTATTGGAATTTTCAAAACATGGTATGCCAACATAGGCAAAAAAAAAAAAAAATAGGGCTAATTACACAGTGTACCAGATGTTAAGGTATAATTACAGGCGTGTCAATTAATTTGGACAAATTACACTTATATCTGTTGACTAGACGGAATACGAAAATATATAACGATTCTGACAAAAAGACCTAATTATTCCTAAATAAAATTAAAATTCCATTAATTTTTTTTTATCTCTTCTCTCTCTCTCATCTTCATCTCCTTTGTCTTCATTTCCAAAGCTAAACAGTGACGCAACTATCGCGTGATGTATTCGCCCAACTTAACCCTCAAATTAAAATCAGAATGAATTTCAGGTAAAACTCTGTTGAAACCTTAGAAATCACAAGCAAGAACTGTCAATTTCTCGTTTTATTATCAATCTTCACCGCAAGGTTGGATTTTCCTTTTTCTAGTTTCGGTATATGCATTTCAAATCGTCAAATTTTCACCGCATAAAAGGCCTCACACCAAGCCAACGACAGATCTGGGGCTGCGTCAGTTAGTTGATTTTGCGGTTGATTTGTTGGGTTTCAATTGGGGCTGCAAACCCCACCAGTCCGTTGCGGCGCTTATTTATTGCAAATTTGGAGTTACAGGCCCTTATGTGTAAAAATTAAACTTTTGAGTCCTTAATTGAGACTTTGTGATAGTTGTAGGGTACTTACGTGTATTTGACCATAAAGTTCGCGTGCTTTGTATAAAACATGATCAAGAACATGAAAATTTGTCACTTTGTTAGCTAGTCTTAAACTCATATTTCATTTTCATTCTACATGTGTGAACCATCTGCCAGTTAATTAACAAAGCACTTAAGAGTTAAGAACGTATAATCAATTAACAATAAAAATTCATGTGATTTGCTTGCGCACTTTTATGCTTTGGTGCTATTTTTTGGTAAATATATGGTCGTACTTTTAGCTCAAATAATCATCATCAAAATATTTAAATTCATTTTTTCACTTCCACCATAAACTCTCCAAAACTCTAATGAAGTCCAGCCACAAAGCCACTTTACTAGCGATAATAAGTTTGCTAAGCGAGCTCTCGATCAAAATTATGAATAAACGTACTCATATGTAATGTGAATATGAGAAAATACACAACCTCATTCATCCTAACTTCTCACCATCTATAACCAGTTAGGAAGTGCTTTCCCTTCACTCTAATCTGTTCTATAATCAACCTACATACGTACATTAGAAGTATTCGGGTATTTTATGGTTTAAGCTTTCGAATTATGTATATAATAATATTCAGGGTTTTAGTTTGTTAACCTGCTTATTTGATATACACAATAGGAACTTACTATATAAACCTTAAAGAAATTTGCTCATGCGATCAAAACTCATCTATAATGCCAACCTCGGAATAACTTGGTTTATCCAAGTTGTTTGTTTGCAAAAACTTGATAACTCGCTTCTTTGTATATGAAAAATCTCTGACACCAAAAGAGGAAAAAAAAAAGTTCTGAAACTTGCGACAAAATTATTTATTTAGCTTAAGATTAAAGAATACGAGGTTACGTACCTAAGAAAACTTCAGTTTTTGCAAGCTGTTCTTAATCAACTTTGCTAGAAAATACAAAGTATCTAAAGAAGTTAGTACTTGAAATGAGTTTTAAAATCTATCTTTAGCTAAAAGTCACAAACAATGCAAATGCTAAAATTCAAAAAGACTATTTCGAGAAAAGAAGCTTAATAACGTGTTAAAAGTCAAAACCACCCGAGATTTTAATAAAGTCTAAAACTCGAAAGGGTATTTTAAGAAAAGAATTACTCCGTATAATAATAAGGATTAAATACACTTTAATTACCTGAAAGTATCCCGAAATCTCATCTGAGGGTTCAAATGTTCAATTTTTACAGAAAAAAGGTCTGTGTTTTCAATTACACAATAAGTAAGGACTTTCGTCCAAATTTCAAAGATACTAAACAAAACCGTCAGGGGCAATTTTGTTAAGCCATTTTTATTCTTTTTCAAACCATCGTTTAATCCCACATATATTCTTGAGAAGTATAACCAGATATGTGTGGGGGGAGAAGGGGGAGGGGGAAGGAAAAACAGAGGAGCCGGTCTTCGGCGATGGGTGTGGCGATTGTGGTTGATGTTGATCGGTCACTGGGGAAGGTTCCATTGCGGCGACAGATCTGGGGGTTGGCTTGAACAGTCCTCTTCTTTTGTTGTTCTGTGACGGTAGGCTGTGGGGGCAACGACACGATGGTGTGGATTTGGTTCCTCACCCGCCGTCACGGGTCTTTTGTGATAGATCGCTAGATGGCGCCGGTCGCCGGTAGTGATTGATGCCGATCGTGGCGGTGGTGTGGCCCTGGTGGAGGTCAGCGACGGGTCTACCCCAGTGGGACAGGTGGTGAAGATCCGACCGATCTGGTGGTCCCCCAAGATGTTGCATCGGTTGTTGATTCGTCCACTATAACGGACACGTCACGCACCTCCCTGCCGAGATAGGCTGCGACAAGTGCATCGTCTCTCTCTCTCTCTCTCACTATATTTATCGGTCTCGTTTCTCCAATCAGATCATTAACTACAAATCGCAAAAACACTCTCTTATCTACTTTTTTTAATCACAATTTGGGTCTTTTATTCTAAAATCTCACCTACGGTAATGATCTAGGAGCCAAGTGTACTGATCTGGTCGTACGGTGGTGCCGCCACAGTGGTTGTGGTCTTGGCACTGATCGCGATGTTGGTGACGGCGGTGATGTGATAAGACCGGCGCTGGTGGTTATTGTCTGTTGACGACAGCGACACTGCGGCATGATGGTGGTTCAGTAGTGGTGATGTCGATCTGGTATAGGCCCGATCTGTGGTGATGGCAGTGTTGCGATGATGCGGTTGGTGATGCAGTAGTGATTTGGGTGAATTTAGTGAGGTTGCAGTTTGTTGTGATTTGGCCTCTACGTCTCTTTTTGTTGCTGATTTTCTTTCCCTTTGCCGTTCGGAGGCGACACCGTAGGGATCTGCTGTTGGCTGGTGTGGCTGTTGCCCCCACTAGTCGTTTCTTGTCCTCAGGGAGTGGGGGGTGACTGCTGCTGCTGCTGATGGTTTCGAAGAAGAAGTGAAAATTTATAAAAGGGAAAAGAAAAAAATTGATCTTGTCATGACAAACAACGGTTTTGCATAGAAAGTTAAGAATTTGGCTGGAAGTACTTACTTATTGCGAAATTAAAAGTAAAGACCCTTTTGTGTAAAAAAATAAACATTTGGACTCTCATGTGAGATTTAGGAATACTTTTAGGGTACTAAATTGTATTTAACCCTAATAATAATGTATTAAAAATTCTAAAACCTCTTTAATTTTAATATAGTCTTAAACACAAAAAGGGTAATATAAGGAAAGAAACTTACACTCTCTCCGTCTCAAAAAATTATTCATATTTCTTTTTTGGCCTGTCCGGAAAAAAAATTGATCACTATGCAAATTATGAAAGATTTTCATAAGTATTTTTTCATGTTTACCCTTCTTATTTTTTTATTCTATTTCTCTCTTTACATTTCATAATCCTCTAACCTATTTTTCTCTCTCCTGGCCCACTTTCTTCCCTCCCTCTCTCTTGGATAGAATGAGAAACTCATAAAATATGGCTCATATTCTATACAAGCGTGCAAGTCAAACATGATCAATAAATTAGGGACGAAAGAGAGTACTATATTGTATTCAAAGTTAATGCCAAGGAAAGTGAGTTCGTACTTACGTGGAGGTGCCACAAAGGATGCGGTCTGAGTCAACTGTCAGTTGTACAAAGTAAGAGACAATGAGGGTGGAGTAAGGGCATAGAGCAAGGCTCCTCAGACAGGCCGTGAGGGCTGGCAGTGCTGTGGAGACAAGGCAAAGATGAACAAGGCCGGCAGTCGACAGTCCAAGTCAAGGTCCGAGTCAAGGGACCAAGTATGTTTCCCTCTCTAGAATTTCAGAGAGAATGAGTTTTTTGAGAGAGAAAGTGAAAATGTCAAATGAGAGAATTCTGTTGAAAATAAAATCCAAGGTCCTCTAATTATAGGAAAAAATGTGCATGTGTCATCATGGTGTCATCAGCTGACACGTGTCACCCCGGAAGTGACACGTCACCAGGGGGTCCACAAGTATCGGTGCTCCGTTGGACTGCTGGTTCCCAAATTCACGCTGACTGCCCCACACAGTGTTGCTCTACCTATCTAAGAAGACTGACCACACATGACGGCATGATCAGAGTAAGCCAGTTACCCCAGTCACCGGTCTAAGCCCTTACTGAATCCCATAAAGTGCGTCGAGAGACACGTAGAGAACCTGACAGTGGTGAAGGTTGTCCCTGTGACCAACTGCTAGGCAGACTAGGTGCGATACCTTCCAAAGACCTGCTCCCGTCCTGGAGTGACATGGGAGTCATCGTCCTGGGGGCACCGATGATCACCGGTAACGTGAGTGCACATGATCGCAACTCAATGCCTAGTGTCACGCAAGTCACCCCAGGAGGCGATAGCATTATGGTGACGAGCCTATCCCTGTGAAGAGTCCTCGTGTCGGAGCACTACGAACAAAGCCCCCGAAATGAAGGCGGCAATGGCTTTTGTGGTGGTGAGCCCATCTGTAACGGCCCCGAAAATTCGGAGCCGCAACCCCGAACTCCCGGGTCGTTAACCCACCGGATCACATTAAACCTGTCAAATCTATTCACTAACCCATATTCTAAATCATCAAATTCAACATCAACTCAAATTCTTCAAAATACTAGATCACAAACTGCTTAGCTTAAACCATTACAGCTTAGGTTCTTCGCAATTCAAATTTCCTAAGAACGAATTAACAGTACCGACCCACGCAGGGGTCTTACTATACCGTGGTGATGGGCTCATCAAAATCTCACTCAGACTCTAACCCATTCCCGAACCTGCTACAGCTTATCATCACCTGCAGAAGGGAGCCAAACGAAGGGTGAGCTTTTGAGAGCTCAGTAAGGTCGTACAAGGACTACAAAAGAGATTATAACACGACTCCAAAAAATCCAACCGACGATGATTTTCAAAACACTTCGAACGATCAAAATTCAATAATTACCCAAACTGAGCAAAGTTCATCAGAAATAGATGCCAAAATAAATATTAACAATCAGAACAAAATCCAAAACGATCAATAAAAGATCCTTTTCAAGTCAGCATTTCCAAGTACCACGAAAATTTCCCTTGCTCAAAGGATTTCAATCCAAGCAGAAATTCATTTCCAAAATACAACAAGACTTTCTGAGGGATTTCAACCTAAGCAGAAATCATTTCGAAAATACAACAAGATTTCCAGAAGGATTTTAACCCAAGCAGAAATCAAATCAGATAATACGATAAAGGCTTGTCAAGGGATTTCAACCCAAGTACAAATCCTTCTAACTAAATACAATGAATATTTGTCAAGGGCTTTCAACCCAAGCACAAATCATTCTAGCTAATAAAATCAAAAATCAATGTTGATCCTGGGCGATTGCAATGCCATTATGGCAAGCTAATATAGTGTACACATGCATGATGTACTAAAATAATTACTAGTCCACTTGGGTACTAGCCTGCGTTTCATGCAGGATTCAACCAGCCTTATACCGCCTCCCCACTAAACGGTACCCAGGTCAACACAGAAATTAACAATATCAATGAGCGTTAACATAAGCTCATATCCCCAAAATCAATTCGGGTTCTAATAACAATAATCATACTGACATAAGTCAGCATTCAGAATTTTCAGAAGAAATCAGAATTTTCAGAAGAAAAATCACAGATAAACAACAAATACGACTGCGAATAATTATCGAATATAATCACAACAATTCGGAAGAATGGATACAGACAATTATCAAATTTGCTCAGCACGCAATAACATGCGAGCATCACAAGATTTTCAAATAACCGATTCAGGTTCAACATTAGGGTTTTCTGGGCAAGAACATGCTGATATCAATACATAACTCAGAGTTCGGCATTAGCCGTAAATATATCAAATGAGTACTTACGAGTTATCAAAATAAGGGTTCGGACAAAAGTCCTTACCCAGGGTTCAGATAGAATCCCTTACCTGGATCCGCAGCTAAATTATCCTAACCGGAAGTCTTTAGCTTTAACCTAAACAGAATAATCGAATCATTAGAATACAGCCTACAGAACAAAATTATAACTTAATATGAACTCACACATACTCCCAAAATGAACCCCCCTCACCGGGTATGTAAAATTATCGAAACGCCCCTGGGGTAAAATTACCAAAATGCCCTTCTCGAACTTAAATCACCCAAAACGGCCTTCTCATAAGTAGAATCACCACAACAACCTTACCATGCGCAAATTTATCCAAAAATACCTTTCTTAAGTCAAATTACCAAAATATCCCTGGGGGTTTCTGGCACCAGAAAAATCTAAAAAATATCTTAAAATGCTATTTTAATTATCTTGATATCATTTCTGATCTAAAAAGTATTTTAAATAATTTTCGCCCGAAAATTCCGAACTGGTGTCCGGACTGAGCTCTAAATAGACAGTTTCACAAAAAATACCTAGCGGCCTCAGAATGGCCCAAAATTTTAAATAATGAATCATATCAGTAAAATAAAGTTTCTGAAAAAAATTTCAGATTAAAATAACTTAGGTTACTAGGTTAAATAATTCGCTAATTTTGAACTATGCATTCTCTTAGATTACATTTCCCATTTTGCAGTAATGCAGTGGCTATCTGAGATATCTAATTGTTAGACTTCTCTATATTAAGTTAACTGTGAATTGAGCATTTGATAATTGAGATTGTTGACTGTGTATTTAACATTTGAGAATTGAGATTGTTGATGGAAGATAGGACTCACTTGGATTGAATGTGTGATTTTTATTAATTTTTATTGCATTGAGCATTTGAGAATTGAGATTGTTGACGGAGGATGAGACCCAATTGGATTGAGATACCTGTTAGTTAGCACAGACACGGACACCACGTCTGATCGACGATGTCCGGCATTTAAAAAATAAATCAACGTATGCCAATGTGTTCGGAGGTGCGTGTCGGACACATGTCGGGAGGCGTCGGACACGTGTCCAGAGGACTCGGACACTTGTCCGTAGGTGTCGGACACGTGTTCAGAGGTGTCAGACACGTATTGGACACCATATCGACACCCTATATGAGGTGTCAGAATTGAGATTGTTGACTGGGCATTGAATTTAGGTTCATTAGGTTAACGTGACATTTTTAGCATGCACCCCCTAGAATCTCATCGTGGCTCCAGCACTGGTTATAATTAGCCCTAATTAGTCTAGATCAACCATATTTTAACCCAATTAACCCTAATTGGGCAGAAAGGCCTCGTGGTTCGGATGTCACCGTAAGCTTTTGCCACCAGGCCATCAGTTTTATAGGCAGAAGTATAAATTTGACGGGACAATCAAGCGTGAGGTTGTCATACTGGACTACCTATCTAGTGAAGAAGTGCTCTCACACCTGGAGGCACTTGATACTGACATACCACATGGCAAGGGTGTGCCAGATCAGAAGATTCCAGGGTACGGGAAAGAGCACAACTGGAGAAAATTTTGTATCTTCTGGGAGTTAGCCTACTGGAGGACGCTCGTTATCCGAAACAACATGGATGTGATGCATATTGAGAAGAACTTTTTTGATAATGTGTTCAACACAGTGATGAATGTCAAGGGAAAATCGAAAGATCACCTTAATGCGAGAAAGGATCTACAACAGTCGGGTGTACGCCGTGAATTGCATCCCCGGACAGTCAGCGGGAGGACGATACTTCCGAAAGCACCTTACTGTCGAGACAAGAAACAAGTGGAGAAGGTCTGTCAGTGGGTTAAGAATTTGAAGCTTCCAGATGGGTTTGCGTCCAACATATCTCGTTGTTGCAATGTATCGGAATGCAAGTTCCAAGGGATGAAGAGTCACGACTGCCACGTATTCATGGAAAGATTCATTCCTATTGCCTTCCGGGGACTGTTGCCATGGGTTGTTTGCGAGACTTTGACTGAATTATTTCATTTCTTTTGAGATATATGTTCTTCTACGATCCGGGTGAGTAACATGGAGGTGCTTGAAAAGAACATTGTGGTGACGATTTGCAAGCTGGAGAAAATCTTCCCACCTTCGTTCTTTGATTCAATGGAGCATCTGCCTGTTCACTTGGCATATGAAGCTAAATTGGTGGATATATCCTTTCGAGAGGTAATCTTTAAATTGTTACAGTATTCGTTTACACTTAATGCGATAACTGTTATCATTGATATTCCACCTAACTCGATTTGCTAAACTTCTAGGTTCCATTTAAAGAAAAAAGTCGGCAATAAGGCTCGGGTTGAGGGTTTAATTGCGGAGGCTTACGTAATGGAAGAGCTTGTAAACTTTTGTAGTCAATATTTCGGGCCTGATGTTGATACAAGGTTAAATCAACTAGGCCGAAATGACCCCGGACAAGTACAAATTTGGAAGGGCAATTGTCAATATTCAAGCAGTCAGGTAGTCCGTTCGGCCGAACGTATACTTGATGGCTAACGGATGAAGAGTACAGTGCTGCAACAATATATGCCCTTCTAAATTGTGATGAAGTTTCGACATTCGTTGAGTAAGTTAATGTCTTAATTCACTTACATTGCTGTACATAATTGAAAGTGTGTGATAAGCGAGTCAACATATATATTGGTTTGCAGTGAGTTCGATGCAGAATCTTTAATCACTGATCCTGCTGGACTTGAATCTCATCGAAAATCACAATTTGTACAGTGGTTCAAAAGGCGTGTAAGTCTTTAACGAAATTATATTATGTGTTATATACAGTTCTGTGGCCAATTAGTATACTGATTTATCCTTAATTTTTACCGTCATCTACAATAGGTTCAGTCAATGGATAGACCAGTGGCCTCCTGCTTGAAATTACTAGCTCAAGGCCCTAACAAACAAGCATCCTGTCATGGAGGCTATATCATCAACGGGTTTAGGTTTAACGTAAAAGATGATGACCGAACAAAACAAACCCAAAACAGTGGAGTCTTGGTCAACGGCGACTGTTATGCCGAGAATTGCATGGACTTTTTCAGAGAGCTAGATGAGATTGTTGAGCTAACATATCTGGGTTCCCAAAATTGCCTGGTAATGTTCAAGTGTACGTGGTTTGATGTCACATGCAGTAGAGGAATCCGTGTTAGCTCTCAAGGGATTGTAGATGTCAATGTCAAGTCAAGACTTGCATCAGACGAGCCCTTTGTGTTTGCTAGTCAAGCTGCACAAGTCTTTTACGCGGAGGACGTCGCCAATCCCAAATCTCATTGGTATACAGTTATCAAGTCCAAGAAATTGCCCGTGACATATGACAGTGAGGTAGACACCTTTCAAGCCGACCAACCACCTGTCTTGTTACCTGTTGAGGTCAACAACGAGGAGGACGATCTTCCTCTTCCAACAACACTTCATGTAGGAGAAGAAGTCGTAGATGATGACGCAGAAGATGTGGAAAGTGTTGGAGATGATGTGACTGAGTCTACTGATGAAGAGGATGAATTAGAAGATGAAGAGGACGACGAGTCTAGTGATGAAGATGATGATGATTCCCAAACTGAAAATGATTGACTTGTAATGTTGTAACATGTTCTAAAAAATGTAGTAACATTTTAGAACTTTGTTCATATTGATGTGTTTTTGCAGCTTCGTTCATATATATAGTGCCGATGATGATTTCTGCCAAATTATTGTTTTTAATGTGTTAATGTCTTTGCAATTTATCTATACGAAGTCAGATATGGATAGGATACGGGCTATTCGTGGCCGGGGTGGACGCCGAGCTGCTTCTTCCTCGGTGGGTCCCACCTCGTCATCGCCCACTGATGACGAGGCACAGAGTGCTCACATACAGCAGACGGGGCCCCAGCTCCAGTCCCAGCCCCCAGCGTCGCCCCAGCCCAACGTAGATTCATCCCACACGCGCGTTGATTCTCCTTCTTCCGTGGGTTCTACCTCAGGTATAGTTGATAACGGTGTTTAGTCAATTTTTGCTAGCCTTATATTTAAAGTATATTTGAACTGTATTAATGTCTGTGTTTTGTAGGATCTCGACGAGGCCGTGGCCCGACACGCGGGGTACGCATCGACCCCCAGCGTAAACAGAGAGTTACGCTCACCCAAGAGGGCCAGTAAGTAAAAAAAATCACATCATGCCTTATATTTAAATTTTTGGGGTGTTAATTTATATTTGAACTGTATTAATTTATTTATTTACTTCTTTGGCAGGATCCTGGAGAATCAGGCGAGGACGAAGATCGGCGTTCTTGTGAAGGGCCGATTCTTCGAGCCACGCCTGTACTGGAAGGACTGGGATGCCGCTGCGAGGGAGTCCCTATGGGAGGAGTGGCTGGTACGTTGAAGTATTTTTTTCTGCGATAGTATTTGTTTAATTAGAATTTAGTATTTAAATTAATTTGTGTTATTGAATGCCTTGCAGGAGGGGTTCACGTTTGACTCGCCTGATCAGCAGGCACTGGGGCGGCAGGCCTTCTTTGCTTACATCGGCAAGAATTACCGCCGATGGCTCCACGACACACGGGATCAGGCGAAGAAGATGCTGCCCGAGGGTGCCCTGATGACGGAGATGAAGACATATCCCCCACATTGGATATCTCCGATTGTATGGGGGCAGATGATAGATCTGTGGGTTGCAAATCCAGGCTGGGATGCCAAGAGTAAGAGCGGGGTCGAGAACAGACAGAACAGAGATCCGACGCACACAGGGGGTCGGTGGCACACAACATCGTCCGACACATGAATGCGGTCCAGAACCCGGATCTGGAGGCAGATGAGGTCATAGCTTTGACGTATAATCAGACGCACGTGCAGAAGAAGGACAAGGACGAGGCGCATCGGGCAGGCGACTATGTTTCGGATATTGCCCGGCGGATCGATGTAAGTCAATTTGTTTAAGTTAATTTTTTGTCTTTCTATTATATGTTTGTTGCGTTAATTAATGCACTCACATATCTATAAATCACTATTCTTGCAGGCCTCGTATGAACATCTTAGGGGATCCGAGCAGCCGTCTAGACAGCCATCAGCGTCAACTAGTACGGGTGCGAGTACTGAGGCGTTGAAGAGATGGCTGGATGTACCGGAGGTTGTCCATCGGCCGAAAGGCCGCATACTCGGCCTGCCTAGCATGACTGCTCGTGCCGTGATAGGACCGTCCCCACCCCCGTTGCCCCTCCACAGACACCGGCTCCTCTGCGTCCGTTGGCCGAGGAGGAGATCCAGCACATTGCTACGGTGGTGTTGAGGATGATCAGGGAGCAGGATCACTAGGGCACCCCTGCTGGACATGCTAAGCCGGCCCCGGATCAGCAGGATCCAGATCGGAGACTCGGCAATCCCTGATGAGCCCCTTCTCGTGCCCGGTCCCAGCTTGTCCCCCCCGGGCTTGTACTCTTCTCCCCTCCTCTAACCGGCTGTATCCGGTTCCCGACTTGTACATTATGAGTTTTTTTATAATAAACATTTTTTTAACCCTATGGTTATTTAACCTAGGATTATAATTGATTTTGATGATAACCAACATTGATGTTTATGTTATCTAACATGCATTGAGTTGATGAAGCAATATGTACAATCTCATACTCATGCAAACAGACTATTAGACGAGCAAATCATTCAAAGACTCTCAACGGAACGCATCAAATAAGGAATTCGTCGATTGAATTTTACAATGCTTAATTTTCGTTCTTTGTAACTAGACATAGAGAGATGATCGCTTCGATGACTGTAACCTAGAACTTGCCCATAGGTTTTTCTTGCATGCATAAAAGTTTTTCATTCTTTGAAAACAAGGAAACTGCATTTTCTGGAATGCAGTCGACTGCATTGGAATACAGTCGACTGCATGTTGGGTAGCGAGGTATTACAGTCGACTGCATTCCAATGCAGTCGACTATAATACTTCCAGTAGCCTATTACAGTCGACTGTATTGGAATGCAGTCGACTGCAAGTTGGAAATTTGAATTTCCAACGGCTACTTTTGGGATTACAGTCGACTGCAATGGCACATTACAATCGACTGTATTTACCGTTTGGCGCATTTAATGCTTCACCTAATTCCAAACGGTCATATTCATTCCCACCTCTATAAATACTCATCTTGGGCATAGTTTTGATTCATCAATTGCATTCAAAGCTCTCTTATCTTTCATATTCTCAAAGATCAAAGCAATTGTTCAATCTCTCTTGGTTTTCATTGTTTTCTCATCCATTTCAAGAGAGCATTTATTGTGAGCTTACATTTGAGAGATATACACTTTCATAAGTCATCATACACTCATCTCTCTTGTTCTAGAGCTTAAAGTTGTACTCATCTACTTCTTGAGAGTAAAATCTTGTACACATTTCTTTATCTAAAGTTTCTTATATCAAAGCTTGGGGTTGTCAAGCTTTGGAGCTTTGGGATTGTCAAAGCTTGTTCTTGATGTAGGCATAGCATCAAGGGATTGTAAGAGGTTCGATCTTGACCCATAAGAAAGATCATACTAGTGGATTCTAGAGCCTTTCAAGGGACTTCCTTGAAGGGGTGGACATAGGCTTGAGGGTATATCAAGCCGAACCATTTAAATCTCCTTGTCAAGTATCTCTAAACCCTTCTCTTCTTACATTATCGTTTTATATTTGTGTTGAGATTGGCTTGTTTGCTTACTTGAGATATTGTATTTGAGGTTTGTTGTTTGTAGCTTTTCAAGTGTTATTCTTATCCTTTCTAAGTTTATAGTATTTACTTGTTAATTTTTAAAGTAGTCTTAAAACCCTATTCACCCCCTCTCTAGGGTTATCTTTTTTGCTTTAATTTTTTATGATTGATTATATATATTTGTTTGTGTATTGGGATTGTGCGTTGTTGTTGAGCATTGAATTTTTTATTACAGGTCTGGGCAATAGAAAATTTTAAAAAAATTGACTTTTAGCGACAGATTAATTCTGTCGCTAAAAGTGTACTTAATTATAAGCGTTTTAGCGACTGAATATCCCGTCATTAAAAACCCCATTTAGCAACGGAGCTCTCCATTGCCAAAACATTTATCTCATCGCTAATTTCACAAAAAAATTTAATTAAAATACGTAAAATATAATTAGAGACGGATATTCCGTCGCTAATTAATAAATAAATCCGTCACAAAAAGTTCAATATTAGACGACGGATTTTAAAATTTTGGCACAAAACTTTTAGTAACGGGTTTTTATACGAGAGACTTTTAGCTACAATAGTTCCGTCGCTAAAATTTTTAGCGACGGATTTATGGCTTTTAGCGACGGGGAAATTCGTCGCTAAAAGACTTATTCCTTGTAGTGCTCGTGCCGAAGCACTGCGAGCGAAGCCCCCTAATGAAGACGGCGATGGCTTCTGTGGTAGCAATCCATCCCGTTGCGAGGGGTCCTGGTGCCAAAGCACTATGAGCGGAGCCCCCCGTAATGAAGGCGGCGATGGCCTCTGTGGTAGAGAGCCCATCCAGCTGCGAAGGGTCCTCGTGCAGGAGCACTACGAGTGGAGCACCCTGGAATGAAGACATCGATGGCTTCTATGGTAGCGAGCCCATCCCGCTGCGAAGGGTCCTCATGCCGGAGCACTACGAGCGGAGTCCCTCGGAATGCTGCACGTTCTGAAGAATGGGTCGGAGCATGATCCACGTCCACGGCGGGGGCGCTTGGTGTGGTGAATAAGAGTGGTGCCCGGAGGCATGTTACATGATTATGGCGCATAGGCGCGGCGATGACAGTCACGAGACATACCTGGTGCCAGGGTCACATGTGATGGAAGTGGCGCATGTGCGCTGCGACGATCGTCGCAAGACAATACCTGGTGCCGGGGTATATATCATGGAAGTGACGCATGGGCGAGGTGAAGTGTGTATGGTTCTCGGGGCACAACTGTATCAGCGGCGCTGCGCATGAGTGCGGCAGAGTGTGTGCGGTGCCTGGGGCACGTAATGTGACAGAGAGCCAGGGGGCACAGCTGTATCAGCGGCACAGTGCATGGGCGCGGCGGAGTGTTGGAGACGGCGCAGGGCGACGGGCGACCGACGTCGTGGAGTCGGTGCACATGCGAAGAGCGACGCACATGCGAAGAGCGACAGGGGTCACGGAGACGGCGCCTGGGCGACAGGCGTCTCAAAGATGGTGCGCGGGTGAAGGGCGTCGCAGAGACGGTGCCCGAGCAACGGGCGACAGACGTGGACGACGGGTGTCGCGGACAATGCATTGTCCCTTGAAGAAAAGTGAAGGATTGGGGTCGACCCCTTGAAGGGGAAGGTGGCTGACCCCCCTAAGGTGGCCGACCCTCTAAGGTGGGAGGCACGCCAAAGTTGTTTCACAAAGAGAAAATGCACGTGACATGAGCCTGGTCGCTTTGACCGGCTTGGAGGCATTGAAAAATTGACCGTTAGATATGTTACGTGTCGTGCAAAATGGGACCCCTGATGAGCCCTTGGGTGCTACCAAAGTAGGTTGGGAACAAAAGTCAAACACACCATCATTTTAAATCAAACTCTTAAATTGAGAAAAATGGTATTTTTAGGAAAAAAAAATGTAGTTATTTAACCGTATTCATACTTTTATAGAAGTACATATTGGCATATATATCAATACAATTACTAAAGAAGAGCATCTTATGATTTTAAAGTCTTTTGAGAATTTTCAACTATTCCCCTTTGCTATATGCTAACTTTGAGTTTAAAGAAAATTAACCAAGATCATTGTTGGCAATCTCAACATTTAACCAATAACGCTCCATCTCCATTATTCCTACCATTTGACTCAAGTATTCGACTCTTGGCATTTTTGCTCCATTTCTACTAATCCTTTCCTCTTGGTCTCCATTTTCATGATAAATCATTTTCCTCTTTATATATAATTTTATATTATTCTTATCATTTAGATTTGTATATGTTTCTTTTAATTGCATACGTACTGCGTGTGGAGACGAGGCTAGTAGATATAGATATAGATAGATTGACGTGGGTAAAGTTTATAAGATGTGCACTGCCAAATGAACACAAAGGACCTTTACCGTAAAAAAAAAGGAGATTAGCATTTTTGCTCCTCCCACAATGGTTTATTGAACTACTAACCAGCAGTATTGGCCATTGGGACCAAATTGAGAAACACTCATCAATACCTTAGTGACAATAGTGGAGTTTATGTATCACAAAGTAAAGTGCAGCCACCTTCAATTGGTTTCAATCATCTCTTGGCTGATTATCTATTTTAGAATTAGTTTGACAAAGCACAATGGAGGTATTGTTGTTTGAAAAACAACATAGGCTATTTTAAAGAAGACCATAGCATCATTCCATATTTAACCCTTACGCTCGATTTCGTTACAAAAGTGTTACATCAAAATTTTAGGCCCCGTTTTACACCATTTTTTTTGGCTCTTTTTTGGCCAAGCTTTCAGGGTGTTTGGTTGGACTTTAGTTTTTTTTTTTTGGGCCCAACACTTTAAAAAGAAGGCCCGTTTTTAAAAAGAGCAATTTGCTCTTTTCTTGTTGGTTTTGGAAACCCATTTCACGCGGGGCTGAGAAAAGGATTAATGAGGTCTTGGCTTTGAACCTCACTAGTAACACAATTGCATTTTTTCTTTGCTGGGTATAAAACCCACATAAATTAGGTTTCTTTCATATCTTTCACCTGGTTTGCTCGATTGGCGGCACCTTTTCCCAACTGACTCCATAACCCACCGCGTCCATTGCCTCCACCGAACATCGACGGCTCCACCACTCCACCTCTTTCCACTGCTACTTGCAACGCTTTCCCCCCCCCCCCCCCCGCGTCCCAATTAACAATTCTGCGATTCTAGAAAACATAATTGGGCGATTAGCAGCGATTGACAGTGGATGGACGACTACACTCGTGGGTCGTGGGTCGTGGGTGGCCGACGATGCTGGGCTGTCGAAGAGAGGTGTCGCGGCGTGGATGTATGCTTGGTGGCAATTCTCGAGTGATGGCGGTCGTGTGTGGCCCGATTGTTAGAGGCCGGAGATGGGTGATCAATTGGTGGCCCTCGACGTGCAACAGCCGGTTGGGGGTGGTGCGTGGGCGGTAGGTGATTAGCTCCGGTGAGAGTTTTGACATTTTCGAGGCGGTGGGGGTGTTTAAGGCTTTAAGGGCAGAACGGGGGTAATGGTGACATTGGGTTTGTGATGGGCAGCGAGATGGTGCTCGGCGGTGAAATGGGGGAGTTGTAACGATGTTGAGCTAATAATGTTGGTTGTTCTTCAACAAAAAAAATGTTTATTAAAAAAAATAAACTCAAAGAGTTGTCCTGCCAAACGCTTACTCTTTTGTATTTTTTGAAAAAAAAAACTATATCAAACGTCTACCACTTTTTTAAACTGGTGGGAAAAAAATCAAAACTCTTTCCAGTTTTTTTTTTTAAAAAGCTGAAACTAAAAGTGTTACCAAATAGAACCTTAGTAACTCAAGTCTCGTATTTATCACAGAACAAAATAATTTGTAGATAAAAATAAAAAAAAAGGTTTGAGGATCTAATTTTTTTAATCTCTAATATTAGCAGTAATATAACACTGCCCAGCAGAAGGAATTGTTAGGAACTTATGAAGCAGCCATGATTATCCTTTCAGGTTGCAAAAAGGCTCCTCAAGCACTCTTGGAGTCGCCCAACCCCACCCCACCCCACCCCACCCCACCCCACCCCACCTTAAAGGAGTAATAATTTTAATGGCTCAAAGAGTAAAGAAGACCAGGCATATATCTACAAGTAGGGAAATCTGGCAAGGAAAGAGCAAAGGAAGATTCTGTGTCAGTCCTTCCAGTAAGGAATCCTACAAATCCATTCTTCCCTTTGTGGGCTTTTTACTGTCACAAAGCTTCCTTCTTTAGCCGCCAACTTTCAGACAAACCCATCATCAGCCGGCTGCTAAAGAATCACTTTAACTCGGTAGGTCCCACGGTGGACCCCTTCTCTCGGTGCAAGTCCAAAGGAGCAGGCCAAAGAAAACCAGGAGTCCACTTCTCTTCTAATCCACACCATCCATTCCCGGTCTTGACCTTGAGTCCACCCAAAGGGATGAGGGATTCCATTTGGGTTAGTGATTTGTTTTGTGATTGCTCTCCTGAATCTTGCTTTACCTGTTTTAGGTGAATCTTGATCTGTGTCCTTGTTTCCTCACTTTATTTCCTTTCTTGGTCTAGTACTTGATTTTGTAATCATGGGTTTTGGTTGGTTCTCTAATTTCAATTATTTGTTCTTGATGTGGTCTTGAAAATTCCCAACTTTCATTTTCTTGATGAGTCTTGATTTGGGGTTTTATTGCCACTGCAGAATTTTTAGCTGTGACCCCTATTTTGTTGTTCTTCAATTGGGGGTTCCTGAGTTTGTTTGGTGATTGGTTTCTTCACGGTCTTGAATTGGAATCTTGATTCTGGTGGTTTGTCGTTATGTCTATATTTTGAGGATTTGCTATGTTATTTTTCCTACAATCATGAATTGCATGTCATTTTTTTGGTCAATTATGGGTTCTTGTTAGTGTCATTGTGCTCCTTGCTTTCTACTCCTTTTGCTGTTGCCCTTGGGTGTCTTTTTCTTTTGGGGGATTTGGTGTTGAAGAAGTGGGAATCAGTAGATGTTAGCCACAAAGATGAATTTGATTACTACAATAATTGGGTTTGCAATGAGTGCCACTTTCATTGTGTTTTTCTGCGCTAGACTAATTTGTGGGAGGCTACGCCGGTTTGAGTCGAGGCAAATGTTCGAGATTGACGCAAGGATTGATCTTGAGCAGGTAAATGATCTAGTCCTGATTGTTTGGTTTTTCGTGTGTATCTTGTAGTTCTCATGAGATACTGGTATTTTTTCACTATGTTGCCCTGCAATGCTGGACATTATTCATTTTGTTCCACTATTCGTACATTATCGAACAAAGCGATCGGAAGTGTTATCATATACGAACGAAATGCCTTGAACTTTTCTTGAAACTGATAGGAGTCCAGCGTGACGAAATTTGAGGACCACCTGCCAAACAAAATGTAAATAAGATTAAAAAAAATGTGACGGAAATGCAAAGAGGAGTACCAAATGTGGGAATGTAAGGAACTCTTTCACCTATTTTTTTTTTACCATCATAAAACATCATAGTGGATGGATTCTACATTTGATGCTTTATTTTCCTTTGTTTATGTTGCAGCTATGTGTGAAAATTCGTTTAGAAAATTAGATATGATAGATTTGGCTTATAACCTGATGTGATATCTCAGAGCCATTTCTATTGCTTATTCTCGCGTATCGTTATGTTGCCACATGTGATCGCCTAGGAAATATGTATAAAATGTGTCTCTTGGACCCTTTGCCCACCGCCGGTGTAAGCAAGCTAGCTTTTGGTTTCATGTGTACACCCAAATTACTGAATACGAAGACCCCGGTTGAGCTGCAAATCCACTATGTTAACGTGCGTGACATCTTCGTAGCCAGAGAAATTGTTTTTGTGAACATTTTTAATCAGTTCTTCCCTATTTTAGCAGCTCTTACCATAGAACTTCCTTCTGGATCCTCTTAGATTTAGTTTCGGGCTCTGGGCTTTAGTTTTCTATGTTTAAATGGCAGCCAGAGCATCGGATTGCTGGCCTTGAACCTGTTTTGGTTGCTGCCATCCCCACAATGAAGTTCAACCATGAGGCTTTCAGTTCTATGGAAGATGCACAGTAAGTATAGCCACCTATTTTCCTGAACATGGTATTCTTATTTGTATACTCTCTGCTTCACTTCAAAAAGAACTCCTTTCCTCTTTGGTATGTCCCTAAAGAGACACCCTCGTGTTTTGAGGCTTCCTTCTTTTTATGAGCTAATAATTTAGTGTTGGCTGGTGATGCCAGTAGCATTCCTAGTGTCCCCCACCTCCCCACCAGACACAGGCCCAAAATGTTGGAATTGGATTACACCGCTTACACTTTTACAATATAACATTGTAGGTGCACAATTTGTTTGGGGGAGTACGAAGAGAAAGAAGTGCTGAGGATCATGCCAAAATGTGGCCACAGTTTTCATCTTTCTTGTATCGATGTATGGTTAAGAAAACAGTCCACCTGCCCAGTTTGCCGTCTCTCGGTACAAGATTCCTTTGAAACAAAACTTGTAAGGCCAGCAACACTTGCTATAGCTCGATCTACCAACAATCCTGAGATTTTGAGGGTAGATTCGCGGCAATGGCTGCTGCCCAGTGGCGCCCATTCAGACGGGAATGGAAGTAACCAAGGGCATGCAGAATCTGTTTCTGGAAACGTGGAATCTATTCATTCTGGGGCCACAGAAGCAAGATAATACTCAAAGCAACACGATCTGCCTGTTCTAGGGTGAAACACTCCTTGCTTATTGCCTGCAGTAGTTTACTCATTCTCTACGAGTCATGAGTCCGGGGGGAGGGGGGGTTGCGGGGCAGGGGCGGGGGGGAGGGGGGGGGGGGTTGGGGGGGTTGACGGGTACACTCCTGTTCTAGGCACTTGGAAATACGATTTCGTAGGTGTCAGTGCCATCATACAGAAAACTAGCTT
The DNA here is from genome assembly GCA_033070095.1 of Escallonia herrerae. NCBI lineage: Eukaryota > Viridiplantae > Streptophyta > Magnoliopsida > Escalloniales > Escalloniaceae > Escallonia > Escallonia herrerae. Next base: position 371,974 of record JAVXUP010000189.1, read on the forward strand.
TAGGTGAGATGAAATTTAGACATGTTGTATAGAGGTTTATGTTGTACTGTGCTTTTTCTATTAACCACAACTTTTTTAAAACTTCTTCAATATGGTAGTAGAACGATTTGGGTTTCCACCAAACTAGCTAATGGACTAGTGCAAATGCACGGGACACAATGCAATTTTATTTTATTGTCAACTATGTACTTTAAAATGTGGAGTTGTATCAAAATTCCAAAAAAAAAGAAAAAAAAAAGAATGAGTTTCAACGTAATATATAGGCTAATAAATGCATATATTTTATACAGGCATAACAATTAACTTCACCCAATTAAATAATTGTCAAATAAAAGAGCCCACTACCTAAGACAATTAGAATCTTATTGACGATATTGTTAATTCAAACGATTAAGCAATTTTTTCAAAATGTTAATTCTATTCTTTTTTATCCTTGATTGTTTATGCGTATAAAAATCTACTAAAAGTATTTGCATATTAATAACATCATATGTCTCATGTATTGCCTCATTTAATGAAACCACAGTTTGTGTAACTAAAGTGTGTTTTGTCTTTTTCTTAAAATTTTGTCTGTATTGAAATTATTTAATTCTAACATGTGTAGCCCAATGAAAACGGAGTACCATTGAGAACTTCGTGATAGTACGTATATGCAAACCGGTTAAATCTTGAAGATTGCATCTTTACTAAATGGTCAAAAAAACTTGATCTCAAAAGATGCCCGTTGACTAAGAATTTTTAGAGTTTCTAGTTTTTACCTAGAATTTACAAACTTCTGGGTTTCTTAAAGAAACTAAACTTAGCATCTTCATTGTTTAATAAAATTTGTCGTTTGTTCGATTCTAGAACCGGTATCATTTGTCCACCACTACTATTATCCTAACACTTTCTTGTTACCAATTATTTTACCCTTGTCAACAACCATTATTTCTACCATCATCTCGTAGCCGCCACTAATAAATATTTATGTTACCACTGCCTATTGTATTGCCTTCGCATTGCTTTCGCCACCAATTAGCACAAAGATATACAACTAATACTTTCACATTGTCAACAACCACCAGCCCTACCCATTTTACCACCACTATTACTTCCATAATTATCGTTCGCACATACACACCATCGCTGCCACTTTTACTAATTCTTAGCTTGTTAAATGTTATCTTCAATCATTTCCAACTCTCCTATGTAATCTGATCTTAATGTAACATGTAAGACTTAAAAGATTGGTGCATAATACTTCAAACTCATGATAAAGCTTACGACAACGTATAATCTTCTCAAGAGTTATTACTTTTAGCAATCTTAAAAGGCAAATGATGCTAAGCTTTGATGTCTCTTGGAATTTTTAACCTTCTTTTTATTCTTTTCAAAAAATAATATAAATGAATAATTATGCAATGAAGTTATAAACCGCAAACCGATAGAGGTTATATACCTGTAAATTGAGTCGGTGACACGATATTTACTAAGAGTAAAAGTAAACAACCTAATTTAATAAATAGTTTCTCAAGGATCCTGAGGGTAAGATCTCTAGAAATTATTCGTTTAACTTAGGGATAATTAGCTAATGACTCCTTGTACTATACACGGTGTGCGATTTTTTCCCCTCCACTTCAAAATTAACCACTAAACCCCCTACACTTATGGAAATTGGACACCTTAGATAAAAATCGTTAAATTTAATAGCACGTGGTCAACACACGTGTTCATTAACGATTTTTTTAAATGACAATGTTGCCCATCGGTAATTAGCTAATAACCCCATGAACTATATACGGTGTGCGATTTCCCCCATTCACTTCAAACTTAACCACTATACTCCCCCCCCCCTCCCCCCCAACACTTACGGAAATTGAGCACTTTAAACGAGTCCGTTATGAATAGCGTGAAATGATCAAATTACCCTTATTTTCTTACCCTATTTAAGTTTAATACCATTCTTTCAACTTCTTTTTTCTCTCCTCTCACACTTTTACTCAATCCCACACAGACACACACGCGCGCGCGAGCACAGTGAACACACGTACACACAAAAACATACACACACATACCCTAAACACACTGCAAATATACACACGCTGCTCGCCTACGGCTGTGGTGGCAACGTCGTCGCAAATCTGGTTCAGCCCCAGCGGTGTGTAGCTGGTCATGATGGTCCGACGATGCTGCTTGGCGTGATGTTGCAGATTGGGATGGAGCGACGAGGGAGGTTAGATCGGCAATTTTGGGATGTGGTCATCGATTGTGGTGGCACGAATCTGGATGGATGTGTGGCAATCACACGCCAATAGCGTGCGTCTGTGGGAATTACTACTACCGATGTTGATTGCGCCAGTCGGTTGGTGGCTGATAGAGAAGCCTTACTGGCTTGCAGATACAAGGCGGTGAGAAGTGGCGGCGAGGAGGCAACTCGCAACAATGTGTGGCCGGGCAGTGTAAAGTTGGAAGAGTTGGCCAGATTGGTGCCGGTCGTGGTGGTTACTGTGATGCCAATCATGGTAGTTGTTGCATCGGCAATGATATACCAACGGCAATCGTGGTTCTTTTTTTAGGTGTTGTAACTCCCTGTTGATCGGAGAAAAAAACCGGTGGGTGTGGCCAGTGAATGCGCCAATTGTGACGGGGCAGACCAGAGGAGGAGACGCAGATTGTGGCAATCCCTTGTTTGCGGCGAATCTGGTAGTGCAGAAGAGGGTGGGGGACTGGTCTGACGGGTGTTGGGGGGGGAGGAAGGGGGCAAAATTATGATTAAAAAAAATCGTTAATCAACACTTGTGTTGACCACGTACTGTTAAATTTAACGATTTTCGTATAAAGTGCCCAATTTCCGTAAGTGTGGGGGTTTTAGTGGTTAATTTTGATGTAAATGGGGGAAATCGCACACAGTGTATAGTACAGGGAATCATTAACTAATAAGGAAATAAGGGTATTTTAGTCATTTTAGGCTATTCATAACGGACCCGTCTAAAGTGCCCAATTTTCCGTTGGGGGGGGGGGGGGTGTTTTAGTGGTTAAGTTTGAAGTGGATAGGGGAAATCGCACACCGTATGTAGTACAAGGGGTCATTAGCTAATTACTCATTTAAATTACCTCTAGTGAGCTTTAAGGGCCAAATGTTGCAAATATTTGATGTTGGCAATGAAACCTCCTTTTTACTCTTTTTCTCCTTACAAATAGAGATAATTAATAAACTATAAGTAAATCAACTAACGATATATCTAAAACTTGCAACAAAATTATGTAGCGACAAAAAACTATTGAAAGGTTGCAGAGTAAATAATGAGAAGAAATACATCTCTAGCTCTTCCTATTATGAAGCTTCAAGTGCATTTCACCGTGATGCATTACATTTCTAAGATGCTACATAGTCATACAACAAAGGTCACTAAATGTTGTCTTTCATCACTACACTTATTTTGCTTCAAAACAATCTTTTGAAATAGAAAAAAAACGATCTTTATCAATTTTAAGTTCTATTACTCGTCAAGGAAAATATTTGCATGTCTAGTACCTAATCAAACTCATAAAACTTCCACTAATATCCAACCTAGAAACTAAAAGTGTCTCCAAAATTCTTTGTTTTCCTCTAGTTTAAGCTGCATTTTAACCTTCTTCCCCTTAGTTTCCTGTACATCAACAACTGAACAGTTCATGCAAGACCTAATTACACTATCTAACGTGGATGTATGAGCTAGACCTAGTTAAACTATCTAACCTGGATGCATGGATAAGAAGACAATAAAACCTGTGATAATTACATTTTAACCAAGAATGTTATATGTAAATTGCTTGTAATTCCTGTTCACCACTACTTGAAGTAGAATATATCAATTTGGGCAATTATTAGACCAAATTAGCAGAACATAAATGATACTTGTAAGTGAATTCTTAAAGAAATTAAGATCAATAATATATACGAAAAGCAAGGCTGATTTTGGCCACTGCCCAATGGAAAGGTAAGCCAGGTCCATATCGTAATGATACAAATTTGTAAGTGCATATATGTTACAAAAGGCCACCAAGCTGCTAATGCTTACCAGATTCTCATAGCCATCTCAATGATCAAAAGATGTGGAGGGTTTTGGGGAAGGGATATGAGACGTGAAACAATGATGTAGAGAAAACTGCTATCAACTTTCATATTACTTAGACACCTAAACAAATTATTAGGAAGCTGGACTCTTAGTATACATCTATCGGCTTTACGTCCAACTAAGTTCAGGACTCACAGGTGAGTTGGCAAGAATAGATTGCTCCAAATATCCTAGTAAAATATTTAAGAGCTCTAATTGATGAATGTTTGAATGTACATGTATATTGATTAGATTGAAGTTTAGTAAAAACCAAAACCAAAAGTTCCCTACTGGGATAAAAAAAAAATTTGTGATAGATTGAAACTTCTTACTGTCGTAAGAAATTGCGATGGATATATTGACTGATTTTACCTGATTGTTCCCTTCTTTCTCAGTTTGGCTGCTTGAAGTTTCTAAATTTTCTTATTTATTTAAATCTACTGCTTTGAATCTCTAGTCATATTCAAGACTTGCTTCACCAAGGGTTGAGAAGACATGTCAATCAAAATTTTCTTAATTGCTCTTCTAATCTAGTCTAGGTTGCTTCTCCAAATATATAATACCAAAGTTGGCATCAACAATAAGTACCTAGAGACACCATATATGGCAGTAATACCCAGATTATAAAAAACAAAGAACATATGTCAGATTAGAATGCAATAACCCTACTGCAACATAGCTTGATCAGTGTGAAGCCGTGAACACCCGCATGCAAAGGATTTACGTCCTTAGATGAGGTAAAATGGGAGATGGATTCAACGTATATGATGCATTTCTAGTAGAATTGATTATCTTGCAGTTGTTTATGTTAAATTGGACTCTACAATTGATTATCGAGTGTATTCTTATATTAATTAATGATCTTTAGTGATAAGAATTTAACTAAGCAAAGAGACTCTAGAAATGAAAGTTCAATCCTACGTGACAAACAACAATAAGTTCTAAAAATCTGATGTGGCGTAATATATGTATATATATATATATATATATATATATATATATATATATATATATATATATATATATATATATATATGGTACCTCATTCTCGATTTATTTGCCTTTAGTCCTTTAAGTTTATTTTCATGAACCCTTTGGTCATTTCATTAGTTGACTTCTCAGTAAACGTGGGATGGACATAAAGGGGAGGCAGAGGTGGAAGTACAGGCATCTATTGATGACTTGGATACCACTTGGGCACCTATGTGGCAAATTGGTGGGAAATTTTCCTCCATAGCTTCCAACCTATGAAGCACAGGTGCGGCTCCAAGGGTAAAGCACCGGTACGGGATACGCGTCGGGTGTGGGTGCGTGTCGGGTGCGGCGCGGGTGCGTGTCCGACATTTATGATTTATGATTTTTATTTTTTAATTACCGGGTGAGACTCTGATACGGATCGGGTGCGTATCGCATCTTTGTGGGATGAAAACACATATTTTAAAAGATTTTTCAGGGGCGACCCATAAAGAATGAATTTTATGGGGTCAAATTATAAATACTGAAACACTTACCTATTTAACCTAAATCAACAGATCAGACAGAGAGAGACTGAGAGTGAGCATCGGCAGCGGAGCGAAGTAGCCACGACTGTCTAGAGACTCTGGCGACAACCCGAAACAACCGACGACCACCGGCGAAGAGCTTGAGAGAAGAGAGAAGAGGAAGCAGCAGCCACCGACCGGAGGCAACGACGTCGATGGCCATCAAACTGTTCCTTCCTTTTCGGCATAACCAACAAAAAGAAAAAAAGAGAGGAAGGAGAAGGAGAACTCCGGCGACGGAGAACACAGCAGCAAAGGCTGCTTCGGACTCTCTTCCTTTCACCAGAGACTTCTTCGGACTCTGTCTTTACTAGTCTTTTGGCTCAGACTTTAGGTGTGGGGCTTTGTCACTTAGCTCAGCCTTATTTGGGTGCTTTGCCACTTGTGGCTTTTTGGTAGTCCACGTGTGCAGCTGCATGGATTTGTTCTTATAAGTAATTGACCAAATGATTCATCATAGATATATACATATGTATATATATATATATATATATATATATATATATATATATATATATACATATCTATGTATGTATATACATATGTATATATGTATATACATATGTATATATGTATATACATATCTATGTATATATATATATATGTATATATATATGTATATATATATATATATACATATATATATATATATATATATATCAAAAACAAATATTTATTATTTTAAATTATAAAAAATTACCGTATCCTAGTCGCAGCCGTATCCTATTTTTTTTCAAAATGTTGTATTGGCATACCCGTACCCGTGTCCATGCTTCATAGCTTCCAACCCTCTCTCTGTCTCGTGGCTGATGGTGATAGATTCCCCTCTGGATCAAAGTCTTCATCAGCCATTATTCTTCAGTAACATCTTCATTAATCTACGATAATCATTCATTCAAATTGGGTTACTCATTCAAAGGAAACCGAAGTAACATGGTGACTTGCTCGAAAGAAACCGAAGTATTCAAAGGAAACATCAGTATAACATCATAAACCTCCGTGCACCATCTATAGATTTCATATCAGGATTGTACGCAGCTGAATTTATTTTGCTGCCATTTTACGGTTTTGATGGATGACGATTTAGGTTTAGGGTTAATTCTATATTTTACTTGAGCTATGTGACTGCAGATCTACGCACTTGGAGTATCGATTTCGTAGGTGTCAGTGCCATCATACGAAAAGCTAGCTTCAGCTGATGTGAAATCTATAGATGGTGCACGGAGGTTTATGATGTTATACTGTGCTTTTTCGATGAAAACACAATTTCGCTAAAACTTATTAAATCTCGTAGTCGAAGGATTTGGGTTTCTGCCATTTCGAGGATCTCTCGGGAAGTATTCCAAACTAAGCTAAACTGTATCGTTGGCCCTGATTTTTAAATGGTACCTCATTCTCGATTTGTTTGCCTTTAGTCCTTTAAGTTCATTTTCGCGAACCGTTTGGCCCGTCCATTAATTCACTTTTTGTTAGGCGTCTATTCATGACGTTTGTAAATGGAAATATAAAGTTGGCTCCCTCACGTGGCTGACTAGTGAAGGTATTACTGTCTTCATTAAACTATTCAGCGCCCATTATTCTTCAGTAACAATATTCGTTGCTCGAGCTATGTTTAGTAGTTGATTAATTTTTGTGACAGCTTAATCTAATGCAAAAGATACATCTTTATTCAAAGCATAATATTATACTAAACATAAGTACATAACTCCCCAACTGGGGTTCACATGGATGGAAATTTTACAATAAGCAGAACCACATTCTTAATCAAAAAAAAAAAAAAAGCAAAAATTTCAGTCAAATGGAGAGTATTGTGTAATTTCAAAAAGTAACCACGAAATTCATACTGGGTTTTTAGCTTAAAGGTACATCATGGAGGTGCTTATGTATTGGAAAAGGGTATGTTAGAGGAATTGTTTTTTTATTGGTTATAATAGGATAAAGAAATGAGACTGTGACTTTTGTATTAAAAATAGGTTTTTCGTGAATCATATTAGGAATATAGCTAAAGAGCTACGATACCAAGATTGTAGCGAGTTCTCGATGACCAGAGTTATTATCTGAAAAAGGTATTTTGATGCAAAACAGCCCATTACGGGCACGCAAGAATGTAGACTTGGTAGTATCATTGGTTGGTTTTCCTAAGGCAGTTGAGCTACTGCTAGGTGATCTTGTTCCAGATAACTAATATTCCAGATAGATCGCAATAAAAACTCAGTTATGTGTTTGTTATTGTCTTTGATGTACAAAAAAGAATGAGTAAATGTACAAGAAATGTTGATTACTAGACTTTTATGTTATGTTTGCTCTCATCATTTTCTTTTAAATTTCATGGTTTTATTTAGTTGAATTTGCTTAATATTATCTATGTAACGTGTCGTTGGTTGGTTTGGTTCAGTTTGCGATCTGTTCTGAAAAAGTGAATCGAAATGAACTTAGGTCCGTTTGAAAAACGTGAAACAAAATAATAAATATTTTTGGATTGTTCTGATTGGATTGGATCAATTTAAGTGGCTTAAATTGATTTGAATGGTTTGATGCTTACATTAAATAATAGGTGTCACTGTAGTTAGAGCTCGTATTCTGGGTTTTGTAAATGCTTTTAGCTGAAAGGGCATTGGAATCTGTTATGAAGAGAGGGAGAGCAATGGTCCCATGTGCCAAGACAAAGGTCTAACATATTTTTGTAAAATTAAAGCTCAATGAAGTAAAGTGTTCTTAGATTTATTTTTTCAGTTTTTTCTCTAATTTTGTAAATTTGATAAAATAAACGCGTTTGACACAGTTTTTTTTCTCCTCTTCAGTTTTGAAAACCAGTTTTTTTAAAATATAACTATTTTTGAAAACTTTAATTTTGGGTTTTCAGTTTTGGTTTTGATTTTGAGACCACCATCACCACCACCTCCCACCATGATAGCCACCGCCCACTGCCATCGGCCACTGCAGTCCACCGGCGATGGCCGGCAACAACTCGCTGGCCACCGCCTGTGGCCGGCGACAATGGCTGTCACTGGCCACCACCACGCCCCACAGCAAACCACCACCAAAGAAAAATTCAAAATAAAAACTGGGTAATCAAACACTCAAAAAGAAAAAACTCAAAATAAAAATTAGGTAATCAAATCCATTTGTTTTAAATTAAAAAAAAAAAAACTAAACTGGTTTTTGTTTTTTTGAAACAAAAAATCAAAACTGAAAGTGATTTCAAATGCTACCTTAAATTTCAGTTCGCATAGTCTACAAAGACAATGAAGCCCTAATGTACCAAAATAGGCTCAACTTGGTTAAAAAGACATAGTTTCACATGATGGTACATGTTGAATGCAAATGTGCACAACTATATATAAACTTTTAGTAACAACTTTTGTGACACTTTTAGCTATTCCTATATATTGCACAATATTCCATTCACAAATATTTAATGCTCGATTATTGGCACTATAAATTTAGCTGTAGCTACACTTTTTTTTGAACTTCTATGATCAAAGAACACAAACTGTCTAACCCGTAGTCGGTTATGCTTGATTAATTTCATGCTTACCAATAGAGTAATGTTTGGCATGACTGTTTGAGGAGTTTTAATTGGCATGACTGTAGGGATGGTTGGAGCATTATATGTGCATGGGAATGACTGTTAAGTAGATTGCCAATTTCAGATCATTGTGATTGCAAATTGTTTATGTTTCTGAATAGCATCCCACAAGATAAGACAATGAGTTTTCTTGTAATCTCATTGAAACTGTCAGTCATGAATATAACAGACATCATTGAATCTATACAGTTCTCTTTTTTGTCACCACTCAACATATACACGAGAATCTCACACCGTAAACTTTACATTTATCTGCTTCTTCTTTCGTTATCACTTAAATCAACTTTTTGATCTTCCATGTAAAATGAACAACCCTTATTCTAAGGCATTGGAGGAAACTGAAGTATAAAATAGGCGTGTACTTAACCCAATATGAAACAACACCTTTTAGCACTCTGAGGTAAGTCGTCCTCAGGATGATAAGATGGTGAAATTGAAGAAAACTTGTAAAGACAGAATGCAAATTGGATTTCCAAGGAGTATTAAGTTTCCCAAAGCAAAAGAAGAGTTAATTCACATTTGTTTGGTACCGATCCACTGGAAATCCATCGCCATGTAGTGAATTAGTAGTTAAAGAAAGTGAATTCCACAATGGCTAGTGTCTTTTTCAGATATGTGCAACCGCATACGAGAAGTCTATATACCGCTTCACCGAATTAACACAAAATGTTGGATCGCACTATCAGCATGGGGCACATGAATGATGAAGCAAACATGACAGCCACATAAAGTGACTAGTCCTACTTTGTATTTTTCTTGGTTTTTTTTTTGTTGTTGTTATGTTGTTCATTATCAATACTATAAGAGTATAAGGTTCGGGTATCACATTCAGCTTTTGAGGCCATGGCACCTTCTTTTCCCGTTCCTTTAGTTGGATATATTGAATGGCCAACTTCTAAGTTTCGTAGAGGGATATTTTTTTTGTGCACACATTCACGTATAAGACAATGTACACAAGCACAAATGTGCACACACACATAAATATATCACCAATATGATATAGAATTCAGTCGTTTAAAATTTAAATAGCTAGCCATTAAAAATCCATAAACTTCAAATTTTAAAAGCAATTTTTTTGTAACTAATAAGGATTACATGCTTTGCGCATTAAATAGTGATTCGAAATAGAAAGGTCATAGACCTTCGTGAAAAGCACATTTTGGTAAAATCAAAGATCATTAAAGTAAAGTGTTCTTAGAACTTAGATTTCAGTTGGCACGGTCTACAAAGACAATGAAGCCCTAAATTTCAATTGGCATTAATCAACAAAGACAATGAAGCCCTTACGTACCAAAATAGGCTCAATTTGGTTAAGAAAATAGTTTCACGTGATGGTACATGTTGATGTAAATGCACACAACTATATATAAACTTTTTGTGACACTTTTAGCTATTCCTATATCTTGCACAATATTCCACTCAAAAAAATTTAATGCCTGATTATTGTCGCTACCAATTTAGCTGTAGCTACACTTTATTTTAAATTCTATTATCAAAGAACACAAACCATCTAACCCGTAGTCGGTTATGTTTGATTAACTTCATGCTTACCAATAGAGTAATGTTTGGCATGACTGTTTGAGGAGTTTTAATTGGCATGACTGTAGGAATGGTTAGAACATTGTATAGCAGAAGAAGGACTGTTAAGTAGATTGCCAATTTCAGATCATAGTAATTGCAAATTGTTTATGTTTTTGAATAGCATCCCACAAGATAAGCGACAATGAGTTTTCTTGTAATCTCGTTGTAACTGTCAGTCATGAATATAACATGCATCATTGAATCTATGTACTTCTCTTTTATTGTCATCACTCAACATATACACGAGAATCTCACACTGTAAACTTTACATTTATCTGCTTCTTCTTTTGTTATCGCTTAAATCAACTTTTTGATCTTCCATGTACGATGCACAACCCCGATTGTAAGGCATTGGAGGAAACTGAAGCATAAACTAAGTGTACTTAACCGAATATGAAACAACACCTTCTAGCACCCTGAGGTAAGTCGTTCTCAAGATGATAAGATGGCAAAATCAAAGAAAACTAGTATAGATAGAATGCCAGTTGGATTTCCAAGGAGTATTAAGTTTCACAAAGCAAAGTAAGAGTTAATTCACATTTGTTTTGTTTCGATCCACTGAAAACCCATCGCCGTGTAGTGAAGGTGTAGTTAAAGAAAGTGAAATTCACAATGGCGAATAGTTTTTTTCATATATGTGCAGGTGCATGTGCGTACGAGAAGTCTATTTACTACTTCACCGAACTAACACAAAATATTGGATCGCACTATTTGCATGGGCACATGGATGATGAAGCAAACATGACAGCCATATAAAAGTGACAAGTCCTAGTTGTATTTTTCTTCGTTCTTTTCTGTTGTTATTTTGTGGATTATCAATACTATAAGGTTTAGCTAACACGTTGAGCTTTTGTGGCCATGGACCTTTTTTCTCCTTTCCTTTAGTTGGATAAATTGAATGATTGACTCCTAAGTTTCCTAGAGGGATCATTTTTCTCGTATACGTACATTCATATATAATTTGTACACAAACACACACACGCATATACATAAGTATATAACACTAATATAATAAAGATGTTAGTCGTTTAAATAGCGAGCCATTGAAATTCTTGAACTTTAAATTTCAAAAGAATTTTTATGCAACTTGTAAGGATCACGTGCTTTACACATTAAACAGTAATTTGGTATAAAAATGTCATAGACCTTAGGGAAAACCACAATTAAACTTAATTAATATGATTGTTTTAACTAAAACATAATAGATAAATCAACTGTGAACTGTTAATCAAAGACTTGAAGCATGAAAACTTCATTGAACAAAATATGGTCTTACTTTTATATACAAATTGCTAATGTCGCAACCAATGTTTTGTCACCATGTATCATACTTGTTCTTTTGTTACATTAAGTTTTTGTTAAAGAGAAATATGATCGTTCCATGCTATATCTTATTACCCAAGATACACTGACGTTGCTATCATTCTCAAGCATCTTCCACAAAATGTGTAATTCTCACGAAACACTACAAGTATGGGGTTGTAGTAATAAAAGTGAAGAAAGTGCTCTAGAGGCAATTTGATGTGAAGTGTATATAATGGAGGTTTCCAATTTCTTGTGATATAATTCAATTACATGTATATAAGTCTAGAAAGTGAAAATCACATAGAAGGCTAAATCTTAACTAAGTGATATTAACAAAAGTTCAAAATTTATCGTCCAAAAAGTATTGCAAAAAGTGACTGATGGTAAGAAGTCAGGGTTAATAAATGTTGAAAAGTTTGTAAAGAGTTTGCAGCTTAAATGTTACATATTTAAAACAAAGAAACAAATGAATTTAAGAATCTAACATGGTACATACAAAGAGTCAATTGCTTAGTCAACAAAACTAGTAGGTATAGTTTTCAAGGATCCTTCTATATTTTCAATCGTTCACTTTTGGAGTTTTAGCCCTTGCTCCTACAAGCATCTCCATTAGAGGTAAAAATATCATCATTTAACACTTTTAGTGTTATTCATTGTTTATCTTGTTTCTTTCTGTAAAATATTGGTTATTTTTTATAGCGATGATCGTTTGAGGTCAAAATAGCTATTCCATTTTACTTTCTACTTGTGGTAGGCTACTCTAAAGCTCTCTTGATAGTATTGGCGGTATCGTATCTTTTGTTTTTACCTAACATGACCTTGTTGATCTTAGTATTAATATTTATTAGGTTAGTTATTTTGTTGTACATATAATTTGGCATATATTTGCCAAAAAAAAACTTTTAATTTTAGTATATGATAGTACTACCACTATTCACCTAAAACATCAATGTGTGCGTGTGTATGTGGGGGTGGGTAGGGTATGTGTCTGTGTCAGTAAAAGCGTGTGCATGTCGTGTCCTTTGAAATGTGTGCAACGAAATGAATTTTATGAAGTAAATATGAGAAAATAATGATGACCGAGTAATCTCAATAATGTTAACAAACCTAATTTTTATACCCTATTTACGTACCCGTAACACTTTAACATAAAAAAAACAATCACCACAAAAGTTCATCAAGAACAATTTCCACCATAGCTCGTTCATCGAACAATAAGACCCTTATCATAAAAGTAAAACAAAAGAGAAGAAGTTAACAATGGTATAAGGTTTTGGGAGTAAAGAACATTATAGCAAACTATTACCAAAGACAAAACAACAAATAAATTGTCATAAAAGTTGAAAAGGGACAACCTAGTTGAACATGTAGATGTTCTGACTCGGTCCTATGTCCGTAAAAATAAGTTTGCAGCCATATGAAAAAGTTAATAGAATGGATAAGCTGTCCACCTTAAACATAATATACCTAGATTTGGGAATGGTTCTCTAAAGAGTAGCAAAAATTAAGGTGTAGAGGGTTTGGCAAAAAAAGACAGAACACACATTTTTAGAGAGTTTAGTAAAGAAGATAGTATATATATCCAAACTTGACAACAAGAGAAAAAACATAATGTCATACCCCGACCCGTAGGCGAACCTACACATACTATTTCCAAATATTCTTGCTTACCAAAAATATAGTACCCAAAGAATTTTACCAAGAACATGACCTCAAAGAGGAAATCAGAGCTCTAAATATATTCCAAATCAATAACATTTGCATTCATCATCAAAATCTAATAAATGCAGCGGAAATCTAATAGCAATAGTTACGTCCCAAACATTGGAGTTACCAAAAGCTACTTAATCAAACTATTACAAGTTCTCATTTTCAAGTCACTAAAGAAGTCTAAAATTAATGAGCAACTCCAGGCTCATGCATAAAGTTAACTCTTTTACCGATGTCTCAGCTTAATTACCTGAAATGGGGAAAGAAGGGGGGGTGAGCACAAAGCCCAGCAAAGATTACACACCCACACCCACACCCACAGAGCACAACGCAGGTATCCAATAACGTATAGCTGAGTCCAAACGAAGCATATGAAACGAAAGTGCAAAGACGATAGATAATTTTCGTACGAAAAATAATCTCATTTCAGGATATTCAACCCATCAAAGATCAAATTAAAGTCAAATAACACATTCGAATAATTGAACTAATAATCGAATACGATACAATCACGTACTTCGTGACTGTAAAACAAGTTAACCTAAGCACACGAAGGTTCTAAGTTCAAAGTTGCATACCGGTAACAATTACCATATTATGTCATGGTATCACGTTAACCTAAGCACGTGAAGGTTCTAAACATTAGTTTAACTCAAAGGGTTCAAAGAATATCAAAGTATCGCAAAGGTATAAAAGTCACAAAACATCTAAACTTTGCATTCCAAATAGAATCAATTAACGATTTTAGAAAATACTCGATATTAGACTCAAATTGAAGAGGACGAAGAAACGAGTTAAACAGAATTTGGCTCGCTTCAATCGGAGTTCGTATGAGGTCGATAGGAGAAAATAAAAGAAACGGGGTCAAAAGTATATGTCAATCATAAGCCAATGGAAAAATAGCATCTGGCATGCCAAATAGGCATTGTCACACGCCTAAAGAGGCTGGAAACTTGAATCAAATAGGTTCTCCAGCTTATACAGGAACCAAGATTTGAAAAGTGTGCAAAAAGGACAAACTAATTTTGATACATAGCATGGCCATCATATGATGCTATATGCACGCACGTACTGACGGCTTCACAATTAGAGAAAAGAAAAGACGGCACCTCATACCACCAACTACATTGAATGTCGGAGAAAAACGCGAGCAATAATAAAACAAAACCTGATCGCACTCCTTTCACGCAGTTCGAAAGCACAAACGAAATTCCAAATCAAACAACTACGGAGTATTACAAACTTGACGCTATTATCAATCAATCGAGATAGACGTTATGTATGAACCCTTACCTCGAACCTAAGCAATTATCTTCACCAAATTGCATACGCTTCCGAAAATCTCAAAACCTAAATATTATATTTAGCACACTTACGTTAAAACCTTAACAAACTTAATTCTAATATGATATATTCATCCTTATAATCAAAAGTGAATTCAAGAATCTTACCAATTGTGCACAGAAGACTGCAATCCTCCAAACCCTAGTTTTCTCCTTCTTCTATTTCTCTGTAACCGAAACTGAATATATCGATAAACAGACTTGGCTAACCTTTAAAAGTCTCTAAGATTGGTAAATAACTAAAAGACTCCTAAATATTCATTACTTATTCTAAAATACCTCAAAAATAATTAATTTTGCAAAAATGCCCTAAACATAACAATAATTTAATACTAGTTATTTGGGGTCTTATACATAACTTCTACACTGAAGCAATGAAAACACTTGTCAACAATTTAAATTAGAAAATAAGCTTCTACCCCCAATCAATTGTATTAAAATCACAATCATGCTAAATGATTGATCGATAGGTGCACACTTTCCAGACTATAGATAGAGTACACTATTTGGTTAATTAACCTCACCTTTTTAAAAAGCCAGAAACACTCTTAATTTTTAAAAGGGATAATTGCAAAAAACACCCTTGTGGTTTGAGGGTTTTGCAAAAAGGCACCTCGAATTATAAAAGTTGCAAAGAGACCCCTGTAGTGCTTATTTTGTTGCAACCGTTAGAAAAATTGTCTAAAGTAACGGCGCGTGCTATTCAACCTCTCAAAAAGTTTATTTAGTAAAAATTAATGCATCAGAAAAGACTAAAATACCCTTTTTATCTCTCCCAAAAAAACCCTAATTTCTTCTCCAATCCCACCAAAACCTAACCGTAGCCGCCACCCAACCAAAACCCTAGCAGCTACCTTCGCCACCACCGCCTGTCTGCCATCATCGCATGTCTGCAACCACCTAGCCTAGTCGATTCTGGTGTCGTCAGCTCCATTACCTTGCACAGTCAACGTAAGCTTCTTCATCGCCAGAACGTGCCTGCGCCGCTAGCCCGTCAACCATTACTTGCGCCACTAGCGTATGCCAATGATGCAGCCAGCCCCACTACTGTGCACTGCCGACGAAAGTCCCTTCATCGCCAGCCCCGCTACCATGCACTACCAGCAAAAGCGCCTTCATCACCAGCACTGCCGATGAAAGCCCCTTCATCGCCTTGACACTTGCGCCACGGTAACCAGCCCCAATCACCCACCACGTTCCTAGTCCTGTCCACCATTCAAACAAAAAACCTTAGATCTACAATTTGGAAGTCACAATTTGATTCACCGGAGCAATGAAAATGGAAATGGAGATGGAAATTGATTCAATCTCCAATCTGAAAATTGATTCAACCAGCCCCAATCACCCACCACGAGCCTTCTGATTGATTCGATCTGCTTCAATTTGAAAATGGAGATGGAAATTGATTCAATCTGATGGAATGGACTCTCATGGGAATTCCGGTGAAATGGGGTTGGGTTTCGAGTTTTCCAGATTTATATAAAAGGGCAATTTTGACATTTTCACCATTTTGTTATGGAAATCTTCTGATGCAACACTTTTGTAATTTCATGTGTTTCTTTGCAACTTTTGTAATTCGAGGTGCCTTTTTTCAAAACCCCTAAACTAGAAGGGTGCTTTTTGCAATTATCCCTTTTTAGAAACCTCTAAATTTTCAAGAGTATTTTAAGAAAACAAAAGGTTTAGCCATTTGACCCCCTACGTATCAAAACTTGAGAGTTTTCAAGTCAAAGATAAAGAAAGAAAAATCATTATCCTTTGACCTCAAATAAATAAAAGTCTTTACCAATTGAGTTTCACTTAATTCTATCACTCCTAAGAGTGGATTATACAAAGGCCATGACCATATGAAGAATATACTATTATGCAAATATATGGTATTTTCATGCTATAGTGGAACATAAAAAGATAATGACCATATGAAGAATATGTTTATGCACATAAAAAGCATGACAATAGCTCTAATACGAACTTAGGATTCTTTATTTGCCACGAACCTAAATTGTGATTAGGAGCAGAACAGTATGGTCTAGTGATTCTTAAAAGTCATGGTTAACATTTGCATTTAAAAATCCTAGAAAACTCCAACTTTATGATAGCCTCCTTAGACCAGTATGTCCCTTGAAAACCTAGAATTGAATTTCAGTTTCATGATAGCATCAATATACTAATATGTGTACTTTAAAAATATATTCATATCCACAACGATTCAAACCTATAAGTGAATGTATCAACATACCAATATGAAATAAAATTAAAAAAATGATTGAATTTGTTACAGAATATTCAATTTAGTTTGAGTAAAATGCAACATTTCTCCTAAAAGGCTACATAGATCTTCGTTATCTGCAAGTTATTTTCTTTAGTCAAGTTTGTTGGGAAGATATAGTATGTCTAAGGTATTTTGGTTTTAACATAAATGAAGCTAGATTTTGATAGATTTTTTTTTTTTCAGTTTTAAGAGCATTCGTTAGTTCAAGTGTGATTTTATAAGGTTTTTATAGAACTTTTCTCTTTTTGGGTTAAATACACTTAAGTACCCTAGAAGTACGTAAAAATCTCACTTGAGGACCCCAAGTTTTGATCTTTACACGTCAGGGTCTGAAGTTTCAATTAGGCCATTGTTAAGTACTTTCATTCAAATCCCTAACTTTTGAGACAAAACCGTCATAGGCAAGATCATCAGTTCATTAATGGTTTTCTTCTCCTCTCTTTTTTCCATTTTCACTTCTTTTTTTTCTTCAACCCACCTAGCTCCTCGCCAACCACACCCCAAGCCTCACCCACTCTGAAAAGATGTCGCCGCCACACCACCCCCACCAAACCCAACACTGCCACATACACTGCACTTATCCAGCCACTATGATACAAACACTCACCCTCACATGAAAACACACACACGCTCGCGTGCGCGCGCACACACATGTTTGCCCCCTTTTGCCTCCCACTCTCCCCCTATTATCACCCACCCTTCCTTACACCTTCACAACCACATCTTACCTACCTTCCACAATTGTACAACCTTTCACCCACGCTCACATATACACCCTGATGGGCAAAAAATACATAAAAGATAGAAACACAAGCACATTCATGCACAAAACACACACACACACACACACACACACAAATGCATAAAGTCACTTAAGAACAAAATAACACATTTATACAAAGATGTGTGTTTTTTTGTAGGGGTGGGTGTGAGGGTGGGGTGGGTGTGAGGGTGGGGTGGGTGAATGAGGAGTTTTTCAGTAGTGGAAAGGGTGGTAAGATAGAGCTAGGTAGGGGGCACCGTGCTTTGAATATATGCGTGTGTTTTTGTATGTGTGTTAGGGGGAGGGGCATTCTCGTGTGGGTGAGTGGATGGGTGCGAGGTGGTAGAAGGGCAGGTAAGATAGAGCTGGGTGGGGGGAATGGGTGATGGGCAATGAGGTGAGGGGGTCGAGAGGTCCAAAAAGATAGGTATGTTTTCTATGTGGGTCGGTGTCAGTCGTGGGGAAGGGGGGATAAGGCAATGGGGTGAAGGTATGGGAGGGGGATAAGAGGGCAAATGGGTGGGTGTTTGATTATACATGTTTTGTGTATGTTTCCTCTGTGCGTTACATGTATCTGTATTTGTGTTGTATATGTGTGCACGCGCGCGAGTGTGTGTAGCAGTGGCCAGACGGGGGGTGCATATGGTAATTTTTGGTTTGCTGGGCGCAGTGTATGGCGACGGTGTCTTCATGGAGTGGTGGTGGGTGGGGATTAGGGTGTGGCAACGGGAGATGTAGGTGGGCCGAAGAAGACAAAATGAAAAATAGAAGGAAAAAAAAAACAAAAACAAAAGAGGAGGAAAAAACCAAACCTGAATTTGCAATTTCGCCCCTAACAGTTTTGTGTCCAAAGTTGGGGATTTGGACAGAAGTACATATTAATGGCCTAACTGAAACTTCAAACTGAAGCACAAAAATAAAAAAAGATCTTCGCGTAGTTTTGGAGTACTAAAGTGTATTTTAGCCATTTTTTCCCTTCAGTTAAAGTCAAAATAAAACTCTAATAAAAACATATATTTCAATAAGAGTATTTTATGAAAAGAGACTTGATATCCTATGAAAACTCAAAAGCATCATTTTTAGTAACATCCTAATCCAAAAAAGGGTATCTTCTGGAAAAAAATTTAAGTCAAAAATACCGTTAATGACCACTAATCTTTTATGAAGACTTTAATTTTAAAAATATATTATAAAGAATACAAATTAGCCATTTAACCTCCTTCATACTTTTACATGTAATATAGATAATTATGGAGTTGTACTGGATATTATAAGTAGTGTAAGTTGGCAGTCATTAAGGACTAGAAACTAGTAAGAAGCATAAGTTGGTTTCATAACCTAATATTATTTTGATATCAACAAATTTGATCGACGAATGTACTTTATAGTCTGGTAAGTGTGCACCTACCATTCAATCATTTAGCATGCTTTTGATTTTGATACAACTGATTAGTGATGAAACCTTATTATCTAATTTGAACTATTGACCAAGTGTTTTCATAGCTTGAACGTAGAACTTATGTTATTTTCTCTTGTTATAATGTTTGATTATATACTACCTTCTTTGCCAAATCTAATTATATATATATATATATATATATATATATATATATATATATGAGAAAACTGAAGCTAAGAGAATGTATCCACATCACTGCCTATATGGACACTTTCTTTTTTTGCCATGTGTATTAAAAATTTTACTCTAATATGCTTACTTCTAAATTTATATCCCTAAAATTTAGTCATTTCAAATGAGTGATTGAAGACATTCATTTATACACATTAGCCTTAATTGATTTTTCTTTAAAATTTAAAAATCTTAAAATCATCATCTTTTCCATTAATCTCCCAAAATCTCTCCCTAAATCTCTCAAAATTAACTAATTATAATATTATAAATATATGTTATAATTGTCTCATCAATCCTATCATCTCTTTTATTCAACGTTATGAACTCACTCTCCACCTCAAGCATTTTTGGCCTGAAAATTGAAAGTTTTAGGAGTTGGACGCCAACATCGATTCAAGAAAAAGAAAAAGTTTATTGCATTTCTTAGTTGTATAGAATTTAATAATCTTATGTTATCCACAATATCTTTACATAGAAATAATGGAGACCTAAATTTTTATTTTTATATTACTTCTTTTAGCTTCTCATTTGTTACCAAATATGTTTATTTTATTTTTCTGTATGTTCAAGTATTATCTGTTTTCTTTATCCCATGTACAATATTTCACGACTTTCTTTCTAATAATACTAAATTTCACTTTTTTATTTCTATTATATCACAACATAGGTACACTTCAAAAGTATCACTTATAATCATCTAACGTCTTATTGCACGAAAAATACTTTTTAGATCTCGCTTATAGCTTTGACATTCGAAGAAAGTCACGTTCCTTTTTCGTGTATTTTTTATATATAATAATTTATAACACAGTTGTATTACAAAATTCATTTAAGTAGTCAAATAATTTTTACACAGTGCTCCGTGTGCAACGCACGTGATCAAAGCTAGTGCTCTATGAATGTGTGTTCTGTCTTTTTTTTTTCCAACAAAAGGTAGCTTAGGATGCCAAAAAAAAAAAAAAAGATCTGGCCTAAAAATGGAAAGTGGATTAACCACTTGTAGAGTTAGTTCTTTTTTTTTGTGGGGTGGGGGGGGGGGGATTCTCTGATGCTAAAGTTAAAGCGCAATTACATGGAGAGACTCTGAGAATGTAGGACAATAAGTGTGCATATGTGTGATTGCTTGTGTCTTATGTACCTAGATGTCCCTCTTTTATATAGGCTAGAATTAATTAATATTTTAGAACCCTTAAATACTTAACGGTCTTCGGCATGATTTCTAAGGAGGCAAGCTAAAAGCTATTTGGAATGTTCAAGATTGGTTGGTCATAGGACATTAGCTGACATTGACAACGATGACTGAGATGCCACGTGTCAATGTAGTTTTGGCGGTTGATTTAGCTATAGCAGCCTTAATATTTACTTGAAAGAGCGATAAGCGTGACAAATGTCTCCAGAACACTCTTGAGTTGGAAATAATGCTATTAGTATGTAAAGCCAACTTTTTATCGCTGGTCTACACGAATTTAAACCATGCTGCTTTACAAATAGAGTTTTACATCATTGTCGAAGACTTTTTAACATCCTATGGTTATGAAATTTGAGACGTTTACCACTATTGAGCATACTCGTTGTTCATGTCTTATCCCTCACAGTAGAATCTCGCATCTTTATAGTTACAAAATTAATAAGTCATGTTCTCGCGTCTTTATACTTACAAAATTAATAAGTCATGTTCCCACCTTTGTCCTTCTACGATGCTTTCTTGTCGGCCAAATCTCTTATTCTTCATCTCTAATATGTAACATACACACTCATGTATAATGATGTCGCTTTATCGTTACAATGATGGCCCAACATCAAAATTAATAAAGCAATTGATGCCAAGGAAGTTGGTTCGCTGTATATGTGAAAGTGCTACATAGAATGCAATTCCAGTCAGAAGCAATATATGCTAATATGGGACAGAGTAAGAGCAAACTAAGGCCAGAGACCAAGGCTTCCAGACAAAGCTTGAAGAGTAGTAGTGTTGTGAAGGTGAAGGTAGGGAATGAGTACATGACGACGGACACCAGTCCAATGTTTTGGTCCAGAGCCAATGTCCAAACCAGGTTTCAGAGTTGAGGTCCCAAATCAAGGTATGAAGTCCAGAGTGTTTTTCTCTCTAGAATTCTATAGTTCTACTCATAAGAGTTAGGAAGTGACATGATCAAGCGACACAAATAACGCTGCTTGGGAGTGACACCTCACCGAGGGGGTCACACATGTTGGTGCTCTACAAACTATCGGATCACGTATTCACCCTGCTTGCTCCGCACCACTCGAGGGTGCTTGGCTTACAAGCACTCGTGTGGCCGATGAATCCCTCAATCTAGCCATCAGTTCAAAGCCCTTATTGAGTTCCACATGGGCATTAAGACACACAGAGAACCCACTAGCGGTGGAAAGCCTGATGCCCAACTACAAGGCAAGATGGGTGTGATGCCCTCTGGATTCCTCGTCCTATTTTGGGGTGACCCGGCAATGATGGTCCTTAGGGGTGACTCAGAACGTACCATGGTAGTCTACCTCGCAGATCGATGTAGTTTTCCCAATAAAGTCGCCTATGTAGGGGGGGTGAGTCCTCAGGCCGGAGCACTAGAAGCTCCATGGTGAAGATAATATCACAGGGGAGTCGCCTATCCTGCGATGAGTCTTATTCTGGAGCACTCGATACACGCCAAGGTAGTGTTTCAAAAGAGTCGTCTATCTAGCAGAAGGAAGTCCACATGCCAGAGCACTTGAAGCTCTCTAGAGGTAGTGCGTGCCAAGGTAGTGTCTCAGAATAGTCACCTGCCCTACAGACTGAGGTAGTGCCCCGGAGGACTGACTAACATACTGAGGTAGTGTCCAAGAGGAGTCACCTAGCTGATAGGAAAGGAGTTTTCATGCCGGAGCACCTGGAGCTCCCTGAGGAAGTGTCATGAAGGAGATGCTCATTGAATAACGAGAAACGAATCTTCACTTTTATAATTCCAGTCCACATATTCAATGTTCCGAGCAGAAACCAACAAAAAGTCTAATTATAATCGTATCGAACCATTCTCTAACCACTTTAAACTATTACAGAGTGTATTTTTCTTGAATTGATGCTTTGTAAAATCAAAGTGATGAAAGTTTAAAGGTTTGTACTGTAAGGACGACATAGAGTAACTTGGTTGTATCATTTTATACTTAATACTCCCTCTGTGCCTAAAAAACTGATCATATTTCTTTTTTTGGGTCGTCCCACAAAAATTGATCACTTCCAAATTAGGAAAGATTCTGTAAGTATTTTTACATATTTATACTTTTTTATTTTATTTCTCTCACCATATTTAATTCTCTATTAACTCATTTCTCTCTCATGGTCCACCACTTTACACTTTTTTATTCTATATCTCTCTTCACATTTAACACTCTACTAACTAATTTTCTCTCTCATGGCCCACTTTCTTATCCCCTCTCTTTAAAGGGTAAAATAGGAAAGATACACAATATATAACATAAATCCTTAATATACGTGCAAATTCAAATGGATCACTTTTTTAGGAACGGAAGAAGTAATAATTTAGTTAGAGGAATATAAGTTGTTTGATCTAAGCGTAATTTAATTCATTTAGCACAAAAAGTCGGCAAAAAGAATTAAGAAGATATTTTTAAAGTATTATATATCAAAAAACTTGTGTGTAAATAATCATAAGACACATGGCTAAGAGGGCAGCTAACGAATTCCTTCAAGAATATTGAGTAGAAACCCTTTAGAGATAGGGAAAACATTAACCCAAGGTTGCTAAAATGACCACCATTCGCGACCTTGCTTGGTCTCAATAATTTGGCTTTTACACGGAAACGAAGACTTTCTAGAACAAATATGAAACCTATACTCTTTTCCAAGATAGTAGGAATGAAGTTCTTAGCCTTAAACAGTTTTTAGGGTTAAATATACGTTAGTACCCTGAAAGTACCCCGAAATCCCACTTGAGGGTCCCAAAGTTTATTTTTTATACATAAGGATATGTAATTTTAAATTTGTAATAAGTAAGGATATCCGTCTAAATTCCTAACGATCTAGCCATTTTCGTCAGGGGCAATTTTGTCAAGTCATATTAGATATTTCCTGCCATTCACTATACTCCAATTGTTACATCAAACACACAAACAACAGTTGTAACTCTACTCCAATTCTGTATGCACAGAATTTGGACATGACGATTGATAAAATGTAAACCCCAGATCAATAATACCAAAAGTGAAACCCTAGAAATCGTGATATCTCAAGTTTAGCACAGCAACATACACGGAGGCCATAAAGCCCGAATTAAACGGTTAAAAAGTGAGATCGGCGCTGGAGGCCCTCGACGCCGGACGCGGCTTGATAGGAGATGGGGAACTGGCTGGCCTGAAGGCCCTTGTGGCGTTTCTTCTAAAGGCTCTCCTTCTAAAGGCTCTCCTCCCTCTGATTCTTATGGATATCTACCATGTTGTCCTCCCTCCTCCCGTGGCCCTCTTCGGCGTCGACGGCGACCTTGTACCGATTCTGGCAAACCTCGGTCCTTTCCTTAGGCTTGAGCGACATCGTTTCGGGTCGATCGGTTGACTACTCTGGGGCCCAAAATTTGGAAACCCTAGAAAATGAGATCAGTCGGCTGTGTGTAGCTATCGGTTTGGTTGTGCGAGTGTACGTGTGCGTGCGCATGTGTGAGAAAGAGAAAGAAGGAGAGTAGGGACTGAGGAGGGTTTGAGGGCTTTTTATTTGAAGTTTGGGGAGGAAATGGCTTGACAAAATTGCCCCTGACGGAAGGGGTTAGATCGTTAAAAATTTGGGCGAATATTCTTACTTATTACAAATTTAAAATTACATACCTTATATTTTAGAATTCTCAAGTGAGACTTTGGGTTCAAGGTAGTAAAGTATATTTAACCCCGGTTTTTACATTTTCCTTAGCAACCGCTTTACCGGTTTCTTTCGCGAAGCGAATATCAACAAAGTACGAACATCTGGAGGCCACACGAGGATGCCAGCGAAAGATTTTTCTCGGGCAGTGAGATAATGGTGGGAGTTACCTCCTTCACGTCTTGCCTTCCTTCTGTTTCACGCCCTCGTCGGCTCTCCTTCACCAAACAGAAACCATTTGCAAGTAAGTGCAAGCAATCCCCCCTTCTGAAGTAGTATACTCAGAGCTGAAATTCTAATGATTTAGTGATAATTTTAGCAATTTTCATGTTTTTTTTAGCAGTTTTCATGTGAACACTAGTTCTATGAGCTTCCAGAAACTGACCCACCACTGGTTTGATGTTCTTATGGACCATTTTCATGTCCATGATAACTGTAAATCAATATTCAGTGCTTCATATCGATGGGATTGGTGAACATAAAAGGATAAGCTGTAACTCATATTGGAATTCTTTAATTTTACTACTGTGGCTTGTGTTTTTTTCTTTTTCTTTTTTTTCCTGATTATTTTGGGTCCACGATTGCACGAGTTTCATGGAACTACCACTATCAGATTTGGTGTTCTTGGAAGCTTCTTTTGCTCTGATACCAGTTATTTCGAATTATGCCACCCAAACAAGCCCAAAAGGCATTAAAGTATGGGGAAAGATATTTCCACCTTCTAAAATGCTAATATATCCCCTTGTTTGTCCTCTAGAATTCCGACACTTGCAACTCAAGTATATTTTAGCGACATTGGGGGTGGAGATAGCATTTCCCTAAAGTATGTCACACTCAAAAATATGGACCTTGGTTTTGCTTGTAGCCTACCGTTGGAAAAATTGTCAAGAAATGAAAACGGAAAAGGCTTTGAGGCGTAAACGGAAAAGGCTTTGAGGCTTATCTAAAGACACTTTCTTTAGAACGTTATTTCCCCTCACTCAAGATAGAGTTTACTAATGGGTTGCAGACAAATTCATTCCCAGGATACAACAAAGTCTGAGAAGAACTGCGATTAGCAATATCGAAGATCTTCGGAATATCTTTGTGAAACAATAGTAAATAAATTTTAGGAGACTAAAAGAGATCAATCTGAAATTTTCAGCAAACAAATTTTCTGTGTGTAAGCAATTTCGGAAGGCTGTTCAAAAAAGGAAAAAACTCAGTTTCTGAAAATATGGATACAGTATATATATCCATCATATGCGGCGACAGGTTATGAAGAGGCATAACACCTCTTCAAGAAGTCACGAGTGAGCAGTGACCGTTGCACAGCCAACGGTCACAAGACGGTGACAAACTCCTCGCCGTGGACTTCTCTTCCGTCATTTCTTCAATCTGATGTTGGCATATAGGTAAGACCAACCCACCTCTTCAACAGGTGACGGTTGGTTTCCATAGGTTTCCAAAGATTCAAATGGAAAACAAACACTTGTTGGTTTTACCAATCTGCCAAAATTAGGAATGAAGTCAAAAAATTAGAAAGCTCTCTCAAGATGATTAAAGTAATCAAATAACCCATGAGATTTATATGTAAATCTCAACACCTACATTAGCGGGCACTTCAACGAGAATGTTGCAGTATAGGAATGGAGAAGTTAAGCATGCAATCACTTGGACCCTATCTTCCAGTTACAATCAAACTCATCACTGACTGTTTCTCTCAGTGAATAGGAAGCACTCCGGTTTTTCTTATCACTAGTTCATGCCTTTATGTGGAAGATGAACGGATTGAGGAAACGCCAATTGAAAGGCATTGAATATCGGCTCAACTTCAAAGTGCCACTGTTTTGGAAAATCAGAAAGTCGAACTTAGATTTTGTAGAGTCAGTTTTTGGTTTCTTTACTGGTTAATTCTAGTTATATTTCTCTTAAGTTCTATTAAGACGAGGGCATTTCCTTAGTTTTTCTTTCTAGGTCTGCATGGTTATTTCGTCTTGTGATAAACTGTTTGCTGCTTGTCACCAACTTGTCTCGAATTAGGTTTCTTCACTATTAAGTACCTAATAACCTTCTTCAGGTTCGTTAGCATGTAGCTAGTAAGGGACCTCCTTTGTCTTATAAGCAATGCTGTACTATTTCAATTTGACGGAGGATGTAATGTAATCAAGAATTTTTAGCTTTTATGCTCTTTAGGATTTGTGATACATCTTGCTCTTGGGTTTGATGCTCAAGAAACCTAGGCGTGACATCTAAGGATCTCTAAGAATGATTCCTAGAATTTATCCTTAACATCCTAGGTGTGATGTCGAAGGGTCTCCACAAGTGATTCCTAGAGTTACTTCCTTCTCTATGCTGTTGCTTTTGCATTAGCACTCGATGCACCCACCTTGACTATTTCTTTTAAGCTTTCAATCTGTCAGTTCAAAATCCTTTTTGCACAGGTTTTATTATATAGACAAGGGAGTAGGTGAGCTTCTTTGTGCAAAATGAGCAATAGTACTTATTCTCCATGTGCTGCTGATCTTGCAAAAGTTCACGCATGAAAAACTTACCAAGGGACAATATAATGGAAGAAACAAGCTTTCCTACTTTCCTTATTGTTGAAAACTTAAGGCACCTATCTCATGATAGAGCGATCTTCAAATGGAACACATCTACGTGCCTTTCTTGAGTGTCCATTTATACGATGGTGATAGACATAATGAATTAACACAAATCCTGACAACTCAAGAACAAATAGGCTTTCAAATTGAAGAAAGGTGGTCACAAGCTAGTGAAGTATAAAGTTAGTTCGGCAATCATACCTATGGCCAAAAGAAGGGAAATTGACTTCGATGAACTCCTCTCTCCGGTTATGAAGATGAGCTCCACTCGTGTTGTTTAAGGTTAAGCTGCCTGCTGCCAGGATAGACCTCAAGCTTCTAATCGTATGAAATACTTCAAGAAGTCATCAAAAGAAATGATCAAGCTCAATAAGATCGATATCAAATCTCTCAGATGACAAAGGTTATTTTGAGAATAATCCTATGTACGGAGCTTGGAAGTACGAAGTGGTGCTGAGGAGCTCCAAGGGGACAAATGATAGGATAGCTAGAAAGTGTTTGCGAGAATCCTAGCCAGAGTGGAGAACTGTCGGGTTTTTTCTTAATTCGTTCAGTCGAAGACCACAGTATCACTGGTCTTCATTGAAGGCACGCGAAGTGCAGTCTAAATGAAGTTCAATCTTCGGGAACAAGCTGTTTTCATCCATTACAATTTGTTCCCTTCTCAATTTTTATCAAGTATGAATTGTTGCAAGATCAGCTGCACACACAAAATGAGTATTACTGCTCATTTTTCTGCTATGACCGAAGAATTTCACCTACTCCCTGGCTATTTAAAGAAACTTATGCTAAGGGAATTTGCACCGTGAGATTGAGAGCTAAAAATGTTACAGCTATGTACAAAGAAGTGCATGCTAATGTGAAAGCACCAGTGGGTGAGGAGAACCACACGTTTTTTCTATAGTTCAATCTTCTATCTTCCTCATGGACGTAGATTAAAAGCCAAACTGCGTTAACTTCTCCATGTCCATATTTTTGTGTGACATATTTCTTCGATTTCATTTTCTTGTTTTTCCATCGGACTTGCACAACACTTTGCTGTCTGTGCACTTCACAGTTGGTCTTATTCCGTTTTTTCTTTATTTCTTTTGTTGGATTAACCACATTTTTACCTCACTGTTTTTTGGGGTACTTGCAACTCGCATCCGGTAGCTTTGAAAGTTGAGGATACATGCTTTTATGTTGGGAGATTGGGCCTTGGGGATATTTTTTTTATCCTTAGGCTATTTTTGAATCCCCCTTTGTCTAATCCATTTCTGTTTTATGGAAAGACACCCTACTGATTTATTGTTCAACCACAGGTTCTAGATGAACCAAATTGGCTGTTCATAATTGTGAATACACAATATTGGTTTAACTTATATTACAGTTCAATAATCTCGAGCATAAGGCAATCTAACAACTTTATTGACTGCGAGTTTCCAAAAGTGGTATCCAAGCAAAAAATGTACTCATACTAAAAAAACCGTTGTCTAGACAAAGAAAATGGCAAGATTCTTAGTTTTGACGCAGGGAACCCAAACAAGTTTT
This sequence comes from Escallonia herrerae, assembly GCA_033070095.1. Taxonomy (NCBI): domain Eukaryota; kingdom Viridiplantae; phylum Streptophyta; class Magnoliopsida; order Escalloniales; family Escalloniaceae; genus Escallonia; species Escallonia herrerae. Next base: position 400,757 of record JAVXUP010000189.1, read on the forward strand.
AAAGCCATTCTGTTATTTTTGGAAAGAGTCTCAAAATGTTTCTGAAGGTTTGAAAATGGATTGGATGCACATAGTATCCATACCTAGCCTTACATCGCAGAGTACTGCTAGACCTAGCCTTAGATGGAAAATTCTTCTATATTTTGATATTTACTGGTATAATGTTTGACATTTAACTAAATATATTCAATTTTCAACGCGGGAGATAAAAGTAAACTGCAGGGCTGGTCAATTGGTTTTTGTATCCTTAAATTAAAGCCTAAATTAAACCCGTTCATGGTCTTAGAAAACTAATCAACTGACCCGATCTTGTTTCACGTTCCTGCTTTTTATTTGTACTTAGATAACGACTTTGCAACTGTTGCTTATTGTTCAACACTTGAGCTGTCATGAGATTTATTATTGGGTTGATTGACCAATTCACATTATGTTATCAATTACTTTTGTACATGTCATATTCTGGTTTTTGTTCGTTGAATCGTATAGAAGTGGAACTTTAAAACTAAAAGATCATGAAAAATTGGTTTGTGAGCATGCAGATTTTCCTTTGTTAGTTTCCGTTGTTGTGATTTCTGTTGGACAGGGTTGATGTTTGCACTAGTTTGCTTATTTGACAGTGGCCAAAATGAGTGATGATCCAGTCCGGGAGTGGATTCTGTCTGAAGGAAAGGCAACCCAGATTACAAGGATTAGTCCTGTTGGTGGCGGTTGCATCAATCTTGCCAGTCGATATGACACGGATGCTGGTTCCTTTTTCGTAAAAACGAACAGGTTTTCCTTTTCACGTTAAGATAATTTAAACAATAATAGTGCAAGTTCCGATGGATCTCCTTATATGGAGAGATTCACTATGGAAAGTCATCAGATAGTTGATTTTAGTATGTGAGACACATGTAAATCTCCAGGATATCGTTAGACAGTGGTAGTGCTTTGGCTGTAGGTCTCTGTGTCTAACATGCTGCTGCTTAAACTCTGAATCAGGAATTTCGGACCGTCAATGTTTGAGGGAGAGGCTTTGGGGTTAGGTGCTATGTATGAAACCAGGTCTATTCGTGTGCCTAAGCCATTCAAGGTGAGGATGTCCTTAAGCTGGTTGCTCTGTTGCAGCCTGACATTGCCATAAAAACTTTATTGACGATTTTGTCATGTGTAGGTTGGAGAGCTACCGACAGGTGGTTCGTACATCATTATGGAATTTATTGACTTCGGTTCATCTAGAGGTGAGCAGGTGGGTCGAAATTTGTTCTGTAACTTATGATGGTGGTTCATCCATGATTTAACCCTTCACCAGTCCCTCAGTCTGCATTGGGGAGGAAGCTTGCGCAAATGCATAAATCAGGGAAGTCCAAAAAGGGTTTTGGTTTCGATGTTGATAATACTATTGGAAGGTACATCCCTCAAAAACAGATCATGACTATCACCATTATTGAGTCTGTCTATCATTGTCTCTCATACACGCAAGCGCACGCGCACGCGCACACACGTACATATATATGTAGCCACACAAACATCTTCAGTAAATCTGTAACCTTTTTATAGGGGTCAAAATTCCTACCCTTTTTCATTACTAGCTTGCTGAGCTTATTGAGATAGTTGCTAAACTGGGTCGTGTGTTGATTTAATAATCATACTGTTTGTAGGTCAATCTATTCAATGTTCTGGATAAAGTTTTTGTCACTAATAACGGAATCATTTGCATTGGTGTAGTACTCCACAAATAAACACCTGGACATCAGATTGGATCGAGTTTTATGGAGAGCACAGATTGGGTTACCAACTGAAGCTGGCACGGGAGCAGTATAGTGATTCAACTATTTACGAAAAAGGTATTCTTCTAAATGTAACAATGTTTTGGTCACGATGTTCTTTACTCTATATGCTGCTTGTAGTTCCAAGATCAATATTGATGACCTAGTTAATAGAATCCTTGGTACAGCTGTATTAGGTATAGGTAATATAGAACGCTTATATATTCTGTTTAATTGAGTTGTCACTGACCCCTAAATCTTCATCTATCTTCTACTTAAATCCCGGAAGTCTTATATCGGAAATTTAGTCCTCAAATGTCTCCTTTTGGAGATATTTTTCTTAACTAGTGTCATAACCTTCAGTGGAGAGCGTCAAACTGTTGCCACAAGTCGACTTTTAGGCAATACTTTGATAGCCTTTAGCCAAAACAATGTAGCTAAAGGAAAAAAAGGGACTTTAGTAGAAATTATATGAAATTGGGGGAGTTTATAGTCAAACTTTAGGGGGTAAAGTACAACTAAACTTTTTTTTTTCTTCCTTGAGTGTTTGCCTTCTTTACCTTGTACTTGTAGCTATTATCAGCATGAAGTTTAGATGATATATAGCATGATTTTTCAAGTCAATTAAAGACGAGAGGGATGTTCCATAATACTTGGACTGCCATTTTGCACGTAGATTGCAGTGTGAGAATTCTGGCAGATCTATAGAAAGATATATCCTTGAAGTAGTTTGTGTGAATCTAACAGGACAAAGACTGGTGAAGAATATGGGACCGCTTTTCGAGAATGTTGTCGTAGAGCCATGCTTGTTACATGGAGACTTATGGAGTGGCAATATAAGTTCTGACAAGAACGGCGAGCCAGTTATACTTGACCCAGCATGTTATTGTAAGTCTAAATGATTGGGGTTGCAATTCCATTTTGCCTCTTGGTGGTTCTTACTTTATGCATTTTTCTTCTAATTACGAACTATTACATGTCCAGAAGCACCTGAACAATTTAGAGCTAAACAGGATGCACTAAATAATGGTTGATAGATTTGCTGTCACGTTTCTACATGTTTTCGAAAGTGCAGACTTTGGAGTAGCACTGCTATCTTTTTGTTGTTCCAAAGAAATGAGGGTAATGACAACATAATAGGTAGGAAGACCTGAGATCATTTATTACAGATGTAAGTGAAATTTTGAGAACACTGGGAATATCATAGTCAAAGTCTTACTGAGAAATGGTTGCCAGATTTCTTCCCTACTGTGCATGTGCAGTCATAAGGTACTAGTTTATTGTTTTTGAGCATAGATCCTGGTAAAAAAAAAAAAAATGCAACAGTCAACATGTATAAGTAATACCCTCACAATATATATGAGAATACGGACGGTGTTGCTGACAAAGATGGAGATAAAGCTTGTACAGATGGGCTATGCTTTCAGGAAGCTCCCCCCGAGAGTGTGGCAGAGATAATGGAGTTGGGTTGCTTGGGGTTGCCCCAGGATGATTGATATGTAGTCTCTTGATGATCTTTTGGTTCCAAAAAGAAAAATTAATAGCCATACAATGTGTCAGAGGACAAATACAGGCGAGTTGGATATAGTTATGAGAAAAAAAGTCAGTGCAAATAAAAGGGAAAAAAACTGCAAAAACAAAAAAAAATTAGTGTCATTTGACTGTAATGGTGGGAAGTCGGGACCGTTAAAAGTTGATTACATGACCACCAAATCAGTTATATACTGGAAAATCTGTTACGAATTCTACGTCACGATTTTACTTTGTTATAAGATTGCATTACTTTGCAAAGTACGTGGTGCCATTGATGTTATGAATTGTTTCTTTTCATGTAGATGGACACAATGAGGCAGAATTTGGAATGTCATGGTGTGCTGGATTTGGAGGATCTTTCTACAATGCCTATTTTGAGGTACTACTTTCCACCACTACTTTCAGAGATCCATCAGTCAGGTCTACATGGTTGTATTAACGCCTTTGTATCACGTCTCTATTATTGTCTTCTTTATTTTTTTGCATTGAAATGACAGTATTCAGTAGTTGTAATCTCTAAAGGCAATCCATTCCCCCCACCTCCCGGGCCCCGATGGGGAATGAGACAACAGTAATATAATGAAGGATAAGGGATTGCACAAGTGCAGAATGGTCAGAAGTATAAGTTGGCTACTGAGGAAGCAAACAATTCAGTTAGAGAGGCTTGAGGTAAGGCTTATGAAAGTTAATACCAGAGGTTAGGTACTAAAGAGCGCGATCTAGTAGAATAATAAGATATCTAAAATTGCAACAGCAACAGAGTGATTAAGCTCACGAGTCACACTATGATTGAACATAGACTAAGAAGGAAGACTAAGTTATCTGAGACTCAATTTGGTTTCATGCCTGAAAGATCCACTTTGGAAGCTATTTTCTTGATAAGGCCACTGATTAAACGGTTTAGAGAGAAGAGGAAGGATCCTTACATGGTTTATAGATCTGGAAAAAGGTGCCAAGCAAAGTTGTGTGGTAAACTTTAGGGAGAAAGGAGTGCCTACCAAATATGTTGATGTGATTATAGATATGCATGATGGAGCGACTAGTAGTGTGAGGACAATGATGGAATCACTACTGAGGTTCAAATTTACCGTACGATGTCACTCGGAGTCAGCTTTAAGCCCATATCTTTCTACTTTGGTTGTGACGAGTTTACTAAGAATATACATGATGAGGTCCCATGGTGTATATTAATGTATGTATCTGCGTATAAGACAGATTTAGTTGATGGGACTAGAGTAGGATTAAACATTAAGTCAGAGTTATGCAGAAGTACTTTAGAATCCCAAGGTTTTAGGTTAAGTAGGTCTAAGACGGAGTTACTTGGAATGCAGTCATCAGAGAACATGTGTTTTGGTGGGGGACATGAAAGATAAGGAACTCATTTAGCCGACCCAGCTAGTTTGCGACAAAGGCTTGGATCATGATGGTGATTAAAAACCATAGACCAAACTCTAAAGGAAGTTGTTGCCCTCACATGAGCTTCTTGTCTGTGAGCTCTATGAACCTATATTAGATTCCAGATTTAAAAAAAAAAAGTTGAACTGATGTATTTGATGTTAAAAGGATAGAGTTTATATATGTTGTGCTTCTTCCTCCAACATCATCTCCTTACAATGTTCCTGCAATATGTGAGGAGTTCCACAAAAAAAAATGCTGGCAAGTTATACATGTCAAAGCTTCCAAATTTTCCATGCCTTGAGCTTGTTCTGGCTTCTCCCCCTCCTTTGCTATTGTCGTGCCTTGAACTTTGACAGTCTTCCAAGCCGCACAGCCTAATCTGGCTTTAGGGTTTTCGCTTTTCTAGGCTACGTTCACCGTATATTTCAAAAGGTACTCCTAGTGCTTTTACCTAGGCGGGCTGCACATGACAGCTACCTTGCTGGAGTTCATATTGGCCTTCAGCACGCCTTGGACAGCTGTCTTAATAACTTCTGGTTCTTCTCACCAAGAAAGGTTCTTTCCGTGATCCACCTCCTGCTGGCCTACTTCATGGCGCTGCTCCTGACCTGTGCCATCTGTTGGCTTCAACTAGTAGCGGAGGGCGGAAGACAGTTCTGGCAGAATTTCAAGACACCACAGCCATTTCCGTATTCCACCCTCCTCTACTTGCTCTCGAGACCCTGCACTTCAGCCCTTGACATTTGTTTTGAGGAGACCTCTTCAGATTCTTCACTACATTTTTCTGATATAACAGAATCAAGAACTATATAACCTTGTTCCCTCTCCTTTGATTTACAAGTTTTTTTCTCGAAAGCATCATATCATTTTTTTTTTCCCTGCTACCTCCTCTCTGACTCGTGCAAAGTCCACTTGTGCTTGCACCATCTGTCCTGTCCAGCATGTGAGCCTTCACGTTCTCTCTAATATTGCACCAAGCTACTGAGAAGTCCTTTATCTGCAGTTGTTGCTGCTGAACATAAATACTCGGGCAATTAGTGGATTCGGCACATTCTCAAGGCACATATGCATTTCTCCATATTTGCCCTCCCCTTGCTGACTGGATCTTTTTTCATCAGAATCGTTGTCCCTATCACAGTCGTGTTGTTTCTTCCAATGTGTGCCTCATAATACCTTGGAGCCATATTGTTGAAGTTATCGTTGGCCCCAAGAGCTTAAAAGACCTAGATCTATTAGAGATTCCCTGCCTGTTCTTTAAACTGAACCTTCTCGAGGGATTTGAGCTTTGAATTGGATTTGGACTGAAGGCCGTTTGCTGTTTGCAAATACGGCTAGATCTGACTTCTAACTAAAATTGATTTTCTTTGACGTTCAGATCGCGCCTTCATCTGGTGCAAAAGAAAATAAGCCTATCTACAACTTTAAATTATTGCCTCCACTGTTGATGATTGCTAAATCATGCCTGCCAGAAATTTATCTCTCTTTATCTGTTGTTACACTTCGGGTACAAATTAGTAAGCTCATCTACACCAGTGAATGATTGCTTCCACCCTTATGACTAATTGATGCACAAGGAAATTTGATGGGGGTTCAAGGGGCCCTTGAGGTATTTTATATGGGGTTCAGACCCCCCCCCCCCCCCCCCCCCCGGTTGGGGGGTATCTTTTGAGCTTACACCTACACATGCTTATAATGAGTAGATATACCTTGACACACGCGCGCGCGCCCGCTCGGGCACACATTTAATTTTTAAGATTTTACTCTCTCAATGGTGAGGTTTGAGAAAGGGAACGGTCTGCCCTTTTTGGGGTGGTTTTGAATAGGTTTTTACAATCAAAGGAGAAAACCGGGTAGAGTTTTTAATTTGGTGTGGTACATAATTATTCAGGCTGTTTGATACACACACTTTGAATGTTGCACCCTGCACGTGATAGCCTATCCAGAATACACCTCCCCAAAGTTTCTTTAGGGGAAATATTTGGGAACATATTCTCAAGGCCAAATTGTAGTCTGGCCAAGTAACATTACCCACAAAACCCAAATATAACCGATTGCACCATCGATAATAAGCACAAGGCAAGTGCAACTATAACAGATTGGACCATTTTTGTTTCTTACTCTACAAACATTTTTGGATAGAGCCATCCTGGCTTTGTTTCTCAGGCATTTATAGCTACTGGATACATGATGTTTGGGCTAACCTCTTCTCTTTTTCTCCCTTGGCCGCTTCGTAATCTTTCATGTGTTGTTTTCCAGGTGATGCAAAAGCAAGCAGGCTTCGAGAAGAGGAGAGATCTTTATATGTTGTATCATTACTTGAACCATTATAATCTTTTTGGCTCGGGTTACCGCTCATCTGCCATGTCCATAATTGATGACTATCTGCGGATGTTAAAAGCTTAGGGATAGGCAATAGTTGTAGATCTTGTATATCTGTTGTTTGAGATACTTCCTTCTATGCATGCCTATGCTTATAAATCTATAAATCCCAGTTATAATCTCTGGCCTAGCTTCAGTTCGGTTGTAGAAGCTTTTTTACCAGAAAATGCTCTCGGAGGCTTTTGTACAATTATGCAAATGTCCACTGCGAAAATTAGCAATTTTCGTAATAAATAGCAAAGTTGGTCTAACTAAAGTCAGAGGCTATGGTGATTGTGTTAGGGTTGAATTCAATTGCTTGATTATGCAAAGACGTTTGCCTCTAGTTGTCACGAATAAGAACCGGTAACCGTCCTGTCTAGCCAACCTCCATGCAAGTGCTTTACTCGGATGCTGACTAGCCAACCTCCATGCAAGTGCTTTACTCGGAAGGCGCATCAATGATTTGTTTGGCGGTTTGAGCTACACAACCAAGCTTTGCCCTCTATTGATGACTGCGCCAGCAACGCTTCCCCAACAACTACAAAATAAGGCAGGTGACTGGGGGCTATCAAATAAGTACTCATTAGCAACACGACTAAGTCCTGCTTCTCTCTAGACCCTTCCTCCCAATGTGATGTTCTAAGTCACCCTACGACCAAGATGCGCTCCCACTCATGCGCTAGCAGGTCTGCACGTGCTGCGCACCTAAATAGCTCATTTATGTATAATGCATGCGAGGGGCTTATGTTGCAAGCCCATTCAGGCTTCGCACCTTTGATCATTTTTGGGCTCATTTTTTGAGACACTCGTTAAAAATCCAATAGCCATAGTTTAGCGATAACAATCGGGTTAACCTGGAGCACAAGCTCCAAGTCACATGCCGTTGTATTTCGTCCGTAAATTACTCTCTATTTCTACACCTCCCTTCGGGTCTCAACCCCCTCCTTATGCCTTTAGTACTCGTGGAGTCTCCACCCTTTTCTATGCCTTCACATCCCTTTAAGTTTCCCGCTTCTTGCTGCCTTCAAACCCTTGGGGTCTCCATTCCCTACTCCACGTCTTTCACCTCTCTTAGCATTTTCGGGCCCCCTTCTATGTCTACACCTCCCTTGGGGTCTCAACACCCATCTTCATGCCTTCAACTCTCTTGGGTTGTCGGCCCGTACCCCTCTCTATGTCCACACCTCCTTTAGGGTCTCTACCCCTTCTCTATGGCTTCATCTCCCCCTTCATTATGTCTTCACCTCCCTTGGGGTCTCCCAGCGTTCTTCATGCCTTCAAGTCCCTTGAAGTTTTTCGGTTTCTCTATGCCTTCACTCTCTTGGGGTCTCCGCCTCATTTCCTGCACCTTCACCATTCTTCTGCCCCTCCCCCCGCGCGGGGTCTTGACATTCTTTGGGGTCTCACCCTCTCTCTTTAGGTATTTAGGGAGGGACCCATGGGTGCCCCTACCTTGACCACCTATTTTTGGGTCCTTAGGTGACCATTGAGTACCGCCGCATGGACCTCCTCTTCTCAAGTAATCTTACTAACACCTAGTGAAGGCATTCGGAATACTTAACAAATCCTTAGCTTCCATGAAAACCGTTTTGTGCCCAGTGTCACGACACCTGGCCACAACCCAGTGCCATCTTCACATTATGTGCCCTCTAACGTGTGTTCATCGTTCGCACTGATGCTTCAACTTCATGTTACAAGCCATCACGAAAAAACCAATTGAGCGCACCCATGCACCATCTTCATTACGTGTGCCCCTGGCATCGCATACACTCTTGCCTTTGTCATGTTCGTGCCACTTATATAGACGTGCCCCCAGTGTTGGTTCATCTCAGCATCATATAGTGCATACCTTGCCTTTGGTCGTGGAACATGCTTCGATCCGTTCTCTAGAGTGCACAACATTCCTCTAGGTAGGCGACTCCTCCGGGACACTATCTCAGCGGCTCTAATTGCTATGGCGCGACCTCTTATGTTTAGTAGGCAACTCCTCCAAAACTTCTAGGTTTCTTGTGCAATCGTAACGTTACTATCCACTAGTAGAAAGAAATATACAGGACAACAGTGAGCCAACAATGTCTATGGTTCAGAATGTTGGGCAACTAAGAAACACCACACACAAAATGAGTGAAGCCCAAAAATGAATGTTTAGGTGGATGTGAGCCCATACAAGGAGGGATATAATAAGGAATGAGGATATCTATGGCAAAGTAGGGGCGGCACCGATTAAGAACAACATGAGGGAACATCGTTGGAGATGATTGGTCATATCTGACATAGGCCTTTAGATACCCCGTAAGAAGAAATGATTGGTAATGAGATTTGTTAGCCCTATGGTTGGATAACCTAGGCTTACATCTTGTTTTGGTAATAACTTACATTGATTATATTCTAATATGTACTTTGAGTGAATTCTTAATAGGTATATACATACACACTCATGAAGAGACATTTAAGAAGTTGGATAGATGGATTAAAATCAGAGAAGTTTAAAGCTATAGTGGACATGTTATGGAAGCTTCATCAAGTTCAATGTCAGAGGGCAACAAAGAATGCATAAGTTAAGTTACTATCAAATATGACTGATTTTTACTATTATGTAATTAGTCTTAGTTTGATACTTGGATTGATGATTATGGCATAAAATGACTTAGGACACCTTGTGCATTGCGCGTGAGTTCATAACATTTCAAACAAGTATATTTTTTTTAAAATGGATGAATTTTAATGCTCACTCAAAATTTTCTCCAAAAACAAAATTTGAGCTAATCATTTTAGATTTTGATAAGAAGTTTTCATTTAATTTTCCAACGCAAAAAATGATGCCTCAATCCGATTTTTCAGAAAAAGTTATGCCTAAAGTAAAAAAGGAGAGTTTCGTGAGGCAGTCGAGATATGGGCAATAAGGTAATGCAGTCGACTACATCGGGAATGCAATCAACTTTCTTGACTGTGAGTTAAAAAAAATAATGGTTAGTTTTGCTCATAATCATGTCAAACCTTACAATAATGGTTATATTTGATATCCACCCTATAAAAATGATTTAGAGATTTGTCATACACTATGAAATCCACGTTTTAAGCCTCAATTCATTCAAGAAACATTAAGACTCATAGATAAAACTTTTGCCTCTTCATTTTCATGATTTATATCAATAAAGAGAGTACATTTGTGAGCGTTTCTTTGATTGAGAGTTTGCCTTTTTAAAGTTATCAAATGTCTCATCTCTTTATTGTATTAGAGTTTCATCTCTACTCATTTTCCTTTTAAGAGTGTTTCTTTATACACATTTGATCTTTGTAAAAAGATTATGATCAAGGTTTGGTTGCAAGTCTTAGGTGAGCTTTGTGGATTCAAGGTTTATGCTTGGTGTGGCAATATCACCAAGTGTTATAAGGGTTTTGATCTTGACCCGGAATAGAGGTGTCAAAAGGGCCAAGAGGCCCGCAGGCTGGCCCGACCCGGGGAACATTGACCGCCCTAAAAAATTGGGCTTGGGCCTGGGCTTGGACCAGGCTAAGAAATTCCAGAAAAAGCCTCGGCCAGGCCCGGCCCGAAAAAGCCCGGGTTTGGCCCAGATTTTAAGCCCGAGCTTGGCCCGGATTTGGCCCTGTTCTGGTTAGGTCCCCATGATTTTCAAATCTAATTTTCCCCCTTTTCTCCCTAACGGTTATATACCCCATTATTTTTCTAAATTTCACTTTTACCCCCCCCAACAGCAATATAACGGCTAGTTTGGGAGGTATTTTGGTCTAACTTAATTTTTTAAACTCTTTTAAGGATTTTTACACTCTTACCCTCCCCAACAACTATAAACAGATAGTTTTTAGGGACATTTTGATCTTTTGTGAAGTTTAAAAAATCTATAAATTCATACCATTTCTCTCTAATTTTTCACATCAATCTTCTTACTCTCTCTTATCTAAACATTCTACATTTCTACAAGCTTTGCTACTATTTTCCTCTCCAATTATTACTCTTGCTAATTACTACTCTTATTTACTAATTAGTACCCTTGCTAATTGTTACTCTTGTTTACTAATTATTACTCTTACTAAATTCTAATTACTAAATACTCCTCTTATTAATTTGTTACTCTCTAATCCTTTTGTCTAGTAATTAGTAATTAGTGAATTTTTATTTATTAATTACTATTACTAAATTCTTTTTAATTACTAATTCTCTCCAATTTCGAATTTCGAATTACCCCCAGTGATTCATTTGTTACTTTTTAATTCTTTTAATTGTTATTTCTAATTACTAATTACTACTCTTATATTTGTGTATTTAGTTACTCTTACTATTTTTATTTTCCAATCTAGTAAAAAAGTTTAGCATCAACTATGGCTGGATTACTGAAAAAACTGAAGCGTGGATCATCATGACAAAAAACATCATCATCATCACAAGCACCAGCACCACGGTCATCACAAACACCAATCCAAGCACCACCACAACCATTCGTTCCTGGACGAATGAGTATAGGCTGTATGATAGATACCCAAGCCAATTGGGAGTTCAATCAAAACATTCCAGATCTTGAATACACACCTTCACAAGACCCCCCGCATTATAGTCAAGGACGCAGCTCGGTTGGCGAAGCTACTACTCTGTGGCATAATCTTAACCCGATGCGTGGTCATGATGAAGAAGGGTCGAGCAATGTCTCCGGTAATGAGCCAAAAGTCCAAAAGGGAAAGAAAAAAAAAATTCGAGTGTTGGAATCATTTTGATGAAGTTATGGTGGACGGCATCCGAAAAGCTCGATGTAAGTACTGTGCTAAATTATTTTTGTCTGGTAGTGGTAATGGACATCTTAACAGGCATTACCCTCAGTGTGCACCTCGACAAGGCCACGTCGAACCTACCCAAACGCAGTTATCTTTTGACGGTAAGTTATTTGTTTATAATCAACGAGAGCAGGTCTCGCTGAATTTGTTATTCATGATGAACAAGCCTTTTCTTTTGCCGATAATGCTAAGCACTCTAGATATATGAACACATACGTGCAACCTTTGTACAAAAAGGTTCATAGAAACACAACTAGATCTGATGCACTCCGACAGTATAATGCTGCTAAAGCACGCCTGATCGATTATTTCGATAATTTTGACGGTAAAGTTAGTCTTACTTCTGATATTTGGCAATCTCCGTTTACTTTTGTTAGTTATACTTGTGTGACTACCCATTGGATTGATGCCGATTGGATTATGCACAAGAGAATCATCGCTTTCGAGCTCTTTCCTTTTTCCGCATGATGGAATGAACGTTGCTACTATTATATTAAAAGCATGTACCACGTTTAAATTAAAGGATAAGATTATGAGTATTAGTTTTGATAATGCTTCTAACAATACAGCTGCTGTTGATGCTTTAGAGGAGAACCTCAAACATGTACTTTCTGGTAAATTATTTCATGTTCGTTGTGTTTGTCATATAATTAATTTAATTGTTCAAGATGGTTTAGCTGCTGCAGGAGATATTCTTGTCAAAATGAGGGGTATGACAGCGTATGTTAATAGTTCGGGTTCGAGAACACAACAATTTAAAACGTTGTGTGTTGAATATAATATGCCTCGCAGGAGAGCAGTTACAGATGTGGTCCACAGGTAGAACTCTACATACCATATGCTTTTACACATTCTGGCATACAGAGAAGTTTATACGCATTTTCTACTAACCTTATTCCCAACCGGCTTGCCAACTTACGAGGAATGGCAGATGGCCACATACCTAACTAAATATTGGAGTGAACTGCCTGTTGTTTTTGCTATGGCTACTTGTTTAGATCCTAGGTTAAAGTTCATTGGCGTGAACGTCTCGATACAAGAGATATCGAGATTAATGTGCTACCCAGTAGGGACACAACCAAACTCACAGCGAAAGTGAGCAAGACATTTGAGGAACTGTTCAACCTCTATCGTAATTCTGCTGACGTGCGTGGGCAAGCTTCATCATCGACTGCTGAGAGGTATTATGCGCCATACCTTAAGGGCTTTGAACATCTAGTAGCAAGACAATTACCAGGTGAAGGTACTTCTAATTCGGCAGGTTCGTCTACTTTTTCCTCTTTTAATGAGATTGGTGTATATTCAAATACTGATCATTATTCTGATTTATCAATGCAAGAACAAGTTAATTTTAATTTGTTAAAATTTTTGAAACAAAATCAAAACATGTATAAAACTTTATCCCAAATTGCACGGGATGTACTGCCAGTGCAAGCCTCCACAGTTGCTTCAGAGTCTGCATTTTCAGCGAGCGGGAGAGTTTTGGATGACAGGAGGAGTCGTCTTAACCCCGAGTCGCTCGAGCTATGTGTATGTTGGAAGGATTATCTTGATGCGAAATACCGCAAGCAAGATAAACCGATTGATGATAGGAAGAGCAGTGACTCGGATATTGAAGTACTTCCAGATGATTAGGTAATTTCTTTTTATTTTCCTTCTCTTAAGTTTTAAGAATAATTTTTTTTTACAAAATATAGTTTTTTTCACATATATATATATATATATATATATATATATATATATAAGTTTTTACAAGCAAGATAGATATTTTTTCGTATATATAAAAAAATAGGTAACTTCGCCTGTTTGTTTACAAGCAGCCGGTCCCAAACCCAGATAAAAGGTGGAGGCCTATGAACACACTTACCTTCAATTTAACTCTATATGGACGTCAATAATTTATATACATTCATAAATTCTAACCTTACTTCTTATTTTCTGACAAACACAATATATTAATATCATAGGTTCTTTTATACTCACTCATAATCATCCTATATACACATGAGAGTCATATATATAGAATAAAATTTTGTATATGAGACCAATTAGAGAGAAAAAACTGTTAGTCAAAATCTATACTTATTACTTAAGATCGTCTCGGGAATTAGCATATATCAATCTCAACCAGTTAATTTGATGTATTCTTATTGCCATCGACACAAATAAATAACAAGGAGTTGGGAACTAATATATATATATATATATATATATATATATATATATATATATATATATATATATATATATATATATTGGGCTCGGGCCCGGCCCAAGCCCGGCCCTAAATATTAGGCCTAGGACCAGGGCTTGGACTGGGCTCATATATCCACATTTCAGCCCGGCCCCGGCCCGTTTTCCCTGGAGGCCTGTTGGGCTTGGGCTGGGCTGGCCCAAGCCCGGTCCATTGACACCTCTAACCCAAAAGAAGATTGTTGTTAGTGGATACTAGTGCTCTTGTAAGGAACTTTCTTGAAAAGGTGGATGTAGGCTTGTGGGTAGTTCAAGCCGAACCATATAAATATAATTTTCAAGTATCTCTAACTCAAGATTTTTAGCTATTGCTCCATAATTGCTTCAGATTGTGTAGTTAGCATTTTTATTGAAATATTGCTTGGTTTGATTAAGATTCATGATTGTGTTTAGTTTAAACTCCTCCCTAATATTCAAAAATTTTAGTCACCCCCATTCTAAGGCTGTTTTATTGGTTTTAGGATTAAACAAGGTAGGGTAAACCAAGGATAACTTAGGGAAAAGCTGTAAATCTGCATAGTTTCGGGCGCAAAAAAAAAAGTTCAGGGGTTCTTTTGCAAATATTTGAAGTTGGGGGCTAAGGGTATAATTTCATAAAGTATAAATTATTATGGGGTTGACACCTCATTTTAGCTAGGTGACTAAGCTAAATATAGTATTTTTAATGGGAAGGATAAGTTTTCGGGTGAAAGAAAGGAGAAGAAAAACAAAGAGAGAAATAGGGCAAGAAACCAAGAAGAAGAAGAAACAAGGGAGAAATGAGACCGAACAGAGCTTCAGGGAGGGGGAAACCGAAGGAAAAAAAAGACTAATTCTTGCCATTTTTCCAGTAGGTGAACCACCCAAACCCCTAATATGCATGCTCTAGTTGTATTAATGGAATATGTGTATGAGCTCAATCATGGTATGGTACGTGGTTCGGCCACGAACATGGCCGTGAAGCCGTGTGAGAGGAGCTGGTTGCTGGGAATTTAGGGGCTTCGAGTATGATCCAATATGAAATAGAGGGGTGAAGTTGTACACGATTAATGTTTTTATAAGTGTGTAGAGGTGAGGGAGAAGTTGCGTGACTATGTTAGTGTGTGTACTGTGTGTGATTCTGGGTTGGAAGCTTCGGGTAGGGTGGGTTTGATGAAGGAGAGATGGTACAAGGTGTAAGAGTAATGTTAGTGCGAAGGTGAGGGTGTCTGGAGTGAGGGGTGTAAAGTGCAGGTGGTCTTGTGTGTGTGCAGGGGGCGTTCATGTATGGCAGTGTGTGTGTTCTTGAGAGGGTGTGTGCGGGTGGATGTATATGATGATTCATGCATATGGGTTAGTGTTAAATGTGTTGTGATGTGTGTAAGGGTGTGAAATTAAGGTGTGTAGGTGTGTAAATGTATAACAATGTGTGTATTGGAGTGTGCAGGTGAGTGTGCTTTGGCTGGAAGAGTGAAGAAGATGAAGTGTGTGTGTGTATGTGTGTGTGTGTGTGTGTGTGTGTTTAGGTGAAATAGTGTGTTTAGGTGAAATAGTGTGGGTATTAACTAGGCAGTATTTTCAACAAATTTTTTATAAGTAACTAAGTTCAATATTAGACAAAGTACAAAACTGTGACCCTAGATATTTTTACAAGACGTACACCCTGGAATTTTTCGGGAATTTTCGGTACCCGCGAAGAGCGCTAAATTAGGGTATCGGCTAACTAAAATTTATAAATTGTTTGTCATGGTAAAATAAATTATTTTAATATGATACTTTTAGGAGAACCTTAATTTATTAATAGGATGAAGTATCTAAAATCTCGTACCATTCCGAAGCTGATAGGTATTTTTAGCCGAACCTGCTTTTAAGCGCTCGATCAGGACACCGGTTCGGGATTTTTGTACGAAAATTTCTTAAAGTACTTTTTTAGCCCATAAATGACTTTAGAATGCTTAAAATAATATTTTAAAATATTTTTGGAAAATTTTCAATGCCGGAAACCTTTAAGGGTATTTTGGTAATTTACCACCCCGAATGGGGTATTTTGGTAATTTTACATATAAAAGGTGTTTTGAGTAAATTCACATATGTTAGGGCTATCTTAGCAAGTTTAATCATGGGAATGCTATTTTGGTGATTAGGGATGCGAGGGATATTTTGCTAATTTTTATCCCAGGGGCGTTTTGGTAATGTTACACATCCGGCGAGGGGGTCTTTCTGGGAATGTGCGTGAGTTAATATTGAGTTATAATACAGTGATGTAAGTTGTCTTCTAATCTTTGGACTGTTCCGTTTAGGTTAAAGCAAGGATTTTTCGGTTAGGGTACCGTAGCTATGAACCAAGTAAGGGTTTCTATCCGAACCTCGAGCCATTAATTTGCTTATGCAATTATTCTTTTGTCTGCTTGTGTTCGTTGTTAAACTCTAAATGTACATTGATTTTGATATATTCTTGCCAAGTAAGCCCTGATATTGAGCCTGATTCGTTTATTGAACTCCTATCGGTGCTCACTTTTTACTGCGCATTGAGCATTGATCTGTGCATTGATTCTGAGATAAATGTCTTCTGTATACTGACATGGGAATCTGTTCTGTTCTGTTCTGAGGCGGGCGTCATAAGGCTGGTCTGAATCCTGCGTGGAACGCAGGCTAGTACCTAAATGGACTAGTATTCTGGTACATCATGCATGTGTACATTTTCTGAGCCTTGCCTGTAGGGCATTGCTAGTACCCATGATCAGTATCTTCTAAATGTATGAGCATTGTATCTAAATTTATTGTTCAAGATGTCTGAGCACAATTGTTGAGATGCCTGAACTATTCGTCTTTGAATTGTTGTAATTCCCTCCGAGATTAATTTGAACGACCTTACTGAGCTCTCAAAAACTTACCCATAATTGTTTTGTTCTGCAGGTAGTCCGTAGTGGTAGCTTGTGTGAGGGAGGTCAGTATCAGGTAAGGTCTTAAGGCATCCACTCTAGACTATGTACATAGGACCCCTGTATGGGCCTGTATAGCTAGTGTGCTGGTTAAGAATTATGTACGAGATGTAACATCTTAAGTCAGGAAACTTTTGTTGTGGAACTTTATGTGATGGAAGAACTTAGCGTGACGTTGTTTCAGAAATCTGAAATTATGACAGGTGCTCTGATCTGTGTGATATTATAGGTTAACGTCCCAGGGGTCCGGAGCAAGGGAGTTCCGGATTTTTGAGGCGTTACAGCAATGACAAAAAGACTTGATTGCTAAGAAATTGTGAGAGTACATTTGCTTTGATAGGGGGCATGAGAACTCATTTATGACACTGCCCCAACCTATCGATTAGGCAATTCCTCTGAGACATTGCCTCAGTAGATTGGGTAGGGAACTCCTCAAAGGACAATACCTAGGCTTGTCAAGTTGGGGACTTATTTTGGACACTACCTTAGCGTGCTTCGGGTTCTCCGGCACAAGGACTCGCTGAGGGATATATTATTCCTCAAGGACACTATCTCCATTAGAGTGATTGCATGAAGAGTGCACCTACTCAAGAACTGGGCTCTTCCTAGGCACCCCAATGGATGATGACCCTCGATTACCCCGAGATGAGATGAAGTCTTTGGAGGGCATCCCGACTTGTCCGCCTGGCAGTCGAGCATCAGGTCTTCCCTGCCATTGTAAGGTTCTCTGCGTCTTTTGAAACCTCCATGGGACTTAGCAAGGTATTAGACTAGCGGTTATATTGAGATTATTCTTAGCATTGTGTGAGTTTGTCTTCCTAATCAAATAAAGCAAATGTGTGTGCTGCAATTCGATACGATGACAATCATTGCTATGTTCCATATATCATATTAAGCGATTGACTTGAACTTTACTCTTTGTGGCATATCTATGTATATTGCAAACCCACTTTCATAACATCTGACCCTTTGAAAAAGAAAACAATAATGCCATGAATGTTCCACCAGCTTGGTGTATATAATGTGTCTTATAACTAACGAAACAAATAAACAATTGTCTATACTAGAAAACAACACTGAGGACTACCAAACCCCAATGTATAACGATTTTTCTCCAATCTTGCTTTTATGAGAGAAAGTCCAGCCTTGCTTTCATGAGAGAGAGGGGGGGGGGGGGAAGTCAGGTTGTGGTCACAGTGGAAAAAAAGGGTGACTTCGCTTTCTCTCTAAATAGTGGCAGTGGGCTACTTGGTGAAGAAGAAATAGAAGAAGAGATGATGAACGCTCTGACACCCTCAAAAGTGTAATAGCATTTATCAATTTTGAGGGAGTAGGTGAGAGCACCACAAACTTGGGTCCCATTTACTTCACCAGAGGTATTTTCTAGGAAACATTTTTCCTTGTTTGTCTTGTTTATCAAAAAAAGTATTCATGAAAAAGGTTTCTCAATCACGTAAAAATAAGGCAATTTTTTTAGAAGATGACTACTGAAATAGCATGGGAAGTCAATTTTCAAGTCAAAACCTGTCACTCTTACAATGTCTCATCTCTCAAAATGGATGTCTAAAGAAAAACAAAGACAGAGGCTGAAAAAGTAGCCAAAACAAAGTGTTCACTTCTTTTTCGCCTGGTTTCATTTGACCCACAACTGCCTTCTCCAATTTTGCCTCCCCACTATATCAGGTTTGTCCTCTCTTTCTATCTCGTTTTCTCATTGTTTTAGATCTTCTTCTTCTCTTCTCTTTTTCTTTCTTCTTCTTCAATCACCATGAAATGCCACAATTTTTTATAGACTCGAGCATACACGACATGTAAAAGTATTACCGTGCATCGAATTTGGTCCCATATCTTGATTGTACTACTATAAGAGATGATTTTCAAGTTTTTACTATATCTACTTCTTTTATTGAACTTGTTTATAATACCTATGTTGCCATCCCATCCTGGCTACGTATACTTGGACCTATGTTATTCCATCTGGCTGCACCGGCCGGTTGTGCATATTCAGACCTTCGCTTCTGCGCGCCGACTCTGTGACGACCGTAGCCTGCACGCCGTACATGCGTGTCAACTCTGCGACACCAGTCTCTGTGCCCGAGCATCATCTTTACGTCACGTGCCCCCCCAACATGACACCCAACTCCTCGACACCTGTCGCCGCGTCTGTTCGCCATTTTCATATCACTTGCCCATGACACTGCACACTCCCACATCGCCCATTTACTGCGCTGTAGTACTATTGACTATCGTGCCCCCGGCACCGCTGATACAATTGCGCCCATTGGCTCTCTATCACACTGCCATGCCGCCGACAATGCATGCACTCCCCGAGTCCCTGTGCCCATGCACCACACTGCTTATAAAAGTCGTGATCCCTGACATCTTATCGCACTACCAGAATCCCGCGTTGGTCCATCCTTTTCACCATACCATGCGCACCTTGATTTGGTCGTGGAACATGCTTCAACCACTCCTCAGGGTGTGAATTATCCCGCGGGGGGGGGGGGGGATAGGCGACTCCTCAAGGACACTATCTCTACTAGGGATCTCTAAGTGCTCTAGCATGAAGACTTTTTTTCTGCTTGGTAGACGACTCTTTTGGGATGCTATCTAAGCCCATCAGGTAGGCGACTGATCCGGAACACTACCCTGCCACGCTCTGAGTGCTTTGGCATAAGGACTCATCCTGTGGGGATAGGCGACTCCTCTAGAACACTATCTCTGCCAGGGCGCTCCAAGTGCTCCGGTATGAAGACTCCCTTTCTGCCAGGTAAACGGATTTTTCGGGATACTATCTCAGCCTATCGGGTAGGCAACACCTTCGGTACAATACCTTGATGCGTTCCAAATGCTCTGACACAAGGACTAACCCTGGGGGATATGTGACTCCTCCAGGACACTATCTCCGCTAGGGAGCTCCAAGTGCTCCGGCATAAAGATTCCCCTTCCGTCAGGTAGACGGCTTCTCCTGGATACTACCTTGGCCTGTTGGGTAGGCAATTCTCCAAGATATTACTTCGGCCTGCTTTGGCACAAGGACTCACTCATAGGATAGGTGACTCTTCCAGTACACTATCTATGCCAAGGTGTTTGGGTGACTAGCCTACATGTTCCGGCATTGGGGGCTTTCAGCTGCACCCCTAGACTATGAATCCCGGGTTATTCCAAGTCCAGAGCAGGTCTCCGAAGGACATCGCATTTAGTCCGCCTGATAGTTGAGTGTCTGGTCTTCCCCACCGTTGCCAGGTCCTCGACATCTTTCGATGCCCCGTGGACTTTATAAAGGGCTGTGGATTGGTGGCTAGATCAAGGGGCTATCTGGCCATACTGGCACTTTGTGGACTAGTCTTTCCAGACAAATATAGCAATGTTGTATGAGGCAGGCTGGTTGAACATGCGATCCGAGCAGTGCATTGAGCACCGGGACCTATGGCCCCCTCAGTGACGTGCCACTCCTGGGGAGCACTATGTGTCGATTGATGACATCATCATCTCAACATCTATAAATAGGGGTCATGAAATTCATTATGGATGACAAAAGAACAGACTTTCAGTCTCACATTCACTTTTTCACTCTAGAATTCTAGAGAGAGAAACATACATGACTTTGACTTTGGACCTAAGCATCAGACTGTGACTGTTATCGTGTATTTATCTCGTGCTATCGCACTCGCAGCACTGCCACCCTTAGGCTCTCTCTGCAAAGGCCTTGGTCTCTGCCCTTTGCTCTATCCTTGCTGTGTACCACATCAGCATACTTGGAATCTAACTCGGGCTGCATTCCTTGTGGCACATCCACATCGACTACTAACTCACTTCCTTGGCATCACCCTATACGGGTTATCCATATAATTGTATTCTTCGCATAATTGTCAACTTCATTAAATTGTAGAACCCATTTTCAATTCTTTCCAAATTTTCGATTACAGATTTGAGGGTTAAATATACTTTAATACCTCAAAAGTACGCAAAAATCTCAATTAAGGACTGAAATGGTCGATTTTCAAAGTTAAGGATTTGGAGTTTCAATTAGGCTAGTCGTAAGTAATTCCGTCCAAATTCCTAACTTTAGAGACGAAACCATCAGGGGCAAAATTACCTTCTTCTTTTTCTTCAGCCCACCTACCTCCCTCACCATCACACCTCAAGCCCTACCCCTACCACTATGAGACACCACCCATACACTGCCCCTACCAAATCTAAAACTGCCACATGCACCGGCCCTTATCTGGCCATCACGACACACACATGCATGCACGACACCCACCCCTATAGATAAAAACACAGAAACACAAAAACACAAGCAAAAAGCACACACAAAACACACGCCTAGAAGTTCACACACTCATAGAAACATAACATACACACATTGGAATGTGTGGGTTTTGTATGTGTCATATCTATAAGAATATGCGCGTGTAGGTGGGGAATGAAGGGGAAGGGTGGGTGTGTGACTAATTGACTGTGCGTGTCGCCTGTGTGTGTAAGTCTCTCTCTGTCGTGTGTGCGTGTTGTGTGAGTGCGCAGGGGTGTGCGTGTGTGCATGTGTGTATGTTTCACAGTGGGTGAGGCTTGGGCAATGGGCTGAGTGGGAAATGATGGGTGATGAGCAATGCGGTGAGGGGGCAGAGGGGGGTGGGCGAGTGTATGATTGTTTGCGTCACTTGTGTGTGTCCTCTGTGTGTGTGTGTGTGTCGCGGTGGTTGGGTAGGGAGAATTCTTAATTTATGAGTTGTAGGGATGGATCTATGTCACCATAAATAGGGCGGTTCATGGGACAGTTTTTGGGTTTAGTGGGGACGGTGTGTAGTGGTGGTCTCTTGTGAGAGTGGTGGAACGTAGGGCTTGGGGTGTGGCGGCGGGGGCAGAGGTAGGTGGGCTAAAGAAAAAGAAGGAGGAACTAGGCATACGATTCTCCCATTGACGATTTTGTCTTTAAAGTTAAGAATTTTGACAGAAGTACTTATTAATGGCATAATTGAAATTATAGACCCTTAATTATAAAAAGCGAACATTTGAATTCTCAAGTGAGACTTTTGCGTACTTTTGGGGTACGAAAGTGTATTTAATTAAAAAAAAATCAAAGGCGAAGCCTGTAGCAGCACCGAAAGCAAAGTGTTCACTTTTTTGCCCGGTGTTATCTGACCTACTCTACCTCCATTGCTTTATCACCGTAACTGTTGTCTCTGCCACTCTTGCCTCCTCACTCTATCTCGTTTGTCCTCTCTTTCTTTCTTTTTCTCAATCACAGGTAAGGCGTCACTTAATGACGTATCTGAGCATACACAACCTGTAGATCTCACTGTCCAACTTACTTGGTCCCACGTGACCACATCTCAATTTGTTCAGGCTTTTACCATATTTGCTTCTATCTCACTAAACTGTAGAACGGGTTATACTTGGTGAGGTTAGAGATTTGCGACTGTGTACTTTTGTATTAACAACAAAATTATAGTGACCTTTTAATAAAGATTAAATATGTTGAAGAACAAAATGATTCACGTGTATTAATTACTTTTGTCCTTTTTCTACTTACCGCATAAAAAGACAGTATGCCATGTAGTTATTCTTGGTATACACTATGAACTTGTTACATCAATATGAAAACATACGGTAAACATGGAGATATATCTTTTGGCACCTACCCATCTTAAAATTTTGGTCGTACATATTTCAATCTTAGACTTTGGTTTGCATTTTTTGGTTTAATTTTTTTTTATCAATTGAAGTTTAAACTATATCATAAATGTGTCTTAGACAAGGCTAAGTTTAACTTCTAAATCTGCCACTACAAGTAACCCCATTGTCAAAAGAGATAACGAAGTCACCCTAATTTTCACCATGACAACCACCTCATTCACTCTCTCACTGTTGTTTTCTATTATGGATAGACTTTTATTTATTCATATAACAATAATAACTAGTAAAAAGCTAGATTGTATACATTGAGCTAGTGGTACATTCATGACCTCGTTGTACTTCACATAACACACAGGTCTCCATTACATTTAGTTTGATTGTTTGATTTACTTCTCTCAATTCTGATAACTAGCTTACCATGTTTATGGAAGAAGTTCTGACATGCATTTTTATGAGCTTGCGTACATGTCTTTAGATTTCATGGGGGTCCCTTTTTCTGAAGTTCGATTTTTGTCTTATCACATGGATAATTTGTGCGTTTGTGTGTCTATTCTTTGAATACTGTTCTCTTGTTTTTACATGACAGTACCTCGAAGAGTTTTCCTTTGGTGTTTAGAGACGGCTTGAAAGGCCTCTCGAGACTCTTTGTTTCTCGAATAAAATTGATACTGATCAACATGATAATTCATAGCTAGATTTTATTTCTTTCTACAGTATCATATAATGAGGATGAGCCGACCCGCTCGGATCCAACCCGCGTTGACCCAATTCTTACTGGGTCAGACCTGGGTTGGACCCGTTTCTGACCCTCTGTTGTTTGACCCAACTCCACCCAACCCGCACATTGCCAGGCACTCCTACTTACTGCACTTCGACTGTTGGACTCCGGTCTTGCCAGATCTTGCCCAGCACCAACAGCAGCCGCTTCAGTTGGTCATTGTCTAGTCTTTTGCATTCAGATCGAAATCTTCTCCGCTCTGTCTGCTCTGGTTAGTATTCCACCATTTCTTCTTTATTTTCCTTGCATTTCACTCTACCACATTTGCTCAACTCTCTTCCTTTATCTCTCTGTGTGTGTGTGTTCGCTCATCTTAGACCTCACTTTCTCCCTGTTTTTCGATGAATTCTAGAGAAGATGTCTACAGGCCATGTCATCTTGAGTTGGTGAATCTTTCCATGTTTTATGCTACTGCATTCTCCTTTGTTTGAAGTGTCGTGGCGGGATTAGGGCATTGTGGAGCTACACCAACAGATTCGAAGCGTAATGGCTCACGAGTTAATTTGATATTTGAGCCCGGGGGAGTATTGTGCTGTGTACGATTTCAACTCCGACTTGGAAGAGGTATAAAGCTATCTTCCTACTCAGATTCATCTTTCTTCGGGTATGACTTGTCCTGTCAAACATGAGTCCACATTTTTGTTGTGTTATTGCGATTGTGAGTCACCAGGGGTAAAATACTCACTTAAATTTGAAACTAAAACCAATGACTCGGCTGATTAGGAAACAATTTGGAGCATGTATGAGGTATTTTAAATTAATTGCTGCACCTAGTTCATCGAATAGTTGTAGATGATAGGCTGATTCTCAGTTTCACTTACCTCTAGGCTCTACGTATTCATTGATAATGTCTGGATAGAAACAAGCCAGTGAAATGTTCTCCATAGATTCGGAAGGTTTGGGTTTCTAGTGAATGCTTATGAAACTTTATGGTGTTGGGTTCTAGCCGGTTTAGTGGTCTCTGGGAGACCTTCCAAGTGCTCACGGCATGGTAGTTGTAGCTAGCGTTGCTACATAGTGTATACCCCTTTATTCATGGCAAGTTTGGAGAAATATGAATCTGAAAAAGACTATACATGAAGCCTTTTTTCACGTATTTTATCTGCCTTTTCCCTCTCTTTTTGGATTGCTTTACTGTACTTATGTGCTTGCATGTTTAGTACTCTAAGTAGTTACTAGGGCAATGATATTGCTAACATGTGTAGTAATGCTGTTGTTGGTGCTCCCAAGAAATCATCGTTTCCCTTTTAGCTTTAGATCAGGAGAAGGAGGGATAACAGTAGACCAACCAGCCATTATAAGGGCATTGAGTGGAGTGGTTTAATATAAAAGTGGAGTGTGAATATTTTTTTCTTTCTGACATATTCCTGACTATCTCAAATAGCTAACTGTTTTTACTGTCTAAGATCTAAACTTTTGTAATCTATATATGTAATGGGCGGTTCTCAAATATGTACTTACAATTTGGTGAAGACATGAACTTCCATCATGTATCGTCATTATCAACATGCGATCATTTGTCCCTTGGCTGCATAAATCATAAATTCTCAGAACATATTTTCTTGGCTACATGAATCATCAACATCTGAGCCTTTTTCCATTTCCCCCTGTCAAAGCACATGTTCTCTCATAATTCCTTAGCAATCAATCTTTTCTCACTGCTCCTTCCCAAGTTATCCTTCCTCTACCCCTACCTTGTCTTATCCTATCATAAACCTGTTCTTCTTACAGGGCATCTAAAGGCCTACGTGGGATATGACCAAATCCTCATGTTGTCATTAATTGGTGCCACCCCCACTTTGTCGCGGATATTCTCATTTCTTATTCTATCCTTCCTTGTGTTGGCTCACATCCACCTAACGTTCACATTTCGGCTACACTCATTTTATGCACGTGGTGTTTCTTAGTTGCCCAACATTCTGAGCTATACAAAACAGTTGGCCTCGCTACCGTCCTATAAATTTTTCCTACTACTTGAGAGGAATGTTGCGATAGCACAACAACCCAAATGCAAATGTCCACTTCAGCCAACATGCTTTTGTCTTATGGGCAAAAATCCTCATTAATCTCTCATTCTTTGTGCATTATTGATACAAGATACCCAGAGATAACTTCCTTAGGTGCTTCCGTCGTACATGCGCTTGCAAATCATGTGCATGTAACTGATACTCCCTCCATCTCAAATAAAGTGCTACATTTGACTGTGCACACACATTAAGGATATAGTTAAATGGCTTTCCTACCCTTGGCTTTTCATGGTGCTTTTCTTTTATTAAATGATAATAGGCTTTTCAAACAGTATATTCAATTGGCCCCCCCAACCATTTCCTCTCTCTCCCGTCACCAAAACCAGTCCTCTCTATGGCATCGATTACCGGAATGTGTACATTTCGTCCGCAAATTTTTTTTCCGTGAAAATTCTTTGTGGTGTTGTAGGTTGTAGAATGGACCAGATGCTATGTGAAACTAAATAGATTGATGTGTTGTATGGGTACGCCACGAAACTGATGTGCTATGAATGAGCCAAGATGGATGAATGCAGACGTTTCTTATTCATATTGCTCCCAAGGGTTGGAAAAAATATCTATTGCCACCTGATGCAAATTTTAATAAGAATTGCTGAGAATATCTGTAGATCAACCAAGAGTGTGCGGAGCACCAACCCAAATGTTGTTGCACGTTGACCGCCTGGTCAACCGCCTTACTCCTCCGCTGCAGCACCCAGCTCACCTATGCGTTCGCAAAGTCGACCGCCTTATTCCTCCGTCGAGTCGCTTATCTACCTAGGCGGTTGTCGATCACCTGGGTGGTCGTCTTGAGTTGTGGATGAACACTGAAACCACATCCATTCAAGCTCCAAGAGCTGCAATTTTTCGTCAAAGGTCGACCATCGTCTCAACCAAATTGATGGTTACGTATTATCCAAAATTTGCCGCAACTAAAACGCAACGCAACCATAATCGTCCCTATGCTTCAAAAAAGTATCCAGCATTGTTTCCAAATCCAATGGAAAGAACTGTAATGGGGTCCTGTGTTGGGGTTGGCTAGCTTGTTTTTGGTTGTTTTCCCAAGTAAAAGTGAAGTCCAAACCAATTTTGGCGTGAAGATGTATATGGTGGTGGAACTTATTTTTCTTTTCTTTCTCTCTGTGTTGGTTTTTTGTTAATCATTTGTAGTAGGCAGTAGCTTCAAGACACTGGTTCGTTCAAAACTTCCAATTGATTGTGGCTCCCACATTGCTCTTTATTTGCCCTTAATAGTTAGTAATAAGGCTAATTTTGGAATGGTGTGTAAAATTTATTTCCTAAAAAGGAAATCTAGCAATTGTATCTAGACGTCCCAAAAAGGAAATTGTAGCACTGAATTTGGGACGGAGGGGGTACAATCTAAGGTGCCTCTCTAAGATACCTTGTTGATTTTCGGTTTTTTTGTATCAAAACTATAAAGTCCAATTCTTTTGTTGTGGATATACTTTTGAATTTTTATTTTGGACTAAGTTAGTAGACATAGTATTAAAATCAAATAAGACTCTGAACACGCATTTACCTTATTCTTTACAAAAAATGAGAGAATCTTGTTTAGAAATTGGTAACCATACCTAGAACCAGAATCCCAGTGCTGGTTAATTCGTCTTTCAGGGTGGCTAGCCAAGTAGGTTAGGATATAGTCTTTTAAGGCTGACTGCTTTTGGTATATCTGAAGTGGGGCCGAGGTGTTACAATCCTTCGGCTTTAGCCTTAGTTTCGTTGCTAAGCCTCGTCATAGCCATGTAAAATATAGCTTAGAAGCTCCTTCCAGTCTGATGTCAATGTTACACAAAGCTTACCTAATTATCTATGTTAATGTTACACAAGGCTCACCGAATGAAAATGGTCACCTTTTGGTAAGTATGGGTTAAGTCCGTTGGAAAAAAATTGAGTTAAACGCCTGAGCTCGAGTTAAATTAGTGAAAAGGTTGTACGAATCAGCTACATGGTGATTGATGTTAATTACGTACTTGATTGGAATCTGGTTGTGGACCTTAATAGCTTCTCTTCAATAACTGTGTTGATAGTTAATTTACAAGGTTTGAGCCGGTCGACCTAAACCTTGCTGGTCGACCTCCGAACTGCGATTTCCACTGTACATAAGTCTTATTAGGGCCTAAAAGTTTTTCTTTTCCTTCTGTTTGTTTCCTTTCATCTCTCTATGCTCTATTAATCTAACCACTGTAAAATAGACTCAAAAGCCAAAACAGTAAGCAAAAAACACAAATAAATTTTAAACTGAAAAAGAGGACTAATTATCAGGAAATGGATACCACGAATAACGTAAAAATGTTAACAATCATACACTTACTCATAGGGAGGCTGGTAGTAATTAGAATAGTGTTTTCATTAAGCTGTTAACTACATTATGTCTAATAGTGGTCTTCTTGACACCTGATTTTAGGCTATGGAGAACTTGTCGCCTAACGGGAATCGTTTTCGACGAATTCAACATCAGACTTTTGCTGCTAATCTAAAGTTGGACCCATTGGTGAGTTTGAAATGCCGCTGGCATTTTGTAAGGTTTTGTTGTATGAATTCAGTTTTATTCCCGGAGTTGTGAGTTGAGATTCAAAATTTAAAGTACAAGTTCGAACTGGGTATCTGCCAACCTTCAAACTCTCTAAATTCGTTGCCAAACATTCGAATAATTGCAACCATTTTTCTGGCAGACCTTTCATAATGTCATTTTCAATCTTTCACTAAAGTGGTGATTTATGTGATTAAACGCCCTATGGCTTCCATACATTGAGCTCCTATATTACCACCTACGTGGGACTAAATAACATACTGCTGATGAAGTGGGGAGGTTTTTATACTTTGATATTGTTGATCTCCTCTTATTTCTGTTTAAGGGTGACCTTTTACGTTGTTATAGTGTATTGTTGGCATCTGGAGATTCTTTTTGGGGTCACCAACTAGGATATCGGCATCTTGGGATTGGTTTCTGAGACTTCTACACTGGGCGAGGCTATACACTGTTCACTCATGTTGCATTTGTGGGAATCTGCACTATACTAAATCACCCTAACGATTACCCAAACCTCTATGAAGTTGATGTCATATTAGAGGTGGATAGCTAAGCTGGATTACCATTTCCTTAGGAGACAGGAGATGAGATCACTGGACATTTTCGCGCTTTGTCGTGTGACATGTATCCTTATTTTCTTTTAGCTCCCCACCTGTGCATGGCCAAACTTGGGTTCCCTCTATATTACCTGCTTGTTAATCTAGGAAATGTTTCTGTTTTAAGTTTGTTCATTCATGGGTTCCAGACCAACTATATATTCACTTACCTACATAATTGAACACTGGCATAGAGCTCCTCCTTTCCTCTCGCTTTCTGTATCTACTCAATTTCCCTCTCCTCCTTTCGAGCTTCTTTGACTAGTCCAGGTGGAATCTATGACTCCACATCGGCGAACAGAAAAGTGGAAATCCAAGACTAGCTGATGCCAATAATAAATTCATCCATCAAACAAATAATAATAGGTAAAAAAAGGTATTAATGTTCGTTATAAGCAATCCTAACTAAAAGGGCTAATTCAAACTAATTTAAAACTCAAAATACAACTGTCATTTCATCAAAATTTTAAAGGAACTCCTTCCCAAGAGTACCATGCTAACCAAAGGACTTCTATCTCGCTTGTATTCATCGACAACCCAATTTTTCTGAAGAAGTTCGATGAGAGAGCTAGAAGTGCGCAATAAAAAAAGCAACTTGGAGTGGTTAAACTGTCAGAAGGTTTCATTTAGTACTCAGTCATTAAAAATGTATGATTCGATGAACGTCACAGGGGATAAACTTATCTTAAGCAAAGTCACTTAGAAACAGTGATATGTGGGATGAACAATCCGGTAGGATCTTGGGTCAACGACCACTACCAATGACTTCAAACAAACCGAGAAACTCTCAATCTTATGCCAAAGGCCTAGCACCTCAAGAATAGGAACATAAGCCAAATGCATAAGCATTACATAAACAAGGTAAGCCATGCTCCTATTAAGTTCAAATGTATGCTAAACCTCAGAGTCTCATACCTGGTTTTCTCAACCCTTTCTGACCATCTCATTTGACTGTTTCCTGGCATCCTGAACCCAATTTATTGTGGCCCTGGTACGTTACCTAACCAATTACACTCACTCAGATTCTTCTATCCGAATACATTGAATAACCGTATCTTACGCTTGACAGCTGGAAAAGGGTTTAAGATACATGTAAATCATTGCATATCTGAGTAAGATGAGGTATGAAACTTTAACAAAACATGTGCCACATGTTTCTTTTGTTTCATACTGTTCTCAAATAAGAAATCCCAATTCGGGTCATGCATATCATCTTTACCCATGGATTAACATACATAAATACGTAACTTTTTGCCGAGTTTGGTGTCTTTGGAATTGGGATTCAGATGAATGCGATGTTTAGACATGTATGAACATCTTACTGGGTACCATAGCTCTTGGATAATCCTTCCTAGTGAAGTTAGTTTATCAGTTAGTTGTGGTTGTTGTACGTGTGATATCTGATAATCAACAGCATTATAGCTGAAGTGTGGTATTGTCCTCGGTGTGAAATGATCTATCCTTTTTCCCGCAATGTGTAGGCACTAATGGCATTTATGATTACTTCTTTCAGCTTGATGAAAACCTGGAGCAGTGGCCACATCTGAATGAACTTGTTCAATGCTACAGGACAGACTGGGAAAAGGATGAAAGCAAGTATGGACACTATGAAAGCATTGGCCCAATTTCATTTCAGAATCAGATATTTGAAGGGCCTGATACTGATTTGGAAACAGGTATGTAGACTAGAGTGCTGATTGGTCTACCTAAAAATTGATCTATCACATTTACCTGAAAGAGCAACCTCTTCTGTATGCACAGTAATTGTACTCTGAGAAAAGTGAGGCACCTTAACCCTAATTAGGGTAGGGCTCATATATATATATATATGTATAACATTTGTACAATGACATAAATACCAATGTATGGACTGATTAACTGGAAAAATCTAGAACACTAATTATATACACTAACACTCCCCCTCAATCTGAACAAGGTGAAACAACGGACAGATTGGCCTTCAACTGATGGAACTTCAAATGAGATAAGCCTTTGGTAAAGATGTCAGCAAGTTGATCGGATGTGGACACATAAGAACAACAATATCACCACTAGCAACCTTCTCACGAACAAAATGAAAATCAATCTCAATAAGCTTTGTGCGAGCATGAAAGACCGGATTAACTGCAAGATAGGTAGCACTAACATTGTCACAGTAAACAATACAATAACAGGCCGGGGCAGAAATACCTGAGGTCACGCAAAAGTTGGCGTAAGCAATATGACTTGACAACGACATAGGCAATAGAACGATACTTGGATTCAGCACTAGAGTGAGACACAGTAGGCTGCTTCTTGGCACTCCAAGAGACCACGTTAGAACCTAAAAATAATTATAGCCAGAAGTAGAACTACGACTATCAGGGCATCCAACCCAATCAACATCAGCATAAGAAATAAGAGATATATCAGAGATAGGGCACAAAAGAAGGCCATGGCGCACAGTGCCCTTTAAGTAACGAAAAATGTGCTTAACCACTTGTAAATGAGAGGCACGAGGAGAATGCATAAATTGACTGACAGAGTAAGCAATATCAGGCCAAGTCATTGTTAAATATTGAAGAGCGTCAACCATGCTGTGATTCACTGTCGGATCAGGCAAAAGATCACCATCATGTAACGACGGTTGCGAAGTAGATGACATTGGAGTAGAAACAGAATTGGCGCCAAGCATATCAAACCGCTGAAGCAAGGTAGCAGTATAATGAGTTTGAGATAAAATTAAACCTGAAGAATCTCGACGAGCCTCAATACCTAAAAAGAAATGCAAGTTGCTGAGATCTTTCATAGCAAACCGAGAAGAGAGGGCGTCAACACAAGAAGAGAGTTCAACAGGATCGCCGCCAGTCAGAATGATATCATCCACATAAAGAAGCAAAAATAGCATACTAGAAGCTGACTGGTGCTCAAGCAGAGAACTGTCTGCCTTGCTACAAGAAAAACCTTCATGTAAGAGATAAGAGCTGAATTGTTGAAACCAAGCATGACGGGCCTACTTCGACCCTTAAATAGTCCGCTGCGACCTGCAAACATGATTAGGATAATGAGAATCAACAAAACCAGGAGGTTGTTTCATATAGACTTCCTCAGAGTACCATGTAAAAATGCATTCTTGACGTCGAACTGACGAATAAGCCAAGAACGAGAAACGGCTAATGTGAGCATAGTGCGGCCCGTAGTGGGTATCACCACGGGACTAAATGTCTCATTAAAATCAATACCAGCCTGTTGAGTAAAAGCCCGAGCCACCAAACGAGCTTTGAAGCGTTCAATGGACCCATCAGAATTTAGTTTCACCTTATAAATCCATTTAGAGCCAACAAGATTTTTAGTAGGATCATGTGGCACAAGAACCCATGTATCGTTGGCCAATAAAGCATTAAATTCATCGGCCGTAGCTGCACGCCATTTGGGGTCCTTGACTGCGTGAGTAAAACAAGAGGGTTCCTCTATAGGCAAGTAGCTGTAAAGAGACAAAAGTTGTTGGGGCTTACAGATGCCAGCTTTGAGACGTGTCGTCATGTGATGAGACACAGGCGGACGTGGGGCCACAGAAGGAGATGTCGAGGGTAACAAATCAGGAGGTGAAGAAGCAGGTGGAGATATAGAAGTAAAATAGGTGAACTGGGCAAGGAAGAAGAAGACAACTGGGATAGGGAAGCCAAAGGCGAAGAGGGTTAGGAGGACCGAAGAGAGAGATGGGGAAGATGTGGACACAGAGGATGACACGGGATTGTTGGACGGTGGGAGCATAGGAGCGGAAGCAATGGAAGGGGGAGTAAACATGTTAGCAGGAGAATTGATAACAACAGGAGGGGGGTCAGAAAAATCACGAGAACTAGAAGACACGAGACTCGGATACGGATTTGAGACCTCATTAAAGATAACATGACGACTGGCGTAAACACGCTCGGTCTTTGGGTTGAGACATCGATAGCCTCTGTAAGCTCCTGCATACCCAAGGAAAATACATCTGCAAGAACAGGGGCTAACTTATGTGAGACACGAGCAATAAATTAGGTTAGGATTCACACCCAAAGACACGTAAAAGAGAGTAACCTGGAGAGCGAGAGAAGAGAACTTCAAATGGATATTTACTACGAGGAACATTGGGAGTAGGGAGGCGGTTAATAAGATAGACAGCAGTGTAAGCGGCATCAACCCAATAAGATAAAGGCATATGAGCATGGATAAGTAAAGTGCGCGCCATCTCACTAATATGACGATGTTTACGTTCGGCCACGCCATTTTGTTTTGGAGTGTCCGCACATGACATATGAAACTAAATACCATGGGTGGCCAAAAAGGATGTAAGTGGGAAATTATTGAATTCACGACCACCATCACTTTGAAGAATCTTAATTTTTGTAGAAATAGATTCTCAACTAATGATTTGAAGGTGCAGAAATGAGTAAAAACTTCAGACTTGAGGGGGATAGGGTAAATCCATGAAAAGTGAGTAAAGTCATCCAGAAATTAACATAATATTTAAAACGACAAGTGGAATAAATTGGAGATGTCCATACATCCGAATGAACTGAACATAAAGGAAAAGGACTACGATGATCAACACGATCAAAGGGAAGTCAATGAGACTTGCCTAACTGACAATGAGAACAAAAACCTAAAGACTTAGGAGAAAATAGAAGTTCTCCTTTATTGTGCAAGGATGACAAAGTAGTAGAGCTAGAATGACCAAGACACTGATGCTAGATATCTCCAGTTACACGAGCAGCGACCAGACCATCAAAATGCGAGGAGGACACTAGCAGCTGGAAGAGGATATAAGTCACCACCAGACTTAGTGGAGAGAAGAGTCCCCGTTTTGTTGTCCTTCACAGAAAAAGAAGTGGATGAAAAATTAGCAAAACAATCATTATCACGACACGAACGGCTAATAGAAAGCAGATTACAGGATTTTGGGGAACATGTAGTACATTGTGCAATCTAAGAGGACCATGAGGGGTGTGGAGAAAAGAGGAACCAACCTTAGTTATACTAAGCAAGGAACCATTACCACTAAAATCTTATTGAACCAGTATAAGGTGAAGTGTCAAAAAACATACCATCATTCGGAGTCTGTGTGTGGAAGCAGCACTGTCCGGGTATCACTGTGCATCAGAAGTTTCAGCAACCGTCATAGCAGAAAATTAATGTGGTAAATCATCTGAAGTATAAGGATGATTAAAACAGTTGTAGCAATTAAGAGCAGAGTGACCACGTTTGTGGCAGATTTGGCAAGACAAGCGGAGGCCGAGATGAATAACTACCAGGAGAAGAAGGTGTAGGTAGTAAACCACGACCATGACCAGGCAGGTCAGGGGCCGAAAGAGGTGTGCCATATGAAGAAGATCGAGCCACAATAGTGTGAGAGGGCTACCCATCAAGAAAATGTGACTATCAATTCCACGACCTTGGCCACCACGTCCTTTGCCACGTCCAAAACTTGAGTGATCTCGGCCACGACCACGACAACGACCAATCGGGGCAGCGAGCAAAGCCGTCTCAATGTCATTATGGAGAGTGCCATGAAGATGATTTAGTCCTTGCTCATGATATAGTGCTTAGTGCGAAGATCATCAAAGGACAATACGGTGTTGTTGTTGGTCACAGTAGTAATAAAGGATTTATACTTAGAAGAGAGAGCGACAAGAGCGTAAATAATGAGGTCCTTGTTTGAAAATGGCGAGTTAATGACCGACAAAGAATCGGCAAGAGACTTAAGAGTGCGAAGGTATTGTGCCATGGACCGATGAACTTTCTTGAGGGACTGCAATTGAAGCTTTAACTGAAGTTCTTTTGCAGTAGATTGATCGAGAAAGCGACGCTCTAAAACAATCAGACATCGCGCGAAGAAGTGAGTTCATGGACCTCTTGAAGAACATCTCTGGTGAGAGTGGCTTTGAGCCATGACAATAAACATTGACCCGTGTGAAGCCAAGATGAATAGGCTGGATTGAGCACTGGGTGACCATGAGCATTAGTGATATACTGAGAGGGGCAAGGTAAACAGCCATCTATGTAACCAAGGAGATCATGGCTGATCAAAACTGGCATGAACTGAGATTTCCACCATAAATAATTGTTGGCATCCAATTTTGAGAGATACCTGATGGGTGATATTAGGAGCAACAGGCATAGGAGAAGAAGTGGGCATGGTTGAAGGAGATGTAGGGGATATGGGTGTTGGGTAACCATGGGGAGGAATGATAAATGGCTGCGGTGGCATGGGTAAAATGCTGTCTGAGGGATAAGATGTGGGGACAGGGCCCGAAGAAGTAGAATAATGCTGAGTCCAGTTGGGGGGAACTACAGATTGTTGAAGAAAAGGGAAGTTAGAGGAGAAAGGACCAACAGGCATACCAGCAGCAATAGTGGCAGCCACTGTACCAGTAATGATGGTGGCTAGTTGGGATATAACAGGAACTGTAGTGGGAGCATGAAGAATATCATGAGAGATGGAAAGAGGGGCTGTGGAAGAACTGGATAGAGAATCCATGAAGCAGCACAAAAACAGAGAGGAGAACTGGATCAATTGGCAACCGATACCATGAGAAAAGTGAGGCACCTTAACCCTAATTAGGGTAGGACACACATATATATACATGTATAACACTTGTACAGTAACATAAATACCCATGTATGGACCGAATAACTGGAAAAATCTAGAACACTAATTATATACGCTAACATACTCGTTTCTTGGACTGTGCAGAACTTCATCTTTCCAGTGCCAGGCAAACTAGGATTGAAGATACTACTGATGATGACATACCCAGTACCTCTGGGAGGCAGTTTACAGATGCTACCTTGTCTGACTTGTCAAGCTCAAAGGTTCTGCAATTTTACTGATTGATGTCTCCTACATATATATGCAAAACGAATGCATTTGTTTCTTAACTTTTGAAATCTCCCATGTTTTTTAGTTTAATCATGAGCATTTAGTCATATATGTTCATCTGACAATAATGTCATCATAAAATTTGGTACACCTTTACTTGGTGTAGCTTTCTTAATCTGCATGGTTTGTTTATAGCACTTTGGCGAACCCCCCCTGCCTGCTTACGAACCTGTTTTTGACTGGGAAAATGAGAGGTCAACAATATTTGGGCAGAGGATAGCAGAACCTTATGTGGCACAACATGCCAGGTTTACCAACTACTCTAGCACGATATGCTTTCGTTTTCTAAGTTTTCTTTTATAATTCTCTTTTTCTGTCAACGCCTTTGATCTTTTTTGGTTTTATATGTTCCCTCTTGGCCTGGTTATAGTGGATTAAAGATTGCCGTGAAAGTTCTATCATTGTCTTTTCAAGCTGGACTAGTTGGTGAGTTTACTTGTATCCATTTCTTAGCTCCCGCTCTTTTTTACCACATTCATTAGATTGAAAGTAACATAATTTTCAAATCTCTTTGTAGAGCCGTTTTATGGCACAATTTCTTTATACAATAAGGAGAGAAGGGAAAAACTCTCAGAAGATTTCATATTCCGTGTGCCACCCATTGAAATGCAGGATGTAAGCTATAAATTTTTATTAAGATTTTGGTTCACCCCCCCCCCCCCCCTCACGCCCCTCTCTCTCAAACATGTAAATTAGACTGCCAAATTCTTATATCTATGTTACCCTTGTAAAGCAATACAGTATTTCACCAGAGAAAATAGCTGTTATTTTGGAAGTAAATGTTTACTCTTCTTTTTGCCATCCTTAACAGGCTACCAGTTCTCATGAACCTCGTGGTATATTTTATTTAGATGCTCCATCAGCTTCAGTTTGTCTTCTGATCCAGTTAGAGAAGCCTGCCACGGAAGAAGGCGGTGTGACTCCTTCTGTTTATTCACGCAAAGAGCCAGTAAGTACTAGCACACTTGGAACCTCCTCATCATTTGGTGCTTTATTTTTTTTGTTTTCTTCTTCTATTAGGTACATTCATGTTGCTTGCATATGTGTCTTGATTTTTTGATAATTTATGCTCTTTTCTTTACAAATCTGACCTTTAAATAATTAAACTTTCATTGTTTAGTTTAGTAGAGTTTGTTGCCATGACTGCAATTGTTGGTGATGGACATGAGTTTGAGGTGTCTAACATGGCTGCAATGGCAAAATTTCAGATTGCTCTTGCTGAGGAAAATGATCGATATCTGTAGATGCCTTTAACTAGTTTAGATAAAATATGAGTCGAAGATTATGGACCTGCTAGAA
Organism: Escallonia herrerae; assembly: GCA_033070095.1. Classification (NCBI taxonomy): domain Eukaryota; kingdom Viridiplantae; phylum Streptophyta; class Magnoliopsida; order Escalloniales; family Escalloniaceae; genus Escallonia; species Escallonia herrerae. The sequence goes on from JAVXUP010000189.1 coordinate 437,509, forward strand.
GTACATATCCAGTCCCTTCTCATCAATGCACCAACATGCAACGCCACAAGTTTTTGCCTCCTTTTGGTTAATTCATGGCTTAGTATCACAAAATTCCTGTGCAACAGCTTGAGATAAGATGCTTTAGTATTTTCCATCAAATGATGGTTTTTAAAAAGCAGATGCAGCTTGCACTTTCAAGGTTCTGAAAATCTGTGCTTCCTAAAAAGTGTATGGCTATTGTTTTATGGAATTTCGTTGTCTAATTCACTCTTTTGTTCTTTCATTTCTCTCGAACTGAACAGGTTCACATGACAGAGAGAGAAAAGCAGAAACTACAAGTCTGGTCCCGAATCATGCCCTACAGAGAGTCCTTCTCCTGGGCCATTATTCCACTATTTGATAGCAACATCAGTTCTGCTTCTGGTGGGTCTGCTTCCCCTAGCAGCCCTCTCACTTCTAGCATCTCTGGCTCCCAAGAGGGCGTCTGTGAGCCCATTGGAAAGATCACATTAGATGGAAAGCTGGGCTCTCTAAGTGGAAACTCTGTGGTGGTTGAAGTATCAAACTTAAATAAAGTTAAAGAAGGCTATACCGAGGACTCTCTCCAGGTGTGACATTGTTTGTTCAACTTTCAAATTCTGTCTTCTTTTTATGTCAAGGCATATAATTTACATCTATGTCTGCACTAATCCACTCATTTACCGATAAGGAAAATATTGGTTTCTAAAGCTCAGTTGCACGAAGCGTGGGGTGAAGCGGGTGCAAGGTTCCAGGGCGTCGAGCATTACTTTTATAGTAGGTTTAGGATCAGAATGGAGGTTCACGCTTGTAATCAAGAGGGGTCCATATAACATGAAGTCTGTAGTAAGCCATGATTTATGTCTCATCTAAATCATCCGAACTATGGTGTACCAACTTAAAAGGCTGTCTCATCTAAATCATCCGAACTACTTAGTCACAGATAATTCATGCATCGCTGTGGCTGTACCCTATTGGGTTCCTTTTGCTTATTATTTCTCATCCATGTGGCAGAGCTGTTTTTATCTTGGTCTTTGGAGTATGAAGAACACTGTCTTGTTTCTTCTATCAAAGAAGTTTTGTCTTGCTTAAGGAGAGTTTGATTTCTTGATGCCCGTTAAGTGGGGTGCTGGTCTTCACTCGGAGTCATATAATTGAGTCATCCTTTACTATCTTGTACTCTTTTTGTGTATGCTTTTGCAGAGTCATATAATGAATTTAGTCTCCAAAATGGTTTCATTCGTCTATCTCCTTAATCTAATTTTTAATCTGCTCTAGAAGGTTAAACTTTTAGAGAAGGCCCTGACACATATCTACTTCACACTCCCCTCATGTGCAAGCCCCTGAGCACACATGTTATTTTTGAGACCTTAGTTATGTTAGGGTGACTTGATGATCTTCCCACTCTTCTCAGTTGTTCTTGGAGTTTTTTGGTGGCCCTAGTTTTTGTCTTCTTCAGTTTACCTTCCTTGTAGGTGGCACTGAGTATTTGTCCACTACTGTGTATATCTCTTTTGATTGAAAAAGCAAACTAAGCCCACAGAGTGGTAATGAAATTCTTGATAAGCAAAACTATTTTTTCTACAAAACACAAATGTGAAATTATATTGGCAGCTAGTAGGAAAAAAAAAGTGGCAAAAAATTGGATCACATGAGAAACAGAAAGCAATAATCTCATTCTGCTCAAGTTTCGGTTTGGCATGGTAGAACTAAATAATGAAACTTTCTAGTTGAGCATGAACTTCCTTAAAGAAAGAAGAACGAATTTATGAAACATTGTTAGGCTCATTTTTTTGACATTGTTATTGAATCCAATAGAATATTACCAAATTATGTTGGAAAATGAGCCTGTGCACTCTGCAATTTTTCAGTAGAGTGACTTCCCTTTTGTAGTTCTGCCAGTTTGCCTGTTGCCTGTCTTTTTCTTATCTTTCTTCATTTTTCTGAGGGGGAGACGTGGTGGTTAAACTGGGTTTTGATTAATATCATTCTCATTCCTTTTCGTGATTATTTGCATTCCCTTTCCTGTCTCTTGATCTAGAAGGCTAGAACTAATTTTGACATTACACGAATTCCATTTGACCTAACATCTTGTACTGCACTTCCCATGATTTTCTTCCAAATTTAGGATCCTAAACACAAGGTTCATAAACCTGTGAAAGGTGTTCTCAGATTGGAGATTGAAAAGATCCATGTTGGCCCTGTTGATTTCGAAAATGCATCAGAAAATGGCAGCTTTACCAATGATCCCGCTGACCATGGGGAGCAATTAGCTGATTCCAGGATTACTAGATGCCCTAGCGGTGGTTCTGCAGGACCTAAAAATGGCTATTCTCAGTTGAATGTGCTTGAAGGGAACAAAATGCCCCGAAATGGATCACTTTCTCCTGGGAATTTAGATTCAATTGCTGATGATGTAAGTATGGAACACTACTGGTAACTTTTGCGTATTGGCTGATTATTCTTAGCCTAGTGGCTCCTTATGAAAACGGGAACTGCATGTAAGCTTCAGTTTAGCCATTTACAGGTACAATAATGACAAATGGATAATAAAAAAAAAGGCTCAATGGTTTTGCTAGTACCCAGTAGTAGAAGCAGTTGAAGATAATTTGCTGCTAATTTGTTCATTATCTGGATAGTACTATTATCTTGATGGTACATTTGATTGCTAGAAATTTATCAGAGAATATGTGCTCGAATTTATGCAGTCAATGCTAACTAGTTTGAATAAAAATTTGGTAGAGTTGAATTAGCAACCGGATCACATTTTTATGTTTGCCAAGGAATTTCTTCCCCTTTGCTATCTTTTGGTGTAATTTGAGTTTTGACCAGCTTTCTTGTGAATTTCTGTTTTAAATTGACCGCTAGTTGCTAAAACATGTTCACTCAAATTCAGTTCCAAGCCTTTGACTTCCGCACGACAACGAGAAACGAGCCATTCATGCAGCTCTTTCATTGTCTTTATGTGTATCCCTTGACTGTTAGTCTAAGTCGGAAAAGGAATCTGTTTATTCGGGTTGAGCTCCGAAAAGATGATGCAGATTCTCGTAGACCCCTCGAGGTACGTGGTATTTTTCCTATACATTAGGACTATCTTCCTTTTTGGCGTCATCTTCCAAGATGCACCTGGTTTTATAAATATGACGTTTCCGTTTATATTCCTTAACTAGGCAATGCATTCAAGGGAGCCAGGTGCAACCCTTCAGAAATGGGCTCACACTCAAGTTGCTGTTGGTGCTAGGGTTGCTTGCTTCCATGATGAACTTAAAGTTTCTCTCCCTACAATTTGGACCCCGCTGCATCATCTTTTCTTCACTTTCTTTCATGTTGACCTTCAAACAAAACTAGAAGCTCCCAAGCCAGTGAGTTCGATTTTTTCTGGCACTTAAAGAATGCCACATGACAAGTTTTGTTACCCCCGCAGCTCTGCGCAGGAATCATTTTTTCCATTTCACTTATCGTCCATTCATTCTTACAGGTGGTTATCGGACACGCGTCACTTCCATTATCAACTCATGCTCAGTATGTTTTTCCTTTAATTTTTTTTGACCCCTATTTGTTTTCATAATTATATATCTTCAATCTTATCCCTACGTGCTTTGCAGGTCTGGCCATTGTAAACTTCATGTGTATTAAGGCTACCTTATTGTGTTGTGCTTCCTTTTGGCATGTTATTGATGCAATCCTTAAATAAAATAATTAGTTCTTAGGTGCACTTTATTGGATGCCGCGTTTGCTTTCGTCTTTGATCACATTTTGACCATGTATAAATGTGAGCATTTATCATTGAGCAAGAGCTGAGAAACAGTCTTCTTCTTGTTTTCCAAAGCCTATGAATTTAAGGGGAGAGAAAGGAAGACCACCTACCGTGTTGTCTAGACTAATATCATGAGGGCACTGATGATGCTTCTACTTGTCCGAAGTTTGTGGAGTAGGACTTGTTGGAGGCCTGCATATGGATATTGATCCGATACAGGCCAGCTGATTGCCCATATTCTATTTCCTTCCTTGAGAGAGGTCATGCTCGTATTCGGTAGGGAAGAGTCATAGGCATGCCATGCTTCCTGGTTTATCATCGGACAGATCTACCCAATGGTTGCTTTCATCTTCTTTATCCACCAGAAGTTCACTTAAGAGCTGGAGGATCCTGGCTGTTGAGGTTTGATAGTTGTGTTGCTGCACACCATGTAATTTTGTACTCGAGCTCATGGGATAGAAAATAGCACAGCAGCTTGGTGAACTTTTGGGTTCTTAGAGAAGTATTGTTTTGGAGCTAGGCTTGTAAAGGAAACACCTTCACTTCCAGTTGTGTCTGGCAATTCACATTTATACATCTTGAATGAAATCCACAATATGCTCTATATTGGAGTGGAATGGTGGGGAGGAGGGGGTGGGGGGGTTGAGAGGCTCTTTTTCTGTCACCTCTAACCTCCAGATGGAGTCCTTCAGTGGTTGCCGGTGCAATTGATAGTCGATGACTTCGTTTTATGATAGAATGTTGAATCTGAATTTGAGTTTGTGCGAGTCATTTGGCTTAGGATGGGGCTGCATGGGTGGAGGAGTCTCCTTTTGGTGACCCAATCTCTGATCTTTATTCGAGGGTTAAGGTTGCTTTGGAATTGGGTCTGTCATTCGGATGTCTGGGTTTTCAAAGCACAGAGGGAGTTTCGTATTCACCCACATGTTAAGCTTGGGCTTGGAATCTTTTGTTCACACTGTGATGAACAGCTTGAGGTGAATGAAGCAGTGCTCAAGCTTACTTTTGGACTGTGTCTATGGATGCACCTTCGGTCACGTTGACAGTCTTGGTGTGCCTTACTTATCATTATTATATGTCCTTTCTTCTGAGACTGAGAGGAGGATCCATTTCACTTTTTGCTCCACTGTAAAGTTCGTGAACACTAGGGATTTGTAACTGGGTTGCCTTCACTCCTTGGTTTGTTCTGTAAAATTTACCTTTACCCATATAAGGGAGTAACTGTGAGCTGTATTACGTGTAGCAGTTTGTCATACGATTAGCTTACAGATGATGTCGCAATTTTGGTAATCATCCCCCCCCCCCCCCCCCTTCTTCTCCGTTTGAATGTGTGGATTCACCAAATTCCTGTTGTTCTGTTCTGTTCAGGTTGAGATCTGAGATTTCTTTACCAATTATGAAAGAGCAGGTTCCGCACTATCTTCAAGATAATGGCAAGGTGTGTTTGACTGCATCTTGACTTTTATGCCTGTGTCGATCTTTTTCCATCGGATATTTCTCAGTCCCCCTTTTGATACTACTCCTTATTCTGTTTGCTTGTCAAATAGTTCTGGTATTTTTTACCATACTGGAAGTCATGTATTAACTCGATTTCTTTCTTGACTTCTTTTGCTTATCGATGTATACATAATGGCAGGAGCCTCGTTCGGCAACGCATGCACATGCATTCACACACACACACACACACACACACACACATAACAATGAAAAAAGTTTCTAGGAGTCGTCGCAAGGGTTGTCCACATACATGCGGAATATACAAACGAACATAACAAATTGGCAACTGCATAAAATAACACAATAAATTAAGTCCCTATAGACTAAGATGTGAAGCAAAGTTTCTGGAGAGGTACTTCTTTACCTGGAAAAAATGAACATGTAGAACAGAAGAGTCCGTTTCACATCGAAGAGCGAACTTTCCATCCCTTCAGAGTATCTCTCGTTGTGTTGTAGACAAAGCACTGCCAGTGGCCTAATGCTGTCGCGAGACATCAAGCATAGGACTTTGGCAACAACGCTTTTTTCAGCAACTTAACAGCTCTAGTCTTAACGATCCATGAATCTAAGTCGAGACATTCTGCAAGTCATATGTAAGATGGCATAAGATAAGAGTATTGCGTGATTTACAGGTTGGAAGACTCTCTAAAGCACGCACCACACTCCATTCCTAAGTGAAGTCCATGAGCACTGTAGCCAAAAGTTCAAGGTCCCCTTGAACAAGAAGAGCATCTATGTCAACGTTAGGCTGGGGATACCGTAGTGAGGTCTAAGGGAAATGTTTAGGAAATACGAGTTTCTGGCTATACACCACTTCTGAAATAGAAAGATCAAATCTGCATACAAAGTAGCTCATGTAGTGCCTAACAAGTTTGCAAGGACTAGGAGGTAGCTCTTTTAGACAACGTTTGATCATTTTCAATGGTTAAGTTGATAATCATGAGTAGATCTTGTGTATTTTGCCGTCTTTTCTCACCTTTTTGGCACGTAGTTTGATGTATATATGCATACTGTGTATGTACAATTGCGTAAGTGTTGCCAAAGGGAATCAAAGAAGTGATTCCTATAGAACCTTAAATTCGAAGAGGAGATTGATTAAGCCAACCCCCACTGACAGCGTGCCCAGACACCGACTACTACTACGTACCCATACCCATGCGAGCCAAGAGACACTTCGTTAACCTGGATACCCATAACCCTGATTTAAAAACTGGAAACCTACAGAGCAATTTAGTCAAAGGCCTCCCTGTGATATCAATGGGACACTCCAAAGGCTTCTTTCATAAGTTGGGGGTTAAGGGGTTATTGGACAAGGCAAACTATTTTCACTCATCCTCCTCTTTGTGGTCGTGGAGGCCTTGAGCAAGATGATTAGCAGAGCGGTGACTTGTGGGTATTGTGCAGGGCTTTCTAGTAGAACACTGGCGCTATTTCTCGTCTAATTTTTGCAGATGGTACCATCTGGTTTTGTGGGGCAGCTGAGGTATGTGAGGCCACACTTTTTTGTTTTAAAGCCGACTCTGGGTCGAGAACCAATTTGGCGAGGTGTGATATCGTTGCCGTAGCGGAGGTTCCCAATATCGGCACTTTGGGTGGCATTTCGGATTGTCTTCGGGAGTTCAGCATAATTCCGAAGCAATTTGTGATCCACTGGAACTAGGCGGAGAAGAGATTGGCAGGGTTGAAAAAGCAATACTTACCTAAGGGAAGAAGACATGTGTTGATTAAAGAGTACCAACTTCTTGTAGAGGGATAATATCAAGGGTTTCCAAGTACCACCTTGTTTCTTGGGAAATGGGATGGCTGGAGTGAAGAACTTTCAATTCCTTAATCAACTTGTGGAGATTCCCTGGGGAGAGGATACGTTATAGAGAAGGATGGTGGACAGCAGGTCCCTAAGGAATCAAGCGGGAGGTGCAAGTTGCCTGGGAGAGACATATAGGCTGTAGTGTTTCAGAAGGGCATTGCAAACGGACTGATCTCTTGAAGATTAACTCTCTTGTCATAGTTGTTGTGGGTGCACCATTCAAAATTTATGTTTCTCTGACTTGTTCAGACCAACAGTGGATAGAGAATCATGTGTTGCATATTATCTAACAATTTCTAAGTATTTCGAGGGACCCCTACTTTTAGAAGAGATTTCCAAGACTGGGATCTTGACTCAGTTCAGTTTTTTTTTGCTTATTTAATGGATGTACTTAATGCTATGTTTTCCACACTTTCTGTCGGAATTTGACTCCCAAATGTGGCATATTGTGAGCCATGTATTTCAAGTCACAGGGATGTACTGTTTTGATGCATGAATCAGGATATGCCACGTCAGTAGGCAGTCATAGTTTGGGGAAAATTCTTGGAAGAGGCGTCCTCATGTTACATTCCTAGAAAATAGGAGAGGATGTGGTGGAAACCTAATAAGCGAGGACTTTTTTCTGTGAGATCTTTCTGTTCGTCTCTGTATAGGCATCCGACTGTGATTTTCCCATGGAAGAGTATTTGGCGGGTCCCAGGGTCAGTTTCTTGTATGGATGGCTGTGACAAATGCTTTTTAACTGATGACAATTTCAGTATATGTCAGAGCTTTGTCACCGTTGCATTATGTGCAAGAAAGATGGAAAGTTTGTGGATCATTTGCTTATCCATTATGAAGTAGTTGGAGACATGTGATGCTTGATTTTCGCATTGTTCGGACTGCATTGGGTTTTGCCAAGGTGAGTGGGGGAGGTAATGCTAAGATGCTTTAGGGTTACAGTGTCTAGCAGTATGAAGAGATGGTGGAAGTTGGATCCATTTTGCCTTGTGTGGTCTATTTAGAAGGAGAGAAATAGACGAATCTGACGTGAGAGACCTTCCAATTCTTCGGTTGCCTGCATTATTCTTGAGCCTCCTTTTTTTTTTAATGGCTTAAGGTGGACTTTTAGGATCTGGCTTTAGCTTTTGCTAATTACATTCCTGAGTTTGGCCTCGGAGTTGTGATGTAGTTATTGTTTTGAATAGCTCCTTGTGGCTGCTTTTGCTTTGTTTTGGTTTCATTTGTATGATGGCTTAGGTTGTCCCCCATGGGACTTCGTTAATGGAAATTGTAATTGTCCACTAAAATTTTGTTCAAAAATCTCCAAGTGCACCAATCTTGATCACATCAGAAGCCTAGTCTGTGCCTACTTACTTTCTTGCAGTAAGCTATGCCGAAACACACCTCTCTTGACCAATTCTCCTTGGCACTTGCTCAACCAGATGGGAGCGACACGATTTACCCATTTACAAGATATGATTGACCCATTTGTAAAGTCTACACCACCCATAATAGCTCTCAACCTTGTTGTGCCTCTTCTCAGCAGGACGCAGCAAGAGAATACATTCGCAGACTAGAGAATGCTTTTCGTTATATGCAGTTCAAATTTCTACTTATCATTTTCCTCCTAGCTGGCAATTCAACCATCCTTTTCTGGATTCTTGAATTCAAATTTTTTTCCTTCTCTTATGCATCTTCTGTTATATTTGTGACCTGGTTGGAAATGAATGTCCACGTGATAGCTTTTGTTGATAGTACATTTGAAGCAATATTAGCGCTACAAAGTTTGCACGATATTATTATTTTTCTGACATTGCCATTATCCTGTGGCCATTTTTAGGAGAGATTGGATTACTTGGAGGACGGGAAAAATATATTTAGACTGCGCTTAAGACTATGTTCATCATTATACCCTGTTAGTGAGCGTATTAGAGATTTTTTCCTCGAGTACGACAGACACACTCTTCGGACAAGCCCACCTTGGGGGTCAGAACTTCTTGAGGTATGTTTTCATTCTCTATCTGTTTCTCCAGTTTTTCAGGGATATACATCTCCGTTCTGCTCTGGCACTTAAAGTGAAGTACAAAACGTGCGAGAAACCTGCATTGCCGACTCCAACAGCCTTCACCAGACGAACCATGAACCAGGAAAAGCAGTACAAACATATTACTCCAACACCATTTTCAAAGTTCTCTTAGAAGCTCATTATCAAGATATTTTGACAAAGTACCATAGCCCTGTGAGCACTCCAACAGCCATCACTTAACGAACCATGGACCAGAAAGAGGAGTATATAACAATATGGCGGAAAATCAAGGTTTCAAAGTTCTCTTAAAACCTATTAGCAATCCACACTCAACTGTTCCCTCCCGTACCAGTTAAATGGATAACTCATTATTGTAGTTCAATATCTGGTTTTTGGTTTAATGCATTTCCAACAGTTATACCAGTTACTCGAAGTGTCTAACCAGCCTTCACACAAGTCCAGTAACATTCGGTGACACATTTTCCATATCATTCTTCAGTTAATGAATTTGACTTGAAATTCATACCTGCACCATGTCGTCATGGAAACTATGGGGTAGAGTGGCTAGTCCACGCAAGCCAGACACATTTTATTGTATATATTGGATTGGTGACAAATTTGCGTCTTATACATTGGAGAACAAAGTCTTTTGGCACATTTACTGTTCTTTTACAGTATCGCAAGTTAAACCTTGACATGCCAGAATTGCTTGGATGCACTTCTTTCGACTGTTTCCTGCCCTTGCAAAGATTCGGACACAAATTACTTCATGATATAGTAAAAAATATGATGTTGTTTTCAAATGCTGGGTGTTTTAATGGAATGTTCAGATTGGATAGTGTACCAATATGCTTGCAGGCCATCAACAGCTTGAAGAATGTTGATTCAACAGCTCTGCTTCAGTTTCTTCAGCCAATTTTGAATATGCTTCTACATCTTATTGGCAATGGTGGAGAAACTCTCCAGGTTTACCAGCTTCCTCGAATTATCTTGTGCATATCTCTCTCTCATTGAGGGTGAGCCTTGTGACCTGGAGATCACGGGTTCGAAACACGGAAACAGCTTTTCCACTAAATTGGGGACAAGGCTGCTGTGCTTAATCCTCCCCAGACTCCACAATAGCGGGAGCCTCATGCATGTACTTCGAGTTTGAAATTTACTCGTGCTATCTCTACTCATTTCTTTCTTCTGTGTGTAATCTTTTCCTTTTTCATTCTCGCCTTCTTGGCCAGATCTACAATACCTAAAGTATGTTTTCATCACATCTGATGTTGACCTTTTATCCTGTCTCTCAGGTTGCAGCCTTCAGAGCCATGGTTAATATTTTAACGCGGTATGCTGTTTTTAAATAGTGTAAAATGCTTGGATTACATGTGACAGTGAATCCACAATTTGTGTCATTGTTGTACTTGTGTATGGTATGTGCCCAAGGGTCTTTCTTTTTTTTACAGATACATTACCTATCTGTCAGGGTCAAAAGTTGTAATTCTGCTTAGACTAATTTGGAGACGATGGTTATATTCTCCAAAAAACTTCGGCTTCACTCTGCTTTATCATCCTTAGGCCAGAAATCTACCTTCTCTGTTACGGTTACCGTTTCACACATTCATCTTTGGTTAAATGGGTTAGGCTGTGATTGAGCTATCTGATCTATTTGTTATTCGGATTGATAACATGTATTGGGCATGTACTATAACGACCGGGTCTATGGCCCCACACATAGGGCATTGCCTGCCTCGAAAGGGCTAATCAAGTAGGTACTTATGAATTCATGGATAGGTCTTATTAGGCCAATCACAAATCATCCCACATCTGATGTGGAATATTACAATCTCCCCACCTTGTGCCTTAGCGTCCTCGCTAAGGCTTGATCACGCATAGCCCAAAATCTTCCTCTCTAGTCGATGTGGGATATACCCGACTCATCCTTCGTTGCCCCAACCATCCTCTTGATGTGGGATATACCGGACTTCCTTCGTTAATCTTAACCATTGGCAACCCGATTGGATAGCCCAGCCCGAACTTTTGAAAGTCGGCTCTGATACGATCTGTAATGACCTGCTCAACAGCCCCACCACACAAGACATTGCCTCCCTCAAAAGGGCTAGCCAAGTAGGTACTTACGAGTTCATGGACATGGTCTTATAAGACCAATCACAAGCATCCCAGATCCGATGTGGGATATTACATGTACCAACTGATTTATAACACAGTACATGGTTGACGACTTTGTTACTTTATATTTGTGTCTGTTTTGAACTTTGTATGGACTAGAGTGAACTTGAAACTTCTAGCAGTATATGGGAGTCTTTGCTTGTGCATAAATAGACTGTTTATGTACTAGCCCCAGTTAATAAGCCTCTTGACAGACGAAATACTCTACGATCTTTGCTTTTTCATCTAAACTTTTCATAAAAAAGATGGGTTTATCTTTACTTCGAACCAAAGACTGTAGGCATAAAAAATAATGCATAAACTTATGCATAACAATACTCAAAACTCATTGTATACATACATGCATGTATGCAACCAGTGCTAGGACTACGCGCACACACATTATGCCAAAGCTATGTAGTATTGAGGGCTTAATTCATATTCCCCTTTGTAGATGTGTAGACATATATGTATAGATATACACTAGGTAGCACGGACATGGACACCGTGTCCGACACCAACACTGACCGGGATACCGGACACCGCAATTTCCAAAAAATCAGATTTTGGACACCGTTGAATTTTTTAATACATTTTTATTTTATATATGCACACACATATACATACATGTATATTTATAGACACACATCTCAATTGGAGCAACTGAATTTCGTTCAAGCAAGTAACATGAAATAGTCTCAACAGTAACAAGAAAAAAGGACGGAGACGAGAAAGCAGTTGAATGTCTCAACAGTACCAAGATTGGTGTCTCAACAATGACAAGAGAGAAGGAAAAAAAGACATGGGACCAAAAGCATGAAGGAGAGGTTTTATATAGGCAGATGGGTCCGTAAATGAGGTCGGAGATGCTGACCTATCTTATTCTAGACTGGCAAGCTCGGATGCTTTAGGCAACAAAAAGAAGGAAAAGAGAAAGAGATGAGAGAGAAAGAAGAAGGTACCTTTTCTGGGTCCATCTTATTAAGGTTTTGCCTAAAAGTTCATTTCCAAAAAACCTCAGATTTATCCCTTAAATAAATTTGAAATATTGTATTTTGGTCCCATATGCATGGATACTTCTTCATGAGATATCCGACACTTCTTCAAGAGGTGTCCGACACAGTGTTCGGTAATTAAAAATAAATAAATAAATTCGGACACCACTGAGAGGTGTCGGACACGTGTCTGGAGGTGTCGGACACCATACCTCGACCTATAAGAGGTGTCGGTGCTTCCTAGTGTATGCATATACATAAGAATATATACTCATATATATACACACGTGGGAGCTGATCCATTGCCACGTCTGGCAAGCTAAGTTGTTAGCACGATCTGACTGTTTATCCATAGCCAATGGACGGACCTGATAACTTTTTTCTTAAAATTTTCCCGTGGTCCTCCCAATTATAAGGTGGATGTCCGCATGGATGGTAAGTCACCATTTGCCCCATAATGGAGTGGACGACGACTTCACTTAAAAAGGAAACAACGGATCTCGGCTACCCACCTCGACAAAGTGGACGACTAGATCTCCGCTGGCAACTTAGCTTAAGACCTTTCAAGTACTTGCTCTATTGTTAGGTGGATGTGTCATAATCCTAATAAAGGTTTTAAAAAATTTAACAATGAATATGTGCCCCGCGATTTGCTTTTTGGGGTTAAATGAACTTGACAACGTATAAAATGTGACCGAAAAGAAAATTAACCAACTATGTGGCTGATGTAGTTAGAATTCGGCTATATTTCTATCAGCTTCTCCTTATATCTTCCCTCCTTTGACCATGCAGGTCCCGGAGAGTGGACTCCAAGCTTGTTCCCAAACCGTAGCTTTCATAAAGCTTGTATTCAACAGAGAGAAAAAACTCGAAATTGGGTTTTGATGCACACCAAGAAACGTAGTTAGGCTGGTATTTATATTACTAGGTCTAATCTTTCTCTCTCTTAATCTGGTCACAACTTCGGCTAAGATGGGGATCGTTAAGGATTTTCTTTTCTAACTACAATAGGATTCTAGAATCAGTAGTGTTACCTTGTAACATTATCCAGAACATATTAATAATACTTAACACCACTAGGCCATTGTAATTGCACTCTAGTCCAGGAAGTAAGGTTTAAGCTCTTATAATTATCAGCGAAATTTACCTCTGCAAGATACATTAAAAGTCTCAAAATAAAAAAACTGTAGTTTTGAAACATTTATATCTGGTCCTTAAGTACTTCCTTCATAACTTTGATCATCTATTGGTTTAGAATATGAATCAACTTTCTAGTAGTATACCTTACTAAAAGACTTGGCTAAGTTTCATGATCAAGGGAATATAGTATTTTCAAAAGAGAATGTAGAACTTCATGACAGTAGATAATGTTCTCATCATCCCTAACACACATTACCCAATAATCGATGTATCGATCATTGCAAAATAAGCACTCATTGTCATGTCAAAGCAATGTACATTGTGAATTGGAGTCCATCACTATCTCAAAATTATGAATTTTCACATACTGTTCTTGTTGTGAAGAATATTCTATCACACAGTAACACATTACACTAAGATATTATTCTCGTTGATCCTGTTCAATGCATTATACTTATATACTAGTACATAAATTGAAGTCTCCACTTCCATAGTGAAGATAAACCATCTCATTATGCATTACAACCGACTAGATGATTTCTCTAAATTTATTTAAGGTTTTGAACATAACTATTTTACTATTTGTATCACGTGATGAATATCTTTTGTGTATAACCATGTTTATATACATAAATCATTCTACATACAATGAAGAGGTAAAAGAATAACATACATGACCAATTGATGAAACTTGCAACATTACTAAATCCTGAAATAATAAATCCTGAAATAACTTCAATCAAATAACAAGGTTAAATATGTGTCCTGCTCTTTTGTTTGAATTTGTTCTTTCAGTCTTTCTTCATCTATCCAATATCTCAATACCATGGTACCACTCAGGAGGCCAGGACCACCACTACCTACCTTCGTCACCCTTGACCGTTTCACCACACACATCCTCGCCACCCCATTGCTACCCATGACCACCTCAGTTAAGGTAAAAATTGACCCCTTGTGCAGGTTCGACCCGAATTACTGGATCGAATGTGCTAGCTCCTCAACCACTCACCTCTGTTACCATGAGCACCACCACTTACACCATCGCCAGCCCGTCTCCAGTGGACCACCCTGACCCTTGCCACTTTGGCGCTGCTGATTCCTCTCAAAGCCAGCTTCTAAAGTGGCAAAAGTTTATTCACCTATCTATTCTCCTTTTTGTTACTTTCATTGCCAAATTGAACCTAATTTGCTTGAGTCTGGTGATCGAAGATGTTGATTGGTGTTTGTGTGTGTGTTGTAAATCCTATCTGGATGGTGGTACAGATCTGGTTATTTCGGTACGCCAGATCATTTGGCGTATTGTGTGTTTGCAATTATGCCATAATTTTGAGCACGTGGTTGTTGGACTAATAGAGATATTCACATATATGTGGCAGAATTTGGCGCACTACTTTTGCGTTTTCAAAAAACCCATCTGCGGCCGTCTATGGACAAGTGACATATGATAGGTTAAGTGAGTGTCATTGTGTAATCTTATTCATGAGTGGCGTACAGCCGAATTCATATGATATGTGAGCATTGGAGTCAGAAGGATGAGTTTGTCCTTCGGTGCGTTTTGACTTCTTAGTCTTTAACAAGCTCACCTCGCGAAGGGGAGAAGTAGGACTTATGTGGAAGAGTAAATGTGTGTGATCTTGAGCCCCAGTTATTAATATGTTTGGTTGATGGGTTAGGTTTTCCTAATTAGAAAATAAAAAAAATGGGCATAATATCCATTGCCTGATGTATTTGATATCAAAAGTGCTACCAGGAGAGTCAATGGGAGAAGGACCTTAATGCTTGTAGAAAGTGTCAAATCCTTCAAACTTGTTGCGCTTATGTTTTATGAAATAAGAGCATCATGTTGGCACGATTTTGGACAAGTGGGTGCACCAATATTTTCAGCGATAGCTATGAACATCTAAAAATTTTGCACGGTATAGCCACATATCTATCCATGCTCATATAAGTTGACTTTTCAAGTTTTCAACCTATTCAGCTAACTGCTTGGATTTTGCAGCTGTCTTACAGTCATTTCTTTTAGTGAAAACTAGCTTCCGTTCTTTTCAGGGTGCAGCAAGAGTCGGTCGATGAGGCTGAAAGAAACAATTTTCTGGTGTACTATGTTGATTATGCGTTCAATGATTTTGGGGGCCGTCAACCTCCTGTTTATCCTGGTTTGTCCACTGTGTGGGGAAGCTTGGCTCGGAGCAAGGTAAATTCTTGTGTTCTAGCATGCCTTTGTAGCTTTGGAATCTAAAGGGCTAATGTTCTTGTAATTCCGTGATGCATTCCTTTTTCTTAGTCTGCTGTTTCTTACACTTGTATTATTCATGTCTGGATGAACTAAAAGAGAGGAAGAATCTCCTATCAAATTTCTTTTAGCACCACAGGACGTGAAACACAAGGTTGTTTACCCATGACTCTGTAACACATGTAAAGGTTATTGATCGGAACTTCTACTTTTATCCCCCAGTACATTGCAACAAGGAAAGCGGCTAATTGGCTCCACCTCTGAAGGCGCACCATCTTTGGTACCAGGATTGTCGTTGTTGAAAGACTGCTTAAAGCATTCTAGACACAAAAAGCAGAGAAAATGGTTTGACTTGCCACATACAAAATGAAGAAGCTTATTTCAAGAAAGGGAGAAGGAATAGAATAATTTCCGAGGTTGGGTGCGAATGGTGTCCGGCTACCCACAAGCGACTAAAAAAAGAATATCCGAACAAGAAATCTGCCATTATGAGGGGAAGGACTTCCTTGAAAGAAGTCCGAGCTTGTTCATGTTGAGGATTTGAGAAGGTCATGAAAGAAAAAAGTCTTGGTCTCCTATCTATGAAGCACCGGTGCGGCACTTAGGGTGAAGCACAGGCACCGGATACGCGTCGGGTGCGGGTGGGCCTCGGGTGCGGCACCGGTGCGTGTCCACCATTTTTTTTTATTTTTTTAATTTCTTAAATCCTGAGTGCTGATCGGGTGGGTATCGGCTCAGATCTGTCACCACCGGCGACCATCGGGAACTCCGGCGGCTACCGGAAATCTGAGAGGAGACACTGGAGAGAAGAAGGAGGAGGGGACTTACCGGCGACCCACTGCAGCGTCCCGGCGACCCACTGCGGCGAGCGCCGTGTGCCTGCTTCTAGAGAGTCGGTGTACTGCGTCGATGTGCTTCTTCTGTTCTTCTGACTTTTCTTTGTTATTATGTTATATTATTTACATATTATTTAAGGACATTAGTTTTGTTATATTATGTAAGGACCCCAATGTTAAGTTATTATATAAACCAACCCCACTATTTCATAGAAATAGAAGTGATACCACATAAAAGCTTTATTATGTTCAGTTTTAAAATTTTAATATTTATAGAACAACCCATTAAACTTAACTAATTTGGTCGAAAGCTTTAAAATTTACAAAAGAACCCATTAAACTTAAAAACTCACTACTTTGGTTGGAATATTAATAGCTTTTCACATATATCAAACACACATATATTATGATTATTAAGATTTAAATTGTTTAAAAATTAAATACTAAGCATATATAATTAAAAAAATATTTATAAAATATGCCGTATCCCCACCGCACCCGTATCCTAAAATTTTTAAAAATGCCGTATCCACGTATCCGCACCCGTGTCGTATCCGCACCCGCACCCGAGTCCGTGCTTCTTAGTCTCCTATAAATCATCTTTCCGATGTCCCACAAAAAAGGGTTTCTTCCTAAATGAGAACCTTGAGAAAATCTTTGCGGAGAAAGTATGGGCTTCATCTTATGTTTTCAGTTCTCCTATTTGAATATGGTATTGGTTATATGGCTAGGAAGAGAACTCATGGGCTTCCAAAATTAACTGCATTTGAATTAATCATGGACCAATATAGCCTTGCCCTACCAATAAACTATACTTTAATACCTCCATCAGGCACCCATAAACACCCTGGCGCGTTGTGTAACTTTGCACTTGTAGAGATCTTGGTGCTTGATTGATTAATGTATCCTTGATTGTATTGATTTAGCACATGCATTACCCTTGACCCCTAATTATGGTCATTACTGAAGGACACAGCGATGTTCCTAAACGTTCGACCAAATAAAACCACCTAAAGGGGGTTGTCTCCTTATCATACAAGAAATAGGAAACTCCTGGCAGGAGTGGATGACCCTACAACTTTTTACATAGTGTCCCAACATACTAAGGTACCGACCCATTCGAATTTCACTGTGAAAATATATCAGTGCAATATGCATATGGTACACTAGTCTCTCAGGATTGAGGACTTCGCAACATTAGTCTGTGGGATGCTATTATCATGGTGAAAGTGATTATGATAGATTCTCTCTAGGGGTTCCTTTCAATCATTGCATTCTCTTGTAATGCACCAGGATAGTCAAGATAAATCATATCAAGAAGGTGTCTACTGTGTGATATTTGTTTGTGGTGGCGTTTCTGTATATCTGATATTGGGGGTTTCTCTGGTCGAATTATATCAAATATCTTGTGTATTAAGATAACAGACTAAGAAAAGAAAGTAGGCCATGATAACATGCTACTCATATTATTGGACGACATTGAACCCAATGCAAGTACACAGCAAGCCAGCTAATGCATTTGGGGCTCTACAAATTATTGATCATAGAAGGAGCTCTGAAGAGGGCTATGAAGCAATTTTACCAGTTTTGACCAAGGTGGTCTTCATGAAGGCATGGAGTCCAGGTTTTTGTGGCATGACTTCCGAGTACGGCCGATATTTGTAGTGACTGAGAGCAGAGAGGAGAATTCTGGTTAGAAACAGAGGGCGAGTGAAACTGAAATGTATTAATTTTATCTCTACAAAGTATCAGGCATGTTGTTAGGGGCAATAGTGGAGTTGACCGAGTGGGGCAGAATGAAGCAGAACTGGGCAACATCCTGTGTACTGGCGCATTAAATTGCCTTTTATAGATGGTCATGTGCCCCTCACGTGCCTTTATGCTTTCTAGAATTGTGCAGCTGCCGTGCCAGCAGTGCCCTAGCATACCAGTGTCTTGTCTGTTTTGACTATGAGCTTCTGGATCTGTTGACGCGTGCATCAGATTTTTATGTTCCTGCAGGTGAGGCATTTGTCAGCAGTATGCCTCAGCAATCTCAATAGGCAAAGTGGGTTCAACCATACTCCTTGCCAGGTAGCTGTCTTGTGTTTTGTTGAATTGTCCCCGGCAAGAAAATGGAATAGGGCTATGTGGAGAGTCTCTGTTGGTGTTTTAAACTAATTGGGTCTTTCGTGGGGCATTTTGGAACACTACCCGTGGAGCTTGGTGAGAGTCATTGTGGGGGCTATTTTGACCGCTACTCATAGATCACGCAGATGGAGCACTTGGGAACTTAGGGTGATTGTCGTGAAGCTCGACCATAGCTGCATTTATCGATTGCTACTCATGGAGCACGGAGACAGCCAGTCGTGGGGTGGGTTTGGTGCTACTCTTCGAGCAGAAAAATAGAGCTCCTTATGGGGCTTAGTAACCTAGAAGCTTTTTCGCATCCATTGTCCATTCAGGTCTGCTGTCAGATGCTTAGTTCGTGTAGGGAAGTTTATCCCTTCATCAAAGCTACAGTACTAATGGGTAAAAGATATTTATACCAACAAAGGATGACTATTGATTAAACAATCAAACCATATGAAGTCGTACGAAGTTTGGTTTTCAGGGCATTAATCCAAAAAACATATTACTTTATCTTGATCGTTGTTGAGGTAATAATTCATATGTGCTGCTTTATCATCCTCATAGATCTTTTTGAAACGAGTTGTTTATTGCATGGCATGGTTATGCATGATGAATTCTCCAGTGCTTAACCCTTGAATTTGCATTCCAGGCCAAAGGCTACCGCGTAGGACCAGTGTATGATGATGTTTTGGCAATGGCTTGGTTTTTCCTTGAGTTGATTGTCAAGTCAATGGCATTAGAGCAGACCCGTTTATTCTACCACAATCTCCCACTTGGTAAATGTTAAGTCAAAAGTTTCAGCCATGCAACTACCTATTTTTTATATCGTTGTTTCGTATGGATTATTTGTTTCAAAATCTGAACTGTTTAACTCTTATTGAGTCGAAATTATACTTAATAGCTTGGAGATGTTATATCATAAAGTTATCGTAAGAGTTCTTGGTTCTTTCTTTTTTGAGGCATTGAGCTCATTTTTTCACTTTAGATTGAGGCGGCAAATTAACTCAGAGATATTTTTGAATGGCGGTCAGCTTCCTATTCTCCATGTTAACTGTTGTGCTAATCTTTTGCAATAGGTGAAGATGTTCTGCCAATGCAGTTAAAAGAAGGTGTTTTTAGATGCATAATGCAATTATATGATTGCCTTCTGACCGAAGTGCACGAGCGATGCAAGAGAGGGTTAAGCTTGGCTAAACGTCTAAACAGCAGTCTTGCTTTCTTTTGCTACGATCTCCTGTCTGTCATAGAGCCACGACAAGTTTTTGAATTGGTATGTTTTCTACTTATAAATATTTATTAAAACACGTAAATATTTTTTTCTGCATGTACTAGAGTATTGTGTATATACGGTATTTAGATGGCTATGCACATAGATCAGGGTATTAATAGAGAAGATATATCAGAGGTCACCAAGTCTGAGGGATAATAAACATCATTTTGTAGCTAAATTGTTACTAAGATGCAAATTAATAGCGTAGATCGTGCCGTGTTATGCTTCATAAATTACATCAAGCTTCTACCATGAAGGCTATTGTCGTAGAGATGTTTTTCTCGATTGTTATGTCTGTAATTTGTATGCAAGGAGTTGAGATAGGAGCATCCAAACTCGATTCCTCTTCTCCGTCTCCTTTTCCTATTTTCTTATCATGATTAAACCCTAAAATTTCTGTCCACCAGGCCTGTTGCCACTGACCTCAGTGTCCACACGGTTGACGTTAGTCGTAGTGTAGTACAGACCTGTATAAACAGGATGAACGGGGACATGATATGCTCCTAATAGCACACTGGGATTAATGGTCACTTTTGCTGATTTTTTTTTTTCTTTTGATTTAATCTGAAGTGGTTTGAGATTATATAATTTTCTCTTTTTTGTTTTTGGCAAAAAAATTGGCCCAATCTGCTCTTTTCAAAATCTAGAGCTTGCAACATACATTGAGGGCTGCAATTAAATATGACCAGGGTCGATATTTGACCCTCTTTCTAGCCAAGTGAACTCCTCTTGACAGTCCATCCTTTAATGGGTTGTTTCTTTAACTTTTGGCTATATTGTATTGTACCTGCTTCATCATGAACTTCTCTATCCCAATTACTTAACTTTTGTTGTATACTGACAAAATAATTATAACTTCCTGCAGGTTTCCTTGTACCTGGATAAGTTCTCTGGGGTCTGTCAAGTGGTCCTGCATGATTGCAAGCTTACATTTCTGCAAATCATATGTGATCATGATCTTTTCGTGGAAATGCCTGGGCGAGATCCTTCTGATAGGTACTAGTTTCCTCCTTGCTATTTGATTTCTACAACCAAACACCTCTAGCCCTGGCCAGGAGAGATCAAAAGATGGGCAAGGTTTGATATCTTTAGGCTGGGCAGGGCCCAACAAACTTATACCCTGTATTTTCGTCAATTACCTTCTTTTCTAGGTTACTTTTTTCAGTCCGTAAATCTTTAGTCCAGAAGAATTTAGCCTCTTACGGTAAAGCTTATGTTTGGTGAAAACAAGTTCCCTAACCTGTAAAAATATTCTGATACACCGTGTTATTTACTGGTTCTGGTCGGTGATTTTATGTTTTTGGAAGTTGTTGAAGCGGTTCTACTTCATATTACAGGAACTACCTTTCATCAGTCTTATTACAAGAGCTTTTCCTTACTTGGGATCACGATGATTTATCTCAGCGGGCTAAAGTGAGTGCAGTATTAAAAAGTTGTCCAGGTATCTTTGCAGGGATAATGATAAATGCATTCCAAGTTAAGCTACTATGCTTTTGCATCCTTCTGTATAACGAGATGGAGTGCTTATTACTAGGGCATTTATCATTTCCTAGTGTCTATTTTTTCTTTACAGCACAAAGAACACTAGGTGTTTCTTATGACACTTAATTTTTGGTGTTTGTAGGCTGCTAGGATCTTGGTAGTCCTCTTGTGCAAGCACGAGTTTGATGCTCGTTACCAGAAGCCTGAAGATAAATTATATATTGCCCAGCTATATTTTCCACTAGTTGGCCAGGTACTGAGCATTTTACCATAATGGGGTTTTAATCCTTTTTTTTTTCCCCTGGGCTTACTCTTCCATCTTCCAGTTTGAATAGCTGTAAGCTCTAGCAGTCAAGGGTTGTTATGTTACCACTTCTTGCAATAGCGTAAAATGGTATCAGATCATTCTTTTGGCAAAGTTGTGGGTCTTCCCGCTTGCAGTAGTCCCTCTATACTTTTGTGCTGTTCTGAGCAGTTTAATATGTTGTATTGTGCTCTAATGCACCTTTGCATAGTTTCTTTATGCATAATAGAGTCACGTGTGAGAGGTGTAGGGGGTGGCGGTGTTAAAGCATACTATACATTGTTAGGCCGACTCTTTAACTGTTTAAACTTTTTACGCAAAGTGGTTACTTATCAAGGTTTTAGCATTCAGGTCATTGGAAAAAAAGAAAAACTAATTTTCTACCTATTCTGGTTTACAATCCTTTATTAGTTTTTTTTCCTCTATCAACAACTGCTAGACGTTCCTCCATCCCCGCTTCCTATCTGTGATATTTCCGAATGACCACTTTTCTCTAATCTTAATCAGTTGGCCTCTTTTTCTCGTTCTGTTATTTTTCTAGTGGCTCTAAAAGCTTAAGCTGTCATAGCATAACTTAACATACCTATCGTTGCTTTAGCACTCCTACTTACGTGCAAGCCCCCAATTGCATGCGGGAGCCAAATTAATGAGAAATTAATCAAGTTGCACCAGGACAGAATGTACAAGAAAAATGTACTTGCAGACCAATGAGAACTCTGTAAGTGGGCTAAATGCAACCGGGAAGTTGAACCCAAGATCTTGCTCAACCTTGAGCTCTGATACCAAGTGAAATCACTAGTTGCTCTGAAACCTTAAGCTGTCAAAAGATTTGTCTAACAAGGATATCATCCGTAAAAGGGTATTTAAATACAGCCTCCTCGTGGCTTAGGCGAGTTGCAAAGAGACATCTCCGCTTGCATTCTTTGCAAATGGCCACCCTGTGGTGCTTATTTTGTTGCATCCCCTACATATCGTAGTAGAATAGATGAAATGTCGACTCGACCCCTTACAAACGTGTGTTCCACATTCCTTCCACCATCATCCTCCGTCATCCCAAAACCCTGAATTTTTTTCTATCCCATAGCACCAGATCTGGCAATGGCAACAGGAAATCGCAGATCTGCACCAAATCTCGCCATGGTGCTCGTGAGTGATGGTGGTGGAAGGGGTGGTGGGTGGTGGTTGACAGGCTGGATTTTTGATAGACGTGAGTTGTGGTGGTTGGGCGGGGTTAGTTTGTGTGGGCGTGAATTGTGGCATCGGATGGGGCTGGGTTGGTGGATGCAAGTGGTGGTGGCTGCAGCTGTGGGTTGGCACGGCTGGGCTATGGGTGTTGGACGGGGCTGTGGGTTGGGGCTGGGGCTGGTTGTGGCAGTGGACGTGGCTGGGGTGGTGGTGGTGAATGGGGAATGGGGCTGGGTTGGTGAGGGTGGCGGCTAGGGTTAGTTTTGGTTAGAGTGGAGAAGAGATAGGGACGTGAGTGAGAGAGAGAAAGAAATGGAGGGTATTATAGTTATTTATTTTACACCAGCTATCTGCAACCGCACTTTTCAAGAGTGCGAGTGTTGCATCTTGTCAGTTTGGACGACTTTTTTAATTGTGGCAATAGAATCCACACCACTGAGGGCAACTTGCAAAAAAAAAAGTAAGTCTTTTTGCAACTTGCCCAAACCACGAGGAGTTTGTACGAAAATCATTCTAGGTTAAAGTCTTTAACTGTTTTATTTTGTGCCCTTGAATCTTTTCAGTCTCTGTAATCCAAATCTCCTCTCCCCTAACTCATCCTCGGCTGGTCTGCTTATTCCTTTCTTCCCAGCTTGGGTAAAGTTTCACTCTATTCCCATTGTATCTCTTCTACAGGTCTCCTTCGGCCTCTCCCACTGTTGAATAATGCTCTCTTCAGCTTTTCTGAATGATGCTTTTGTTTCTTTATTCTATTATTTGTGTTTATTATGTGATTTTATCAAGCTAAGCTTCAAAACTAATTTTCTTTGCTAAGCCAAACACACTTTGAACAGGCCGCATGGAGGCGCAACTCTTATACATTTCAAATCTCAAGATAGGCCTCTTGGCAGAAAGATTCTTGACAAAGCTTGTCAGTGCCTGACTGGTGATAACTAAGCTCCATCATAGAAACTCGACATCCCTAACGTACCATCTTAAGTGTAGTGGTACTATCTTTCACTTTGTATGTTCTCTCTTCGACATGTGCTGGCTTCTAGGGCAGTGCCAAGAAAACGAAGAGTTCCCTGATGGGGAGGGGGACTGGGTCACTGCGTTAACTTACACTGAGGCCATCACAGCTTGTCTCGATATATTTATCACTGGTTCATCTTCCAACAGTTGCCCGGAACCTTCCGTAGCAGCCTCAGCTGCCATATAATTTGGAGAGCCGTTGGGTCAACACGATCACTAAGTTAAAAGTAGTGGGAGTTCTCCAAGAACTTATTTGTAATGAAAATAACAACGTAGGTTTGTTTTAAATTTTGCTCTTTCAAGATAACCTTCTGTCAGAGCGGTGTTTTTCAGGCACATGCCATACTTGGGGGAAAGAGAGAGAGGGGCGTTGAAAGGGGTAAGTGGGTTGTCATAATAGGGCGGTTGAGTGTGTGTTGGTGGGGTTTTGGGGGTAGGGGGTGGGGGCAGAGCTACACTAGACCCATGGCCACACTGCATTTTAGTTGTATTAATACTGGTCTCCAGATAGCGGGCCACGTCCATTACAAAACATACACAGCCATGGTCTAAAGTTTGGACCTTATGGTCAAACGAGGAAGTGCAGACCAGGTGCACATTAGTGGTCTAGTAAATAACGGTTGTTATAATCCTCTCTCTTGTTTCTTTATGAACTTTATAGAGTAAACAAGTGTACATATTCAAGTGTCTATTGTTGTTATTTATATTTTGTAATATTGTCATCTGGCGGTAATATATGTTAGAAAATCAGTTTAATGACATAGGTGCTCTGAAAGGAAATCGTTTTTGTCGCATTTAGTGATGTGACGCACTGGCAACTGGCACCTGCATTGTGAACTAGAACTAGTCACTTCAAAGGTCATTCATATTTGTGAAATTTATGGTTTTGTTAGTGACTCTAACTCAAATTCTCTCAGACTTAGTGAGGAAGCGTTATATTAATGCACAAATACAGAAGTTTCCTTTTTGAGTAGGATACCACAACTTTAAAAATGCTTTTTCCTTTTTGAGTAGGGTACCACAACTTTAAAAATACTTAGTTTAATGTTGCCCCAATTCCTGGGTCCCCCACTGGGATGTGTGAATGGGTTGCGTCAGTGTGATCATGCAAGAGTCCGAAAAGTTTTTGCAATTATTTTTATTGATACAAGGAAAGAACATTGAAATCCCCAGGAACGGTTATATTTGGAGTAATATTCAATATATGTCAGGTTTGGCGTGGGATATACTATTATTTTTGTTGCAAATAGTTGCCGATCATTTGAGTTTATATTAGTGATAGCATATCAAATGATCCTTTAGGAGATACATGAATTTGGCAGGTTGTTGGGAGCAGTTATTTTTTGATGCAGCATTCATCATTATTCTTGTCGCAAATTGTTGCTAATCAGTTATAATTTTCTATGTTGGTAATATATTGGGATATCGTTTAAGAGACGATATATGAGATAATGACAGGTGGGCGTATAATATTGTTTCTCACTGTTTGAAGGTTGTTTATGCAGATTCTCGATGAAATGCCCGTCTTTTACAACCTGAATGCTGTTGAAAAACGTGAAGTCTTGATCGTTATCTTGGAAATAATACGTAATCTGGATGAAGCATCACTAGTCAAAGCTTGGCAACAGAGTATTGCTCGTACCCGATTATTTTTCAAACTCTTGGAAGAATGCCTAATTCTTTTTGAGGTTCGTACGTTATTATTCTTTTACTGTTCTCTGATATGTTTTCCACAATTCTCTGGTTCCTGCCAGTTTTTGATTTAGACTTGTTTTGTGTATTCTATGATGTCCGGCGACGTGAAGACCATCACATGAAGAATAATTGCAAAATGTATCACATGAAGAATACTGTTCCACATTATCTTTTTCGAAAACCACACCTAGGATAACTTATGCTGTGACTATTATATTTGTTTATGGCAAGAAGAAGTCTACAAGAAGCAAATAAGCATTCCAGCATAAAATTGGTCACTTGATTAGGACTTCTATTTCCTTTCTGGAAATTTTACTGATCGATTTGATTTTCCATACTTTTTACTCAAATTTAAGAACATCTTTAATATTATAATAACAAGATAGAGTCATGAACCTGTGTGTGCGTGCTAGGAAAGAAGACTAGACTAATAAACAACAATAGGATAATAACAAGATAGAGTCATGAACCTAAGTGTGTGTGCTAGGAAAGAAGACTAGACTAATAAACAACAATGCTAAAAGCTATCAAACCAGCTAGACATTCCCCACTCGCCTTGTGGTAACCCCAGTCATCTGCGACGACAACGAGTCCAGGTAAGCCAATACCCAGGATTGCTGCGAGTCGATCCAGCAACTTTCTGAGCCTTCTTCAGAGCTGTTTTGGATATTTGTTTGAGCTTGCAGCAACAAAATGAGCTTGCGATCTAGCAACTTTCTGAGCCTCCTTCAGCTGTCTTGCATTATTGTTCGAGCTTGCAGTAATGGAGTGAGCTTGTCATAACACGTAAATAAAAAAAAGCTGTGTTTATGATTAGCCTTAATTTCACATCTTTATCTTTTACTGTTCACTTGTTATATACTGTCTGTTTGGGTGCCTATGAGTCGCTTCCTACGCTGTCCAACTCTTGTTACCTTAGTACTAATTCCTTACTAAATTGACAGCATAGGAAACTTGCTGATAGCATGCTTATGGGCTCTAGTTCTCGAAGCCCAGTGGCAGACGGGCCTGTGTCCCCAAAGTATTCAGATAGGCTTTCTCCTGCAATTAACCACTATTTGTCTGAAGCATCAAGACAAGAAGTCAGAGTAAGTGTGCATTGTCCATTAGTGGATTTGCTAAAGATATTTATCATTCTATGAGTGCTTACGATAATGATTGCCTAATTATGAGACCATCTATCTTGAAAGTATGTGTATTTATACTTGTTTGAGTCATTCTGGTGACTTTGTTCTATAGATGCCACTTTCTTTTCAATGTCTATCTCCTTGAACAATTTTTATATATCCTCAAGATCTTAGATAATTAGTGCAGCCGCAGGGAACTCCTGAGAATGGGTATTTGTGGCAGAGAGTCAATTTGCAGCTAAGCTCCCCTAGTCAGCCATATTCCTTACGAGAAGCTCTTGCTCAGGCTCAGTCTTCTAGGATTGGAGCATCGACCCAAGCCTTAAGGGAATCTTTGCACCCAATGTTGAGACAAAAACTGGTATGATGTCCGATGGAAGTAACTATTATCAGTCTGATAATAACATGTTTGTGATTTATTAATGAATCTTCAGTTACTGTGTTTTGGCCTTTTAAAACGAGCTAGCCTTAGATAGATAATAACTTCCGTGTATTATCAGGAACTTTGGGAAGAAAATCTGAGCGCTGCTGTCAGTCTTCAAGTTTTGGAAATAACCGAAAAGTTTTCCAGGACTACAGCCTCCCATAGTATTGCCACCGATTATGGGAAACTTGACTGCATCACATCCATGCTTATGAGCTTCTTCTCTCGAAACCAGCCTCTGGCCTTCTGGAAAGCTCTATTTCCTGTATTCAACAGTGTCTTTGAACTTCATGGAGCAATGTTAATGGCAAGGGAGAATGACCGTTTCTTAAAGCAAATTGCTTTCCATCTTCTTCGGCTTGCAGTTTTCCGAAATGATAACATCCGGAGAAGGGCTGTTATTGGGCTACAGATACTCGCTCGGGTACGTATTTTTGTGGTCATTAGATTGTTAACCGCAGTGACTTCACATCTTTTGACTATTCTGTGCTTATACGCTTCTTTGACTTGTTCGGGCACTTCTAACTTTTTTGATTCTTCACCTCTGTTGTCTATTTCTTTTTGCAGAGCTCTTTCTCTTTCATGCAGACAGCAAGGTTAAGGGTAATGCTGACTATTACATTGTCAGAATTGATGTCTGACGTTCAGGTGACACAGATGAAGTCTGATGGAACACTCGAAGAAAGCGGTGAAGCACGACGTTTGCGAATTTCTTTGGAGGAAATGGCAGATGAGTCGAAGAGCGGCAACTTATTAACTGAGTGTGGACTTCCTGAAAATGTACTTGTTGCAATTCCAGAAAGGTTGGCAGAAAGCCCTTGGTCCTGGTTAGAGGTGAAGTTTCTCTCTGACAGTCTTCTCCTGGCCCTTGATGCTACCTTGGAACATGCACTTTTGGTAAGTTCTGACATCCTTAGTCTCTGTTGTTACATCCATTTTAAGTCTTCATGCTGTTCTTCAATAATCTGATGTTACCTGTAGGCATCAGTTTTGAACACAGACAGATATGCGGCTGCTGAGGGCTTCTATAAACTTGCAATGGCATTTGCTCCTGTACCAGATCTTCACATAATGTGGTTATTGCATCTGTGCGATGCACATCAAGAAATGCAGTCTTCCGCTGAAGCTGCACAGTGTGCTGTTGCTGTTGCTGGTGTTGTAATGCAGGTATAGTTAGGTTCTTTGGTTTTACAGTCAATCATCAGACATACTGACTGTGAAGTCTTCCCGTCGAAATCCTCAGCATGCTATCCATATCAAAATGGCTGAAACTTGCGAAAGCTTGGAAGTTGCCTAAATTTTATCCTTTGCTCCTGCTGCATGTTTGTGCATATTGTTAAATCAAGATTTTTTCAAATGACCTAGGAAGAAACTTATCTTTGCCATATTTGCCTCTTGTATGATTGTAGCTAATTAGCTTTGTGGCCATTTCTTCAATCATTAAGACAAGTTCGTAATAACTTAAATGTTGAATATCGGAGTCGATATAGTGGGTCATTTATTGCTGAGGCCAAATTTCTGTTACCAAAAAGCAACTTCTTCCCCTGTGCCTTTTTCATTCCATGTAAAGCATTCTTTTTATTATGCAGTCTCAGAATGTCTCTCGCATTCAATCTGTTTCAATGAATCCCCCTTTTTTTTGGAGCAAAATTTAACTTAGACCTTATTCAACATTTCCCCTCTTACACTATTGTATCTATCCTGCGGGCGATATGTAAGAAATGTAAGAAACTTTATAAAACTTGAGCTGACTGTTGTTAGGTGATGGAATGTAGTTGAGGCTAGCAGTTGTGAAATGATGGAAAGGTGATGTAGATGCTAGTCTGACCTTTTGACTAACAGGAAGAAGTTGGCAGTGTCTATGTGATTAATATTGAAATGGGATAATTGCAGTTCTGTTAGAATGTCAGGCAAATGAGATGCGTTCAGTGCCATCTTCAATGTTTTTGGCTTTGAGATGGTGGAATCCATGTGCCTCTACCTTATATAATGGATTCCGAGGCTATTAGGGTCTCTTCCTACTTGGGTCTGTAGTAAACTGAGTTCTTAGCAGCCTTCGATATATCCAGAACAGATAATGAAAGGTGAAACCTTAATATCAATCAGGTTATGTCCACTCTTGTCATATATACTAGGAGCATTTGGCACTGCAATTAAGGATGTAACTATATGATTAGGTGTCAGGACAGCGAAGTTGGTACTGTGAAGCTGAAATATAAACGTGATCACAGTTGCCCCAATTTCCGTCTTCAGTAGACTGAATTGCACATGCGAATACCTCCATTTACAGCTAACTGACGCTTAAAAGAATTTTCTCTGAACTCTTAGGCCCTCGTGAGTAGAAATGATGGAGTGTGGAGCATGGATCACGTGACTGCTTTACGCAAAATATGCCCCATGGTCAGTGGTGAGATAACTTCTGAGGCCTCAGCAGCTGAAGTAGAAGGATATGGTGCTTCAAAACTCACAGTCGACTCTGCAGTGAAATACTTGCAGCTTGCAAATAAGCTTTTCTCTCAAGCCGAGCTTTATCACTTCTGTGCAAGTATTCTCGAACTTGTGATTCCTGTTTATAAGAGCAGGAGGGCATATGGACAACTAGCTAAATGCCATACCATGCTAACCAATATCTATGAATCAATCCTTGAGCAAGAAGCAAGCCCAATACCATTTACTGATGCCACATATTATAGGGTGGGTTTCTATGGCGAGAAATTTGGAAAGCTGGATAGAAAGGAATACATTTATAGAGAGCCTCGTGATGTACGATTGGGTGACATAATGGAGAAACTTAGTCATATTTACGAGTCGAGGATGGATGGCAATCATACCCTACACATAATACCGGATTCAAGACAAGTCAAAGAAGATGAGTTGCAGCCTGGAGTTTGCTATTTGCAGATTACTGCTGTTGATCCCGTCATGGAAGATGAGGATCTGGGAAGTAGAAGGGAGAGGATAATCTCTCTTTCTACTGGATGTGTCCGTGCACGTGTCTTTGACCGTTTCTTGTTCGATACTCCTTTTACAAAAAACGGGAAGACTCAAGGTGGATTGGAAGACCAGTGGAAGCGGCGAACAGTGCTTCAGACCGAAGGCTCTTTTCCTGCATTAGTGAACCGACTCTTGGTCACCAAATCAGAATCACTAGAATTCTCCCCGGTGGAAAATGCAATCGGAATGATTGAAACTCGGACAGCTGCCCTAAGAAATGAGCTTGAAGAGCCTCGCAGCTCCGAGGGGGATCAACTCCCCCGTCTTCAGAGTCTACAGAGAATACTTCAAGGGTCCGTTGCAGTTCAAGTGAGTTTCGTTCCTAACAATTCTTTTCTTTTTTCTGTTAGCATAACCAGAATTTTTGTGAATGAGTCATTTCAATGTACATCTGGCCACCTCTTTTGTCTCTCTTGTTGAAGAAGCCTATTTCTAATTTGATCCCTGATCTTTTGTGATTTACATAACGATGAATCACTTTCTAATCGACAGGTGAACAGTGGCGTACTAAGCGTGTGCACAGCTTTCCTTTCAGGTGAGCCTGCAACAAGGCTGCGCTCACAGGAGTTGCAGCAACTCATTGCAGCACTCCTTGAATTTATGGCAGTTTGCAAGCGTGCCATCCGTGTGCACTTTAGGTTGATTGGCGAGGAAGACCAAGATTTCCACACCCAACTTGTGAACGGGTTTCAGTCACTCACTGCAGAATTGTCGCATTACATCCCTGCCATTCTGTCTGAGCTTTGATAGTGTCACCTAGCCGCGTAGGTTTGTCGCTCGGGCTTCTGCTTCGGTAATGTGTGTATAATCACTAGTTGCAACCTTTTTGTTTTAGTTAGGCAAATTCTTTTTCCTTCCCAGGATGAGACCAAGAGGCTAATCAGGTCGTGGTTGTGCACGTATTTTTTCACATGCTTATCTGTAATGATTTCCATCCTTCTTGTACTTGTGATGTAGGTTACGTATACACTCCACTTTCTAGCTAATGCTTTGCGCGCACTGCCACATCAGAACTCAAGAAGCAAGTGAAGTGAAGTGTGCCACGAAAAATGCAAATAGCACGAAGGCCGGTGAACCAAAAGTACCTTGCATTGCGATAGCAATCATGGGCACTCTTTTCTGAAGCTCCTAGCTCCGGGAATTTGATCCAACACGTCCTCTTGGCTTCCCATGCGAACGCCAGGCTTCGGTTGTGGCCTTTGAAATGGAATTAGAGTGGCAAATGCGTTTATCCTTTTGGGGTGCTTCCATTTCTGAGTGCGGGTCTCAATGAGGTCCATGTGTATGGGAAGCAATAACCATTACGCTATACTGTACAAACAGGCCGTCAACGTGAACCGACCAAAACCCATGATTAATTCTTTTAGATTTGCCCAGTCTTCCGTGTTCTTTAGGAGAAGATGATACGGAATGTGTACTTATTTTCCATTTTCACTCGAGAATTCTTGCACCTAAAGACGCATTAAATAACAAGTGATGCATAGCTAACATCACTGGTTGGAATTTTGGGGTCATCCAAGAATCGAGCATTATCTTCAACCCGCCTCTCCCCTTTTGTGTTGTGATTTCTACCCTCTCATTTTCTCTCTGTGCGCATGTGTGTTGCTCAAATCCCACTCATAAACTCACCCGA
The DNA here is from genome assembly GCA_033070095.1 of Escallonia herrerae. Lineage (NCBI taxonomy): Eukaryota > Viridiplantae > Streptophyta > Magnoliopsida > Escalloniales > Escalloniaceae > Escallonia > Escallonia herrerae. Next base: position 469,173 of record JAVXUP010000189.1, read on the forward strand.
CGACGTAACAACAGCTTCAATTACGCCATGTGACCACCACCACCACCGCCACTACTTGCGACGTAGATCAACTATCGAGCTGACTATGTGTCTGCCCAAGGCAGCAGCACCCTTTGAATCCTCGTTGCAGCTCTTGACCATCAAATTCATGGCGCTTTAGTCTTGGTCATTTGAGGCCTGAACCTTTAGCAAATTCATATTGGTATTGGTAAGGCAAAATACAAGAATTTTTGTGTCAATTTGAAGTCCCACTTGTAATGAATTTAACAGAAAAAATGGCCAATACGTAAAGTGGCGCTGGAAATTACCGCCTAACGGAGTTGGGTTAATTGTTAACAAAGAGTATCAGCCCAATTCCTGTTTTTTAGTCTGCTCTCGTTGCTCTTTCAACAGTGATTACAAACTGTACAACTTTTCAGCCAGACATGATAACGACAATAACCAAGAATTTATTCGAATTCAAATTTATAAATGGGTTATACAAGATGAGGTAGCTCTTCCCCTGACTTCCACTTTCAAACCTTGGGTGAAATTGAATGAATTGAATGCAAGTACATAAAAGAATATCAGAACTATATACGTTTATCGAGAATATTGCTTCACTTCTTCATTTTCTTTGGAGAGTCATAGTCGGTATTTTTTGTAATACGCCTCTTGTCTGATATCTTAAGGTATCCATTTGCAAGGAAATTCATTAACCATATCGCCGACGCTTTTGGATATCTTTCAAACTCGTTATTGTAATTCACATGGATGATACCGAATCTGACAGTGTAACCATCATTCCACTCAAAATTGTCCAAGAGTGACCATATGAAGTACCCCTTTACGTTGACACCCTCACTGCAAAAACGTAATTGAAGTTATAATCATTGTCGCATAACAATCATAAGACCAATTTGTTTTATACTCCCTGGGAGAGGGAGAGGGAGAGATACAAGGGAAAGCCGGGGGGGGGGGGGGGGGAGAGTTTTGAATACTTACTCAATTGCTTTCTTGAGGAAAAATAGATGGTCTTGGTGGTACTTCAGCCTTGTCATATCATTGCGAGCTTCGGACAATGTTAACTTGCCATCATTTGTTTCGTCAACCCCTGTACAATTGGAGTAATAATTTGGATATGTTATTATCGTCAACCGGATAATATCAGAGAAAATTGATAATCGTTACAGAATTTACGTCAATGAAAAATTACATGTATAAAACAAGAGACATTGAGTTAAAGCTAGGGTTAAAGTATTACCGTTCTCAGTGATGTAAATGAGTGGATCGTTGTACGCTTTCTTCACATGGCCCAGAAGTTTATAAATGCCTTGTGGATAAATGTAGAGCCAATCAGAAGCACTCTGCATTTGTTATAGAAAACGATCAAAACAACTGAAATACATGATCTATAATACATCATATGACGTCTAAATAGATGCATTAGAAGAGTTGAGTTGGAAGGTAGGGCTTACCGGTGGTCCAATAGGTATCCCGTTCCGTTCAGCTAAAAGCAAAAAAAATAAATAAAAAATACCCCCATTTAGTGTGAAAATACGATAAAATTTGCTGTAAATCAAACAAGTTGTTTTTCTTTTTTTCAATTCAACTTACTTGCATAGGTCACCCTGGGGTCTGTATTGTAACTCAGAAGCCCGTTATCAGAGGTAAGCCCATCGCTAACATAATTAGCAGTGTAGTAATTTAGTCCTAGAAAATCAAAGGACCCCCTTAACATCTGGGACTGTACTTTGGTGAACCTTGGCAGACGGGATCCTACATATTCTTTCATACTTTGTGGGTAATCACCAGTTGTTATTGGTTCCATGAACCTGAGATGCAGAGAAAAAAAAGAGGGAAACCCTAAGCCTCATAGAATGAATACTCATCAGATGAAAATGCTGTGAAATCCATGGAAGTAAAATGATGATGTTGTACTTACCATCCAAAGAAAAAATCAAGGGCTCGTAAAGAAGCTTTAACATCGCGCTTGTTGCTTTCATCTAGAGGCTCCATCCACTTGGAGACGAGTGTGATTCCAATCTTTCCACCTTGAGCTCTCTGTATGAAGTTTGAACATTAGGTTTTGTTTCAAGAGTGTAAATACATTTGTGCTGTGATACTTGCAAGAATTATGGACATGTTCGCTTGGTGATCGATTAGTACCTGAAACTTTTGCTTATACAATTGAACCGCTGCTGCATGAGCAAGGAGTTGGTAGTGTGTAGCTAAATATGGTTCAGTTCCTGGATCGCCATTGCCGCTTTGTTGCTGCTTGTTATGTATGCATTGGCTTGAAGGGAAGGAACCGGTTACATGCTCTGACGAAGAAGCACCTCGGCCAGGTGGAGTGGTGCCCATTACATAGCCACCCACACTATAAGTATACGGCTCGTTCAACGTGATCCAATATTTGACGCGATCACCGAATTCCCAGAAACAAAGTTCAGCATACTCGCAAAAATCAGGCCTGGTCAAGTTAAATTTTACAATACAGTTGTAAGTTAAGCAATCCAAAAAGTTCCTGAAGGACAAAAAAAGATTCCTCGTGATTTCCAGAGCGAGGCACTTACACAACCCGAGCGCTTAAGAAACCACCGTACTCATCTTCCAAGGCTTGTGGAAGATCCCAGTGAAAAAGAGTTACATAAGGCTCTATACCTGCATTTGCAATGATCAATTGAAAGGTTTATGGCAGCTCTTGTGCAGGTTAAGATATTGATGAAATGGCGAAACAACTGAGACTAAATCCTACCATTGGCAAGTAGCTCATCGATTAAGTCATTGTAATATTTGATCCCTTTTCTGTTCACGCCCCCACTTAGCTTTCCACCTATAGTCGCAACATTAGAAAATTATTCACACTATGGGTTGTGCATAATTAATGGATCAAGTAGGCAGCAATTGCACTACTGGATCAAATGTACAGAGGTAACATGATCATCAAAGTGTTGGTCAAAAAACAAAAAAAGATCTTCAGATCGACATGCATATGGGGAGAACGAAAAGTGACACTCACTTGGCAATACTCTAGACCACGAAATTGAGAATCTGTAGGCATCCAACCCCGTTTTTTTGAGGATCTTCACATCTTCCTATAGCAAAGTAAAAGAGACATTTAACAAATGAACACGGACAACATTGAAGGTCACTCAGTTTACCTAGATGCACATTGTATTGTCATAAGGAAAGTGGTTAATAATATGAGTTCAATGCCAAATCCCGTTAGACATACGAATGAAAGAGATAAAGATAAGGAAAATTCATTTTCGGTTTCACTAAGTTTCATTTCAATAAAAATGATGTTTATGCTTGTATACATTTTTCCTATCTTGCATATATCTTTCCCTGCACTTTACCTTGTATAGGTGATAAGAATCAATGGCGGTGTTCCCATTTGAACCATCCTTCACCTTGCCTGCCATATTCAAACGAATACATTTAGATAAACAAAATATTGTGAACTTCTGTTTAATTTTTGATAGTAACATAGTCTAAACTAGCTCTGTCTCTGTGTCTGTGTGTGTGTGTGTGAGAGAGAGAGAGAGAGAGAGAGAGAGAGAGAGAGAGAGAGAGAGAGAGAGAGAGAGAGAGAGAGACCTGGGTTTCTTTGTAAGAAAGTATCCCACACACTTGGGCCTCTACCATCTTCTTTCGCTGCACCTTCAATCTAAATGAAGGCAAAAGAAAGTACCCTTGCATTAGCTTATGAACTTCAAAAAGTTGACAAGGTATAGTAACAACCTCCTTCCATTACATACCTGATAAGCAGATGAAGCTGTCCCGAATACAAACTCCTTTGGAAAATCGCGGCGGCTGAGTTTGTTGGCAGCGGCACCACTGCCATTAATTTGAGAGTGTGGCACGGCGCCATTGCTTGCGTGAAGAGAGCCTTGAGTTTCCATTGTATCACAAATGTAGCTGATTGAACTGGAGTTCAATAACAATGTCTAAGGTCTTTGATTCGGAATGTTTACTTTACCTTTTTATATTGAGAAACCTAAACAATTAGATCATACTAAATCATTAGTTACACAAAATAAGAGACACAATCATATGAAAAAAAAACCATGCACTTAAGTAAACATTTATAAAAGGTTTGATTGCATTATTGTGTTTGTACCAAATGCATTAATAGATGAACATTTAAAAGTAAGACAAATACTTGATGCTGAAAAAGAAAAACCATCATAAGGATGTAAATAACAACAGCTTATGTCAAGAATTCTCATGAAGTATAAGAATCTTCAATGTTTGTCATGCAAACTGGGAGACCTAAGAGATCCAGAAAACCCAGTTAAGGTCCTTCAATGTCCACATGAAGTACACATATAGCTTGTCTATGACTTACCATCAATTGTGTCCAGTTAAGAAAGTACAAAGTTGGAAACACACATCTTTGTTTCCCAAAATTCCAATCTAAGAATAACTAAAGCTATGCCTGACAAAAAGAATCTCAAGCATGTGTTGAGCCAAATTTACATGTACATCTTAAGATGTGAGCTAGTTTAATATACTAACTTGGGGTCAAATACAACAAACTCCACTGTGTAAAGCATATAACCAGCGATGCCCTTCCTGCACACTTCAATATCACAAACCAGCAAAATTATCATTGCAAGTTGGATGATGCCTATGTACTGAGCTATATTAAGACCATCACCACCGCAATTCAAACTCAAACTCACTGCCGACTTCCTCTCCCACCACCCAGACATATCCCCAAGAGCTATATCAGCCTCAAATGGTTGTCAAAAGCGGCTTCACAAACGTATCCCCCAATCATTGGACAACCTAGGACAGGAAATCTGAACCCAAGCATCGATAGAGCCCTGGATAGCGCGACCCTAGCCGGAGATATCTCCGACATTAGCATCACCGTCCAATCCAAACTAGAGATGTCAAATGGGCCGGGCTTGGGCCGCCCGGCCCCGGTCCATCGGGCTTGAAGCGAAACCGGGCCGGGGCCGAGCCGGGCCGACTGAGGAGAAATTCTAGGCCCGGTCCAGGCCCTGGCCCTAGGCCCAATTTCTAGGGCCGGGCTTGGGCCGGCCCGGGCCCTTTTTTTTAATTTTTTTTAAAATTTTCTTGTTATTCAATTTTAAATTTCATCTTTAGGCATGTCCAATTTTAAAATTTTGACAAATCTAATTTTTATCCTTTTATTTCATTATATGTAATATTCATATATATGTATGTATGTATAGATATATTTATTTGTCTCTCATTTTATTTTTTGCTATATGTTAAATCTTTTCTTACTCTTCTTGGTGATCTTTATTAATAAAATCTGAACACATAACAATTATTACTATTTAAGAGAGACTGTTTCTACTATTTGATATTTTACTTCAAACTAATTGGCCGAAAACCCTGGATTGATACATGTTAATTCTCGAGACGATCTTAAGTAATAAGTATAGAAAAATAAATGTGTTCATAGGCCCTCCTCCTTTTATCCGGGCTTGGGACCGGCTGCTTGTAAACAAACAGGCGAAGTTACCTATTTTTTTATATATACGAAAAAATATATATCTTGCTTGTAAAAATTTATTTTATATATATGGAAAAAAAGTATATTTTGTGAAAAAATTTATTTTATATATATGGAAAAAAAGTATATTTTGTGAAAAAATTTATTCTTAAAACTTAAGAGAAGGAAAATAAAAAGAAATTACCTAATCATCCGGAAGTACTTCAATATCCGAGTCACTGCTCTTCCTATCATCAATCGGTTTATCTTGCTCGCGGTATTTCGCATCAAGATAATCCTTCCAACATACACATAGCTCGAGCGACTCGGGGTTAAGACGACTCCTCCTGTCATCCAAAACCCTCCCGCTGGCTGAAAATGCCGACTCTGAAGCAACCGTGGAGGCTTGCACTGGCAGTACATCCCGTGCAATTTGGGATAAAGTTTTATACATGTTTTGATTTTGTTTCCAAAAATTTAACAAATTAAAATTAACCTGTTCTTGCATTGATAAATCAGAATAATGATCAGTATTTGCATATACACCAATCTCATTAAAAGAGGAAAAAGTAGACGAACCTGCCGAATTAGAAGTACCTTCACCTGGTAGTTGTCTTGCTACTAGATGTTCAAAGCCCTTAAGGTATGGCGCATAATACCTCTCAACAGTGGATGATGTAGCTCGCCCGCGCACGTCAGCAGAATTACGATAGAGGTTGAACAATTCCTCAAACCTCTTGCTCACTTTTGCTGTGAGTGCGGTTGTCTCCTCTGCTGTGTAGCACATTAATTTCGATATCTCTTGTATCGAGGCGTTCACGCCATGCAACTTTAACCTAGGATCTAAACAAGTAGCCACAGCAAAAATAACAGGCAGTCTACTCCAATATTTATTAAACTTTTTATCCATCACTTTTACTATTTCCTAAAGGGTCCTATATATCTCCATTTTGTTAACATTGTAGCCATCTTGAGAATTTCTATTACAGCGAGAGGAGAGGTGGGATAGTACGTACCAGACAATAAATTGGTAGACGTGTAGAATACCTCCAAAAATTCAGCTAGGTATGTGGCCATCTGCCATTCCTCTTGAGTTGGCAAGCCGGCTGGGAACTGGGTTAGTAGAAAATGCGTATAGACTTCTCGGTATGCCAGAATGTGTAAAAGCATATGGTATGTAGAGTTCCACCTGTGGACCACATCTGTAACTGCTCTCCTGCGAGGCATATTATATTCAACACACAACGTTTTAAATTGTTGTGTTCTCGGACTCGAGCTATTAACATACGCTGTCATACCCCTCATTTTGACAAGAATATCTCCTGCAGCAGCTAAACCATCTTGAACAATTAAATTAATTATATGACAAACACAACGAACATGAAATAATTCACCAGAAAGTACAGGTTTGAGGCTCTCCTTTAAAGCATCAACAGCAGCTGTATTGTTAGAAGCATTATCAAAACTAATACTCATAATCTTATCCTTTAATTTAAATGTGGTACATGCTTTTAATATAAGAGTAGCAATGTTCATTCCATCATGCGGAAAAGGAAATAGCTCGAAAGCGATGATTCTCTTGTGCATAACCCAATCTGCATCAATCCAATGAGCGGTCACACAAGAATAACTAACAAAAGTAAATGGAGATTGCCAAATATCAGAAGTAAGACTAACTTTACCGTCAAATTTATCGAAATAATCGATAAGGCGTGCTTTAGCAGCATTGTACTGTCGGAGTGCATCGGATCTAGTTGTGTTTCTATGAACCTTTTTGTACAAAGGTTGAACGTATGTGTTCATATATCTAGAGTGCTTAGGATTATCGGCAAAAGAAAAGGCTTGTTCATCGTGAATAACAAATTCAGCGAGACCGTCTCTTTGCTCTCGCTGATTATAAACAAATAACTTACCGTCAAAAGATAACTGCGTTTGGGTAGGTTCGACGTGGCCTTGTCGAGGTGCACACTGAGGGTAATGCCTGTTAAGATGTCCATTACCACTACCAGACGAAAATAATTTAGCGCAGTACTTACATCGAGCTTTTCGGATGCCGTCCACCGTAACTACATCGAAATGATTCCAACACTCGGCTTTCTTTTTTTCCCCTTTTGGACTTCTGGCTCATTACCGGAGGCATTGCTCGGCCCTTCTTCATCATGACCAGGCATAGGGTTGAGATTATGCCACGGAGTAGTAGCTTCGCCAACCGAGCTGCGTCCTTGACTATAATGCGGGGGGTCTTCATCAGGCGTGTATTCAAAATCTGGAATGTTTTGATTGAACTCCCAATTGGCTTGGGTATCTATCATACAGCCTGTACTCATTCGTCCAGGAACGAATGGTTGTGTTGGTGCTTGGATTGGTGTTTGTGATGGCCGTGGCGCTGGCGCTTGTGCTTGCGATGATGATGATGTTTTTCGTGATGATGATCCACGCCTCAATTTCTTCAATAATCCAGCCATATTTCACGCTAAACTTTTTTACTAGATTGGGAATAAAATTCGTAAGAGTAACTAAATACACAAGTATAAGAGTAGTAATAAGAAATAACAATTAAAAGAATGAACGAGTAACAAATATTAATCACTGAGGGTAATTCTGATCCAATTGGAGAGAGTTAGTAATTAAAAAGCATTTAGTAATAGTAATTAATAAATAAAAATTCACTAATTACTAATTACTAGACAAAAGAATTAGAGAGTAACAAATTAATAAGAGTAGTAGTTAGTAATTAAAATTTAGTAAGAGTAGTAATTAATAAACAAGAGTACTAATTAGTAAATACTAGTAGTAATTAGCAAGAGTAGTAATTGGAGAGGGAAATAGTAGCAAAGCTTGTAGAAATATAGAATGTTTAGATAAGAGAGAGTAAGAAGATTGGTGTGAAAAATTAGAGAGAAATGGTGTGAATTTATAGATTTTAGAAACTTCACAAAAGACCAAAATACCCCTAAAAACTATCCGTTTATAGTTGTTGGGGAGGGTAAGAGTGTAAAAACCTTTAAAGGAGTTGGAAAAATTAAGTTAGACTAAAATACCCCCCAAACTAGCCGTTATATTGCTGTTGGGGGGGTAAAAGTGGAATTTTGGGGGAATATATCCGTTGGAGGAAAAGGGGGAGAAAGGGGGAAAAACAAAAAAATCAAACAGGTGGGGCCGGAACCGGGCCTATTTTCGGGCCAGGCCAGACCCGGGCTTTTCCGGGCCGGGCCAGACCCGGGCTTTTCCGGGCCGGGCCTGGCCCGGGCTTTTCCCCAGATTTTTTCGGCCTGGTCCAAGTCCAGGCCCTAAGCCCAATTCCTCAGGGCCAGCCCTATTCATGAAAGGGCCGGGTCGGCCCGGGCTTTTTTCGGGCCAGGTCGGGCTGGGCCGCGGGCCGCCCAGCCCGTTTGACAACTCTAATCCAAACCCTCTCCCTCATATTCTTCTCCAACCTATCCAGTATCCTAGGGTTCCCCTGCTTCCCCAGTATCTCCAATACAATCAGAATGATGTATATAATTATTTCTAACAACCAATTTATAAAAAATTCAGGATCACAATAACCCTCAATCTCTTCTATTTTGCATTGAATTACACCTCAACAACTCTGGCTATGGCCATAACGAATACAATTCCTGCAACTACCTTCATAATAGCTGTTTGCTTAAGTTAGACATTTGAAAGCATAATGACCTTACTCAACATCAGTGAATAGACTGTATAGTTAGAAAACAGCCTAAGAAAGAAAATATTCAGGTCCCTGCATTTGATTATTCAGGACTGAAAGTATTTCCATAAACCAAAGGCATGGGATGGCCAAGGTGTTTGGTTCTTCTTTAAGTTTGGCTGGAACTTTGGTTCTTACCTTTATCAAGGGACCACGTGTATATTCGGACATCCATAAGCAATATTCAGACAATTTGACAAAGAGTTATTCCAAGGAAGACAAGATAAAAGGTTGTCTAGTGATTCTCTTATCCAACACAACTTGGTCCTTGTGACTTATTATGCAGATTCATTTCAGTATCTCTAAATCATTTTGGTGACTGACTTAAAACTTCTTAAAGCTAAAATAGTTTTAACACACCTCTATCCTTGGAGTCGAGCGTTTTCTTGGTGAAACCGTTAGCACATGCTCCATATTCCCTTGATCTTAAGGCAACTGCTTTTATGGAATTGGCTGCACCTTAAAGTGTTTTCTTGGTGAAACTCGTGGCACATGCTGCACACTCCCTGGATGCATTATATGAGATGAAGATACCACTCGACGACCGCTTGATTCATCAGGAACCTATTACCAGTAGCGCGATGTACATAATGTGTATTAATTGGATAAAAGAACTTTGAATTCTCATAAATGAAAGAGTAAAAATTAACTTGTCCAATTTAGAAACATCCTGGGAAGACTGCATCGACAACATCACAGTCCGTATATGGGACATCATGTTCTCTTGCATTTTAGCCTCCAACTGTGCCTTTATGATTGATACTTGAGTTAATACTTGGGCTGCTACCTGAGTTTGCATCTCTTGTTCCATTTCAGCTCGCATTTCATCTTTCATTGTAGCCTCCAATTGTGTTTTGATAGTTGATACTTGACTTGACACTTGGGTTGCTATTTGAGTTTGCATTTCTTGTTCCATTTCAGCATGCATTTTATCTATCTCTTCTTGCCTAATGTCTCTCGTCTCTACCTGACCAACTCTATATGATGAACCAAAGGCATTACTCGGACAAACGCCTAACCCAAGCCCACAAACATGTCCATTTTTATCATGGCCCATGACTTTGGAGAATGTATCGTCGAAAGCACAAGCTGGCCCTTGAACGGATTCTGGAAGTTCTGATGCAAACGCGTCCATTTTATCCTGCGTAAACAAGAGAGTAAAAAGTCCACTATTATCCAAACTTATTATTGCTAATGTTTATAGTAATCTAAAAAAAAAGAGGGGAAAAAAACACATACAACAACATTAGCCACTTCTTCAGTTGTATGTTGCCCTAGCTTCTCCCCAGTCTTATACTTGTGTGTTCCTTGAAAAAACTCGCGGCGAGATGGGTCTCTACCGGTAGCATTCCTTAGCTGCATCCCCATTAAGAAAACATCTTAAATGCCAAATGGAGCTCACTAGTCATCTGCACTAACTACAATTACATTAGTAGGTATATGAGAGTTTACCTCCACTCTTACTTGAGCACTGCTCTTCCGACCATTTGTATGAGGGAACTTCATTTTCTCCGCGTTTTTTTTTGTTTTTTTGTTTTTCACTCCTTGCCTAGCATTTGAAATAAAACGGAGAAGCATGATTAGGTATTAAACAAAGCCAGCATGGGAAAAAGATCTGTTTGTAAGTACATGCTACTAAAAAGTTAGTTCAAGCTATTTGAAATATACCTTAACTTTTTTGCCACCCCAATAGAGTACAAGAATAGGCCACTGATTCTCTTCCACCCTATTCGGGTGATTTGCCAAGCGCTCAACATCGTTATCATATGGATCATAACCCTTGGCCTTCACGGAATGCTTCCACTCCTTCCATTTCTTCCCAACAGACATCATGAGAACTCTTCTCATCTCCGTTGTTGCATTTGTGTTCTCCTATATATGGTGATGGCATAAAAGAAATGCTACTATTAGACTTGGGAATCAATACTTAACATTTATTCAAATTTCAGCTAATAAACAACTATTTTGCATATTTTTTATACATATAATAACCAGCTATTTTGCTGTTTTGCAGATTTTTTTATGGTGAGTCTTGAGTGCTCCTTCACTAGCTGTATGGCTGTTCTCATCATACATTATCGAGTATGGAACTCTTAACTGCTACAATACATAGACCGACACATGAAAATCTCATCAATGAAAATTCTGGAATTCCTGTATTGTTACCTTGAAAATGAAGGAAATATAAGGATTTCGGAGAACAGAGATAAAAGAATAAGTAAAGGCTCGTATTTCATAGTTTATAAGTAAAGGCACGACACAGCACCATGGCTGCCCACCATGGCAGCCACCTTCTCCTTCCCTTTTTCCAACTTCTACACCGACCGAAACACCGTATAAACACACCCCACGACACAGCACCATGGCTGCCCACCATAGCATCCACCTTCTGCTTCCCTTTTTCCACTTCTACACCCACCTAAACACGGTCTAAACACACCCACGACACAGCACCATGGCTGTCCACCTTCTCCTTCCCCTTTTCCACTTCTACACCCACCTAAAACACCGTATAAACACACCCACGACACAGCACCATGGCTGCCCACCATGGCAGCCACATTCTCCTTCCCTTTTCCACTTCTACACCCACCTAAACATCGTATAAATACACCCACGACACAGCACCATGGCTGCCCACCACGGTAATCCTTCCCCTTCTATGCAGTTACCGCAAATCAAACCTCTACACAGCACTTGCATGGCTGCCCCTTCCACATATCTCATATAGCACCTTTTCACCCTCCTAAACACCACACAATTACACCCACAACACAGCACCACGGCTGTTCATTGCGCCAGCCTTTTCCTTCCCATGTTGTTGCCCACAGATCACACCACTACACAGCACTCACACGGCTGCCCCCACTACTGGAGCCTCCTTCCTCCCTCTTCACTGCGCGCACACACACACACATACACTCACACAATCAACAATCATACATCATTGCTGTAACAACAGTCATTCTCTTTCCCCCTCTTCCTTCCCACAAAAACCTATGTACATACCCTCCATCATGGCTGCTCCTACACAGCTCTTTTTGCAGTGGTTATTCCCTGCCTCCATATCCTCCATACCAAGCACACTAAGGCTATTTATATAGGTGTTATTAAGTGTATGTTTTGTGATTCAACACGAGATGTAGAAACATAAAGGAATAGAGAAAAAAATTGGACCATTTCTATAATGCATAAGATAAATACCAAGAACATATATTAAGTTTGAAAACAAACAACTTCAGCTATTACACACATTATATAACTTTATACCTTAATGTGGTTCCATATAGCATCCTTGTTAAGCTTTGGTACCTTCCTCCACTCGATATAATTCAGTGGTGCCAATATCCCGTTTCGTGCAAGAACTCCCAAATGTGATGCAAGTTTAGTCCCTGATTCCAGAATTGGTTGGCAAAGCTCATTAGTTGGAATTTCCAAAACGCTTCCATTTTCACCCACCCATCATGCATCATTATCGGGCCTCGAGTATTTATCTGATTTGGCTGCTCCATGCTTACATCTGTTCATCAAATTCAGATTATTGCTACAAGACATTCCATTTCTATCACTCAATCACTATATTTCAGATGCATAGATCTCATGCTTGAAAGTATGTAAATGTTTTGCGCTTTAATGAAATAAGGGACATCTGAACAAAAGAAAAAAATGCACAAGCAAAAACAAAAATGAAAATTGTAGCCCTTTGGGTGTTTATATATTGACATATACTAGACTGTTCTTATCAGAAAGAACACATGGATTAAATATGCACACAAAGAATTAGTTTCATCCCAAGAGTCCCAGTATAGTAAGTGAAATGAGATAGGCCAAAATTGTACACTTCTTATTATTGTATGTAAAGGAATATACTAGATTCAGCACAAAACAATAAAGAAGAGAATAAAAAACAATAACAGAAAATAGAGACCCAAGATTTACGTGGTTCGGCAAAAGCCTACTCCACGGTGGTAGCAGCGATTTCACTATGTTTTTCACTAGAGATTATAGACCTTTGTCTCTCTTAACAAACCCTCTCAAAGAATGACTCCTCTCTTTTCAGGAAAGACTTTTCCTACTCAAAGAAAGACTATTCTCTCTTGTCTTTTAAAAAAAAAAGACTCTTCCTATTCAAAGAAGAACTCTCCTCTATTTTCTATTCAAAGAAAGACTCTTCCTACTCAAAGAAGGACTCTTCTCTCTTTTCTCTTGTGCCTTAAAACACAATACAAGACAACATATATATACTTAGAGATAAGTAGTGACTTTTTCTAAATAACCAATGTGGGACAAGACTTATATACTTAAGTCCAAGTCACAATCTTCTTTGAATAACCAATGTGGGACACCCACACATTCTGGGGTTTTTTTGTATCCAAGACATATTATCACAAATGTCCACCTTGGCTTGGATAAAAATAAGCCACAAACAATCTAAAAATATCATCTGCTGCTACCACACCTGCCCCCTAGGGCTGCACCTCAAATACTGCTGATACTGATCAAATCTAAGCAATGCTTAAACTTGATCTTTAGAATATGCTTTGTCATCATGTCCGCTGATTCCGTGCTCTTGATGGCCTTTTTTGTATGTAACAGGCTTTTCAACCTCAATACTCTCTGCCACACTAAGAGCATAAGCAACCATATCCGCATATCCATACTTCTTAGGAGGTCGAATTTCTCTTCTCAGTCTATTTCTGGCAATGTTATACTGCTGTTCCTGAGGTTCTTCATTCTGCTCGGTAGAATGGGAACCATCATCCTCATTTATAGGAATTATAGGCAAAGAATCTGGAGCTTGAACTTCTAGCTCCACCTTCTCCCTGACACTGTGGTCTTTTCCCACATCAATCAACTCCCTCTTCTTCAAAAGCATCGAAGACTCATCAAAGGTCACATCTCTGCTAATTAGGAACTTGGATGACTTAGAATCAGGACACCACAACCAGTACCCTTTTACCCCATTTTCATAGCCTAAGAAAATACACTTCTTTGCTCTCGGCTCAAGTTTACCATCATTAACATGAGAATAAGCAGGACAATCAAATATCCTCAAATTTTCATAATTAGCATGCTTACCAGACCAATCTTCTTCAAGAGTCTTACAATCAATTGCAGTCGATGGAGACCTATTTACCAAATATGCAGCTGTGTTAACAGCTTCTACCCAAAATTCCTTCGATAACCTGGCATTCGAAAGCATACATCGAGCCCTCTCAAGGAGAGTTCTATTCATCCGTTCTGCAACCCCATTCTGCTGTGGTATTTTTCTAACAGTGCGATGCCTCACTATGCCTTCATTCTTGCAGAACTTGGTAAACTCATCCAAGCAGAATTCCATGCCATTGTCAGTCCTCAAGCATTTAATTTCTTTGCCGGTTTGTTTTTCAATCATTATCTTAAACTGCTTCCACTGAACAAAGACACCAATCTTCTTTTTTAAGATGTACACCCAGACCTTTCTTGAGAAGTCATCAATAAAGGTCAACATATATCTGCCACCACCCTTAGAAGGAACCGTGGAAGGACCCCAAAGATCTGAATGGATATAATCCACTGTACCTTTGGTGGTATGAACAGCCTGACTGAATTTCACCCTGCACTGCTTCCCAAAGACACAATGCTCAGAAAAATCCAGCCTCCCGGTTTTCTTGCTTCCCAGCAAACCTTGTTTGCTTAACACATCCATACTCCTCTCACTCATATGCCTAAGACACATATGCCAAAGCTTGGTAGTGTCAGAATCTATATCAGAAGATGAAGTTGCTGCTGGTATTCTTGTAACTGTGCTACCCTGTAACAAATGAGACTATTTTGTTTCAACCCCTTCATTACAACAAGAGCACCCTTCATTATTCTCATAACTCCACCTACAGCCCGATAGCTACAACCATTAGAGTCAAGCGTACCCAAAGAAATCAAAATTTTCCTCAGCTCTGGAACGTGCCTGACATCAGTCAAAGTTCTCACAATACCATCATGCATCCTAATTTGAATTGAACCTATCCCAACCACCTTACAGGCGACATTGTTTCCCATAAGGACTTTACCACTATCAAACGAGCGATAAGTGACAAACCAATCCCTATTAGGACACATATGATAGGAGTAACCCGTATCAAGAATCCACCCGCCATCTGAGGAAATGATAGTAACTGAGAGAACATCTGCACCATCAGAATTATCTTCTACTACTCCAGCATTAGCCGTCTTGGAATTATCTTTTTTCTTCCCGTTAAGCTCAGGACAATCCTTTCTGTAATGCCCTTCCTTATGACAATGGTAACACTTCAATTTTCTGGTCTTTCACTGAGACCTTGATCTTCTTTTATTTTTAGACCTAACATGGTCAGTGCTTTGGCCTCAAGCCATCAGACCATCACCATGTTCTTCTCCCCTATTTTCTGAAACCTTCTTCCTTAATTTCTAAGAATTTATCACAGCCTCAACCTCCTCCATGGAGATACTGTCCTTCCCATATAATAAGGTAGTAACAAGATGTTCATACGACGGAGGTAAAGAACACAACAATAGTAAAGCTTTATCCTCATCTTCTATCTTGATATCAATATTTTGCAGGTCTAATATTACCCTGTTATATTCATCAAGATGATCACTGATTGATGTACCTTCTTTCATCCGAAGAGTATACAGCCGTTGCTTTAAATACAAGTGATTTGTCAGAGACTTCGTCATGTATAAAATCTCCAATTTCAGTCATGATCCAGCCGCAGTCATTTTCTGAGAAACCTTTCGCAACACATTTTCAGCTAAACACAGCAACATGGAACTATGGGCTCTCTCCAACATGTCTTCCTTTTCATCATTAGACATCGTATCAGGAAGCCCTTGTTGCTCCTTTAATGCTTTCAACAGCCCTTGCTGAATTAAAATAGCATGCATCTTTATCCTCCATAAACTGAAATCGTTCGATCCATCAAACTTCTTTAAATCATACTTCGTCAAAGTATTTGGCGCCATTGCAAGGTGCTTTCAATCTACCACTGAACCTCAGGTCTGATACCACTTGTAAAGGATTATACTAGATTATGCACCAAGCAATAAAGAAGAGAATTGAAAACAATAATAGAAAATAGAGACACAAGATTTACGTGGTTCGGCAAAAGCCTACTCCACGGTGGTAGCAGCGATTTCACTATGTTTTTCACTGGAGATTACAGACCTTTGTCTCTCTCAACAAACCCTCTCAAAGAATGACTCCTCTTTTTTCAGGAAAGACTTTTCCTACTCAAAGAATGACTATTCTTTCTTGTCTCTTCAAAGAAAGACTCTTCCTATTCAAAGGAGAACTCTCCTCTCTTTTCTATTCAAAGAAAGACTCTTCCTACTCAAAGAAGGACTCTTCTCTCTTTTCTCTTGTGCCTTAAAACACAATACAAGACAACATATATATACTTAGAGATAAGTAGTGACTTTCTCTAAATAACCAATATGGGACAAGACTTATATACTTAAATCCAAGTCACAATCTTCTTTGAATAACCGATGTGGGATACCCGCACATTCTAGGTTTTTTTATACAAGACATATTATCACATTGTACCTGCCACATGCTCAAAATCTTCTTGATGGTTGTTTGTTGGTTCACTGTTCGTTGGCGAGGTGCCACCTGTAATAGTGGCTGCCCAACTTCGTGGTGGCTCAGGCATGGTGGCATTGACCTCTTGATGCTCATCTTAATGCTCCTCATTAGGGCTTGGCATAGCTCCTGCACTCATTTGTGCCCCACATCTTCCAATTGCCATTATGCCTATGTTGTATTACAATCAGAGGTATATTTCACCGATTAACAGGCAACAAAATAGAATATACAGAGAAAGATTACTTTGTTTTAGTTCAAAGCAAATATTTGAACTTCACATCGCAAGCATGGTATATGAAAATAGCATAGAAACTAAAAAAGATGAAAGCAACTCTTTAAACTTCACATGAGGTTAAATCGCAAAACACTGTATAAGAAAGTAGCATAGCAACTAAAGAAGATGAAAGCAAATAACCAAAATCATTAAAAGAGTATCCAACATTTATCAGCTAAGCATCCCTTATCATACTTTTCTCCTCTTCATCATTTGCCTAGGATCATTGGTTAGTGTTGGGTCAACTTCAGTTCCAACTAAACCTTGCCTAACCCAGGTAACATCCTCATCACATATGAATGTTGAGTCATCCAATGATTGCTCATTCTAAAAATTAGTATGATACTGACTATGAGCTTCGTATGGAGATTCTTCTTCAAGAAGATAAAAAAAGTCTCTAGGTTTTGCTTTAACAATGATGTGCCAGTCTTCTTCCACCGCATCTTGCACATAAAATACTTGTTCAGCTTGAGATGCAGATATAAACGGTTCATCTGATATATTATGTGAATGCGTCAAATGGTTGAAGTTTACAAGCGTAAAGCCCAAGCCATCTTGGTCAACAAGTCCAGTACCATTATCTACCCAGTCACACTTGAATAGCACAAACCTAAACCTTTTAGAGTAATGTAAAACAATGATTTCTGTCAAGACTCCATAGAAGTTTACATCTCCCTCTATAGGATTCATGTCTCTTGCACTTGCATAACTATCCGTATTTTGCCTTAACATGACCCCACTATGCTGAGTTATTCTATTACTCTTGTGAGCCTTCGTATGATACTTAAATCCATTTATAACATATCATGTATATCTCTCTGCCTTCTTTAAAGGACCCATTGCCAATGATATAGCTTCTTCAGATAATGCCTCATCACCTTCCTTGTACACCATTTGGACCTATTTTTAATGGTGGAAGAAGTTTTAGGTTAAAGATTGCACTTATATTAGATTTAACCTGAAGTAAGCAATGGATACTACCCTCACTTTACTTACATGATTTATAAACTATATGTGGAAACTCTCATTATGAACTTTATTGACATCATGAGGTCGAAGTCGACGATTGCTCCTTCTAATGGATGCATGATGTTCACTGCATAAATTAGTACACTGAATTACCAAACCACGCAAACGTAGAGAAAAAACCATATTTGTGTTAGATTCTCACTGCCGATATTGAGTTATTGCATCAGAATTGATAAGAACATATCGATGTCCTTGTGCATATGAAATGTCATCAAGTACAAATCCCTCTGATGCCCCTAAAGGGCGACCTCCTACTGAGTTGATGGAACTATCTCCTCATCATCAAGCCTAACTGATTGATTCAATTTTGTCTCAACGTCGTCATTTTAAGTACCTTGAGCAAAATGTAACGCATTCTTCTAACCAATATCCTTCTGCAATTGAGCCCTCAGGACGACTTCGATTCCTTACATAGCCCTTAAGAGTGAAAAGGTATCTATAATGCCAAATAACAAATCAAATCTCTATAAGAAAGTTATCACACGTAGGTCATAACTAACAAATAACACAAAAATAAGTTGGGAAGCAATAACACACCTCTCAATAGGGTACATCCATCGATACTGTGGTGGTCCACCTATCAAAGCTTCTTCGGCTAAATGAATAACCAAATGATCCATGATATCAAAAAATGATGGCTGAAATATCCTCTCAAGGTGGCAAAGTGTAAGCACAATGCGTGACTGAATATGATTCAATTCATCAACATGCAGGACTTTTGAGCAAATTTGCCTAAAAAAGTTGCTTAGCTCAATCACAGGTTTCATTATGTTCTCCGACAACACGTTCCGCAAGGAGATATGAAGTAATTGTTGAATTAGGATATGGTTGTCGTGACTTTTGAATCCTGAAATACTTCATTTTTGAAGATTGACACGTCGTGATATATTCGAAGCATAACCATCTGGGACTTTAACCCGCTTCAAAACTTTCAGCATATCATATTTGTTCTTAATGTCCAATGTGAAAGATGATAGTGGCAAATAAAATTTATTACCTGCCCGCTGTTGAGGATGCAGTGCCTTTCGAATACCCATTTCCTTTAGATCATTGCGAGCATTTAAGTTGTCCTTACCTCTACCATCAATATTCAATAACATCTACAGTATGTTATCACATACATTTTTTTATGCATCACGTCGAGATTGTGGCATAGAAAATTTTCCTTCCAGTAGGATAGCTCAAATAATATACATATATTTTTTTTCAATTATGTGACTCATTGTCGTCCCCATCGTTGTCTTTTTTCCTCTTCTTACTTTCTTGAGCTTTGCACTTACCAAACTCATTTTTTATGTCCTTTACTTGCTCATAGACTTCAGCTCCAGATAATGGAATGGGCTTTGGATCTAATTCAACACTACCATCAAAAGAAACTTTATCTGTTCGGAACTTATGTCCTTGATCCAACCATCTACGATGTGTCGGCTAGCACTCTTTTTTCCATGACGCAATCGACGAGACTTTGTGTACTTGTGACACGAAGGACATGCCAACCTCCCTTTTGTGCTATATCTCAACAAAATTGCATATCCTGGAAAATCACTTATCGTCCACATCAATGAAGCGCGCATCTTAAACATTTGATTGCTAATTGCATCATAAGTGTATACAACAATCCATAATTCCTTGAGCTTGTTAACCAAAGGACGCAAGTACATATCTATGTCATTACCTGGTCCCTGGGGACCATCTATTAGAAGGGACATCATCATGTATTGTTGTTTCATGCAATTCCAGGGAGGCAAGTTATATGGAATCAAAATTACTGGCCATGTGCTTTGAGCTATATTCATACTCCTGAACTGGTTAAATTCATCCGAAGACAATCCAAGTCTTACATTGCGTGGATCACTCACAAAATCTGGATAAAGCTAGTCAAAATGTTTCCAAGCAAGAGAATTAGTAGAATGCCTTACAACACCATCATCAGTACGCTCATCCACATGATATCTCATAAGAGATGCTGTCTTTGGTGACATGAAGTACCTCTAAAGTCTTGGGATCAAAGGGAAGTACCTTACTACCTTGGCGGGTATCTTCCTTTCCTTAACTTCATCATTATTTGGTATAGCCTTTGACTATTTGTATCTTGGGGTATGACAATGTACACTCGCACTCATAAGCTGTCTCTTTCCAGTATATGATGCAGTCTTTGGGGCATGCATTCCCAATTATCTTTTGAGCTTCGTAGAATGACATCGGTAATATTTCACCTCTAGGGAATGCATTTTTCAATAACTTAAGCAACATTGTAAATACCTTATCACTCATTGTTCTAAGACACTTTAGCTTCAACAACAGAATAAGGAACGAGAGTGTCAAATACTTCTCACAACCCGGATACAACTCTTTTTCAGCTTCCTTTACAAGATTGAAGAACTTCTTAGTTGTGTCATCGAGCCCATCACTATCTTCATTTCCTTCCCCCGACCTATCTCATCTAGTTGATTAAACATAGGGACACCAAAAGCATCACATATCATTTCTTGTGTTCTGCACCCACGGCTGGTTCAGGAAAAGAACTTGAAGTCAATGATGATTTGCCATGGAAAATCCAATGTGTATAACTATTTAGAAAACCATCAACCACAATATGTTCTGCAACATCTACTTTCTTCACGAATCTCATGTTACGACACCACGTGCGTGGGCATAGTATCTCTGTGGCATTAGGTTTATCCTTGGAGGCAAACTTAACAAAATCATTAGCCACTTTCTCATACAAAGGATCCAATCTGTTTCGAATATTAATCCAACTCTTATCCATATTGACATTGAGCCTGAGAGAGTACAGATGAAAAAAAAAATCATTAAATCACATAAAAAGACTAGCTTACCCAGGTAGTTAACCTCTTTTAATGTCGGTTTACTCTTTTGCATATCATGGCAGGAGAAATAGTAGACAAAACAGGCTAGCATATGAAGTTCTTTTCAAATATGGAAGTCTTTATGTCAACTTTTATAAGTCTACTCACATAAAATCTAATAAGGCAGATTGACATTCGCACCTAATAAGGCAGTAGATAAGTGCCATGCAAGAGTAAGATTCCTGTGTACCCAATAAGGATGCAGATGCTTTCAAATTGGTAAGTGGAAACAAGTCATAGTCACAGTTAGCATCACGGCTGGCTTAGAACCAAAGGGACTTGCTTATTTTCTATGATCCTGATAGCTTACCTACTTTCTAAAACCAAATCGTTGTTCAACTATTGCATGCTCAACCTTCCTAATCATATTTGCTATGCTAAAAGTTGGCATGTCTCGTTGGGTTTATTTCCAGCGTCGAAAAATTAAACCTAAGAACATAACTGTCTTCAGAGACATTTTGAAGAGTTTCCCTCAACTGCCAACATAATCACAAAGAGTAATTTTTTGTTGATCGAGTGCTTCATACTCTAATTTCCCCATTTAATTGGTTAACAGATTAAGTATGCCTACAAACTAATTCATGATATTGAACTCCAAGCAGATCCCACAGAGCAATCTTATCAGTGAATACATAAATGCAATCATGTATGTAATTCAGAATTCAAAACCCAAAATGAAGAAAGTTTGTCTAGTGAAAATTGAAGAACCCAAAGCATTTTGGAGTACTTGAGTGGTTACTGAGTACTTAACAAAAAGAAAACTGTAAGGAAGTTAGGTGAATGGAATAATTTTACTCTATATCCTCTGCAACAGAACACAAACATACTAAGAGCACCCACACAAATACACAAACACAAAACCAAATACATACAGACGCAACTGGAGAAATGGGGAAAAATGAGATAGAGCTGACTACATACTTTCTGCCCATCAATCTGCCTTAAAAACCATAGCAAGAGCAGGCTTAGGCTAGCTTAATATACAGTCATGGCAGTTTGAGCCATTTTATACTTGGGCTCTGGTCTTGGAGCTAAAGGGCCTAGCTTGCTTTTGAGCCCAAGTAACTCACGGTCTTTGCCTTATTTGTTCCCACTGTTTTCCACCATCAAACACTAACCCTAGAAATTCTCAGATATGATGTTGAGGCTTTCAATTTTGGCAAACTTCCTATACTCTTCCTTTTCTTCTTTGGCTTTTGAATTTCAATGGTGCATGCTACCCACAACCCACCTTACCCACAACCCTCACAACACACCCACCACCCCACCATCGTTAGCCACAACCCACGGCCCTAAAACAATGGACACAGACCCAACAAAACAATAGCCCCCCACCACCCATATCATCGGACCTCACACACATCAATGCGAGATGCTGACAAATAGCCCCCACCCCCTAACGACCACCTACACACCCCCACATGGTCTCCCCACAACCTAACCACCTTACCACGGCACACTCACACACACACACACATGCATATGCACACACCCACACCCACACACATGCACTCACACCCATAGACACACACAACCTACAAATACCCATAGATGCACCATATACACCCATAGTTACCTTCTCTAATGTTCTATACTTTAAACATTTGCAGTTACCTTATCTAATTTTCTCTCTCTCCCATTTATAAGTCTCTCTTCTTATTTGATTTCAGAATAAGATTCACTTCTCAATTTTTTAAACACTCATAATTCAATTCTTGCATTATTATTCGTTGCCCAAGCTAAAAAGAAAGTTTCAAATCCCATCAAGTTCCAGCCAGCAATCAATTGCCACAAAATTCTAATCCCTTCATTTCCACGAGGTTTCAAAATCAACCTAATTTTAAGAATGAATAACAAAAAAAAGGACACGGGCAAACCTGAAATTGGACAAATATTGCGTATCAGCTCGTCGCTTGCAATAATTCTCCTCGTAGTGCTTGGCGATCAAGATTCTGGTGTTGAAAAGCTTGTGTATGTTTCGTATGTATGTTGTAGTTCTGAGCAGCGTACGCTCCAAAAAAATGTGCCTACCACAATTTGAAACTGGTTCTGATGATTCTTGCCACCCAGAAAAGAACGCTCTCTCACAGTTGCCCTCCCACAGGCCCCTCCATTCTCTACCTCTAAATGGATGAAAATTGAAATGTTAGTAATGTTAAATCACGACTCTGTGTAGTACTGTCTGTGGATAATATTCAATCCAAGAATATCAAATTGGGATAACTAAGGTTATAAGATGAAGTTGTTGAGAGAGAGAGAGAGAGCTGTTTGTGGAACGTCAATTTGGAGAAAGAGAGGGGCGGTGGCTGATTTGGGGAAAGACGTACATGGGAGAGCTGTTTGTGGAACGCCGATTTTGGTTGAGAGGAGATGATGAATGCTAATCTCTGAAAATTGGGCGCCAAGGTTGAAACTAGTTTCCCACTTTTTTTTTGTGTTTCCAACATTTTATGCACATATAATTAAAAGCAGAAATGACATAACGATGTTGTTTCG
This sequence comes from Escallonia herrerae, assembly GCA_033070095.1. Lineage (NCBI taxonomy): Eukaryota > Viridiplantae > Streptophyta > Magnoliopsida > Escalloniales > Escalloniaceae > Escallonia > Escallonia herrerae. Next base: position 492,612 of record JAVXUP010000189.1, read on the forward strand.
AATCCAAGAGTTATAGCAGTTTACTTTAATCGTCGCTATTAAACGACATGTTATTAAATGCTGTTTCATTAGTGTCATTAAAAAGTAAAGTGACACTTAGTAAGTGGCACGCATGAAAAATGCCAAAAATTCTGTGACACATAAATATTTGTGTCATAACTTACCCGGCGTTACAATAGAAGTGTCACAAATTATAACTATATTACGACATTTCTTGAAGTGTCGGATATTAAGCGTCGCCGAAAACCCTTTTTTTGTAGTGATTTGACCGAATTCTTCAGAGATATTTTAACAACCATTTTCTTTAAATAATTTTATTCATTCATTCAAATGAATCTCTGTGTTATCTCTTTATCTACTTTTCAATGGTCATATTCCCTCTTAGTATAAAAGGGACTCTTAGAGAATTTATTATATACTTTTTCTGATCTCTGAAAATCTCTCTTACTCTTCTCCAAAAGACTCTCTCATGTTATTCATACATCTTGGTACTATTCCTTGAGCGAGTTCCTTTTTAAGATATTGAATAGCAAGCTTCTTGATTTAGTTCTTTGAGGTTTCAGATCTTCCTACCTAAGCTTAGTTTTGTTATTTCCATTGTAATATTTACTCATAAAGTAGTGTGCACTATATTTCAATTGTAATCTTATTTTCACTTGTTATCCTTGGAAACATTGAAGGGTTTTGGATCTGTATTGTGGTTTGAGCTAGCACCCGAAGCTAGTTGTTTAGTGAAGCGCTCGAGTAGGTCTCCCTTGTGCGGAGTGCTCGAGGACTGAACGTAGGCAGGTGGGGCCAAACCAGTATAAATTCTTGTGTTGATCTATAATTTTTGTATTTGTTATTACCTTGTCAGTTAAGTTTTAAAATTTTTACTTAAAGCTGTAAATACTATTCACCCTCCCAGGTGCATTTCGGGACCTACAAGTGGTACCAGAGCCCCGTGCTCAATTATTTCTACCTAACCGTCAAGAGCTAAGGATCTAATTATGAAAGAAGGTTCAACAACTACTTGACCACCCTTGTTGAAGAATGATAATTACAGCTACTGAAAAAATCGAATGAGAAATTTCTTGAGGCAGGATACTCATGTATGGTAAGTTGTAGAAAAATGGCCCGATTGTTCCTATGAAGGATGGCCCAGAAGGAACAAAGGTTCCTAAGGAAATTCTTAAAATGGATGCTCATAAGGCATACCTCTTCTCTATGGGCGATAGAGCAAAAAAACTATCAGCTGTGGCCTCGACAGAAGTGAGTATAATCGAGTCTCAGCGTGTAAAACAGTGCAAGAGATGTGGAGGCTGCTGGAGGTTAATCATAAGGATATGAATCGAGTAAAGGAGACTAAGATCAACATGCTAGTCCAGCAGTATGAGGCCTTCAAGATGAAGGAAATTGAGTCCATCAATGAGATGTATTCCCAATTTACTCTCGTTATAAATGGACTCAAGCTCTTAGGGAAAACGCACCCGAAAAAGAGATCGCTAGAAAAGTCCTCAGATCTCTTCCCAAGAGATGGAAAACTAAAGTTACAGCCATTCAAGAAGCTAAAGACATGAATGTGTTAAAGTTGGAAGAGTTGGTGGGATCTCTGATGACTCATGAAATCACGATGAAGATTCTTGATGAGGAAGAGACCACCTCGAAAATGAAGAATCTATTCTCAAAGCTGAAGCCTCTCATAAACTTGTAAAGAGAAGCGATGATTCTGACCCAGACATGACATTCATCACTTGAAAGTTCAAGAAGTTCCTGACAAACTGGCGAGATGGAAAAATCAGAAGTGGTGAGTCAACCCAATCACAATAACAAAGAAATAATGGTAATTGGAGTTCAAGCAAAAATCCTGAGACTTGCTATGAATGTTGTAGAAAAGAAATTCAAATGCAGAAAAGCTCTGCTGACTTAGGATGATACCGACGAAAGTGATAAAGAGATGAGCGAAAATTATGATATAGCTCAGCTATGCTTTATGGCCAAGGATGGTCACTCAGATGAGGTAATCCCTTCTGCAAATTTTGATTATGATAAGCTTAATTAGTTTTCCTTGAATTGAGTGAAAATCATGAGAAGTTAAAACTTAAAAATACTGCCCTGAAAAAGAAAGCCCTTTCTTTGATCAACACTGTTGAAGAGTTGGCTAGTGAAAAGGAAGAGCTAGATGAAAAGATTGAGTTTTATATTACCAAAAATAGTTATTTGAAAAATGATATGATTGCATCTAAAAAGAAAAACTCCTATTTGTCTTCAGAAATTTAGTCTCTTAAATGTGTAAAAACCCCTATAGAAAATGAGCTTTTAAAATCTCATTTGGAAAAAGTTTCTACACAAAAGGTGAAATTAGGAAAAGAGATCGAAAATCTGAATTTTACGCTTTCACAATTTACACAAGGAAGAGAGAACCTAGATATACTTTTGGGAAGACAAAGGTGTGTTTTTGAAAAAAAGTGGGATTGGTTATGATCCTTCTAAGAAGCAAAAGGATTATAAAAATTTCTTTGGCAAGAATCTAGCCTCCTGCTCACCATTCACACTTTGTACAACTTGTAATAAGAAGGGATACTTAATGAAAAATTGTTCGCATAGAGATATTAGAGGTCAACAATCTATTTCTGTCCATGGTAGAAAGTAGCAAGTTTGGGTGCCGAAATCTTGTTTACCTAATCTTCTAAGACCCAAGAAAGTGTGGGTACTTAAAGGATGAAAACCAGAATCTATTCTAGGTATGCATGAAAGCAAAGGTGGATCGAAACAATTGGATCCTCGATAGCAGATGCTCAAGGCACATGATAGGTGATCGTTCATTATTCTCTCATATCACTTTAAAGGATGGTGGCCTTTTTACTTTCGGAGACAACTCAAATGAAAATATCATTGGTAAAGGTAAATTTGGTAACTGTTTAATCGCCATTGATAATGTGTATTTAGTTGATGGTTTGAAGTTTAATTTCATTAGCATTGGTCAACTAATCGATCGTGGGCACAAAGTATGTTTTGAAGGTGATCACTGCCTGATCTGTCATGCCTCAAATGGAGGTACTTTGGTTGGTAAGTGAGATGGTAACATCTATACTCTTTCGTTTGAAGGGTTCAATTCTTCTTGAGAAGTTTGCATTTCTGTTCAATAACATGATACTTGGTTGTGGTATCATAGATTTGGTCATGTGCATATGAACTTAATCAAGAAACTACTCTCGAAAGAACTTTTTAAATCAAACTAATCTTTATTTTTAAGGCTAATTACACCTATGTCCCTGAGGTTAAGGTATAATTATAGATAATGACAATAGTTTGGACAAATTACACTTATGTCCGTTGACCAGACGGAATACATAAATACATAACGGTTTTGACAAAAAGACTCAATTACCCCTAAATAAAACTTGAAATCTTGATTTGCCCCTGGGTGGCAAAAAAGTGAGAAACTAGAAGATCGTGCGACCCTTTCTTTATTATCCCTTTTTTCTTTGTTCTTTCTCCTTTCTTTCTCTTCATTTCCACTCTGTTCATCTCTCAACACAAAAAAACCCCTAAAAACCCCTAGTTCGTGGAAGACTGATGTCGTGGTCGGTGTGAGAAGCTGCGTAAGAAACAGGTTAGTCTTCACGAACCCATTTGCAAGCCATTTACGATCTTTTGTATGAATGTTATTACACTGTGTAATGGTTTTTTTTTTTTGCTATAAAATGTAGCCATTTTTTTACACCCATTTTCTCGTAGATCAACACACCAGAGATGATTGCGTGTTATGATTTTTGTCTGCTCAGTTCAAATTTTAGGGTTTAGGGTTTTCTCTTTCAATTTAAATGTATGTATGTGACATCATGCAAATGTAAGGATGTCTAGGGTTTTTTTCCTTGAGATATCCTTTTATTTGAAAGGGTAGTGGGTTATATGTTGTGTAGGTTATTTTCTTTGTATGTGTAAAAAAAAAGTAGAAGTATGGGGTGCAACCTAGTGGAATATGGCCAAGAAGAGGGCATTAGATGAGAGAGATGGAGGACATGTCGAAAACTATGCTAAGCTTCCAATGGGACAAACCCTGAAGCAGTATTTGAATTAGAATACAATAGTCTTAACCTCAAGTTCCACCTTAATTTAAATGGATGTTTGTCACCTTTCCTGCTATGATTGATGGATTCCTAAAGGGGTGCAGGCCATGGATAGGGGTTGATGGATGCCATCTAAAAGGAACATATGGAGGTGTATTGTTGGTTGCCATTTCTATTGATGGGAACAATGGCTCGTTTTCTATAGCCTTTGGCATTGTTCAGAGTGATAACAAGGACAGTTGGGAGTTTTTCTTTGGCCATCTGAAGAACCAAATTAGAGAGGGTAGGGATGAACAGCCTTGGACATTTATGACTGATAGGCAAAAGGGGTTAGGGGAGGCAATCAACCATATCTTCCCAAATGTCTACAATAGGCACTGTTGCAGGCATGTATATGCAAATTTCAAAGCTAAGCACCCTGTTTTGTTGTTAAGAAATAACTTTTGGATGGCTGTTAGGGCTTATAATGCAAAAAGATTTAAGTATGCAATGGAAAAAATAAAGGACCAAAGTAGGGAAGCTCATGATTGGCTTGCTAACCTATCATTATCATCATGGACAAGGTTTGGGTTTGATCCAATGGCAAGGTGTGATAGTATCACAAATAACATCACTGAGAGCTTCAACAGTTGGTTAGGGGACTTGAGGTATCTGCATGTATTGAGCTTCGTGGAGCAGCTAAGGAGTAAATTGATGGGCAAATTTCATATGAGGTTGCAAGCTATATCCACTTGGGACACTGTTGTTCCCCCAAAGGTTTTGGCAAAGTTGAACAAGAATAAAGAGGCATGTAGAAAGTGTACACTTCTAGTATCTGAGGACACTGAATTTCAAGTTACTGAGATTAGCATCAACTACATTGTTAATCTTGAGAGGATGAGTTGTGAGTGTTAGGCATGGGATGTGAGTGAGATTCCTTGGAAGCATGCTGCTGGATGCATATCTTTCAGAAGGGGTATGATTGAAGACTTATGTGATCCTTGTTTCCACGAGGACAAATTTTTGAAGGCCTATGGAGGTATGATACATCCTATACCAGACATGAAGGTGTGGCCTGATATGGAAAACACTCCTTTAACTGTTTTAGCTGTGGCCTATGGAGTGTTTATAGAAATTGGTTATATGTACTATTAAATCAAAGTGGTATTCTTCAATGGTGGTTTGATATTGTCAGTTTTGTGTTGGGCTAGTGAAAATTGATAAGAGAAATCTATATTTTTAGGTGATCTCATGGTTTTGATTTGGTGAGCTTTATAGACATTGCATCGTTAAAGTTTTACTTAGGCCTTAGACATTGAGCTTGTGGTCTTGGTAGTTAATGGAATACGGATAGGAATATTGAATTTGGTGCTGTCTTGAGTAACCATGTTTTTAAAGTAGTAATATGATTCTGGGTATAGAATTATGAAATTTGGTGTTGGAAAATTGATTAAGTATTATCTTATTTAAAAGGTTGTTTAATAATGTGGCAATGCATTGGGCAAAAAGCGTGCCAAAATTTTTAGCAATTTTAGTTAGTGATTAGTCTCAGTTGCTAGCGAAATTTCATTAAGGGAGTATTGAGATAGATGACTCAATATGTGGCTTCGTATAGGCACAAATTTTTTTTTATCACCGACATGTTATTATAAGGTTCGGGTGGTAAAGCGAATGGAAGTTAAAACTAAAGTTTGGATCTCATAGAGTACAAGTCATATGTGAGAAATGTTTAGTACTTTGGTACACCAAACGCTTAAAGTTAAGCACGTTACTGTTAGGTGCATTGTGCAAAGGCATGGTTTGGTGCATTATCAAAGTAGCGCAGTGAAAGCGTGATGTAATGGAGACTGATTTCAGTTCATTCATATGCATTGAACTTGAGTAGAATAATTTAGTTCACTATGTTTCATATGCTAGATAAGACATAAATACTTAGAGGTTGAAATTTTGTTCAAAGGCGGAGGAATGTAATAATTCGTGTTAGAAGGAAATAATTTAGTTTTGATTATTAGGGAACACTCAATTTTGAGGATGGAATTATCTTAAGAGGAGGTAACACCCCAGATTTTTTTTTTTAAATCAGGATACTTGTGTAAGTACTAATTAGAATGTATTGTGAGTTTGAATTAAATAGTGGGCCTAAAAATCAATTTAAAATTTTCTTGCTGGAAAGTGAGTTATACTTTTGGGATTAGATGACCCAATTTAAATTTGGGCTTTAGTTTGACCCAATTATAAAGTTAGAGAATTTTGGGACATAATGGGTATTTTACAATTCTTATTGTGTTAGGAATATAATTACATTCCTTTTAGGCTCATGACTTATGTGCAATATATTTCTTAGGAGCACACAAACTTCAGAAGAGCCTCCAAAGAATCTCTAGGAAGAATACTCTTCAGATTTTGGTCATTACATTGAGGTAAGATCTTATTTTGATATTACGATTGAGGTTTGTGGTAAAAACCTACATTAGCTAATGTGATTGATAGAATATAAATTTTGGGTATTATTATTTTAGGGTTTTTTTATATAATTTGTTTGAGAAGATCAAGACTTGGAGTTGATTTACGCAATTGAGGTAAGGATTTTCTCACGCATTTACCCCATCTGAATTTTGATTATCTATCCGATCATCAATTCATTTGTTGTTTAAAGAGATCTATTGATTCTTTAGAACCCTAATTACATTCATGATCGTAACGCTAAATAGTTCTTTGAACTTCCGATTATTGACTTTGATTCCTAATCTTTTTATTGTAAATCTTTGTAGCAAATTCAAAAGTCTGTAAAAACCACAAATAGTTTACTACAACTTTGTAGTTTTGGGTTTTTCGAAATTCAAAGTGATCCATATTAAAAAATAGACTTGAACATTGTTATGCTTATATTTCTGCCAATTCAGGTCAGCCAATTTCGATTTGTTGTATCTTATTTGTTTTTAATGATCTTTAACATTCTGAAATCTTTGAAGAGCCTTATTCAACTTTTTATTTTAAGTTTTTATCAGAATCCATTTGGTTCTTGGTCAAAATTGAGTTTGAAAGTTATTTATCAGTGCATACTTTTCTGTTTTTGACACTATAAATCAGCCCACTTCTATTTGCTCTATCTCCTTCGTTTCTCATTGGTTTTTCATGATTCTAGACTATCTGGAAACCTTAAAGAGTCCTCTTAAACATCTTAGTTTGTGTTTTATCAGAATCTATCTATTTCCTGATCAAAATTCAGTTTGAAAGTTATTCATCAGTGCAAAAGTTGCTGTTTGACACTACAAATCAGCTCACTCTGACTTACTCCATCTTATTCGTTTCTTATCCGTTTTTGATGATCTTAGACGTTACGGAAACAGTAACGAGTCCTCTTCCTTTGAGTTTTCTTAGAATTTGTAGATTTTATTATTGAAGTTAGCCCTTGAATAAAACTATTCTGCGTAGAATCGTGTAAACGAGAATGACTTTGCCGGCTTCAAACTTTTGGTGTTTATTAAGTTAATTTGGAATATGTTTTTATAATCTAGCGAGCCATGTCACAGTGTATGTGACTTATCTATTTCTGATTGACCCACATGGATTGGAACGTGGACTAGTTCAGCGAGATGAGCTAGAGATCGCGATCTTAATTTCTGAACCTTGTCTCACGTGTTAGTGATGGCACGCGTGACACATTTATGAATGGCTCTAGTGGTCTTCGTCTTGGTACTCTTTGAACATTTGGATTTTGATATCTGATCTATTTGAAGAAGTTTCGAACATATCTGAAGTATTATTGAATTCACTAGAGTCTTTTTGAAATAAAAGTTATCTTTATCAGAACCTGTGAAAACTTTTTGAACTTAAATTTGTATTGTTTTAAACACATTGAAACCTTTTGACCCTTTGTAAATTTAGTCATATATAATAATTCCTTACTTTGAGGTTGTATTGTTTGTCGATACGAGCTATTTGATCTTGTTGCTAATCTGATTTCTGAATCGAAAGTTAGTGCATTGGTTTTGGTATTCACCATGCACCTTGGTATCGTACTTTATCACCTCCAAGTACTACTATCGATATAGCGTGCTTTGTACTTTGTGGGTGAGTGTGTGCGATTATCTTTACTGGGCTTTGTGCTCACCCCCTTACTTTCAGGTTATCAGGCAGTGTTTGGAGTTGTACAAAGGATTCTAAAGCATGGCTAAGTAAGAAGTTTTTTAGGGAAGGATTTTCCTTTTATATTTATTGTACGATTATATTTGGCTTTATATTTTATTTTGGAGCTCTGTTAGGAGTACTTGAGATCAATGTAATAGTTTTAAGCCGGAGTGACATTTATTGATGTTTCTTGGAGACTTATTCTTAGAGGCTCTGATTACTCAATTTGGGAGACTTTTGGATATTTTGAGATTTTTTGCTTTGTTTAATTGAAGTTAACGCTTTGAAAAAAAATTGGGGCGTTACAGAAATGACATGGTCTGTGGTTCATAGCTAACCAAATACCAGTGGTAGTGGTCTAAGAAGGGTACTAGGAAGACATCCGCCTCATGGAAGCTCATCGAATTCGCAGTATTCGTAAAAAATGTTGTGAGCTCCCTAGGCTGATGCCAATAGATCAAGCTTTTCTTCCTCTTCACCGCCTTCCACCGTTACCATTCTCCACAGAGCAATCTATGATAAATCACATCTAACATAAAAATACGGGGATACACATTTGCCCTATCTCTCTTTCGACGCATCAGAAGCTTGATGTAGGCAGTTGTCACCGTATCTTCCAACCAACAACCCAACATAGTAATCAATGGCACGACAATCCACACCACTTTTTGAGAGTAACTAGAGGGGGGGGGCTTGCTAAAGTATCGTTGGTCGACTAGAACACGCTTTGCTTGTTTTAGAGGCTTCAGCAGATGACCTTTGGGATAAGAGGGATTGACGGGTACCCCAAGTCTAAAAGTGGAAGGTGCCACCCACGGTATGATTGGCTGTGGCTCGGAAAGGTTAAAGTTTGAAAGTCGAACTCCTATGTGATTTGACTCCAAGTAGCTGGTGTAACCTTCGAGTCCCTAAGCAAAGCAAACAAAGGCTGCTCCTCTCGTCCCAATGAGCAATTCCCATACCTGATGGCGGCCCCCAAGCATTACCCATTCTAGCTACGAAGGAACCACTAACTCCCTCGCTCACCCCCGAAGTCTACCCCGAGGGATCACCGTATCCCTCGTAAACATGGAAGGGTTGCCATGAGGGATAATCCATTCCTGGGTTCACTCCCGAAGGCTATCCGTGTAGCGGCTCACAAACTCCCCACAGCCATGCACGAAGATCTCAGTATGGGAGCGAAGATTCACTCTCATGGCATCTAGCAGATCCTTCCGCTCACTCAGTTTCTCGAAGAAGGCTGCATCAACCTACATCTAATTAGATCATAAGTAACTTTAAACACAAAAGAGATTGAATGCAACTTACGAGATCAAATTCAATTGAAAGCCATTAGGAAACTTAAAATCTTGAATGCTTTACACTCATCAATCTGACCCCTAGGCTGGTATTTCTTGCCTCTTGTCCACTGTACTAAGGCTATTCTCTTCCAGGTGATGCTGTAGTACCACCCCAGATACTACTCGATGCTGACCACAGGGTCGAGCCCCGACATAATGGCTGGAAACATGTCTTGCCAAGAATCCCACAATTCAAGTTCGGCAGCGTATAATTCGAGCGCATTCACCTGCCTGAACTGTTGGACACTCGGTGGGTTCCTGTTAACCCTCATGTCAGGGGCATCAGCTGACAATGCCTGCAGGCACTCAAAATGGCTTATGGAGTGATCTGGTAGTTACCACACCGCAATCTCCCAATAGATCAGCGGAGGGTGTTGCAACCAAAAAGCGTAAACACGAATAACTCTATAACCCGTCCCTCCAAATATGTGTACGACGCCCAACATATTTGGCCCGGAAATAGCGAGTTGAACTTCCGGTGATAGAACACAATATTGTGATGGGATCATCTCTCCACGGGTAGTGGCTCCCCTCCGACTATACTCCAAAGCATGCAATCGAGGCCACACATTATCGATTCCCTCCCTACGGTTGGGTGAGTTGACACTAAAGTGTTCATAAGACCACACCTGAGAACAAAGACAAATTAGGGCTGTATCTTCAAAATTGATTGTACACTGACTAATAAAAAAATCAAACATAATTAAAAGGAGTAATATGATATACGTGCAACTCTGAGCGGCATGCACATATAGCTTTGCAGTCGGGCCTCGTTCCTTTGTGCAAAGCACGATACAAGTATGCAAGTGTTGCTGCACTCCAAGCACACTTCCTAACGTCATCCAGGTTATCAAATTTTTATCCTATTTAAATTCGAATTTTGACATATGTTTGTTGTATTTTGGCATAATGAATTTGTCTATTTATCTTAGTAATTGTTAATTTGGAGACACTTTTGAGATTATATATATGGTATATTTGTCATCCTAAATTGGTCTATTGGCCAAGGTAATTTTTAGTTAGAAATGCCATTTGATTGTTAAGCGTAGTCTATTTCTACACAGGTCTTGTTTCACAATGTCTGATTTCGTGTCGAGCTCCAACGCCCCGTAGATGCTAGTGATCCGTATCTAGGACGAACGTTTCAAACATTGGAAGAAGCTGAAGAATGTTTTCGAGCGTATTCATTGAGGGTTGGTTTTGGCATTAGAATAAAGACTACAAGAACAAGCAACGTAAAAAAAAAGATATGCTCTCGCTTATACGAGTGTCATAGGGGCAGAAATCCATTGCAAAATGAGACACGCGTAGGCAATGATGACAGTGATGACGAAATAGGATATTCGCGTAGAAGACGGGACTGCTTTGAGCGCACAAATTGCCAGGTCAAGATGTTCGTAAGCTACAAACCCAAGCAAGATCATTGGCTTATTACCAGCCTGGAACTGGCACACAATCACCCGTTAGTAACCCTTTCTAAGGTGAGTCAGATGCATCAACACAAGAAGATGGGTAAGGTCGCGAGGAGCCTAATTCACACAATGAGCAATGCGCGGATTGGACCTACTGAGATTGTTAATGTTCTTGCTGAACAGGCTGGGGGAATTCAAAATTTAAACTTTAACACGACAGACGTTCGTAACGCGGTCCGAACCCATAGACGAGCCGCGTATGACCTCAATGATGCTCAATCTACAATGAGCCTATTGAAACGGATGCAGATGGAGGACCCGCAGTTTACCTTCGATTATAAACTTGACGACGAGCATCGAGTTAGTACAATTTTTTGGGTCGACGGTCGTTCGAGGCTAGCTTATAAGCATTTTGGGGATGTCGTGACTTTCGACACCACATACCGTACCAACAAGTACTCGATGCCGTTCGCTCCTTTCACGGCGTCAATCATCATTATCACTCCATCCTGTTCGGGTTCGCCTTGTTAAGGGACGAGAGAGAGGGTTCTTTTGTATGGTTGTTTAGGACGTGGCTGGAAGCAATGAACTTCAAAGCACCCAAAGTGATCATCACCGATCAAGATTTGGCAATGAAGAAGGCTATTGCTACCGTCTTCCCAGACACTCGACACAACTTGTGCACTTGGCACATAAGCAACAAATACCCTGAACGTCTGCATCACGTGTACGCAAAGTATCCAGACTTTAAACAGGATTTTGACAAGTGCGTTAACAAGTCGTTAACGATTGAGGAATTCGAGGAGAGGTGGGAAAAGCTTGTTCGGGATTACTCATTGCAAGACAACGAGTGGCTCCAGCACTTGTACGAGCGCAAAGAGCAATGGATTGGCGTTTACACGAGGAGGTATTTTTCAGCGGGCATGAAAACGACGGGCAGGAGTGAATCTATGAATGCCACGTTCGATAGTTATGTGGGTACAGCTACCAATTTGAAGAGTTTCGTCCATCCGCACAAAAAGCGGTTGCTTCGTTGTTCGTAAAAGAAAGGGCTGCAGACTTTGCAACAACGTACAAACAAAGGAGAAGGTTGCTTGAGACCCCGCTGGAGCTGAACGGTGCCAAAGTCTATACGAAGGAGATCTTCTTGCTATACCAAGTAGAGCTGCAAAAATCGGGACGATACAGTATAAACAAGGTGGCAGAAATGTCTACGCGTGAGTACAAGGTTTATTCGCTCGTGAATGACCTCGTCCCTGAGAAGCTGCGCAGAATTTATACGGTGAGCCATGACACATTGACGGATTCGGTGACATGTGTTTGCAAGAAGTTTGAGTTCCATGGCATCCTGTGTAGACACATTCTGCGGTTTTTCACCAGAAGAATATCAGGACAATCCCCGATAAATATGTCTTGCCACGGTGGACGAAAGGTGCAAACAGGTTGCACGGTACCATTGCCTTTCCGGAGCACCCGTATACTGACTTTGAAGAATCAGAGACGTTGCGGTATAATCATCTGGTGACAATGTTCACCCGTTTGTCCGTAAAAGGTGCTGCTACAATGGCCGGATATAAACATCTCCTCGAGGTAGCTCAGCAGCAAGAGCCCATCGTCGACCAGTTGGAAGCAGCTTCAGTCAGCAATGCGGTTGACACTGAGCCTACAACGGGATCAGAAGATGACGAGCCGGGGGAGGAAGACGACAATGATATCCGGCCTTTGGATCCAATTATATCGCAAACGAAAGGCCGCAAGAGATCTACGCGGATGAAGAGCTCTATTGAACAGGCAACTCAACCTAAAAAGCTGAGAAGGTGTGCATTGTGCAACAAAATGACCGACCATGACAAGCAGAACCATTACAAGGCACTGGGGATAAGTCCAGAGGGTTTGCAAGACGAGGAAGAAGATGACGCCGAAGATGAGGAAGAAGCAACTGCAGTGGACCTTTAGTTTTTTGTATAAGCCATCAAGTATGTTTGAAATTTGTAATAATACGTAATATTTTTTTGATGAGATTATCTTTCGACCGAAGACTGGAAGGTTATTTCTGATGGACCTATTAGAGCCGGCATCAAATCTAACTTTAGTTTTTTTTTTTGTTTTGCCCCGTCCGCTACATAGTGTAGCTGACATCCGCTACCCAATCTAGCGGATGGCACAATGGAAACCCTATTTTTTTTTATTTTTTGGAGTTCTAGAATGTCCGCTACACAATCTAGCGGACAATAAAACTCTTGGTATTCTTTGTGTCCGCTACACAATGTAGCAGACGTCAAACTATGGTTAAATATTAGTCAGATCAGCCATTCTTCTTTCTCTCGTTTCTCTCTCTGTCTCGAACATCTCACCCACCAGCGACCCCCTCTACGGAGACCCACATCTCTGTCAACACCACCGTACTCCCTCCTATACCGCGCCACCTCCGGCGACAGCCCCGTCCTCCCCTCAACACCGCGGCGCCTCCAGCGACATCCCTGTCCTCCCCCCGACGCGGCGCCACCTCCGGCGACAGATCCATCCTGATAGCTTCTACTTTGGTGAACAGGAACATTTCAGTCGATAGACACTTCTTCAAGGTCATGATGCTTGGGTTTCATACAGAACTTGTCGGTCATCCCTCTTTCTCTGTGTTTTCGTGTGTGTTAAAAGTTTTATCGTTGGTTAAAAACTTACCTGTCTTATTATGAATATGTTAGGTCATACCGGTAGCCTTTTGCAGATTGCTTACCACACTTTGTTTTGAAGCAACTTTAACTAGCAGCAAGGGGTCATGGCTTGTTAAAATCAAGAAGAAGCGTGACCAAGAGAAAATTTGTTTCGAAGAGGGTTGGAGTGGAGCAGCATGACCTCAATGAAGGGAACTTTGTAATCTTTGAACACAAGGGGCATATGCGTTAATGTTCATTTGTCTGATAATTTTAGGTTCTTAATTGTGCATTTGAGAATTGTTATTGTTAATTGATGATTTGAGGTTCTTAACTGATGATTTTTAATTCCGTCGCTAAAACACTTATTCCGTTGCCAATTTCTTAAAAGAGAATTAGCGATGTCCGCTACACTGTGTAACGGACTGCGCAGCACAAAGTCTAATCTCCAACACTTCAAAAAAATTTGTTTCCTGTACGTCCGCTACAATGTGTAGCGGACGGCGCAGCAGAGTCAGTTGGAAAATTTTTGGTGTTCTATACGTTCGCTATACTGTGTAGCGGACGACGCAGCAGAAACTCTCGATTCCAACACTAAAAAAAAATTAGAGGCAGTCGTCCTTTATACAGTGTAGCGGACGGCGTAGCAGAAACTCTCAACTACAATACTTAGAAATTTTTTTCCTTTAGCCGTCCGTTTTACTGTATAGCGGGCGCAGCAAAAACTCTCAACTCCAACCCTTAGAATTTTTTGGCCATTTGGCCGTCCGCTACACTGCATAGCGGACGGCACAGCAGACACTCTCAATTTCAACACTTAGAATATTTTTGGCCATTTGCCCATCCGCTACACTGTGTAGTGGACGACGCAATAGAAACTCTCAATTTCAACACTTAGAATATTTTTGGCCATTTGCCCGTCCGCTACATTGTGAAGCGGACGGTGCAGCAGAAACTCTCAATTTTAACTCTTAAAATATTTTTGGCCATTTGACCGTCCGCTACACTGTGTAACGGACAGCGCAGCAGAAACTTTCAATTTCAACACTTAAAATATTTTTGGCCATATGACCGTCCGCAATACAGTGTAGCGAACGGCGCAGTAGAAACTCTCAACATCAACACTTAGAAATTTTTTGACGATTTGGCCGTCCGCTATACTGTGTAGCGAACGGCACAACAGAAACTCTCAATTTCAACACTTGGAATATTTTTGGCCATTTGACCGTCTGCTATACAAAATAATGGACGGCGCAGCAGAAATTTTGAACTTCAAGACTTAGAAAATTGTCTATCCGCTACACTGTGTAGCAACACTTAGAAAATTTTTAGCCTTTGGCCGCCGCTACACAGTGTAGCGCACGGCCAAAAGGCCAAAAATTTTCTAGGTGTTGAAGTTGAGAGTTTCTGCTGCGCCGTCCGCTACACTGTGTAAAGAACGGCACAACAGATGGCTGTCCGCTATAATGTATAGCGGACGGTTCGGTAAGCTCTCAACTTCAACACTTAAAAGATTTTGGCCTTTTGGCCGTCTGCTACACTGTATAGCGGATGACACTCTGGACGTCCGCTACACTATATAGCAGAAGTTGCAACAAAGAATTTATTGGACTCTCCCTCATTTTGTTTCTCACCATTCAATCATTCTCAATGAGAGCAAAAAAAAATAAAAATAAAATATCAAATCAAACCCAAATCAAATGTCAACTGATTTCAACACAAATCAGTCAAATCAATTAATCATCTTGAACACAACTCAACTGTTTTCAACACAAATCAAATCACACCAATGACAACTTTCTAAATAATCATAACTTATTAAAAAAAATTATTCTAATGATACAATGTCAATTGGGGTCCTCACGTTGAGCCGGATTCTCGTCCTTAGATGAATTTTTAATAAACCTAACCGCTCTAGGTCGGCCTTTCATAATTTGCCAAGCTATCCTATATCTAAAGCCTTCTACGCATTCTTGGCTCTAGGCGGCCGCTCTGAGGCTCTCAGACTGACATATGTAATCCATGTACATGCATAGGAAGACGCCACAGTCCGAAGTATTATGTTGCTTGGGCCTCTTCTTCTTCAATCAAAAAGGGAGCTTTGGCCGCGCCGGTACATGTACATCACGGATAGCATGGACCATGGCACAAAATATATTCTGCGAGAAATAGAAAACGGCGTAAGACACGAGTTAACATTTACAATTGGCAAGTTATAATAAGCATTAAACAACAATCGTAAGATTACCATAGAGTCCAACTGGGCTTTGTACATTCGTAACACAGGCATGTAGATGGTATCGTCATGGAGACTGTCAATCATCGATACGACTTTTTCTGTTGGTTCATAGCAAACCAAGTACCAGTGGCTTCCCCATAAAAATGAGATTAGAAACACTTGGGCAACCCTTGTGCTCACTGGACTATCCATATAAGATACGCTCGTAGGTTAGCGGACGGTCTCCACTGGCTCAACTTTTTCTTCCCCCTTTGTTTGACCCACTCATGCCATTCAAACACTAGGAGGCTATGAAAAAAGCATCCACCAAAAAAATGCCCGGATACTTGTGCAGCCGCTCCCGAACCCTTTCTTTCAGAATCTCCACGTAGGTAAAGATGACACCGTTGTCTAACCAACTCCCCGGAACTAGGGAGGACATTTCTGTCCACGAGAAACAGTAATCCATGTCCTCTGGGTGATCCACACTATACGACGCTTTGTCTTGGAGGGCCTTGCTAAAATAACGCTCTCTGATTATTCGGCATTTATGCGGCTTTAGGGGCTTCAATGGATGCCCTTTGCGATATTGCCCTCGGGGGTCAACCGGGGGATATTGCACTCCTTCGGGGGGTCGACCGGGGGATATTGCCCTCCTTTGGCAACAGATGGTCCCGCCCATAGGACAATGGGTAATGTCTCAAACAGACTGATGTTTCTGAAACCTCAGTTTTGCGTGACTTGACTCTGAGAGAGGGGTTGAGGTTTCGAGTCCAGAAGCAAAGAGAAGGAGGGCCCACTGTACTCTTCCCACGACCCTTGAGCCTGGCCCATGGTGCTTGGCCATCCCCAATCACCACCCATTCCCAGTACAGAGGGACCACCATATTCCTGGCTCACCCCCGAAGTCTGTCCAGAGGGATCACTGTATCCCTCACTCACATAAGGGGGCTGCCACCCCGGATAACCCATTCCCTGGCTAACTCGGGAAGGCCATCTTGATGCTTGGCACAAAAAATTCTCGCAGCCAAACGCTAACACTTCAGCCTGTTGGCGAAGCTCCTCGCCTATTGCATCCACCGATCCTTCCGCTCTCTCAACTTCTGGAAGAAGGCGAACGAGGCATTAACCTACATCCAAAGAGATAATAAATAAGTAACTTCATACACACTTAGAATCATCAAGTTCAATTAAGAGCACTGGTTGGGAAACTTACCAGATTGTATGCCATCTGCTCATCGATCTGACCCCTAGGGTGGTACTTCTCCCCGCGTTCAAACCTTACTGGGGCTACTCTCCTCGGGTGATGCGGTAGTACCACTCATTGTACTGTTCGATGCTGATCACGGGGTCAGGCTCTGACACAATGGCCGCCAGCGTGTCCTGCCAGGAATTCCAAACCTCAATTTCTCGTGCGCACAAGTCGTGCGCATTAGCCTTGCCAAAACGTCTGACACCCGGTGGGTTCCTGTTAAGCCTCATATCCAGTGCATTGACTGGAAACCCCTGCAGGCGCGATCTGGTAGCTGCCACTCTGCGACCTCGAAGTGGATCAGGGGTGTGCATTGCAACCCGGAGAGCGTGAAGACGAACGACTCTCCCACCCGTCGCGCCAAACATTTGTACGGTGCCCATCGCATCTGGCCTGGAGATAACGAGTCGAGCTCCCCCCGATAGTACGTAATGTTGTGATGGGGATCGTCTCTCCTTGGGTAGTGGTTGTCCTTTTGGCTGTACTCCCAGGCGCACAACCGAGGCCACACATTATCGGTTCCGTCCTTACGCCTGGGTGCGCCGGTAGCAAGGTGTTCATAAGACCACACCTGAGAGCAAAGACAAATTAAATAAAGTATCGTCAAAATTTATTGTCGATTCATCCAAAAAAAATCGAGCACGTAATCAAGATTTGTATGATATACCTGCAATAGCGAGAGACATGCACATATAGCTTTGGAGTCGGGCCTCGTTGCCTTGTGCAATGCTCGGTACAGGTACGCAAGAGTTGCTGCACCCCAGGCATAATCCCCAACCTCCAGCAGGTTACCCAACAACGGTAAATATTTGACGCTGACCGTATTCTTCGACGTTGTTGGGAACAGAATTGCCCCCATCACCCACAAGAGGAAAGCTTGTGTGTACAGCACAAGCATCTGATCCGTGTAGTTATCCGGCAGAACCTTGTAGGTATCTACCAACCATTTCAACTTGATACCACCAGTGCTAAATTGATCCTGGGGTATCGAAGTAAAGAAGTCCCTAGCGGTTCTCTTATTCGTTGCTTCTGACGGAGGAGCTATTACCGGCCGCCCTGTCACCGGTAACCCTAAGATGAACCCTACATCTTCTAGGGTAATTGTCATCTCTCCAAGAGGGAAGTGAAACGTATTCGTTTCACTTCTCCACCTTTCAACAAGGGCACCTATTAAGTGCCGGTCAAGGTGTTGAAAGATTTGCCCATGCGTGAAAATCCCAAACCCAATCCCACGCAGTAATCTTTTCTAGTATTTGTTCAATTTTTAGGCTTTGAAATTATCAGATACTTCTACCGTGTTGAGAAGTGCTCTTTCCTACGAATTAATAAATACAATTTAAGCAAAACAATCGGTATACAACGTTCGCAAGAATAAGAAAGTTGATAAAATAAGTATCTTACTCCACCATCCCATATGAGCGTACTGATATGGTTTGCTTGGTCGTATAATACGGACGGATCTTTTGGTCCAGGATTAAAATTCATTTTTTGTAACTGAAATTATGGAAAAACGGCAAGGTTGGAAGCGTAAACATTCTCAAACATACAACCCTAGCATGTGCTCACATATTACATACAATGCTAGCATGTGCTCACTTAAGTTCACATGCTGTATATATGTATATACATACATACAAACAGACACGGAATCGGATTTTGCAAGTGAAATCACATGAACAAATAATACGCAATACACATATATTGATAACCGCTAGCACAATTCGGCACATAGATATTCAAAACCATGCATAAGCGGCAATACTCATAACAACTCTAGATTATGAACAAATAAATAATTGGTTTGTGAACTTACGTGATTGATGAGACGATTAAAGGATTTCTTTGAAAGAAATTGCGCAAATCTGCTTGCCAACGCCGCTAGAAAAATTATGAGAAGAAAGAATGAATAAGACTTTCGAAGTAGGTTTGTTTATGGGTTAAGTCCGCTACATAGTATAGCGGACAGTCCATCTGGCAAACTAAAGTTGTCCGCTACACAGTATAGCTGACAGTGGGATAAGGACAAAGCAACAGTCCTGTCGCCCCAGGACTCATGAGACAACTGTCAGGGGGGTTGTGGATGACTTGACCACGGTCATGTAAAAAGTCGTCCGCTACACTGTGTAGCGGACGACTTTTTGACCGTCACATGTCAGGCCAAAAAAGTTGTCTACCTTACAGTACATCGGACGAGGGAGCAGGGGCAATATGATAAAAATGTCTGTCCGCTACACTATGTAGAGGACGACTGACAGCTTTTGAGAAAAAAAAAGATCTGGGAGATGGACGGCCAGATCGCGCTAGTAAAATCTCCTATTTTGCTAGCGCTCTCAACGGATCAGCTCCCATATATATATATATATATGTCCGTCCGCTACACTATGTAGAGGACGACTGACAGCTTTTGAGAAAAAAAAAAGATCTGGGGGATGGACGGCCAGATCGCGCTAGTAAAATCTCCTATTTTGCTAGCGCTCTCAACGGATCAGCTCCCATATATATATATATATATATATATATATATATATATATATATATATATACACACACACACACACACGATTAAAAAAGAAGGGGAGAAAGAGTGATGAATGGTTGAACATGTCAAAAGACAAGTGGCACAGGGAAAGAAAAACTTGAATTGTGCAAGGTAGTTCACCCGTGAATTTGACAAAAACTATTATAGGGTGGTTATTTGAACTAGGAATTTTGGCCCCCAAGTCCCTCTTTCTAATCCCTTCTAAATTTTCACAAATTCTCTTTTGTAGTTACTAAATAGTGTATTTCATTCAAGGTGATTTTAAATTTTTAGGCAAATTAAAATCCCTGGTAAAGTACTTCATTCAAACACACTCTTATGAATTTTTGATAGAATTTGGATATGGGTACTTCCCAATTACCTCAATAAAAACCTGAGTGTAAAATTCGAAAGCAAGGTCCTCAAGTAGGACTTTTCGTATGGTTTCAGCGTACTAAAAATATATTCATCCATATGGAAATGTCATTAATAATTAAAATAAAACTATGGTTCATAAATATATCATATAAAGCTTTTCTACAATGCAACAACACGTACCTTTTCATATTTCAAATACTCAATCATGTATGCCCAAAGAGGAACTTTAGTTGAGATGGTTTAATAAAAATAACGAACATCTTTCCTTTTTATTCTCTTCTTAACTACGTACTTGCCAAGTGGCTGTGACCTCTTACACCACATAGCAAACTCACAAACTATCAAAGTTCGTATACGGGGAAAAACAAATAATATCTTTGAACTCACTTTAGACACTGTGTGCCTTGATCTTTTAAACAATACATGAATATAAACCTATTTAACTGCTTCATTTAGTAACGGGGATTTAGATTTTTGCGAATAAAGCAATATTATGACTAATTTAGCAGGTTTATACTTCAGAATCAAGATCCTCTGTGTAGCGTAGAAGAGTTATAAAAAAACTCGCTTCTAAATGTTTGTTAACAATAAAACATTCTGGTTACATATTTAACAAGAACAAAAACATGTGCTTACTTTGTGTCAGATAAAGAACAAAAGACTTGAGTGCTTGATGCTTTATTAAAGGTCAAACTTTAACTATGATTAGTTTAGCACGAAAAGCCCCACCTTTTCCAAAATGTTAGAAGTGATAAACCTCAAACTTTATCTACCGTTGGGCTTATTACTTGACTTCGCTTACAGAATAAGACTTCCAGAAGATGCATGATGCTTCATTGAAATTTATCGGGAGAAAGAAATTTGAAAAGTCTAATTGTGTTAGGCCAATGCGATTTCAAGTTATTCAAGGTATACAAGTCTAATTGTTGAACTTTCTTACTTTCAACTTATAAAAGTAATAGTTTTACCAAAAAATAATTATAAAAGTAATAGATTATCCGGTCAGCCCATGAAACTAGGGTACCTTTATTGCTTTCTGAAAAATAAGAAGAAAGAATTGGAGAAAAACAATATTAAAAAAAATGCTCTCTTAGTTTTGAACTCATCGACTTGGATCAGTTGTTCGGGTGACAGCATTGGAGAAAAAGAAATCAATTATATAGTGAGTGGACTTTTCAAATTTCAAGAACCGTTAATGTTACAAACAAATCGATAAACAATAATTTTGTAATGCTTCCATTACAAATTTTGTGACTTTGAGTGTTTTTCTTTTAAAATTGATGGTGCAGATACCGTAAATGTAATTATCATGTTTCAATGCTTTTCATGTAGTTCTATTACGAGTTGAAGTAGATTAAACCATGAGTTGATTAACTTGAATAGTATTTGAAAACCATTTGATTTTTTATATCTCCAGTTTTCATTTTTTTTTCTCTTAAGTTTTGGAAACCAGTTTTTAAAACATGATTGTTTTTAAAAACTCCCATTTAGGAGTTTTGGATTTTCAATTTTGGTTTTTATTTTGAGACCACTACCACCTTCCCATAGCCACAGCCATCGCCTGCTGCCGGCTGGCCACTGCCTGTCGCCGGCCATCGCTGTCGGCGACCGCCGGCGGCGATAGCGACAGTCGGCAACCACCACTGGCAAGTCACATCCTAAGGCCGCGACCGACCATCGCCAGGCCCCACCATCGCCACCGCAACCACCACCAAAGAAAAAAATTCAAAATAAAAAGTGGGTAATCAAACACCCATTTATTTTTGTAAAAATAAAAACTAAACTGGTTTTGATTTTGATTTTGATTTTTTTAGAAACAAAATATCAAAACTAGAGGTGATTTCTAGCAGATTAACACTATAAAATTCTAAACCTGTAGGCAAAAAGAACCGGAGAATTTTATCTTAAGTTCTTACTATCTTTCGAAAGAAACTAGAGGGCACTTTAAAATAAAGTAACCGTTTGTTAAAAATTGTGTCCATCAAATACTTGAATGGGTCAGTTCTTGATACGCCCTTGCATTGCATTTCATGGTGAAACACACCCTTATATTACATTTCTTCTTGAAACAAGCCCTTGTATTGCGTTTCGTTTTGAAACACTGCCTCAATATTTGACTAATAGATTGCCTAATCTTATATTTGGTATTACGATGTTGGTATTTGACCCCACAAGGACCGGGTGTCCAACGTAAAATTTTTTACTAAAGACTTTGTCTTAAGTAGAGAATTTGGGTATACGTACTTACTAACTTTTGTTTTCGCAAATAAGTACAGGTACTTACAAATTGTAAAAAATAAACACCGAGACCCTAAATTATAAACAATAAAAACTTAGGTCTTGAAGTGAGACTTCCTTATGGTTTCAGCATGCTAAAGTGTATTCATTAAAAAAATGTCATTAATAATTAGATCAAAACTACGTCATTTATAATTATGTCATGTAAAGCTTTTCCAAGGTACAACTTACAACAATATGAATAACTTTTCTTAATTCAATTACCTTTTTTTTTGGGTGAAAGTCAATATTTTATTCCAAACATATTTTTTACAGCAGTAAACTATATCATTCACTCATTTCCTCTCTCCTCCTGTAACCATTCTATATTATGTCCTCTTACTTCATTATTCCTTCATCGATCTCTCAATTGGAGGAGTGCCTCTTGTTTACACTGCGTCCTTTAATCTGGTTCCAGCTTCTAGTGCACCATGGAATCCATTGAGTGATCACCATTACCAGTTCATCATTGGATTTCTGTTGTTGCTCCGATCAGATATCCTCTTGCTTAAATATCCTCTTATTCCTCTCAAGCCAGATCATGTGTACTGTAACCGCCATTCGCAGCTTCCTAAGCCTTGCTTGGAAGCTTTTTCCTCTGAATTTCTTGGAGGCATAACAAAGAATTGTTCCCAAGAGTTCACCTGAGTCTGTAGTAGCAATATCCTTCCATACTTATTTGGTATAAGAACACTTCCAGAAGAGATGATCTTCATCTTCCCTCTGATTCTCACAAAGAGAGCAGCCATCATCCATGCTATTATTCCATTTCAGCAATTTATCCTTAGTCTTGAGTCCTCCTTTGCATAGCATCCAAAGTACAACTGCACACTTAAGAATATGGCCGTTAAACCAGATTAATTTTCACCATGGTACTATAGCTCTTTTAGTTCTTAAGAACTGCCATACTGAGCTTACTGTGAATATGGCTTCCTTATTTCAATTCCTTGATCATGACAAAAACTTTATTTTGAGTTGGTTTAATAATTGAACATCTTTCTTTTTATTCTCTTTTTAACAACTTGCCAAAAGGCTGTGACCTCTTACATCCCATACAAAACTCACAAACAATCAAAGTTCGTATGCTGGGAATTGCAAATAAAATGTTTAAACTCTACCGCTTTGGACACTTTGTGCCTTGATCTTCTTAAGTAACATGAACATGAATCTATTTGATTGCTCCATTTAGCAACGGGAGTTTAGATTACTGTGAATAAAGCGATACGATCATTGTTTTAGGATCTGTAGTTTAACAAAGAAGTATCATGATCAACATTGGTATAGAAGATCAAGTTGTATCAATAATTTGCATCTAAATTCTTATTAATAACAAAATATTGTGGTTACAAATCTCACGATAGCGATAATTTTGATGTGCTATTTTACGTCAGATAATGAACAAATGATTTGAGTACATTATCTCTCTATCTTAAAAGTGTAACATGTTTAACCATGTTTCTACACATTTTCATGACCAAAATACCCTCTGAGATACTCCATATTACAAAATGTCTCGGCTTCTTTCAAAACATACACAAAAACACAGCTGCTCGCTCACAACAACTACAACGGTCGCAATGATGGAATACAAAACTAACTGCCCCTTTCCTCCCCCAACCGTCCCTCGTCCCTGATAACTTTTTGTGCGGCGGCAAGAACTTGACGGAGTTTACAGTCCTCACAAGAACATGAAGATGAACTTCATCTGCATAACAATGCCTCACCAAGAAAATGCCTCTCATTCTACGCAAGAGCTCGCCCCAAACGGGGAATCCGACGTCAACCTTCCGACGACCACCAAAATTGCATCTCAAAATCTTGATGAAAATTTGCATTTCGGCTTTCTGGGTAAGAGAAACTTCCGCTCTAGATACTGTTATGCCGACTTCAAATTTAATTGGACCAAATACATGTAATTTGCTTTCATCTATTGTCCAGTGTCCATGCCTTTGAACATCTTATCTTACTCCACGCCTTTGCTTATCTTATCTTATCTTATCTTATTCCATGGATTCATTGCTTCATGCTCTCTTGGTTTTACCGTTTCACACGAGGTATTTGAATGTATGGACTACTGTTCACTGTATGCACATCATATGTTTGTCGAATCGCTTCCATTCTCCTCATTTGTGGGTTGCTCTTCAAACTAAATAATCAACTAACACTCGTATCATCTTTTTGTGTAATAGTGATCACTTTGGTCTCAAATGCTTGACCAACCTTAATCATCCCTTGGCCATTGTAGGGCTGTACGTGTACATAAATATCAATACGTCTTTCTCTCTCTTTTCATTGCTGTTCATTAACTGTAAACAACTCTTCTCTTATCTTTTACATTTTTGGCCTCAAAACCGAATTCATATGCACATACACAAGAAAACACAATACTGCCCCTTGACATGCATGCTCATTCACATACACTTGCTGTTGTTCTTATGGATTTGATTTTGTGGTTTTGTTTGAAGTTCTTTACTATTCTTCACATTAAATTTGGGGTCTCTTTAGTGCTTTCTTGTATGTACTTTCTATACCACCTCTTTGTACTTTAGTGTTATAGCGAACAAGCATTGTATGAAAATAGTCAATTATCATAGTCATTAATGTTTGCTTTTATTGGTTTATGTATTCGTAAGTGATTGGGTTGAGGAGAAGGTGGGTATTGCAAATAGATTTGGCACCCTCTCCATGGTTTTGGCGAGTTAATGCATGGCGTCCCAAAGAAATAACAAAACTAAATATGTGTAGAGAATAGCCAACTTATCAATTATTTTGGTTCACTATGTTTGCAATTTTGAGAAAGTCAATTTTGGTTCACGATGTTTCAGAATTTAATAAAGCCTAGAGATAGTTTAGAAAGCCTAAAGATTAGTTTATTTGTAATAGCAAATATTATCTGCAGGGACTGAAGCTTCATTATTTCATAAAGCCTAGGGATTAGTTATATATACAAAACAAAATTTGTAAAGATATCAAGTTTTTACTTTTCTTTTCCTCCATTCTTTTAATGTATGTGAAGTCTAGAAATAACCATGTACTTTTGGAGTTTGTTTATATTTCTATTGAGATGGAAATTTGTCATGTTGCCCTCTCAAATTTGAAGTTATGTACTTTCTCTTATGTGTTAACTATGTTCAAATACGTTTGTCATCATATGTTTGAATAATAGTAGTTTATTAGGTATCAATTATGGCATGGTGGTTTTTCAAGGTTTTTAGGGCATTAGCTACATCAAGCTTTTTATTGAAATCTTATTTTGATGCAGTTTAGTCTCAAAGTTAAGACTTGATACACATTCTAAATTCCTTCCTTTAATTTCATTCTATATCTCTTTATGTTTTCTTTAAATGTTGATTGCTGGTTTCTGACAAACTGCTTCTTTAAGTTCTTCCGAGGTTTGGGCCGAGGTTTGGGCCGAGGTTTGGGCCGAGGTAGACTAAAACCTCTTTCCTTGATTCATTGCTATGTTGGTGAACTTTTGATGATTTCTTACACTTCTTTTTTCCTGATTTCATGTAGAGGTGTGTCTAAACCAAATTTTAATCGTAGATAAATTAATTTATGTTGTCTATGGAAAGGTGATGTTATGTGTATGTAGTATTATCTTTCACTTCTTTTGCTTTTATGGATAGTTTACGTACACGACACACTTGTGAATGGATTGGCTTGGATGGTCTAAAAGAAGACAACTCTATTGTTTTTATTTCCCTTGTCTTTTTGTTTTCTTACATGCTTGCTTATGTGAATGACTGTTGTACATACTGTTTGAAATGTCATAAAATTGCTCTTGCTACAAGCTGGCCAAGCCTTGACTTCATTGTTGTCCATATGAAGGATCCCTTTGGACAGAGAATGCATAGACGAAAATTTGAAGGCATGAAACATGTGACTCATACTGCGAGGATGAGGATATATATCATGGCGAACTTCAGCTCTCTAGAACAGATGAAGTGAAAAATCTAACGCATGAACCCTTTTTGTAGGTTTCTGAATGGAAACTATGCTGCCAGACCTGTAGCAAATTGTCCTATGAAAGACTCGAAGATGTAAAACCAAGAGAAAGATATTTGACTAGGTAGTTGCCACACTAATACCGCCTTTATTTTTGTACTTTCATTTAGTTTACTACCTTACTTTATGATCTTACTAATCTTTAAATTCGCAATAAGAAAAAATTATATTGTTGCTGATGCTAAGTTTTAGTAGTTCCACACGAAAATTTTTAAGCTATCTTGTGACTAAAGAAATGTTTGCTTACGTTAGCCAAACTTGTGAGCTTCCATGAAGATAAGGGTGATCTGATTCCGTGATATGATCGCTTTGGCATGAGTGCCATATGAACTCCTTCTTTACCTTACGTCCCAAATGAATATAAAGGTGGATTAAGATTTTTTTGATTAATTTTTATTTTCAGTCAGAAATGATTAATACTATACTCTAACTTTCGAATAGAGAAATAATGTGGCAACTTCGTGAATTTAAAGATATGTGTCAAACCTCAAAAAGAGCCTTAAGCCTTTAACTAATATAGCTTTGGTAGGACCCTAAATGTCTATCATTGAGTCGTGGTTAGGTACATGCACGTCAAAACAACTGTTGGTGGTGTGAACTAGATCACAAATTAGGATGGAAGATCGAGCATGGTACAACTCAGAAATAAGGAGATAGAGAATATAGGAGAGATTAGGGCGAGAGGGAGGGAGGGAGAGATTGAGAGAGGGGGAGGAATGAGAGATAGAGAGGCTTGCAGAATGGTTGTAAAAGTTCTTTGTTTGAGTTTTGGTGCCATGCATGGATATGGGTATGACCTTGGTAGTAGTCTTCCAAATGTGCCTCACTGCTTCAGCAACAGTATTGCAAGAAGTATACCACTTCATGTAAATAGTCTTCGCACCACAAACTTTTTATTTGGGTCCAATTTTGAACTACTAGCTCATTAGCTGACTCTCTTCATGTCTTGGGGAAATAGGTTATGACAGTTACTTTTCAACCACTAGCAATGGTTCAGTAGCTTCCCCTGTTCAAGTTTGAAGCATTTTAAAGTTTATCTTCATTATTACATAATCCTCACTTTTATTTTGGTTTTTGGCAAAAAAGTGCAGTCTTTAGAGTCCATAAGTTAGGAAGAAAGTGATGGAAAGACTTATATTAATAGAAGAAAGTGATGCTGAGCTGATCTTGTTGGCATTAGGAGCAATGTATATCCATAAAATGAAGTTGGTCATCCTGGCACCAACACCTCTATATGCTGATCCAGGTACGAATTTTTGCCAGCTTTTATACACTTCAAGTTATGACCTTTAGCAAGAGAGATTTCCTACTTATATGCGTGCCTCGGCTGCGTGCCTGCCGAGGCATGTTTTTTATTATTACAAAAGATTGTTACAAAGAATCGGGCATGGTGACGATCGTGAAAGAGAAGGATGCTGGCCAGTAATTGGGTATCTTTTAGAGTCTTCTTTTCTAGCTTGAATTTGGATGGGGTCTTGGAATATCTTTATTAGCTGACATAACATAGAGAAAGAATAATAGTTATGATTTTTATCTGCATGTAAAGTTACCTTCCATGATAGACTGCCTTTGCAATAGCAGGATGCCTCTCGTGGTGTTTACACCACACCATGAAAATTGAAAGTACCAAAATATCTTCACACTATTTTCTTTAACCTGTTGAAGGGTGACTTTTAACCTACAACTCGAGATTAAGCTTCACACTATTTTCTTTAACCAGTTGAAGGGTGACTCTTAACCTATGACTCAAGAGATTAAGCTTAGTGATAATGCTTAATGGACTTAGGGCATGTATGAGGTGGCTTTTAGGATAGGTTTTTAGTTTCACAGGAGGTTTTTTTTTTTATTCTTCAGTTAACTCCATGTTATACATAAGCATAATGGCTTGAGTTAATGCTTAATGGGCTTGGGACATCTTGTGCTGGAGGTGGCTTTTTTATTTACTCTGTCCTAGATGAGATGAGATGATACAACACATTAGTCTTTAGGTAACTCCCTTGAACATCTGGAGAAAATGACGAAGAGTTGAATATGGCAACCAAATTTGGCTCGAGTACCTACTTATTCAAACGTACCCAATCAGTGCCTCAAGTTATTTTTTTGTCTCAAGCAATTCGGAGATTGGACAGAGCTTAACAAACATCAATTATTTATGGGCATTGTCAATACTAAAAAAACACATCCCATGAACATGCGGCGCTCCCGTTTCCATCCGATCTAATCAATCACATGATGATCTGACAAGTCACATTTAATTTACGAAGTTGGTCTAGATATCTACTCGTCTCTCTCCCTTGTTTAACGACACTCTTTAATGAATATCAGTCCCACCACCACAATAACCCTCATTACACTATCGGCACCACTTGACCTACCTTTACTCGCCACAATCCAACTATGATTCTCCTTTTTTGTCCCCATGGCTGCCACTGTTACCCTACCAATCAGCCCTATAATTTCTTCAATTAAACCATCATCATTGTCACTCACCCATCGTTGTTGCTTCTTACCACTTTCATCACCAACCTTTTTTGAGTTGGAAGAATAGTTTTATAAGCATCGTCTAGATATGTTGGTTCCATTTTCTTTTCCCTAATGAATAATCTCTTTCTATATTAAGGGCCAGGATTTATTTCTTTTCTATCACATTCGCCAGGGTCAGTGCTTTATATTATATGTATGTGGTAGAGTTCCTCATCTATGATTGTTGTTGACGATGTAACTTACATAACGATGGCATTGGTGAGTTGTTGAATTTGTAGAGTAGTGATTGGGATTAATATGAAGGTAAACTTTTAGGTAATATATTTGAAGAGAGATAACAGAGGAGCTGCAATAAAACAGTGAGGATGAGTGTCATACAGTTGTTGGCCGCATATTTATAGGTGAGGCAGAAAAAAGTGGTGAGGGTGTGATGGTGAATTGGTGGTGGTAGTGGACTGGTGGGGGATAGTGGGATCAAGCATTTTATAATTTATAGCCACTGATGTTGTTAACAGCTGGTGGCGAGAAGTGTTGTGGTGCGGTGATAATGATGGTGGTGGGTTTATGTCGCATGAGGGATGGTGGTAGTAGATTGGTGGTGCCATGGTGGTTACAGAGAGTGAAAAGGGGATATTGTGCAAGAGATAGGGAGTACTATCGTAAGCAGAAAAAAGAAACAACATATATATGACTTACATCGTATTTAATAAATTAATCGGATGGTGACAACAGTGCCACATGTTTAGAAGATGGATTTTCAATTATAAATAGGATTGCCTCTAAGAAAACTAACTTTTGTTAAGCTCCGTCAGCAATTGGACTTGTTTGCAGCAAGAAATTAGTTTACATTTGAACTTTTATGGCTCTCATGTGCCATTGAACTTTTACATTTGTATATTTTCGGTCATTGCATTTTATAATTTGTTTGTGCTATTAGGTCAACGCTATTTGTTTCCTTTGGCCATGGTTAAACAACTTGCCTGGCATTTTTTCCTTGCAAAATAAGAACTATTTGAAAGTTGAGACTTTTTGCATCTTCAAGTGTCTACAGGTTATCAACATTGGAATGCAATACTATGAGACTTCTGCAATCTACTACCCTCAATTTAGCCTCATTTTGGACAAAAAAGGGAAACTTCTAGATCATTGGGAAATCTGGAAATGAAGGCGAGCTTGTGTGCATGACATGATTGAGTAGTGTTCCTTATGGTAGGATATGTTTTGAAAGAAAAAGTGATATTGCCGTAGTTCGAGAAGTTGAAAAGCAGTGAGGTATGTAATAAAACTAATAGCAATTTAAGCTTAGAGCTCGTCGCATCTTATTGTAGAATAAAGAAAATTTGTCTCTATAAGTATATTGACGACAATTCCTCAAAATGAAGAAAATATCAACGTGCAACGCATGTTCAGCACTACTAGTAATATATGAAAAGGTCAAACTTTAACTATCATTGGTTCAACACGAAAGCTTCACCTTTTCCAAAGTGTTAGAAGCGATAAATATCAATTTTTTATCTACCCTTGGGCTTGTTATTTGACTTCACGTACATTATTAAAACCGCACAAGATATAGTGATGCTTCGTTGAAGAAGAGGTTAATATTAGGGAGAAAGAAATTTGAAGGGTCTAACTGTCTTAGACCGATACGTTTCCAATTATTCATTCTTAGAATAGTAGTAGAGTATGAGGTCATCCCATGAAAAACAAGGCTGCATGTTTCAGCGCACGTGAGCCAAAGCAAAGAATTTACTTGCCTAATGACATATTTTGGATAACGATATACAAGGGGGCGGTGGATTTGACTAAAGGTTTTTGTAGACATTTGCAGTAACAAATTATAGCACATCTTTTTGGCATTATTACGTAAACAACACTAAGCATGTTTAGTGGTCATGAATAATTGTGTAATAATAAAGGGAAAATATAGGCCCCGTACGTTTACCATATTCGTTTTCTGTTTTTAGCAATGACGATGAAAAAGATTCTTTTTTTGCGTACTTTTACCATTTTCTGTTTTTGTTTTGGATAAAATTACTCAAATAGTAACAAAAACCTGAAAACACTTTCAGCTGTTTTTCACTCAAATTTAACCCAATATAAGAAAAAATAGCTAAATTATTTTTTGTGAAAATAATAAAAGTACAGGAACATGTTTTCAAACTGAATATGAAAATCGTAAAAATAAAAACAGAAAATGAAAACAGAAAACAAATATGGTAAGCGTACGGGGCCATAGTCATTTGCAGGCTATGACCCAAATTAACAGTCAAACATTCTTTTTGAATCTTTATATTTCGTTCTACATCCATTATTTTTGAGCTTTACTTTAACAAGAACCCACATAAAACAGGGGTAATTGCAAAAATGGTCCCTTGGGCTTTATTTTCAAAAGCTTTTTAATGTCTGACTTGTCTAACACTGATCCCTTGTCTAAGATGTTTTTTTTATTTGGCCCTCAAGTCCCTAAATTTAAGATTCCGTGAATTTTAAAGGGGCAAAATTAAAATATCACCACAAAGACATTTTTCTTTATTTTCTTTATTTATTTATTTTTTTCACATATATTTGCACCACTTTCTCACCAGGCCCTTAAGCCACCACCTCGCAAACTCCATATGTAACACCACCACTGAATCAATAGAAAGAAGTTCTTGTTTTTTCAACCCAAAAGTTGACCTTTTAATCTTACCCCCTTAATATTGTCACATTCTTAAACTTTTAAGTTCTTGAGGACTAATTAGGGAACATAAACATAGATAAAGGACAAAAACGGAACAATTGAAACTTTCAAAACTAAGGCCTAACTTTAAGGAACCAATTTTAGTGTGCCAAACGCTATACTTTCCCTCGAGCTTTGCTAATTATGGTTTACCCTCTCCAAACTCTATCACATCATTTTGTAAGTAAGAATATTCTGACCAGGAAATGAAATAAGAATATTCCAATTAAGACTCTGACCAGGAAAAGAAAATGGGTTTGGTTAGACTGATTGATGGTTGTCAATTCAGAAAGAAAAATCTAGCTACTAGTTTTTAATGAGCCAATGTGTCACTGTCACGTTTTATATAAGTTTCTTAGCAAGAATTGCGATAAGGAAAGTCTTACGATTGGGTACCTTTGTTGATTCTGACAAACGAGAAGAAAGGATCTAGTTTCTAGTTTATTCTTCAAAAAGAAAAACTACACAAAGGAAATTCTTTAGTTATTAACTTATCTGCTACGCTCAATTGTCCGAGTGATACTAACTTTGTTAATTTTTAGGGGCAACGTTGAAGTGAACGATATTAACTTTGTAGTCTAGTAATTTTCAAAAGTTAAGAACCATTAATGTTACAACCGATCAACAAACAGTAACCTTTTAGTGTTTTGATTATAGATTCTGTGAATTTGAATATTTTACTTTTAATTGGTTGTGCAAACACAGTGAATGTCATTGTCTTGTTTCAATGCTCTGCAGTGGAAGTAGATTAAACTACGAGTAGATGAACTTAATTAGCGCTATTACATCCTGAACCTTTAGGCAAAAAGAATCTGAGAATTTTATCACAAGTTCTTACTATCGTCTGGAAGAAAGTAATGGGCACTGTAAACTAAAATAAATGTTTATCTAAAAAATTGTTTTCGTCAAATACTTGAATTGATCAGTTCCTGACACGATGTTATTGCGTTTCATCTTGAAACACGTCTTTATATTGCGTTTTATCTTAAACAAAGTCTTTACATTGCTTTCATTATGAAAGACGCGCTTGTAATGCTTTTCAACATGGCACACTGCCTCAGTATACCTGCCTGATGGATTACCGAGTTGGTATTAGACCCCATAAAGACTTCCAGTCCGAGTGTCCAAAGTAAATTTGTCTACTAAAGACTTTCCTTCGTTTGGTACGTCTAGGTAGCAACACAAATGCCACATGCAATGGCGAAAAAGCAAAAGGTAAACGGTATAGTTAAAACTTCAAAGTTGAGGGGCGTTTGACTAGTTCATGCCATTCTTATTCTCACACATGCAGTTTCAGAGCCTTCGCCCACGTCCTCTATATAAAGCCAGGAGATTGGCAACATTTACATTGCAATACCAAAGCATTTAAAGTCACGTAAATCCAAGAAGTTTTTACCTCAAGCATTCCAAATTTAAAGCGTTTAGAGTTTGTTAGGCTCCAGATCAACCAGCTACATTGTGGGATACAATGGAAACTCAAGGCTATCTTCTCGCAAGCAATAGCGCCATACCACGCTCGCAGACTGATGGCAGTGTAACTGCTGCCAACAAGGTCAGCCGCCGGGATTTTTCGAAGGATTTTGTATATGGTGCAGCTTCATCTGCTTATCAGGTATGTTGAAAGATTTCAATTCTACCAGTAGTGGTGGGTTGTTTCTAATCCTTACCAACTCTTTAGAAGTTCATAAGCTAATGCATGGGTACTTTCTTTTGCCTTCATTTAGACTGAAGGTGCAGCAAAGGAAGATGGTAGAGGCCCCAGCGTGTGGGATACTTTCTTACAAAGAAACCCAAGTTCTCTCTCTCTCTCTCTCTCTCTCTCTCTCTCTCTCTCTCTCTCTCTCTCTCTCTCTCTCTCTCCCTCCCTCCCTCCCTCCCTCTCCCTCTCCCTCTCCCCCCCCCCCTCCTATCCCTCCCTCCCTCCCTCCAAGTTTAGGCTACGTTACAATGAAAACTCAAATGGAAGTTCTCAAAGCTGGTGTAGCATGTGTCTAGTTGTACCCCATTTTGTTTTCAAAGTAGACGTTGAACTCTCGCAATTGTTCTCCCAAAAAGCTTTGCAGCTCTTTCTGTGTGTGAATTAAGACAGCTACTGAAACCTACAAAGTTTATGAATCTAACTGTGTTCGTTTTAACATGGCAGGTAAGGTGACGGACGGTTCAAATGGGAACATCGCCATTGATTCTTATCACCGATACAAGGTAAAGTGCAGGAACAGAGAGCAAGATAAAAAAAAATACAAGAATAAACATCATCTTAATCGAAATGAAACTTGGTGAACTAACTGAATAACGATTTTTTTTTATCTTTAGCTCTTTCATTCGTATGTCTAACTTCATTTTGGCATGGTACCACTTCCCTCATTGTATTTGGGTTAAACTGAGTGTGCTTCAATGTTGTCTGTGCTCGTTTGTTGATTGTCTCTCTTACTTCGTTATAGGAAGATGTGAAGATCCTCAAAAAATTGGGGTTGGGTGCCTATAGATTCTCAATTTCGTGGTCTAGAGTATTGCCAAGTGAGTCTCACTTTTCATTCTTCCTATATGCATGTGTGAAGATCTTGCTTTATTTTTTGGCTAACAATGTTTGATGAACCATATTATCCTCTTCACATTTGATCCAGAAGTGTGATTGCTGCCTACTTGATCCATTATGCACAATCTTTAGTGTTACTTAATTTCAAATGTTGCAATTATAGGCGGAAAGCTAAGTGGGGGCGTGAACAGAAAAGGGATCCAATTTTACAATGACTTAATCGATGAGCTACTTGCCAATGGTAGGATTTAGCTTCAGTTGTTTCACCATTTCATCAATAGCTTAACCCTCACAAGAACTGCCATTAACCTTTCAATTGATCATTGCATGCAGGTATAGAGCCTTATGTAACTCTTTTTCATTGGGATCTTCCACAAGCCTTGGAAGATGAATACGGTGGTTTCTTAAGCGCTCGTGTTGTGTAAGTGCTTCACTCTAGAAATCACGAGACATCTCTTTTCGTCCTTCAAGAACGTTTTGGATTGCTTAACTTACAACCGCATAATAAAATTAACTTGACCAGGGCTGATTTTTGCGAGTACGCTGAACTTTGTTTTTGGGAATTCGGTGATCGTGTAAAAACCTGGATCACGTTGAACGAGCCATATACTTATAGTGTGGGCGGCTATGTAACGGGTACCACTCCACCTGGCCGAGGTGCTTCTTCATCAGACCATGTAACGGGTTCCTTCCCTCCAAGCCAATGCATACACAACAAGCTGCAACAAAAAGGCAATGGCGATCCAGGAACTGAACCATATATAGCTACACACTACCAACTCCTTGCTCATGCAGCAGCGGTCCAATTGTATAAGCAAAAGTTTCAGGTATTGATCACTCAAGTGAACATGTCCATAACTCTCTAAGCTATCACTTGATCGATGAGAGTTTGTTGAAAAGAAACTCACAGTGCTCTTGAAACAAAACCTAATGTTCAAACTCTATGCAGAGAGCACAAGGTGGAAAGATTGGAATTACACTCGTCTCCAGGTGGATGGAGCCTCTAGATGAAACCAACGAGCGTGACGTTAAGGCCTCTGTACGAGCCTTTGATTTTTTCTTTGGATGGTAAGTACAACAACATCGTTTCACTTCCATGGATTTTAGTAGCATTTTCATCTGATCGTTGTTCATTCTGTGACGAGGCTCAGGGTTTCAATCTTTTTGGTTTGCGTCTCAGGTTTATGGAACCAATAACAACTGGTGACTACCCACAAAGTATGAAAGAATATGTAGGATCCCGTCTGCCAAAATTCACCGAAGTACAGTCCCAGATGTTAAGGGGTTCCTTTGATTTTCTAGGACTAAACTACTACACTGCTGATTATGTTAGTGATGGAGTTACCTCTGATAATGGGCTTCTGAGTTACAATACAGATCCCAGAGTGACCTATTCTAGTAAGTTGAATTAAAAAAAAAGGAAAAGAGAAATAGGCCGACTTTTGATTTATAGCAAACTTTTATTGTATTTCCACGCTAAATGCGATCTCTTTTTTCTGTGTAGCTGAACGGAATGGGATACCTATCGGACCACCGGTATGCCCTGGCTTCCAACTCACCTCTTCTAAAGCACCAATTTGGATACATTATGATGTATTGTAGATCATGTGTTTCAATTGTTTTGGTATTTCTCGATCTCTAACGATCTCGTCTTCTGACAAATGCAGAGTGCTTCTGATTGGCTCTATATATATCCACAAGGCATTTATAAAGTTCTGGTTTATGTGAAGGAAAGATACAATGATCCACTTATTTACATCACCGAGAACGGTAATTCTCCGATGAGTATCAATATTTTCTGGTATTATCACCTTCATAGAAAGACAAAAACATTTATAGAGATAATGGTAATTACATAACCAATATTATTGATTGAATTGTAGGGGTTGATGAAACAAACGATGTAAAGTTAACCCTGTCGGAGGCTCGCATTGATATGACAAGGCTCAAGTACCATCAAGACCATTTATTTTTCATTAAGAAAGCAATTGAGTAAGTATTCAAAACTAACTCTCTCTCTCTCTCTCTCTCTCTCTCTCTCTCTCTCTCAAGAGTATAAAAAATAAATTGGTCTTATGGTCATTCTTTGACAAGTTAAAGGATAATTATATCTCCAACTTTGTTTTTGCAGTGAGGGTGTCAACATAAAGGGGTACTTCATATGGTCGTTCATGGATAATTTTGAGTGGAATGATGGTTACACTGTCAGATTCGGTATCATCCACGTGGATTACAATAACGAGTTAGAAAGATATCCAAAAGTCTCAGCAATATGGTTAATGAATTTTCTCGCAAATGGATACCACAAAATATCAGACAAGAGGCATACTACAAAAAGTAACGACTATGACTCTCCGAAGAAAATGAAGAAGTAAAGCAAAATTCCCAATAAACATAGTTGTGAAATTCTCTTATGTACTTGTATTCAATTCATTCAATGTCCCCGAAGAACTGAAAGTCAAAGTACAGGGAAGGGCTACCTAGCTCATCTTGTATTTATAACAAGTTATCAAATAAAGTCCTGGTTATTGTCATTATCATGTTTCCCTGAGAAGTTGTAAAGTTTTGTTATCACTGTTGAGAGAGCAATGACAGCAGACTAATAGTAATTGCCTGTGACGTTGTAAAGTTTTGATAGTAATTTCCAGCGCAATTCTACGTATTTTTCTGTTCATTTCCTTATAGAGGGGACTTCAAAATCCTTACAATAGTTTTGTTTCCGCTTGCCAATACTAATTTGATCCCTAAAATTTGATCTCATATCCCCAGTAATTGCAGCAACATTAAACTGAACATTTTTAAAGTTGTACGTGGTACCCTTTCAAATTTCAACAAGGAAATTTTCGTAATTGGGCATTGATATAACCGTTTCTCACCAAGCCTGACAGAATTTGAGTTCAAGTCACTAGTCACCAGCAGAACCATAAATTTCTCAAATATGTTGGACCAAATCACAATAAGGGTGGGTGCGTTACAGCATTAATTGCAAAAAAAAATGATTGCCTTTCAATGCACCTATGTCATTAAAACCGAATTTCTAATTATATAGTTATGCAGGATGAAATATCAGTGGATATAAATATTACATAGATCTACTCATTCCATTCATCTTGCAGTCATAGAACATAAAATTGAGGAAGAATTTATTCTGGATTTGGAATCTATAATTCCCTCTAAAAAAAACTATTATTGCCCTGACTCTTACTAAAAACGGGGATGTCATTGTCACGTTCACTTAAAATTAATTACTTCTCATTATGCTTCAAACTTTTTATATTGTTGAAAGTTTGTTAAATTGCCATGTTTCGAATATTTTTACATGATTTTATTGGTTTGATACGCTAAAATCTATTTATTTTTATGTTGAGCCTCACTTTGAAAAGGCGCGCATGCTTGCACCTTGCGTCTTGTGCATATGACAATGCCAAGAAAAAGAAGGATTCCTAATGGGGAGGGGGACGGGATCACTCAGTTAACTTACTGAGGCCATAGCATTAGTTCGATATGTTTGTACATGGTTCATTTTCAGTAATGCTGCTAACATGTATTTGGATGTGTGTGTTTTGTTCATGACCTTACACTTGGACGTGACAAGCTAGATCCTTGCATGATTAAACGTATATTTTTCATGAATTCAGCAATCTCAACAAGGGTATAAGCGCTATAGTCCTACTTCTCATAAAATTTTATGTTTGCGCTATCGTTTTCTTTTTTGAGCACACTTCTTATTATACTGAGTCGCACTTTATGGCTGATATTGATGCATGTTGATGCGTGTTTACCCCTTCCGGTCTTAGTACGCTTTCCTCTACTGATAGTTCACCACTAGACTGTTTATCTCATCCTAATTTGCAGGCTATTGCTATCTCGAAAGATAAGTGTCGTTTCATCCTATCTCTAATTTTGTTTCCTACAAGTACGTGTCTCCTTCCTACTTGGCTTTTGTTACCTCATTTATGTGTCCCATAGCAACCCTAATGCACAGGCTGCCCATTCCGTTTGAAAAGCTGTAGTGCAGGAAGCAATGCTCGCTCTACCAGATAATGATACTTCGGAGCAACTTTCTCTTCTTCTTAGTAAATATGTTGTTGGATGCCGTTGGGGTTATGCAGTAAAATTACACCTTGATGCGGTTTTCATCGACTAAAAGTTCGCCTTGTCACAAAGCGATATACACAGGTATAGGTCTTGATTATTTCGAGTATTCTTTCCTACAGCTAAAATTTTCCTGTTCAATTTTTTATATCTCTTGATGGCACGTTTGGCCTTTGCATCAGTTGATAT
This sequence comes from Escallonia herrerae, assembly GCA_033070095.1. Lineage (NCBI taxonomy): Eukaryota > Viridiplantae > Streptophyta > Magnoliopsida > Escalloniales > Escalloniaceae > Escallonia > Escallonia herrerae. Next base: position 530,851 of record JAVXUP010000189.1, read on the forward strand.
CAAGAATGCATTCTTTTGCAAAGATTTTCAATAAGAGGTATATACGAAAAACCTTTGTTTTTTGAGCGGGGAGCCAAAGTTGGCTCATCGTTGAAAAAAGTAATTATACAACCTTAAACAATCTCTAAAGGCATGGTTTTGAAGCTTCATTGGTGTAGTATTTGTGTTTGGTCTTCATAAATGTGGAGTAGATCATACAATTATACAACCTCAAACAATTTCTAAGTAAAGTAAGATATTGTTGATTGTCTATGTGGCTCTAACTTCTAGAAATACCCTCCTCGTAGGTGACCAGTCGTTGTTACTACTGGCTTTAGCTCCAGATAATTAAGACACATGCATACATACATACATACATATGTATGTATGTATGTATGTATGTATGTATGTATGTATGTATATATGTAGATACATACATATGTATGTATATATATATACATACATACATACATATACATATGTATGTATATACATACACACACACACACACACACACACATATATATATATATATATATATATATATATATATGTGTGTGTGTGTGTGTGTGTGTGTGTGTATGTATATACATACATATGTATATGTATGTATGTATGTATCTATATATATACATACATATGTATGTACATACACACACACACACACATATATATATATATATATATATATATATATATGTGTATGTGTGTGTGTGTGTGTATGTATCTATATATATACATACATATGTATGTACACACACACACACACACACATATATGTATGTATGTATATATACGCACACACACACACACACACACACACACATATATATATATATATATATATATATATATATGCATGCATGTACGTACATATATATATATATATATATATATATATATATATATATATATATATATATATAGTACATATAAATATATATATATACGTTAGCAAAATAGGAGATTTTGCTAGCGCGATCTGACCGTCCATCCTGAAGGGATAGAGGGCCCAGATCGTTTTTTTTCAAAAGCTGTCAGTCGTCCGCTACACTACATAGTGTAGCGAACGTACTTTTTGACTATATTGCCTCTGCTCCCTGTCCACTATACTGTAAGGCAGACAAATTTTTTGGCCTGACATGTGACAGTCAAAAAGTCGTCCACTATACAGTGTGGCGACGACTTTTTGCCTGACACGACTGACATAATTTCATTAATGTCTGTACCTTTATTTCTGCACACGTCAATGTTGTCGCCAATGCTGTCCGCTGCACAGTATCGCAGACAATATTGCTTATTATTCCATTTCTCAGCTCTTTCAGCACAATTTTCTTCTCCTTCAGACTCGCTTCCATTTTCAGCTCCCTTCAAGCTTCGAGTAACACTTGCTTCAAGCTTCACTCAAGTAAGGTAAGTTTGTGAATGGTGAAGTTTTCTTTATAGATTGACTGGTAAAGTATAATTTATTTGTTTGAACAAAAAAATATAGATTTTTTGTGATGTTCTACAAATTTGTCACTCTATTCAACAATTTGTGATGTTTTACACATGATGTCACTCTAGATTTTTTGTGATGTTCTAAACATGATGTTCATCACAAAGATATAATTTGTTAACGTTAAATTAATTAATTATAGTTTAATTTTATTTTTTTGAGGTTCGCTAACTTCGATAAAATTTATCCTATTTAAATTCAAATTTTTTTACTATGTTTGTTGTATTTGGCATGATGAATTTGTCTATTATCTTAGTAATTTTAATTTGTTATGTTCAATAAATTAATAATTGTTAATTTGGAGACACTTTTGTAATTATGTATATGGTAGATTTGTCATCCTAAATTGGTCTATTCGCCAATGTAATTTTTAGGTAATATTTTCAGTTAGAAATGCCATTTGATATTAAGCGTAGTCTATTTCTACACTAGGTCTTGTTTCACAATGTCTGATTTCGTGTCGAGCTCCAACACCCCCGTAGATGCTAGTGATCCGTATCTAGGACGAACGTTTCAAACATTGGAAGAAGCTGAAGAATGTTTTCGAGCGTATTCATTGAGGGTTGGTTTTGGCATTAGAATAAAGACTACAAGAACAAGCAACGTAACAAAAAAGATATGCTCTCGCTTATACGAGTGTCATAGGGGCAGAAACCCATTGCAAAATGAGACACGCGTAGGCAATGATGACAGTGATGATGAAAATAGGATATTCGCGTAGAAGACGGGATTGCTTTGAGCGCACAAATTGCCAGGTCAAGATGTTCGTAAGCTACAAACCCAAGCAAGATCATTGGCTTATTACCAGCCTGGAACTGGCACACAATCACCCGTTAGTAACCCCTTCTAAGGTGAGTCAGATGCATCAACACAAGAAGATGGGTAAGGTCGCGAGGAGCCTAATTCACACAATGAGCAATGCGCGGATTGGACCTACGAGATTGTTAATGTTCTTGCTGAACAGGCTGGGGGAATTCAAAATTTAAACTTTAACACGACAGACGTTCGTAACGCGGTCCGAACCCATAGACGAGCCGCGTATGACCTCAATGATGCTCAATCGACAATGAGCCTATTGAAACGGATGCAGATGGAGGACCCGCAGTTTACCTTCGATTATAAACTTGACGACGAGCATCGAGTTAGTACAATTTTTTGGGTCGACGGTCGTTCGAGGCTAGCTTATAAGCATTTTGGGGATGTCGTGACTTTCGACACCACATACCGTACCAACAAGTACTCGATGCCGTTCGCTCCTTTCACGGGCGTCAATCATCATTATCACTCCATCCTGTTCGGGTTCGCCTTGTTAAGGGACGAGAGCGAGGGTTCTTTTGTATGGTTGTTTAGGACGTGGCTGGAAGCAATGAACTTCAAAGCACCCAAAGTGATCATCACCGATCAAGATTTGGCAATGAAGAAGGCTATTGCTACCGTCTTCCCAGACACTCGACACAACTTGTGCACTTGGCACATAAGCAACAAATACCCTGAACGTCTGCATCACGTGTACGCAAAGTATCCAGACTTTAAACAGGATTTTGACAAGTGCGTTAACAAGTCATTAACGATTGAGGAATTCGAGGAGAGGTGGGAAAAGCTTGTTCGGGATTACTCATTGCAAGACAACGAGTGGCTCCAGCACTTGTACGAGTCAAAGAGCAATGGATTGGCGTTTACACGAGGAGGTATTTTTCAGCGGGCATGAAAACGACGGGCAGGAGTGAATCTATGAATGCCACGTTCGATAGTTATGTGGGTACAACTACCAATTTGAAGAGTTTCGTCACATCCGCACAAAAAGCGGTTGCTTCGTTGTTCGTAAAAGAAAGGGCTGCAGACTTTGCAACAACGTACAAACAAAGGAGAAGGTTGCTTGAGACCCCGCTGGAGCTGAACGGTGCCAAAGTCTATACGAAGGAGATCTTCTTGCTATACCAAGTAGAGCTGCAAAAATCGGGACGATACAGTATAAACAAGGTGGCAAAAATGTCTACGCGTGAGTACAAGGTTTATTCGCTCGTGAATGACCTCGTCCCTGAGAAGCTGCGCAGAATTTATACGGTGAGCCATGACACATTGACGGATTCGGTGACATGTGTTTGCAAGAAGTTTGAGTTCCATGGCATCCTGTGTAGACACATTCTGCGGTTTTTCACCCAGAAGAATATCAGGACAATCCCCGATAAATATGTCCTGCCACGGTGGACGAAAGGTGCAAACAGGTTGCACGGTACCATTGCCTTTCCGGAGCACCCGTATACTGACTTTGAAGAATCAGAGACGTTGCGGTATAATCATCTGGTGACAATGTTCACCCGTTTGTCCGTAAAAGGTGCTGCTACAATGGCGGATATAAACATCTCCTCGAGGTAGCTCAGCAGCAAGAGCCCATCGTCGACCAGTTGGAAGCAGCTTCAGTCAGCAATGCGGTTGACACTGAGCCTACAACGGGATCAGAAGATGACGAGCCGGGGGAGGAAGACGACAATGATATCCGGCCTTTGATCCAATTATATCGCAAACGAAAGGCCGCAAGAGATCTACGCGGATGAAGAGCTCTATTGAACAGCAACTCAACCTAAAAAGCTGAGAAGGTGTGCATTGTGCAACAAAATGACCGACCATGACAAGCGGAACCATTACAAGGCACTGGGGATAAGTCCATGGGGTTTGCAAGACGAGGAAGAAGATGACGCCGAAGATGAGGAAGAAGCAGCTGCAGTGGACCTGTAGTTTTTTGTATAAGCCATCAAGTTTGTTTGACATTTGTAATAATACGTAATATTTTTTTAGATGAGATTATCTTTTGACCGAAGACTGGAAGGTTATTTTTGATGGACCTATTAGAGCCGCCATCAAATCTAACTTTATTTTTTGTTTTGTTTTGCCACGTCTGCTACATAGTGTAGTGGACATCCGCTACCCAATCTAGTGGACGGCACAACAGAAACCCTATTTTTTATTTTTTGGAGTTCTAGAACGTCGGCTACACAATCTAGCGGACAATAAAACTCTTGGTATTCTTTGTGTCCGCTACACAATGTAGCGGATGTCAAACTGCTGTTAAATATTAGTCAGATCGGCCATTCTTCTTTCTTTCATTTTTCTCTCTGTCTCGAACATCTCACCTACCCATGACCCCCTCTACGGTGACCCACAACTCCGTCGACACCACCGTCCTCCCCCCGACGCAGCACCACCTCCGGCGACAGCCCCGTCTCCGGCGACAGCCCCGTCCTCCCCTCAACGTCGCCTCGCCTCCAATGACATCCCCGTCCTCCCCCCGACGCGGTGCCACCTCTGGCGACAGATATATCCTGATGACTTCTGCTTCGCTGAACAGAGACGTTTCAGCCGGCAGACACTTCTTCAAGGTCATGATGCCTGGGTTTCATACAAAACTTGTAGGCCATCCCTCTTTCTCTATGTTTTCTTGCGTGTCAAAAGTTTTATCGTTGATTAAAAACTTACCTATCTTATTATGAATATGTTAGGTCATACCGATAGCCTTTTGCAGATTGCTTACCACACTTTGTTTCGAAGCAACTTTAACCAGCCGCAAAAGGTCATGGCTTGTTAAATTCAAGAAGAAGCGCGGCCAAGAGCAAATTTGTTTGAAAGAGGGTTGGAGCAATTTTGTGGAATAAGTTTTTTCGTAAAAGGTGCTGCTACAATGGCCGAATATAAATATCTCCTCGAGGTAGCTCAGCAGCAAGAGTCCATAGTCGACCAGTTGGAAGCAGCTTCAGTCAGCAATGCGGTTGACACTGAGCTTACAACAGGATCAGAAGATGACGAGCCGGGGGAGGAAGACGACAATAATATCCGGCCTTTGATCCAATTAAATCGCAAACGAAAGGCCACAAGAGATCTACGCGGATGAAGAGCTCTATTGAACAGGCAACTCAACTTAAAAAGTTGAGAAGGTGTGCATTGTGCAACAAAATGACCGACCATGACAAGCGGAACCATTATAAAGCACTGGGGATAAGTCCATGGGGTTTGCAAGGCGAGGAAGAAGATGACGCCAAAGATGAGGAAGAAGCAGCTGCAGTGGACCTGTAGTTTTTTGTATAAGCGATCAAGTCTGTCTGACATTTGTAGTAATACGTAATAGTTTTTTGATGAGATTATCTTTTGACCGAAGACCGGAAGGTTATTTCTAATGGACCTATTAGAGCCGCCATCAAATCTAACTTTAGGTTTTTTTGTTGCCCCATCCGCTACGTAGTGTAGCGGACATCCGCTACCCAATCTAGCGGACGGCACAGCAGAAACCCTATTTTTTTTTTTTTGGAGTTCTAGAATGTCCCCTACACAATCTAGCGGACAATAAAACTCTTGGTATTCTTTGTTTCTGCTACACAATGTAGCGGATGTCAAACTGTTGTTAAATATTAGTCAAATCGGTCATTCTTCTTTCTCCCATTTCTCTCTTGTCTCGAACATCTCACCCACCTACGACCCCCTCTACGGCGACCCACATCTTTGTCGACACCACCGTCCTTCCCCCTATGCCGCGCCACTACTGGCGACAGCCCCGTCCTCCTCTCAACGTCGCGGTGCCTCCAGCGACATCCCCATCCTTCCCCTGATGGCTTTTGCTTCGGTGAATAGAGACGTTTCAGTCGGTAGGCACTTCTTCAAGGTCATGATGTCTGGGTTTCATACAGAACTTGTAGGCCATCCCTCTTTTTCTGTGTTTTTGTGCATGCCAAAATTTTTATCGTTGGTTAAAAACTTACCTGTCTTATTATGAATATCTTAGGTCATACCGATAGTCTTTTACAGATTGCTTACCACACTTTGTTTCGAAGCAGCTTTAACCAGCCTCAAAGGGTCATGGCTTGTTAAATTCAAGAAAAAGCGCGGCCAAGAGCAAATTTGTTTCAAAGAGGGTTGGAGCAATTTTTTGGAGCAGCATGACTTCAATAAAAGGGACTTTGTAATCTTTGAACACAAGCGGCATATGTGTTTTCAAGTGCTGATGTTTGATCAAAACACTTGTGAAAAAGCTTTCCTCCAATGTTGAACCCTAAATCAAATTATGAACAATTTTGTGTTAATGTTCATTTGTCTGGTAATTTTAGGTTCTTAATTGTGCATTTGAGAATTATGATTGATGAGTTTTATTCCGTCGCTAAAACACTTAATCTGTTGCCAATTTCTTAAAAAAGAATTAGCGATGTCCGCTACACTGTATAACGGACAACGCGGCACATAGTCTTATCTCCAACACTTCAAAAAAATTTGTTTCATGTACGTCCGCTACACTCTGCAGCGGATGGCGCAGGAGAGTCACTTGCAAAATTTTTTGGTGTACTATACGTCTGCTATACTGTGTAGCCAATGGCGCAGCAGAAACTCTCGATTCCAACACTTAAAAAAATTTGAGGCAGTCGTCCTTTACACAGTATAGCGGACGGTGTAGCAGAAACTCTAAACTACAATACTTAGAAAAAAAATTTCCTTTAGTCGTCAGCTTTACTGTATAGCGGAAGGCACAGCAAAAACTCTCAACTCCAACCCTTAGAATGTTTTTGTCCATTTGGCCGTCCGCTACACTGCATAGCGGATGGCGCAATAGACACACTCAATTTCAACACTTAGAATATTTTTGGCCATTTGGCCGTCCGCTACACTGTGTAGCAGACGGCGCAGCAGAACTCTCAATTTCAACTCTTAAAATATTTTTGGCCATTTGACCATCCGCTACACTGTGTACCGAACGGCGCAGTAGAAACTCTCAATTTCAACACTTAGAATATTTTTGGCCATATGACCGTCTGTTATACAGTGTAACGGACGGCACAGCAGAAACTCTCAACTTCAACACTTAGAAAATATTTGGCGATTTGGCCGTCCACTATACTGTGTAGCGGACGACGCAGCAGAAACTCTCAATTTCAACACTTGGAAAATTTTTGGCGATTTGACCGTCCGCTATACAGTGTAACAGACGGCGCAGCAAAAGCTCTCAATTTCAACACTTGGAATATTTTTGGCCATTTGACCGTCCGCTATAAAGTGTAATGGACGGCGCAGTAGAAACTCTGAACTTCAAGACTTAGAAAATTGTCCGTCCACTACACTGTGTAGCAACACTTAGAAAATTTTTGGCCTTTGGCCGTCCGCTACACTGTAGCGGACAGCACAACAGAGTGTTGTCCGCTATAATGTATAACAGATGGTTCAGTAAGCTCTCAACTTCAACACTTAGAAGATTTTTGGTCTTTGGCCGACCACTACACTATATAGCGGACGACGCTCTGGACGTCCGCTACACTGTGTAGCAGACGCTGCAACAAAGAATTTATTGGACTTTCCCCCATTTTGTTTCCCACCATTCAATCATTCTCAATGAGAACAAAAAAACCAAAATATATCAAATCAAACCCAAATCAAATGTCAACTGATTTCAACACAAATAAGTCAAATCAATTAATCATCTTCAACACAGCTCAACTGTTCTCAACACAAATCTAATCATACCAATGACAGCTTTCTAAATAATCATGATTTATTAAAAAAATAATTGTAATGGTACAATGTCAACTGGGGTCCTCATGTTGAGCCGAATTCTCGTCCTTAGATAGATTTTCAATAAACCTAACCTGTTCTAGGCCGACCTTTCATAATTTGCCAAGTTATCCTATATCTAAAGCCTTCTACTCATTCTTGGCTCCAGGGGACCACCCTGAGGCTCTCAGACCAACATATGTAATCCATGTACATGCAAAGGAAGATGCCGCAGTCTGAAGTATTATGTTGCTTGAGCCTCATCTTCTTCAATCAAAAAATGAAACTTTGGCCGCTCCGGTACATGTACATCACGGATAGCATGGACCATGGCATAAATAGATTCTGAGCATTAAAAAACAATCGTAAGATTGCCATAGAGTCCAACTGGGCTTTGTACATCCGCAACAAAGGCATGTGGATGGTATCGTCGTGGAGACTGTAGATCACCAATATGACTTTTTCTGTTGGTTCATAGCAAACCAGGTACCAGTGGCTTTTCCCTAAAAATAGGATTAGAAACACGTGGGCAACCTTTGCACTCACTGGACTATCCCTATTAAGATACGCTCATAGGTTAGCGGACGGTCTCCACTGGCTCAACTTTTTCTTCCCCCTTTGTTCGACCAACTCATGCCATTCAGACACTAGGAGGCTATGAAAAAAGGTATCCACCAAAAAAATGTCCGGATACTCGTGCAGCTGCTCCTACCCCTTTCCTTCAAAATTTTCACGTAGGTAGAGATGAGATCATTGTCCATGAGCAATAGTAATCAACTCCCCGGAGCCAGGGAGGACATTTATGTCCACGAGCAATAGTAATCCATGCCCTTCGGGTGATCCACACTATACGACACTTTGTCTAGGGGGCCCCGCTAAATAACGCTCTCTAATTATTTGGCATTTATGCTGCTTTAGGGCTTCAATGGATGCCCTTTGCGATATTGCCCTCGGGGGTCAACCAGGGGATATTGCACTCCTTCGGGGGTCAATCGGGGGATATTGCCCTGCTTCGGCAACAGATGGTCCCGCTCACAGGACAATGGGTAGTGTCTCGGATAGACTGATGTTTTTGAAACCCCAGTCCTGCGGGACTTGACTTTGAGAGAGGGGTTGGGGTTCCGAGTCCAGAAGCAAAGAGAAGGAGGGCACACTGTACTTTTCCCACGACCCTTGAGCCTGGCCCATGGTGTTTGGCAGTCCCTAATCACCACCCATTCCCAGTATAGAGGGACCACTGTATCCCTAGCTCACCCCCAAAGTCTGTCCCAAGTATCCCTCGCTCACATAAAGGGGCTACCACCCTGGATAACCCATTCCCGGGTTGAGGCCCGAAGGCTATCCTGATGCCTGGCACAAAAATTCCTATAGCCAAACGCCAATGTTTCAGCCTGTTGTCGAAGCTCCTCGCCCATTGGATCCACCACATCCTTCCGCTCGCTCAACTTCTGGAAGAAGGTGAATGAGGCATTAACCTACATCCAAAGAGATAATAAATAAGTAACTTCATACACACTTGAATCATCAAGTTCAATTAAAAGCACTGGTTGGGCAACTTATCAGATTGTATGCCATCTGCTCATCGATCTGACCCCTAGGGTGGTACTTCTCCCCACGTTCAAACCTTACTGGGCTACTCTCCTCCGGGTGATGCGGTAGTACCACTCATTGTACTGTTCGATGCTGATCATGGGGTCAGGCTCTGACACAATGGCCGCCAGCGTGTCCTGCCAGGAATTCCAAACCTCAATTTCTCGTGCGCACAAGTCGTGCGCATTCGCCTTGCCAAACCGTCCGACACCCGGTGGGTTCCTGTTAAGCCTCATATCCGGCGCATCGGCTGGCAACCCCTCAGGCACTCAAAATGGTGCATAGCACGATCTGGCAGCTGCCACTCTGCGACCTCGAAGTGGATCAGGGGTGTGTGCTGCAACCCAGAGAGCGTGAAGACGAACGACTCTCCCACCCGTCGCGCCAAACGTTTGTACGGTGCCCATCGCATCTGGCCCGGAGATAGCGAGTCGAGCTCCCCCTGATAGTACGTAATGTTGTGATGGTGATCGTCTCTCCTCGGGTAGTGGTTGTCCTTCTGGCTGTACTCCCAGGTGCACAACCGAGGCCACACATTATCGGTTCCGTCCCTACGCCTGGGTGCGCCGGTAGCAAGGTGTTCATAAGACCACACCTGAGAGCAAAGACAAATTAAATAAAGTATCGTCAAAATTTATTGTCAATTCAACAAAAAAAAATTCGAGCACGTAATCAAGATTTGTATGATATACCTGCAATAGCGAGAGACATGCACATATAGCTTTGGAGTCGGGCCTCGTTGCCTTGTGCAATGCTCGGTACAGGTACGCAAGAGTTGCTGCACCCCAGGCATAATCCCCAACCTCTAGCAGGTTACCCAACAACGGTAAATATTTGACGCTGACCGTATTCTTCGACGTTGTTGGGAACATAATTGCCCCCATCACCCACAAGAGGAAAGCTTGTGTGTACAGCACAAGCATCTGATCCGTGTAGTTATCCGGCAGAACCTTGTAGGTATCTACCAACCATTTCAACTTGATACCACCAGTGCTAAATTGATCCTGGGGTATCGAAGTAAAGAAGTCCCTAGCGGTTCTCTTATTCGTTGCTTCCGACGGAGGAGCTATTACCGGCCGTCCCGTCACCGGTAACCCTAAGATGAACCCTACATCTTCTAGGGTAATTGTCATCTCTCTGAGAGGGAAGTGAAACGTATTCGTTTCACTTCTCCACCTTTCAACAAGGGCACCTATTAAGTGCCGGTCAAGGTGTTGAAAGATTTGCCCATGCGTGAAAATCCCAAACCCAATCCCACGCAGTAATCTTTTCTGGTATTTGTTCAATTTTCAGGCTTTGAAATTATCGGATACTTCTACCGTGTTGAGAAGTGCTCTTTCCTACGAATTAATAAATACAATTTAAGCAAAACAAACGGTATACAACGTTCGCAAGAATAAGAAAGTTGATAAAATAAGTATCTTACTCCACCATCCCATATGAGCGTACTGATATGGTTTGCTTGGTCGTATAATACGGAGGGATCTTCTGGTCCAGGGTTAAAATTCAGTTTTTGCAACTGAAATTATGGAAAAACGGCAAGGTTGGAAGCGTAAACATTCTAAAAAATACAACGCTAGCATGTGCTCACATATTACATACAACGCTAGCATGTGCTCACATAAGTTCACATGATGTATATATGTATGTACATACATACAAACAGACACGAAATCGGATTTTGCAAGTGAAATCACATGAACAAATAATACGCAATACACACAAATTGACAAACAATTGTACAATCCAGTGCATAGATATTCAAAACCATGCATAAGCTGCAATACTCATAGCAACTCTAGATTATGAACAAATAAAGGATTGATTTGTGAACTTACGTGATTGATGAGACAATTAAAGGATTTCTTTGGAAGAAATTGCACAAATCTACTTGCCAACGCCGCTAGAAAAATTGTGAGAAGGAAGAATGAATAAGAGTTTCGAAGTAGGTTTGGTTATGGGTTAAGTCCACTGCATAGTATAGCGGACAATCCATCTGGCAAACAAAAGTTGTCCGCTACACAGTATTGCGGATGATGGGATAAGGACAAAGCAACAGTCCTGTCGCCCCAGGACTGGTATGACAACTATCAAGGGGGTTGTGGATGACTTGACCACGGTCAGGCGAAAAGTCGTCAGCTACACTGTGTAGCGGATGACTTTTTGACTGTCACATGTCAGGCCAAAAAAGTTGTCCACCTTACAGTATAGCGGACGAGGTAGCAAGGGCAATATGGTAAAAAAAGTCCGTCCGCTACACTATGTAGCGAACGATTGACAGCTTTTGAAAAAAAAAGATCTGGGCCATGACGGCTAGATCGCGCTAGCAAAATCTCCTATTTTGCTAGCGCTCTCAATGGATTTGCTCCATATATATGTTGCTTGTTCTAGTTGTCTTGATTGTAATGCCAAAAATAACCATCAATGAATACGCTCAAAAACATTCTTAAGCTTATTCCAATGTTCAAAATGTTAGCCCTAGATACGGTCACTAGCATCTACTAGGGCGTTCGAGCTTGACACGAAACTAAACATTGTGAAACAAGACCTATGTAGAATTAAATTACGTTTAAGTATAATATTTCTAACATTTTTTAGGCATGAAAATTAAATAAAAAGTGTAAACATTGAACATAACAAATAAAAATTACTTTGATGTAAAGGCTAAATTAGCATGCCAAATATAACAAACATAATCTCAAACAAGTACGTTTAAGTATCAAATTGTTACATTTTTTAGGAATGAAAATTAATATAATTTCTCGAACATAACAAATTAAAATTACTTTGATGAATAGATTGATTTAGACGTATGCCAAATACAACAAACATAATCTCAAAATAATTATAAAGCATCATAAAAAGAAATCTCACCATTCTACCCATAAACTTTTAAGATCACAAACTTACCTTGTTTGAGTGAAGCTTAAAGCTTGATTACATGAAATTTAGAACTTGAAGAGAACTGAAAAATAGAGGCAAGTAGAGCTCAAAAAGTTGAAGAATGAAGAAGAGCTGAGAATTAAGGTACTTTTGGTAATATTTGCCCCACCATCCGCCAGTTACTGTAGCGGATAAAGAAGGGGACAAGATGTGACATATTGTAGGCCAAAAGCCGTCTGCTACGCAATATGACGGACGATTTTTTGGCTCACAAATGTCAGAGTCAAAAAGTTATCTGATACACTGTGTAGCAGACTGACAAGTGGGGCTATTTTGAACAAAATGTCCTTCTGCTACACTGTGTAGCGAACGACCAGTTTTTTTTTAAAAAAAAAAAAAAACTAGATCTGGACAGTCCGTCCTATAAGGATAGACGACCAAATTGTGTGGGTAACTTACCCGAAGTTGCCTGCAGTGACATATTGTAGGCATGAATATATATATATATACATATATATATCTACATATATGTATACATATATGTAAACATGTATACATATATGTATACATGTATGTATACATACATATATGTACATATATGTATGTATACATATATGTATACATGTTTACATATATGTATATATACATGTATACATATATGTATACATGTTTACATATATGTATACATATATGTATACATATATGTACATATATCTACATACATACATACATATATGTACATATATGTATGTATACATGTATACATATATGTATACATGTTTACATATATGTATACATATATGTAGATATATATATATGTATATATATATATATATATATATATATATATATATATATATATATATATATATTCATGCCTACAATATGTCACTGCAGGCAACTTCGGGTAAGTTACCCACACAATTTGGTCGTCTATCCTTATAGGACGGACTGTCCAGATCTAGTTTTTTTTTTTTAAAAAAAAAACTGGTCGTTCGCTACACAGTGTAGCAGAAGGACATTTTGTTCAAAATACCCCCACTTGTCAGTCTGCTACACAGTGTATACATATATGTATACATGTATACATATATGTATGTATACATGTATACATATATGTATACATGTATGTAGATATATGTGTATATATATGTATACATGTATACATATATGTATGTATACATGTATACATATATGTATACATGTATGTAGAGATATATATATATATATATATATATATATATATATATATATATATATATATATATATATATATATATATATGGGAGCTGATCCATTGATAGCGCTAGCAAAATGGGGTATTTGCTAGCGCGATCTGGACCGTCCATCCCGAAAGATGGACGGTCCAGATCTTTTTTTTGCGTTTTTTTTAAGTACGTCCGCTACATTATGTAGCGGACAATTTTTTGCATTTTTTTGACAATAATACCCTCCGGGTCTGTCCGCTACATAATGTAGCGGACAAGTTTTCAGACTTTTCTTCTCTTTCTTTCATTAATGTTCTGACTTTTTTTTCTTTCTCTCTTTCTCTCTCTCCTTTCTCTCATCCGCTACATAATGTAGCGGACTAATTTTCTCATGTCTCTCTCTCTCTCTCCCCAGCGAGTCTGAATCAAACGGGTAGGTGTATTCGCCGACCTCGTCACTCCTGGCAGAACACCTTCCGTCACTGCCTTCTTCCTCGCGACAGGCTCCCTCCATATTGCTGCCTTCTTCTTCGTCGGCGAGATTGTAAATCCGCTCTTGGTTCCCTGTTTCCTGAACTACCCGGATGCCACATTGACCGAATACTCCTTAACCATATAATCGCAATTCAGAGCTTCAGCAGTTTGTGCCGCACTGAAGTTCTTCAGAATGGTATAAGTTCCAGCAGCCACAAAAAAACACAGCATCAGACGCATTCAGTCCAGCATAAGATGCTGGGTAAAAGTACAGACAGACAAACTTGCGTCCAGACGTCACAGGGAAACTATACGTGAACTCCGATTCAAAAATTCTAGCAGTCAAGTAAGGGACCTCAGGGACAGAAGGCTTTTGAGTAGCGGCAGAGGATGTCGACGACCTTGCACCCACCAAAGCAAACTTTGACCCAATATCCGTGGTCCATTTCCGACCATCAGTATCGGTAGAATCCCCAGAACCCCCACAGTCCAAGAAAATCTTATCCGTGGCAACAAAGTCAGCAGCCAAACTTAACCCAATCACAAAAGCCAACAACAAAAACGACGACGACACCGAACTTAACCCCTTCACCGCAATCTGGTATGTTCACCGCAGCGACGACGTCGTCCCCCGACCACCGCCTCAGCCCTCTTCGTCGCCGCCAGCGGCTTCTTCCTCGAACTCACCACCGGTTTCCTGTAGTCCGGCGAGACGACGCCGCAGCCGACCGAGCTCCACACGTCCAATTCGTCCTATTCGTCTGAAGAAGAAGCAAAGGAGGAATGGGGGAGTGGAGTGGGGACAGCGAGAGAGAGAGATTGAGAGATAGTCAGAACAGAAATGAGAAAGAAAGGACAGAGAAAGAGATAGTCAGAAAGTCCGCTACATTATGTAGCGGACAAGTTTTCAGAGAGTATTTTTATCAAAAAATTGTCCGCTACATAATGTAGCGGACGGATTTAAAAAAAAGTCAGAGCAGTAGTCTCGATAGTCCGCTACATAATGTAGCGGATGGGCACAAAGGGTATTTTTGTCAAAAAATTGTCCGCTACATAATGTAGCGGACGTACTTAAAAAAAACGCAAAAAAAGATCTGGGCCGTCCATCTTTCGGGATGGACGGTCCAGATCGCGCTAGCAAATACCCCATTTTGCTAGCGCTATCAATGGATCAGCTCCCTATATATATATATATATATATATATATATATATATATATATATATCAGCTCCACTTGTCAGTCTGCTACACAGTGTAGCAATCCATATATCTACATACATGTATACATACATGTATGTATACATGTATACATGTATGTAGATATATGTGTGTGTGTGTATATATATATATCAGCTCCACTTGTCAGTCTGCTACACAGTGTAGCAGTCTATATATATATATATATATATATATGGCTGTCCATCCCTTCGGGATGGACAGCCTAGATCTTTTTTTTTCAAAAGCTGTCAGTCATTCGCTACATAGTGTAGCAGATGGACTTTATTCACCATATTGCCCCTACTCCCTCGTCCGCTATACTGTAAGGCGGATAACTTTTTTGGCACCCATTGGAAAATGAGAAACACGTCGGTAATGATGACAGTGATGACAAAATAGGATATAGACCGCGAAGATGGGACTTCTTTGCACGCACAAATTGCAAGGTCAAGATATTCGTAAGCCATAAACCCAAACAAGATTATTGGCTTATTACTAGCTTGTAATTTACACACAATCACTCGTTAGTAACGCCTTCGAAAGTGAGTCAGATGCATCAATACAAGAAGATGGGTAATGTGGTAAGGAGCCTGATTCACACTACAAGTAACACGCAGATAAGACCTACCGACATTGTTAATGTTCTTGCTGAACAGCTTGAGATAATTCAGAATCTGAACTTCAACATGATAGACGTTGGTAATGCTGTCTGAACCCAAAGACGTGCCACTTATGATATTAATGATGCTCAATTCACAATGAGCCTATTGAAGCAGATGTAGATGGAGGACCTGCAGTTATTTACGAGTATAATCTTGACTACGAACACCGAGTTACCACAATCTTTTAGGTCGACCGGTCGTTCGAGACTTGTTTTTCAGTATTTTGGGGATGTCATGACTTTCGACACCACCTGTCGTACAAATAAGTTCTCGATGTTGTTCGCTTATAATCACTCCATCTTGTTGGGGTTTGCATTGTTAAGGAATAAGAGCGAGAGTTCTTTTGTATGGTTGTTTAAGGCGTGGCTGCAAGCCATGAACAACAAAGCACCTAAAGTCATCATCACCGATTAAGATTTGGCAATGAAGAAGGCTATTGTTATCGTCTTTCGAGATACTCGACATAACTTGTGCACTTGGCATATGAACAATAAATATCCTGAACGTTTATATCACTTGTATGCAAAGTATCCAGACTTTAAACAAGATTTTGACAAGTGTGTTAATAAGTCTTTAACGATTGAGGAACTTGAAGAGATGTGGAAAAATCTTGTTGAGAATTATTCATTACAAGACAATGAGTGGCTATGGCTCAAAGAACAATAAATCAGCAATTACATGAGAATGTATTTTTTTGCAGGCATGAAAATGATGGGCATGAGTAAATCTATGAATGCCTTGTTCAATACCTATGTAGGTACAACTACAAATTTGAGGGGTTTCGTCGTAAATGCCCAAAAAGCAGTTGCACAGATGTTCGTGAAAGAAAGAGCTGCGGACTTTGCAAGCATATACAAAAACAAAGAAGAAGGTTGCTTGAGACCCTGCTGGAGGTGAATGGCACAAAAGTCTATACGAAGGAGATGTTCATGTAATACCAAGTAGAGCTGTAAAAATCAGGGCAATGCAATAAAACAAGGTGGCAGAAAAGTCTACACGTGAACACAAGATTTATTTGTTGATGAACGACCTTGTCCATGCGAAGGTGCATATATAGATTGTATATGGTGCGCCATGACACATAAAGGGATTTGGTGACATGTGTTTGAAAGAAGTTTGAGGTCCATGGCATGCTGTATTGACACATTCTGCGGTTTTTCACTCAAAAGAATATCAAGGAAATCCTCGATAAATACGTCTTGCCATGGTAGACTAAGGTTGCAAACATGTTACACAGTACCATTGCCTTTCCAAAGCATCTGTATACTGATTTTGAAGAATCAGAGGTGTTGCGTTATAATCATCTGGTGACAATGTTCACACGTTTGTCCATAAAAGGGTGCAGCTACAATGGCCAGATATAAACATCTCCGCGATCTAGCACAGCAACAAAAACTTATCATCGACTAGTTTGAAGTAGCTTCAATTAGCAATACAGTTGACACTTTGCTTACGCAGGGATCAAAAGACGATGAGCCGGTTGAAGAAGAAGACAATGATATCCGGCATTTGGATCCAATTATATTGCAAACGAATGACCACAAGAGATTTACACAGATGAAGAGTTCTATTGAACAAGTAACCCAACCTAAAAAGCTTGGAAAGTGTGCATTGTGTAACAAAATGACCAACCATGACAAGCAAAATGAGGAAAAAGATGAAGTGGACCTTTAGTCTACGGACTTCGTAATAATCTTGGGAAAAGCCATTAAGTCTGTGAATGTTATATTTGAATTATATAGTTTGTAATAATCCTATAATAATCCTAGATGTCTATTCATGAAATGTGTTTCTTTACCATCTGAATTTTAATATACTCTTGTAGTGACTAGTTTAGCTTTGCAGAAACATTCACACACAATACTTAGAAAAATTTTGCGCTTTGGACCGTTTGCTACATAGTCCAATGGACGGCCAAACAGAGACCTTGGCCCAACACTTAGAAAAAATTCAACCTTTTAGACCGCCTGCTACATAGGCTAGAGGACAGCCAAGCAGAAACATTGACATTCAACAATTTAAACTTTTAGAAAAAATTCAACACTTGGAAAAAAAATTTTGCCTTTTAGATTGTCCGCTACATAGTCTAGTGGACAACCAAGCAGAAGCATTGGCCTCTAACACGTAGAATTTTTTTCTCCCTTTAGATGTCTGCTACATAGTCTAGCAGAGACATTGGCCTCCAGCACTTAGAAAAAATTTAACGTTCTAGACCATCCACTACATAGTCTAGCAGACGGCCAAGCAGAAACATTGGCCTTCAACACTTAGAAAAATTTAACCTTTTAGATCGTCTGCTACATTGTCAAGCGGACGGCCAAGCAGAAACATTGGCCTACAACACTTAAAAAAAATTAACCTTTTAGACCATCTGCTACATAGTTTGGTGGATGGCCAAGTAGAAACATTGGCCTTCAATACTTAAGAATAATTTAACCTTTTAGACCGTCCACTACATAGTCTAGCGGACGACTAAGCCGAGACATTGACCTCCAACACTTAAAAAAAATTTTGCCTTTTGGACTGCCCGCTACATAGTCTAGCAGACAGTCAAGCGGAATCATTACCTTTTAACACTTATAAAAAAAATATAACCTTTTAGACCGTCCGCTACATAGTCTAGCGAATGGCCAAGCAGAGACAACACTTAGAGAAAAAAATTTACCCTTTAGACTGTCCGCTACATAATCTAGCAGACGGCCGAGCAGAAATATTGTCCTTTAACAACTAGAAAAATTTCATCCATATTCACCATCCACTACACTGTGTGGTGGATGGTTGAGCAGACTAATTAAAATCATTGTTCATTCATTTTCTTACCCACTATCAACCTGTCTCAAGTAATACTCAACAACCAGAACACACAAAATTCTCAAAAGAAATATTCAACCACAGCACAAACCCATAAACACATAAAATTTCATAAACAAACGAAATAAAATTTCATAATCACAGGAAATACTAAAATGCTTTTTTATTACATAAGAAGATGAAATTTCCAGTGTAATTTGGCATCGTCTGTAGCCGGATTTACAATATCCTTAACTAGTCTAGGCCGTCCTTGATCAATTTGCCAAGCTATCCTATATCTAAAATTTTCAATGTCTGCTTGGTTCCAGACGACCTTCTTAAGGCTCTCAGACGGACAAATGTAGTCCATGTACGTAAAGACAAAGATGCCGTAGTCGGAGTGATTATTTTGCATGGGCCTTCGTTTCTTCACTCGAACTTCAAGATTCGGACTTGATGGTACTTTTTGTCCACTGAGAGAGTGGATCATGGTACAAAACATATCTTGTGGAGGAATAAAAACGGCTTAAGCTACGAGAGTTGAATTTTAAAAAGAAAGGTAAGAAATAAAAAGCCTCTAAAAATAATCAAAAGATTACCATATCCTCTAATTGTTTTTGAAAAGGTCCTTCAGGGACATCAAGGGGACATTGTTGTGCAAACTGTCAAGGATTGAAATGACCATAGTTTGTGGTTCATAGCAAACCAAATACTAGTGGTAGTGCTCTAAGAAAGGTACTAGGAAGACATCTGCCTCACGGAAGCTCATCGAATTCACAGTAATCGTAAAAAATGCAGTGAGCTCCCTAGGCTGACGCAAAATAGATCAGGATTTTCTTCGTCTTCACCGCCTTCCACTGTTGCCATTCTCCACAAAGCAATCTATGATAAATCACTTCTAACATAAAAATACGGGGATAAGCATTTGCCCTATCCTTCTTTCGATGCATCAGAAGCTTAATGTAGGCAGTCATCACCATATCTTCCAACCAACAACCCGACCTGAGGGTGGACATTTTGTCCCATGAGACATAATATTCAATGGCATAACAGTCCACACCACCTTTTGAGAGTAGTTGGGGGGGGGGGGCTCGCTAAAGTATCGTTGGTCGACTAGTACATGTTTTGCTAGCTTCAAAAGCTTCAGATGATGACCTTTGGGATAAGAGGATTTACGGGTACCCTAAGTCTAGAAGTGGAAGGTCCCACCCACGGGACGACTGACAGTGACTCGGAGAGGTTGAAGTTTGCGAAGTCGAACTCCTATGTGATTTGACTCCAAGTAGCTGGTGTTACCTCCAAGTCCCCAAGCAAAGCAAACAAGGGCTGCTCCGTTCGTCCCTATGAGCAATTCCCATACCCGTTGGCGGCCCCCAAGCATCACTTATTCTAGCTACAAAGGAACCACCAACTCCCTCGCTCACCCCCAAAGTCTACCCTAAGGGATCACCGTATCATTCGTAAACATGGAAAGATTGCCATGCGGGATAATCCATTCCCGGGCTCACGCCTAAAGACTTTCCCGTATAGCGGCTCACAAACTCCCCACAGCCATGCACCAAGATCTCAGCCTGGGAGCGAATATCCACTCTCATGGCATCTAGCAGATCCTTTTGCTCTCTCAGTTTCTTGAAGAAGGCGAGCAAGGCATCAACCTACATCCAATTAGATCATAAGTAACTTTAAACACAAACGAGATTGAATGCAATTTACGAGATCAAATTCACTTGAAAGCCATTAGGTAACTTACGATCTCGAATTCTCTACACTCATCAATATGACCCCTAGGCTGATATTTCTTGCCTCTTCTTCACTGTAATGAGGCTATTCTCTTCCAGGTGATGCGGTAGTATCACCCCAGATACTATTCAATGCTGAACATAGGGTCGAGCTCTGACATAATGGCTACCATCATGTCTTGCCAAGAATCCCACAGTTTAAGTTTGGCAGCGCACAATTCGAGCACATTCACCTGCCCAAACTGTTGGGCATTCGGTGGGTTCCTGTTAACCCTCATGTCAGGGGCAACAACTGGCAACGCCTGTGGGTACTCACAATGGCGTATGGAGTAATTCGGTAGTTGCCACTTTGCGATCTCCCAATAGATCAGTGAAGTGTGTTGCAACCAAAAAGAGCGTAAACACGAACGACTCTGCAAACCGTCCCTCCAAATCATTACGACGCCCAACACATTTGGCCCGGAGATAGCAAGTCGAACTCCCACTGATAGAACACAATGTTGTGATGGGATCATCTCTCCTTCGGTAGTGGCTCTCCCCCAGACTATACTCCAAAGCATGCAATCGAGGCCACACATTATCGATTCTCTCCCCACAGTTGGGTGCGCCGACACTAAAGTGTTCAAAAGACCACACCTGAGAACAAAGACAAATTAGGGATGTATTTTCAAAATTTATTATACACTGAGTAATAAAAAATCAAAAACATAATTAAAAGGAGTTATATGATATACGTGCAACAATGAGAGATATGCACGTATAGCTTAGCAGTCGGGCCTCGTTGCCTTGTGCAATGCATGATAGGAGTATGCAAGCGTTGCTGCACTCCAAGCATACTTCCCAACCTCTTGCACGTTATCCAATAGAGCTAAATATTTGTATTAAACCGTGTTCTTTGTCGGTGTTAAGAATAGAGTTTTTCCCATCATCCACAGCAAGAAAGCGCCTTTGTGTGCAATATAAGCATCTCTGCCATGTAGTTTTTGGCCAAAGCCCGTAGTTTTCTACCAACCACCTTAACTTCAGCCCACTACTGCCAAATTTTTTCTTGAGTATCAAACCAAAGAAGTTCCTAGCAACTCTCTTATTTGTTGCGGAAGCCCTAGTAGAAATAACTAGCCACTCCGTCACGGGTAACTCTAAGACGTACCCTACATCTTTTAAGGTTATTGTCATCTCTTCAAGAGGGAAGTTAAACGTATTCGTTGCTCTTTAGCACCATTCAACAATGGCACCTATTAAGGTCCCGTCAAGTTCCTGAAAAATATTGCCATAAGTAAAAATTTCAAAACCCATTCACGCAGTAATTTTTTCTGGGTTTTGTTCAATCGCCACTCTCCGAATTGTTCAGCTACTTCTACTATGATAAGTGTTGCTCTTTCCTACGAATTAACAAAGTCTATTTAAGGAAAGCAAAAGGTATACAACATTCATGAAAGTAAAACAAATAAACAAAATAAGTATTTTACTAGTCCATTCCATATGTGTGTATAAATATAGTTTGCTTGGTCATATAATAAGGATGGGTGTATAAATTATGCAAAAACATCAAGTTTGGATGTTTCTATCAAACATTGGCAAATTGCCAATGCTAAAACACGCGCGCGCGCGCGCACCCACACGCACACATCTACACATACATAATCAAAATCATGCTAAATACTCACAAGTTCTAGATTATACACAAATAAAGCATTGATTCGTGAACTTACATGATTAATTAGATGATTTAAGGACTTCTTGGGAAGATTATGCATAGATCTACTTGCTAGCACTGCTGGGAGAAGAGAGAAGAAGAAAGAAAGGAGAAGACTTTCAAAATTAGGGATTTGGTCTATAAATATATACCGTCCGCTATATTATCTAGCGGACGAGTAAAAGTTGGATAAGGACAAACTGTCACATCGTCGGTTGGATAATGTAGCGGACAGAGAAGGGGACAAGATGTGACATGTTGTCAGCCAAAAGTCATCCACTACACAATGGCGGATGACTTTTTGGCTGACAAATATCAGGGTCAAAAAGTTGTCCTCTACACTGTGTAGCGAACGGGCAGGCGGGGGCATTTTGGACAAAAATGCCCGTCCACTACACTGTGTAGCGGATGACTAGTTTTTTTTTTATGAAAAAAACTAGACCTGGGTGGTCCGTCCTAAAAGAATGGATGGCCAAATAGCGCGGGTAACTTATGGTAAGTTGCCCGTGCGGTCAACAAATCAACTCCCTATATATATGTTTAAATATACGTACATAAATACATATACATATATATGCACCATGTATATGTATATTTATATATAGCTCTATGTATGTGTCTTAATTATCTGGAGCTAAAGCCAGTAGTAACAACGACTGGTCACCTACGAGGAGGGTATTTCAAGAAGTTAGAGCCACATAGACAATCAACAAGATCTTACTTTACTTAGAAATTGTTTGAGGTTGTATAATTGTATGATCTACTCTACATTTATGAAGACCAAACACAAATACTACACCAATGAAGCTTCAAAACCATGCCTTTAGAGATTGTTTGAGGTTGTATAACTACTTTTTTCAACGACGAGTTCGGCTCCCCGCTCGAAAAACAAAGGTTTCTCTGTACATACCTCTTATTGAAAATCGTCGTAAAAGAATGCATTCTTGATATCAACTGATGCAAAGGCCAAACATGCCATCAAGAGATATCAAGAATGCATTCTTTGCGACAAGGCGAGCTTTTAGTTGATGAAAACTGCATTAGGGTGTAATTTAACTGCATAACCCCAACGGCATCCAACAATATATTTACTAAGAAGAAGAGAAAGTTGCTCCGAAGTATCATTATCTGGTAGAGCGAGCATTGCTTCCTGCACTACAGCTTTTCAAACGGAATGGGCAGCCTGTGCAACAGGGTTGCTATGGGACACATAAGATAATGAGGTAACAAAAGCCAAGTAGGAAGGAGACACGTACTTGTAGGAAACAAAATTAGAGATAGGATGAACGCTAGACGACTCTTATCTTTCGAGATAACAATAACCTGCAAATTAGGATGAGATAAACAATCTAGTGGTGAACTATCAGTCGAGGAAAGCATACCGGAAGAGATAAACACGCATCAGTATCAGCCATAAAGTGCGACTCAGTATAGTAAGAAGTTGGCTCAAAAAAGAAAACGATAGCGCAAACATAAAATTTTATGAGAAATACCCTTGTTGAGTTTGCTGAATACATGAAAAATATACGTTTAATCATGCAAGGATCCAGCTTGTCACGTCCAAGTGTAAGGTCATGAACAAAACACACACATACAAATACATTTTAGCAGCATTGCTGAAAATGAACCACGTACAAACATATCGAGCCAATGCGACGGCCTCAGTAAGTTAACTGAGTGATCCCGTCCCCCTCGCCATTAGATATCCTTCTTTTTCTTGGCATTGTCCTGCGCACAAGACACAAGGTGCAAGCATGCGCGCCTTTTCAAAGTGCGGCTCAACATAAAATAAACAGTTTTTAGGGTATCAAATCAATAAAATTACGTAAAAATATTCAAAACGTGGCAATTTAACAAACTTTCAATAATAGAAGACGTTTCAAGCACAATGAGAAGTAATTAATTTTAAGTGAACGTGACAATGACATCCCCGTTTTTAGTAAGAGTCAGGGCAATAATAGTTTTTTTTAGAGGGAATTATAGATTCCAAATCCAGAATAAATTCCTCCTCAATTTTATGTTCTATGACTGCAAGATGAATGGAATGAGTAGATCTATGTAATATTTATATCCACTGATATTTCATCCTGCATAACTATATAATTAGAAATTCGGTTTTAATGACATAGGTGCATTGAAAGGCAATCATTTTTTTTTGCAATTAATGCTGTAACGCACCCACCCTTATTGTGATTTGGTCCAACATATTTGAGAAATTTATGGTTCTGCTGGTGACTAGTGACTTGAACTCAAATTCTGTCAGGCTTGGTGAGAAACGGCTATATCAATGCCCAATTACGAAAATTTTGTTGTTGAAATTTGAAAAGGGTACCACGTACAACTTTAAAAATGTTCAGTTTAATGTTGCTGCCGTTACTGGGGATATGAGATCAAATTTTAGGGATCAAATTGGTATTGACGAGCGGAAACAAAACTTTTGTATGGATTTTGAAGTCCCCTCTATAAGGAAATAAACAGAAAAATGGCCAATACGTAGAATTGCGCTGGAAATTACTATTAACGTACTTCCTACTATTAGTCTACTGTCATTGCTCTTTCAACAACGATAACAAAACTTTACAACTTCTCAGGCAAACATGATAATGACAATAACCAGGACTTCATTTGATAAATGATTATAAATACAAGATGAGCTTCGTAGCCCTTCCCTGGCCTTCGACTTTCAGACCTTCGGGGACATTGAATGAATTGAATACAAGTACATAAAAGAATGTCACAACTATGCTTAATTTATTTGGAATTTTGCTTTACTTCTTCATTTTCCTCGGAGAGTCATAGTCGGTACTTTTTGTAATATGCCTCTTGTCTGATATTTTGAGATATCCATTTGTGAGGAAATTCATTAACCATATTGCTGAGACTTTTGGATATTGTTCTAACTCGTTATTGTAATCCACGTGGATGATACCGAATCTCACAGTATAACCGTCATTCCACTCAAAATTGTCCATGAGCGACCATATGAAGTATCCCTTTACGTTGACACCCTCACTGCAAAAACAGAATTGAAGATATAATTATCTTCAACTTGTCAAAGAATGATCACAAGACCAAATTATTTTTTATACTCCCGAAGAGAGAGAGAGAGAGAGAGAGAGAGAGAGAGAGAGAGAGTTAGTTTTGAACACTTACTCAAATACTTTTCATGAAAAATTGATGGTCTTGATGGTACTTGAGCCTTGTCATATCATTTGTTTCATCAACACCTACAATTCCAGCAATAATATTGATTATGTAATTACCATTATCTCTATACAATGTTTCCGTCTTTCTATGAAGATTATATTTGTGAAAAATTGCATGCATACAACATGATGGAGTTAAAGCGAGGGTTAAAGTATTACCGTTCTCGGTGATGTAAATAAGTGGATCATTGTATCTTTCCTTCAAATAAACGAGAGCTTTATAAATGCCTTGTGGATAAATATAAAGCCAATCAGAAGCACTCTGCATTTGTAGAAGATGAGATCGTTAGTGAGTGAGAAATACCAAAACAACTGAAACATGTGATCTACAATACATCATAATGTATCCAAATAGGTGCTTTAGAAGAGGTGAGCTGGAAGCTAGGGAATGACGGTGGTCCAGAAGGTATCCCATTCCTTTCAGCTAAAAAAAAAAAACCATTCAGTGCCATAATACAATAAAAGTTTGCCATAAATGAAACGGGCTTGTTTCTATTTTACTTTTTGTTTTTGTTTTAATTCAACTTACTTGAATAGGTCACTCTGGGATCCGTATTGTAAATCAGAAGCCCAATATCAGAGGTAAGTCCATCGCTAACATACTCAGCAGAGTAGTAGTTTAGTCCTAGAAAATCAAAGGATCCCCTTAACATCTGGTACTGTACTTCGGTGAACCTTGGCAGACGGGATCCTACATATTCTTTCATACTTTGTGGGTAGTCACCAGTTGTTATTGGTTCCATAAACCTGAGATGCAAACCAAAAAGATAAAAACCCTGAGCCTCATCACAGAATGAACAATGATCAGATGAAAATGCTTCTAAAATCCATGGAAGTGAAATGATGTTGTTGTACTTACCATCCAAAGAAAAAATAAAAGGCTCATACGGAGGCCTTAACGTCGCGCTTGTTGGTTTCATCTAGAGGCTCGATCCACGTGGAGACGAGTGTAATTCCAATCTTTCCACATTGAGCTCCCTGCATAAAGATTGAACATTAGGTTTTGTTTCAAGAGGACTTTGAGTTTCTTTTCAACAAACTTTCATTGATCAAGTGATAGCTTAGAGAGTTATGGACATGTTCACTTGAGTGATCAATACCTGAAACTTTTGTTTATACAATTGGACAGCTGCTGTATGAGCAAGGAGTTGGTAATTTGTAGCTATATATGGTTCAGTTCCTGGATCGCCATTGCCGCTTTGTTGCTGCTTGTTGTGTATGCATTGGCTTGGAGGGAAGGAACCCGTTACATGGTCTGATGAAGAAGTACCTTGGCCAGGTGGAGTGCTGCCTATGTACATAGCCGCCCACAAAATAAGTATACAGCTCATTCAAAAAGTTAATTATAATGCGGTTGTAAGTTAAGCAATCCAAAAAGTTCCTAAAGGACAAAAAGAGATGTCTAGTGATTTCCAGAGCGAGGCACTTACACAACACGAGCGTTTAAGAAACCACCATACTCATCTTCCAAGGCTTGTGGAAGATCCCAGTGAAAAAGAGTTACATAAGGCTCTATACCTGCATGCAATGATCAATCAAAAAGGTTAATGGCAGTTCTTGTGCAAGTTAAGATATTGATGAAATGGTGAAACAACTGAGGCTAAATCCAACCATCACTACAAGAAAATATGTATTGTGTCAAAAAGTCTTTAAGCGACGGAAGATACCGTCGTTAAAAGTCCGTCGTTTAATACTATTACCGACGGAAGATACCGTCGGTAAAAGTATTGCAGACGGACTTTTAGCGACGGAATTACCGTTGCTAAATACTTTTTAGAAAGTTAGTATTTTTTAGGGTTTTTTGAATTATATAAGCGACGGATTAAAACCGTCGCGGAAAATTCCGTCGGTAAAAGTCTTTATAATAAGACCTTTACCGACGGATGTTTAGCGACGGTGTTATTCCGTCGCTAAAGATCCGATTTATAACCAGATCTGGTTTCTTTCTCTCTCCCCGTTTCTCTCTCTGAAATTCTTCTCTAACCTACCCACCGCCGTTCTCACCTCCGGCGACCCCTCTCGACGGCGACCTACCTTCGGCGACACCCCCGTTCCCCACCCGACGCCGCGCCACCAAGCCTTACACTTCCGCCATGCCACAAAGCCCTCCACTGTCGTGCACCACGAAGCCCACCACCGCCGCTGCACCACCAACGTCGTAGTCATCGTACCCACCTTAGATTTGTATGTCTATTGCCCTAAATTAATCTTGTTTATTTATTGCCCTAAATTAATCTTGTTTATTTTTCAAAGTTGATTATCAAGCATTTGGCCGTAATCACACTTCTGCTTGTATAAGCTCTTCTGAATTTCTATGTACGTGCATAAAACATTGGAATTTGTCTTCTCTGTCATGTATAATCTGAATTTGTTGTTAATTTGGACGTTTGGCCATTATTTTGTCTTCTAAATTTGTTGATTATGAAGCATTTGGCCATAATCTGAATTTGTTGTTAACTTGTCTTCTCTGCCATGTATAATTTGAATTTGTTGAATAGTCTGAACCTCCTAATTGAATGCCACAATTCAAGCGTACCCTAAATTGAATCCTAAATTGAAGTAATTGAACCATAATTAAATCCTAAATTGAATACCTTAATCTGGGGTCGAACCCGAAATTGAACCCTAAATTGAATGCCCTAATCCAATCGAACCCTAAATTGAACTAATTGAACCCTAAATTGAATACCCCAATTCAACCGAACCCTAAATTGAACTAATAGAACCCCTTAATTGAACCATAAATTGAAGTAATTGAGTCCTAATTAAATCCTAAATTGAATGCCTTAATCGAATTGGACCCTAAATTAAACTAATGGAACCTCTAATTGAACCTTAAATTGAATGTTCTAATCCAACTAAACCCTAAATTGAACTTATTGAACCCCCTAATTGAATGCCCCCCAATTCAACCGACCACTAAATTAAACAATAATTGAACCCTAAATTGATGTAATCGAACCCAAATTAAACTACTAGAACCCCTAATTGAGTCGAACCCTAAATTAAACTATTTGAACCTCTAATTGAACCCTAAATTGAATGCCCTAATATAATAGAACCCTAAATTGAACTAATTGAACCCCCTAATTGAACCCTAAATTGAATGCCTCAATTCAACCAAACCCTGAGTTGAAGTAACTGAACCCCCTAATTGAACCCTAAATTAATTGCCCTAATCGAATTGAACCCCAAATTGAAATAATTCAAGCGCATCAGATATGTGCATTTTGAACAATTTTTTTCTATTTGAACATTGATCATTTGTTTGATAATTTTAGGTTGTTAATTGTGCATTTGAGAATTGTGATTATTGATCGATGATTATAAGTTATTAATTGATGATTTTGGGTTATTACCTGTGCATTTGAAGTTAATGAGATTATTAATTTATGATTTTAGATTGTTGATTGTGCATTGAGCATTTGAGATTGTTGACGGAGGATGGGACCCAATTGGATTGAATGTGTGATTTTTATTAATTTTTATTGCATTGAGCATTTGAGAATTGAGATTGTTGACGGAGGATGGGACCCAATTGGATTGAGATCCCCATTAGGTAGCACAGACACAGACACCGCGTCCGATCGACGCTGACACCGAAACAACATATTTTAGCTTTATACTTGTGGACACCTCTTCAATGAGTGTTCGACACCTCTTCAATGGGTGTCCGACATGGTGTCCGATTGTCCGGAAATTAAAAAATAAATCAATGTCTTTGAACACCCTATATGAGGTGTCGAACACGTGTCCGGAGATGTCCGACATGTGTCCGGATGTGTCGATGAGGTGTCGAGGTGTCGGTAGGTCACGAACACCCCGTCCGATCGACACTGACACCGAAAAATGTTACATTTTTTGCTTTATACTTGTGGACATCTCTTCAAGGGGTGACAAACATGGTGTCTAGCATTTAAAAAATAAATCAATGACTTCGAACGTGTCTGGAGGTGTCGGTACGTGTCGGTAGGTGTCCGACACGTTTCTGGATGTGTCGATGAGGTGTCGAGGTGCCACACCCGGATCTGGAGGATGATGAGGTCGTATCTCTGATGTATAATCAGACGCATGTGTGGAAGAAGGATAAGGAAGGGGCGAACCTGGCGGGCGATTATATTTCAGATATTGCCCGGAGGATCGATGTGAGTCAATTTGTTTAAGTTGTTAATTTTTTGTCTTTCTATCCTCAATGTCTGTTGCGTTAATTAATGCCCTAACATATCTTTATATTACTGTTTCTGCAGGCCTCGTATGAACAGCTTAGGGGGTCTGAGGAGCAGTCCGGACAGCCATCAGCGTCCACTAGTACGGGTGCGAGTACTGGGGCGTTGAAGCGATGGCTGGATACGCCGGAGGTCGTTAATCGGCCAAAAGGCCACATACGCGGCCTGCCTAGTCAGACTGCTCGTGCCGTGATAGGAGCGTCCTCACCCCCCCGCTACCCCTCGACAGACACCGGCTCCTCGGCATCCGTTGGACGACGAGAAGATCGCGCGCATTGTTACGGTGGTGTTGAGGATGATCAGGGAGCATGATCAGCAGGGTACCGTAGCTGGACATGCCGAGCCGGCCCCGAATCAGCAGGATCCAGATCTGGGACTCGGCACCCCTGATGAGCCCCTTCTCGTGCCCGGTCCTAGCTTCCCACCCCCCCAGCTTGTACTCTCATCCCCTCCCCTAACCGGCTGTATCCGGTTCCCAGCTTGTACATAATGAGTCTTTTTTATGATTAATTATACATATTTCTTTGTGTATTGATTATTGTGCATTGTTGTTGAGGATTGATTTTTTTATTACAGGTTTGGGCATTAAAAAAATAAAAAAAAATTTAAAAATTTTTTACTTTTGGCGACGGATTATATCCGTCGCTAATTTTTTTTATTACTACCGGTTTTTTAGCGACGGAATAATTCGTCGCTAAATAAGACATTTAGCGAATGAATATTCCGTCGCTAAAACACTTATTCCGTCGCTAATTTAACAAAAAAAATTAAATTGTGTTTCCAACCTATTCTGGTCGCACCCAAAGGCCCACTTGGGGTCCTACTTCGCATAACACGTCCGTACAAGCAACATGCAACATTCAACGCCTCCAACCGGTCAATACGTGCACGCTCAAGTCACGTGCACTTCTCACCTTTTCTACGTGACTTCGTCACCAAGAAATTGATCCTTGCGCAACTGCTCATCACGCTCCGACCGTCGCACTTCATCCTTCGCCCGCCGATGCACCTTGGCATCAACCGGAGGAAGTCGGCCTTGGCCTCCCCCTTGGGGTCGGCCTCGGCCCTGGCCTCCCACTTGGGGTATGCCTCGGCCTTCCTCTGGGGTTGGCCTTGGCCTTCCCTCTGACTTCCATAGTTAGCAACTTCACTACACTTCAAGGGCCCGGAAGTCACTCCGCAACCCCCATCGCTAGGAACTCACTCCGCGTCCCCCGTCGCCTGGACGTCACTCCGCGACCCCTGTCTCCCTGAACTCACTCCGCGACCCCCAACCCGCGAAACTCACTCCACGACCCCCGTCGCCCGGACGTCACTCCGCGACCCCCGTCGCCCGGATGTCATACTGTGCCCCAGACACCATACTTACTCCTCCATGCCCATGCGCAGCGCCACTAACACAGTCGCGCCCCTTGGCTCCTTGTCATATTACAGTGCCCTTGGCACCATACGCACTCCGTTGCGCCCACGAGCCTTGCCACTAACACAGACGTGCCCCCGGCAACTTACTCACTTCGCCGTGCCCACGCGCTGCGCCACTGACACAGTCGCGCCCCTGGCTCTCTGTCACATACCATGCTCCTTGCATCGGTCCATCCTTTCACCACACCATGCGCACCTTGCCTTGGTCGTGGAACATGCTTCAACCCACTCTCCGGAGTGTGCAACATCATGTGGGGATAGGCGACTCCTCCAGGACACTATCTCTGCCAGGGAGCTCTTCAACTCCCTTTCTTCCAAGTAGACGGCTCCTCTGGGATGCTACCTCGGCCAGTCGGGTAGGCGACTCCTCCAGGATGCTACCTTGACTCGTTCCAAGTGCTCCGTCACAAGGACTCATCGCGGGGATAGGCGACTCCTCCGGGACACTATCTCCGCCAGAGAGCTCTTCACGCCACCACCTAGTTTTCCACCTATGGTCGCAACATTAGAAAATAAGTCACATTGTGGGTTGTCCATAATTAATGGATCAAGTAGGCAGCAATTGCACTACTGGATCAAATATACAGAGGATAACATGATCGTCAAAGTGCTAGCAAAAAATAGAAAAGGATCTTCACACATGCATATGGGGAGAACGTAAAGTGACAGTCACTTGGCAATTCTCTAGGCCACGAAATTGAGAATCTATAGGCATCCAACCCCAATTTTGTAAGGATCTTCACTTCTTCCTATAGCAAAGTAAGGGAGAAATTCAACAAACGAGCAGAGACAACATCGAAGCACACTCAGTTTAACCCAAATGCACATTCGTTGTCACTAGGGAAGTGGTTCGTCGCAAAATGAAGTTAGACATACGAATGAAAGAGGTAAAGCTAAAAATAAATCGTTAATGAGTTAGTTTCACTAAGTTTCATTTTGATTAAGGTGATCTTTATCCTTGTAATTCTTTTGTTTATTGCTCTCTATTCCTGCACTTTAACTTGTATTGGTGATAGAATCAATGGCGATGCCCCATTTGAATTGTCCATCACCTTACCTGTCATATTAAAGCGAACACAGTTAGATTCACAAATTCTGCAGGTTTCACACACAAAAAGAGCAGCAAAGCTTTTTGGGAGAACAACGATATTGCGAGAGTTCAACGTCCATTTTGAAAACAAAATGGGGTACATGCTGGAGTATTTTAACAAAAAATTCTCTTTTGTTTACAAGATTAGTTTTGAGAAAACATTGAAGTTTTGAGTAAAATCATAAAGTGTTTTAGTCTCACATGCTTGAAAATGGTAAGGAAAGGTTTTCTTACATACTTAGACTTTTAAAAAGTACTTGTCCCACATTGACCATTGTAATTAATTTTAAGAAGTATATAAGATGACACTCCTTGGCCTTTTTGTAAGTTGTGCTTGAGTCTAAGACTCGCAGGTGCATGGGTGGAAGGACAAGTGGGGGAGATTAGCTGTTGGCCAACAGTCATATTTTTTATTGCAGCATTTTATTTCTGAAATGAATTTCGGATTTATTTTGTTGTAACAGATTTCCAACAGCTCTTTTTGTTCACCTATAAAAGGACACCTCTTCCTCACTTTTTCAACATACAACTCAAGCTTTCTTTTTTAGCTCTCTTTTCTGACTTCTATACACTTAGGCTTGTGGTCATTTTGGTAAGGTATCGAGTGAAGCTTGTGCTTCATTCGTTTGTGCAGAATTACAAGTGAAGCAACAATGAAAGCTGGGCTGTTGTATCCCGGAGGCGACGCGTCGATAACCTTGCTGCACCGGTGGTAATTCTCAGAAAGGGCGCGAATCGTCTTAAGAGAGTGACCTAGTCTGCACCTCAACAAGCTGTTGCATTATATTTTTTGGAGTTGTTCTTGCCTGTTTCTTGCAACAATTCCAACATTTTAAGACAGACTCGGTGGCGGATCCCACCATGTCTTCTGCTACTCCTACTACCAACTCGAATGACTTGAATAAGCCATTTCTATTTGGTGGACAAAAATTCAAAAGGTGGGCTAGCAAGGTACTGTTTTATCTTAAGTTGATGTAGGTAGTGTGGATTTTAATTGCTAAAAATCCAAAGAAAGTAGACACAAAAAATTTGAGTGGGAAGGAATTGGCAGAGCATGAAAAATATGCAGCAAAGTGGGAAAATGACGAAGAATATTGTCGTAATTATTTGCTTAATTGTCTTTCCGATGAGCTTTATGATTATTATTCTCATACTTATAATTCTGCCAAGAGAATGTGGAAAGCGTTGCAGCAAAAATACGATACTGAGGAAGCCAAAAAAAGAAGTATGCTTGTAGCCGCTTTTTCAACTACAAGATGTCGGAGAATGTGTCGGTTGTAGCTCAGACGCACGACCTTCAAATGAGTGTGCACAAAATCATCTCCGAAGGAATCAGAGTAGATGAACAAATGCAAGCGGCTGCCATCATAGACAACTTGCCGAATTCGTGGAAGGAGTTTTAAAAAGTCCTACGTCACAAGCAATCGAAACTATCAATTGTCAACCTCATGACGTGACTTCAGATTGAGGGGGAAGCGAGAAAGCGAGAGAAGAAGAATGAAGCATTTGCCAACAACATACATGCCAACCATGCCAACAACCACCAAGATATTAGGAAGAACTTGGTGTCAGGTTATCTCCTCAACAAGGCAGGATTCAAGCAAACTTTCAAATCCGATCAATTTGTACTGTCAAAGAACGATATGTTTGTTGGTAAAGGCTATGCATGTGATTCTATGTTTAAGCTCAATGTCGAAATGAATAAAGCATCTACTTCCGTTTATATTGTGTCTTGTGTGAATACTTGGCATGCTCTTCTTTGTCACATAAATTGAAAAAATCTTAAGAATATGAGTCATGTAGGACTTTTGCCTAAGTTGCATAATGAACTTGAGAAATGTGAATTTTGTAGCATGACCAAGATCACTAAACAATCTCACCACATAGTCGAAAGAAATTCTGAATTACTTGAGCTAGTTCATTCAGATATATGTGAATTTGAAGGCATTTTGACACGTGATGGAAAAATATACGTTATCACTTTTATTAATGATTTTTTTTAGATATTGTTATAGTTATCTTTATGAAAAAAAAAGTGATGCATTTGAAATGCTTACTGTGTTTATCAAGGAAGTAGAAAATCGTTTTGATAAGAAGATAAAAAGATTGAGGAGTGATAGAGGCATGGAATATGACTCCTTAGGCCTTATCACATATATTCAATCTTTAGGAATAGTTCATGAAACTATCCCTCCTTATTCGCCAGCCTATAATGGCATGGTTGAAAGGAAAAATAGAACCTTGATCAATTTGACTAATGCCATGCTTGCTAGCTCTGGTGCACCTAAGAATCATTGGGGTGAAGCTCTCTTGACTACAAACTATGACCTTAATAGAAGATCTAGAAAGGAAATTCTAAAAACTCCTTATGAGTTATGGAGAAATAGAAAACCAAATTTAGAACACCTTAGAGTTTGGGATTACTTAGCCTTTGTGCAGATTTCTGACCCGAAAATTTCAAAATTGGAAATTAGAGCATCACGTTGCGTTTTTGTGGGTTATGCTCTTAATAGTAAAGCCTATAGGTGTCTTGATCTTGAGAATAATGTTGTGGTTGAATCTATGGATGTCATTTTTCATGAAGATAAGTTTCCTTACAAATCCAAATATAGTGGGGGTGAGGAAACCGTAGCTATAGAATCATCCCAACCTAGTCAAGAGGGAAGTTCGTCACAACCTCTTAGTATAAGAAGCGAAGAACATGGAAGAAGCAAACGTATAAGGGTAGAGAAAGACTTTGGCCCTGACTACCTTGTATATAATGTTGGAGAAAGTGCTATTACCCTAGCAGAAGCCTTATCCTCACCAGACTCTGACCTTTGGAGAGAAGCTATAAATGATGAAATAGAGTCTCTAATGGCTAATAGAACATGGAAGTTAGTTGAGTTACCACCAGGTTGTAAATCCATAGGTTGTAAATGGATTCTAAGGAAAAAGCTTAAACCTGATGGTACAGTTGACAAGTTTAAAGCAAGATTAGTTGGTTGCAAAGGGATTTAAACAACGAGATGATATTGACTTTTTTGATACTTTTTCGTCGGTTACTAGAATAACATCCATTAGGCTTTTAATTGCTATAACGCAGCAATCCATAACTTAGAGAAATGAGTAATTGGAAGAAGAGATTTATATGGACCAACCAGAAGGTTATATACAACCAGGGCATGAGAGCAAGGTGTGCAAGTTAACTAAATCCCTATATGAGTTGAAACAGGCTCCCAAGCAAAGGCATGACAAATTTGATCAATGTGTTCTAACTAGTGGTTTTAGAGCAAATGAAAGTGATAAATGCATCTACCATAAATCTGAAAATGGTGAGCATGTTATCATTTGTTTGTATGTGGATGATCTTTTAATTTTTGGCCTAGATGAAAATTATTGATTTCACCAATCTTTATTGAAAAGGAATTTTGAAATAAAAGATTTGGGTGAAGCTGATGTTATTTTAGGCATGAAAATTACTAGAACTTGTGGTGGCATATTTCTTGATCAAGCTCATTATGTTGAGAAAATTTTGAGGAAATACAAATACTTTGATTGCAAAACTGCATGCACTCCTTTTGATCCTCAAAATCATTTATATCCAACTAAGCTTGATGTTGATGTTGTGAATCAAAAGGAATATGCAAGTATAATTGGTAGTCTTAGATATGCTACAGATTGCACAAGGCCTAATATTGCATATGATGTTGGTGTTCTTAGTAGATTTACAAGTAAACCTAGTCTTGAACATTGGAATGCCATGTATCCTGTTATAAGTTTTCTTAAAAAAACAATTAACCATGGCTTGATGTATCAAAGGCAACCAACTATTCTTGAAGGTTATAGTGATGCAGATTGGAATTCAAATCTGGAGATTCCATGTCAATAAGAGGCTATGTGTTTACAATAAGTTGTGGAACTGTATGTTGGAGATCTAAGAAGCAACATATTATTGCCAAATCCACCATGGAAGCCGAACTAATTGCCTTGGCTTCGGTGAGTGATGAAGAAGCAGGTTGGCTACGAGATCTATTGTTCGAGATGCCGATGTGGGAAAAAACCAGTGCCACCTGTCTTGATTCACTATGATAGCACTGCATCCATTGGCAGAGTGCAAAGTAAGTATTATAATGGAAAATCCAGATCAGTTAGAAGAAAACACAGTACTGTGAGATCATACTTTAGCAAAGGTGCAATCAATATGGATTATGTGAGATCAGGCAATAATCTCACTGATCCACTTACAAAAGCTCTAGCTAGAGAAAAGATTTGGTGTACATTGAGGAGGATGGGACTTAAGCCCAAAAATGTATGTCACCCATAAGGATACAACCTCCTAGGGACTGGAGATCCCAAGAACTAGGTAAGGAGACCAACGAATTATAGAATGACTGGTATTATACATGTACTATTTTTTTCTTATGACAATGTCCCTCCCTATAGTGTAAGTACATGTTCTCGTAACGATAATGGAGGTTGAGATTCATTGTGATCTCTTAATGAGTTCTATAGTCCATATGGGTGGGTTACGAGAAATGTGGAAGTGAGGCCGCTTCCTATGAGAATCGGGCTAATTCTCTAGAGCACTCATGAAATCTGGGATAAAGCACATGGCCGTAACGTGCTGGCTTATGCAGCTTGGGATAGGAAACCTTGAGTCTCGTGTGTGTGTGTGTGTGATGTCTTCTACGCCTCCTCAAGTAGCCATCGTTTCAAGGCTGAGTCCACTTTGGCTCTAATACAGGAATACTGAAACACTAAGTGAAGGTTTCAAGGCAGAGCCACTTTCATAATGCATGAGAGTCTCACCTTTTGCCCACATTCTCTAAGTTGTGATTTTTTTTTAGTAAAATAAGTGGGGGATTGTTGGAGTATTTTAACAAAAAATTCTCTTTTGTTTTCAAGATTAGTTTTGAGAGAACATTGAAGTTTTAAGTGAAACCATAAAGCATTTTAGTCCCACATTGCTTAAAAATGGTAAGGAAAGGTTTTCTTACATAAACTTTTGGAAAGCACTTCTCCCACATTGGCCATTGTAAATATTTTAAGGAGTATAGAAGATGACACTCCTTGGCCTTTTTGTAAGTTGTGCTTGAGTCTAAGACTCCCACGCACATGGGGGGAAGGACAAGTAGGGAAGATACGAGTTTCTGGAATTAGCTGTTGGCCAACAGTCACATTTTCTTTATATTACATAACAGTCATATTTTTTATTGCAACATTTTATTTCTGAAATGAATTTTGGATTTATTTCTTTGTAACAGATTTTCAACAGCTCTTTTTGTTCACTTATAAAAGGAGACCTATTACTCACTTTTTTAACATACAACTTTCAAGCTTTCTTTTTAGCTATCTTTTCTGATTTCTATACACTTAGGCTTGTCGGCATTTTGGTAAGGTGTCGAGTGAAGCTTGTGCTTCATTCGTTTGTGCAGAAGTACTTGTGAAGCAATAGTGAAAGCTGAGCTGTTGTATCCCGGAGGAGACGCGTCGATAACCTTGCTGCACCGGTGGAATCGTCTTAAGAGAACGATCTAGTTCGCGCCTCAGCCAGCTATTTTACGTTATATTTTTTGGAGTTGTTCTTGCCTATTTCTTGCAACAATTCCAACAGTATAGCTAGACACATATTGTGATAATATGTCTTTGATAAAAAAAACCCGAAATCTGTGAATGTTCCAAATTGGTTATTCAGAGAAGGTTACAACTTGACTCTAAGTATATAAGTCTTGTCCCATA
Source organism: Escallonia herrerae (assembly GCA_033070095.1). Lineage (NCBI taxonomy): Eukaryota > Viridiplantae > Streptophyta > Magnoliopsida > Escalloniales > Escalloniaceae > Escallonia > Escallonia herrerae. The sequence goes on from JAVXUP010000189.1 coordinate 568,775, forward strand.
TTATTTTGAGAAAGTCACTACTTAAGTATATATGTGTTGTCTTGTATTGTGTTTTAAGTACGAGAGAAAAGAGAGGAAGAGTTCTTCTTTGTGTAGGTCAAAGAGAGAAGAGTCCTTCTTTGAGTATGATAAAAGAAAAGAGTCATTCTTTGAGAGGGTTTGTAGAGAGAGACAAAGGTCTATAATCTCTAGTGACAAACATAATAAAATAACTGCTACCACCGTGGAGTAGGCTTTTGCCAACCACGTAAATCTTGTGTGCCTCTATTTTTTGCTATTATTTTTTGATTCCCTTCTTTAATGCTTGGTGCGGAATCTAGTGTATCCTTTAACAAGTGGTATCAGAGCTGAGGTTCAACGGTAGATTGAAAGCACCTTGCAATGGTGCCAAATACTTCGACGAAGTATGATTTGGAGAAGTTTGATGGATCAAACGATTTCAGTTTATAGAGTATGAAGATGCATGTTGTTTTAATTTAGCAAGGGTTATTGAAAGCGTTAAAGGGGAAATAGGGGCTTCCTGATACGATGTCTGATGATGAAAAAGAAGACATGTTTGAGAGAGCCCATAGTACCCTGTTACTGTGTTTAACCGACAACGTGTTACGAAAGGTTTCTCAGGAAATGATTGTGGCTGGATTATGGCTGAAATTAGAGAGCTTATACATGAAGAAGTCTCTGACAAATTGCCTGTATTTAAAGCAATGGCTGTATACTCTTCGGATGAAAGAATGTACATCGATCAGTGATCATCTTGATGAATATAACATGGTAATATTAGACCTGCAAAATATTGATATCAAGATAGAAGATGAGGATAAAGTTTTACTGTTGTTGTGTTCTTTACCTCTGTCATATGAACATCTTGTTACTCCCTTATTATATGGGAAGGATAATATCTCCATGGAGGAGGTTGAGGCTGTGATAAATTCTCATGAATTAAGAAAGAAGGTTTCAGAAAATAGGGGAGAAGAACATGGTGATGGTCTGATGGCTCGAGGCTGAAGCACTGACCATGCTGGGTCTAGAAATAAAGGAAGATCGAGGTCTCAGTCAAACACCAAAAAAATTGAAGTGCTATCATTGTCACAAGGAAGGGCATTACAAAAATAATTGTTCTAAGCGCAAAGGGAAGAAAAAAGATAATTCCAAGACGGCTGATGCTGGAGTAGTAGAAGATAATTCTGATGGTACAGATGTTCTCTCAGTTACTATCAGTTCCTCAGATGAAGGGTGGATTCTTAATACGGGTTGCTCCTATCATATGTGTCCCAATAGGTATTGGTTTGCCACTTATCGCTCATTTGATGGTGGTAAAGTCCTTATGGGAAACGATGTCACCTATAAGGTGGTTGGGATAGGTTCAATTCAGATTAAGATGCATGATGGCATTGTGAGAACTTTGACTAATGTCAGGCACGTTCCAGAGCTAAGGAAAAATTTGATTTTTTTGGGTACCCTTGACTCTAAAGGTTGTAGCTATCGGGCTGTAGGTGGAGTTATGAGGATAATGAAGGGTGCTCCTATTGTGATGAAGGGGTTGAAACAAAATAGTCTCTAGTTGTTACACGGTAGCACAGTGACAGGAGCAGCAGCAGCAACTTTATCTTCTGATATAGATTCTGACACTACCAAGCTTTGGCATATGCGTCTTAGGCATATGAGTGAGAGGGGTATGGATGTGCTAAGCAAACAAGATTTGTTAGGAAGCAAGAAAATAGGAAAGCTGGATTTTTGTAAGCATTGTGTCTTCAGGAAATAGTGCAGGGTGAAATTCAGTCGGGCTGTTCACATAACCAAAGGTACGGTGGATTATATCCATTCAGATCTTTGGGTCCTTCCACGGTTCCTTCTAACGGTGGTGGCAGATATATGTTGACCTTTATTAATGACTTCTCAAGAAAGGTTTGGGTGTACATCTTGAAAAAGAAAGGTGATGTCTTTGTTCAGTGGAAGCAGTTTAAGATGATTGAAAAATAGACCGGCAAATAAATTAAATGCTTGAGGACTGACAATGGCATGTAATTATGCTTGGATGAGTTTACTGAGTTTTGCAAGAATTAAGGCATAGTGAGGCATCGAACTATTAGAAAAACACCACAACAGAATGTGGTTGTAGAATGGATGAATAGGACTCTCCTTGAGAGGGCTCGATGTATGCTTTCAAATGCCGGGTTATCGAAGGAATTTTGGGCAAAAGCTATTAACACAGCTGCATATTTGGTAAATAGGTCTCCATCAGCTGTAATTGATTGCAAGACTCCTAAAGTTTGGTCTGGTAAGCATATCAATTATGAAAATTTAAGGATATTTGGTTGTCTTGTTTATGCTCATGTTAATGATGGTAAACTTGAGCCAATAGCAAATAGTGCATTTTCTTAGGATATGGAAATGGGGTAAAAGGGTATCGATTGTGGTGTCCTGATTCTAAGTCATCCAGGTTCCTAATTAGTAGATATGTGACTTTTGATGAGTCTTTGATGCTTGAGAAGAAGGAGGAGTTGATTGATGCAGGGAAAGACCATGGTGTCAAGGAGGGAGCTAGAGGTTCGAGCTCTAGATTCTTTGCCTGTAATTCCTACAGATAAGGAAGATGGTTCTCATTCTACCGAAGAGAATGAAGAACCTCAAGAACAACAATATAACATTGCCAGAAACAGACCGAGAAGAGAAATTTGACCTCCTCAGAAGTATGGATATACGGATATCGTTGCTTATACTCTTAGTGTGGCTGAGAGTATTGAGGTTGAAGAGCCTGTTATATACAATTAGCACAATGGACAATTGCTATGAGTGAAGAGATAGAATCTCTTTACAAAAATCAAACGTGGAAATTGGTGAAACTGCCTGTGGGCTAGAAGATTGTTGGTTGCAAATGGGTCTACAAGAAGAAGGAGGGAATTCCTGAAACGGAAGATGCAAGGTATAAAGCACGCTTAGTAGCTAAGGGTCTTACTCAGAGAGAAGATATTGATTACACTGAAATATTTTCTCCTGTAGTAAAACATACTTCATTAAAAATGTTGATTATTATGATTGCTCTATATGACTTGGAGTTAGAATAGCTGGATGTCAAGACAGCTTTTTTACACGGTGAGTTGGAAGAGCAGATATTCATGCGTCAGCCAAAGTGGTTTGTGATCCAGGATAAAGAAGATCATGTTTTCTTGTTGAAGAAATCCTTATATGGATTAAAGCAATCTCCAAGGCAGAGGTATAAGCGGTTTGACACTTTCTTGGCAGAGAGAGGTTAAACCAGGAGTGCCTATGACAGTTGTGTGTATCACCAGAGGCTCGCGGATGGTTCTCATATATACTTGTTATTGTATGGTGATGACATGTTGATTGCTGCAAAATCGATGTCAGATGTCAACGGTTTGAAAGAGCAGTTGAAAAGGGAATTTGAGATGAAAGACTTGGATATGTGGATGCAGACTACGCTAGAGATTTGGATAGGAGTAGATCTTTGACAGGATATATCTTCACTTTTTCTAGCTGTGTGATCAGTTAGAAGGCTAGTCTTCAGACTATTGTTGCCTTATCTACTACAGAAGCTGAGTACATAGCGGCGACCGAAGCAGTGAAGGAAGCTATTTGGTTGAAGGGCTTGGTTGGTAATTTGGGATTGAAGCAGGAGTCTAGCACTGTTTACTACGATAGCCAAAGTGACATACGTCTGACAAAAAATAGATGTTCCATGAGCGGACCAAGCACATTGATGTCAGGTTTCATTTTATTGGGGATGTGGTTTCTCAGGGTATTGTTATAGTAGAGAAGATTTTCACAGATGAAAATCCAGTTGACATGAGGACAAAGCATATTCCAAAGATCAAGTTTAAGCACTGCTTAGATTTGATCAGTATCAACAGTATTTAAGGTGCAGCCCTAGGCAGCAGGTGTGATAGCAGCAGATGATATTCTCAGATTGTTTGTGGCTCGTTTTATCAAAGCCAAGGTGGAGATTTGTAATAATATGTCTTGGATAAAAAACCCAGAGTGTGTGGGTGTCCCACATCGGTTATTCAGAGAAGGTTACAAATTGACCCTAAGTATATAAGTCTTGTCCCATATTGGTTATTTAGAGAAAGTCACTACTTATCTTTAAATATATATGTGTTGTCTTGTATTGTATTGTGTTTTAAGTACAAGAAAAATGAGAGGAAGAGTCCTTCTTTGTGTAGGTCAAAGAGAGAAGAGTCCTTCTTTGAGTAAGATAAGAGAGAAGAGTCATTCTTTGAGAGGGTTTGTAGAGCTGACAAATGTCTGTAATCTCTAGTGACGAACATAGTAAAATTGCTGCTACAACCGTGGAGTAGGCTTTTGCTGAACCACGTAAATCTTGTGTGCCTCTATTTTTTGCTATTGTTTTTCGATTATCTTCTTTAATGCTTGGTGCAGAATCTAGTGTATCCTTTAAAACATATGCTACACCAGCTTTGAGAACTTCCATTTGAGTTTTCATTGTAACATAGCCTAAACATGTTGAGAGAGAGAGAGAGAAAGAGAACATAATTAATGGTTTCTTTGTAAGAAAGTATCCCACACACTTGGGCCTCTACCATCTTCCTTTGCTGCACCTTCAGTGTAAATGAAGGCAAAAGAGAGTACTCATACATTCGCTTATGAACTTCAAAAGAGTTGGTTAGGTTTAGAAACAACCCACCGCTACTGGAAGAAAAGAAATCTTTCAACATACCTGATAAGCAGATGTAGCTGCACCATATAAAAAACCCTTCGCAAAATCCCAACGGCTGAGCTTGTTGGCAGCAGTTACACTGCCATCAATCTACGAGCGTGGCATGGCACCACTGCTTGCGAGAAGATAGCCTTGATTTTCCATTATATCACAATGTAGCTGGTTGATCTGGAGCTTAGGGCTTTAAATTTGGAATGTTTGAGGTAAAAACTTCTTGTATTTATGTTGACTTCAAATGCTTTGGTATTACGATGCCAATGTTGCCAATCTCCCGGCTTTATATAGAGGACATGGGACACTAAAGGCTTGAAATTTGGAATGTATTTTCGCCATTGCATGTTGCATTTGTGTTGCTACCTAGACGTACCAAACAAAGGAAAAGTCTTTAGTAGACAAATTTACTTTGGACACTTGGACCGGAAGTCTTTATGGGGTCAAATACCAACACGGTAATCCACCAGTCAGATATATTGAGGCAGTGTGTCATGAAGTATTACAAGAGCGTCTTTCAGGATGAAACGCAATATAAAGACGTGTTTCAAGATAAAACGCAATATAAAGACGTGTTTCAGGATGAAACGCAATAACGTCGTGTCAAGATGTGATCAATTCAAGTATTTGATGAAAACAAGTTTTTAGAGAAACATCTATTTTAGTTTACAGTGCCCACTGTTTTCTTCGGAACGATAGTAAGAACTTATGATAAAATTCCCAGTTTCTTTTTGTCTAGAGGTCTAGGATTTAATAGCGCTAATTAAGTTCAACGACTCATAGTTTAATCTACTCCAAGTGCTGAACATTGGAACACAATAATTACATTCACCGTGTTTACACGATCAATTAGAAGCAAAACACTCAAATTCACAGGGTCTATAATCAAAACATTACAAGGTTATTGTTTGTCGACCGGTTGTAACATTAATGGTTCTTAACTTTTGAAAAGTTAGTTGAATACACAGTTAATGTCGTTTCGCTCCAACGTTGCCTCTAAAAATTAACAAAGTTAGTATCACTCCTACAATTGATCGTATCAGAAAAGTTAATAACTAAAGAATTCCTTTGTGTGTGTGTGTGTGTTAAAGAATAAACTAGTAACTGGATCCTTTCTTCTTATTTTTCAGAATCAAAAAAGGTACTTTTGAAAAAAATTGAACTACTTTCTGTTGATTCAGTGGTGATGTTACATATTAAACATATTTTCTTTTTGAGTTATTCTAAAACAAATGATCACTTTCCGAATAAAAAAAAAAGATTTTGAAAGTATTTTTTCATGTTTACCTTTTCTATACTTTTTTAATTTATTTCTCTCTCTCCAACACTTAATCATCCACAAACTCATTCTCTCTGTGGCCCACTTTCTTCTTCCCCCACCCATACCCCCCCCCCCCCTTCCCTCCGGAGTAAAATAGAAAATTTATAGAGTATGACTCATATCATAAATAAGCGTCATGCAAGTAAAACTTTATCAAATAATTTAGGACGAAGGGAATAATATACTTAAATTTTAAGTAGAATAAAATCATATTAAATCTATAAGTCTAATCTATACAATGCAAAAATAAGTGGTTTTAAAGTTTTCCACGTACGGCCTATTATACTCACCACTGTTGGTTAAATTATAAAATCCGTGGTAAACAAATGTTTTTTTTAGGGGGGATAAGTCATAATAAATTATTGATTAATGTGCCTTTACCCCACGCTTTATCGAAACCAGAATTAGTTCAATCTCTCTCTTTGCTTCGTTACTATCTCTTTACATAGTTGAAAAAAAAAGGTGAATTTATATCTATAAAATATATAACAAGCGAAGCGATAATTTCTTTGCATGACCCTTCATCACAAATATAATTTCTTATTTGACATGTCATCGTGTTATGTATACAACGTGAAATAGAATTGTAAACATTATAACTGTCTTTAAAGGTCTCAAATAATTTTTTGGATGGGGTCATTATTTCTTGATAAATTAATTACCAAATCAATAACTCTTATATAATTGAAAAACTAATTCTAACCTTCTCAAACTCTAACTAATAAATGAATTAACTTATTAGGACTTAATTTTGACTATTATATCCTTAAAACCATTCTCTACTATGAATATGAAAATTCATATATCTAAAAAACGAAAATAACATATTAGATTTAGAGAAAAAAAAATAACGTTACATTACTGTCATCGATGTAAAGATTTATCAATATTATATATAGCTTTTAGAATCCTTTTGGTAAAATAAAAAATCGACTTTATTTTTTGGGTGAGACACGCGACCAACAAATGATTGTATCGTTGTTACTAAATTAATTTGCAATGTTGAAAAGCTTATTCGTAAATTTGATAGTTGAAAATAACTTAAAATCATATACTAAACATGTCAGTTTATCTAAATGCATGCAAATATTATTTTGGATGTGATTTGTATTTTTAGGTTTATTTAATTTTGCAGGAACTATATGATGGCTATATTTGGAAGCCTTATATAATCTGAAAACTAATTCTAAATATACTAATTTTTTAGGATTTTATTTTGACTACCGCATTCTTAAAACTAACTCACTCTTACGAAAATAAAAAATCATCTATCTAGAAATAAAATAACATATGAGATTTTAAAACAAAAAAAATTATGTTACAAGTAATATAAGGTTATTATAATTCAATAATGTATATGTATTTACACATAACATAACCATTACAAAAAATTATCTATATACTATATAAATGAATGATTAAATTATTGAATAATTAATTGCTTTGATAAGACCGCATGATCTACAACGTGACTATATAAACATATATGAGATTTTGAAAAGAGCTCACATATGTACTAGAAAAAAGGTATAATTAAATCAAATATATCTTATTTACTATATTTACACATAACATAACCATTACAAAAAATTATCTATATACTGTATAAATCAATGATTAAATTATTGAACAATTAACTGCTTTGATAAGACCGCACGATCTACAACGTGACTATATAAACATATATGAGATTTTGAAAAGAGCTCACATATGTACTAGAAAAAAAGTGCAATTAAATCAAATAATTCTTAATTACTATATTTGAGAATATTTAAGCCTTCAAGATGCAAAAATATGATATGTAATTGCATTATGTTTTTCAAAGTGAAATAAAATTATAAACATTCGTGTCTCTAAAGGTCTCATGTATTATCTTCGATGGGGTCCTTATTTCTTTATAAGTTGATTTCCACATCAATAAACTTTATATAATTGAAAAACTAAATCTAAATATCCTAAAACTCTAACTAATTAATGAACAAACTTATCAGACTTCATTTTTACTTTTGTATCCTTAAAACTACTTAATAATATGAATTTAAAATTTATATATTAAAAAATAATATATTAAATTTAGAAAAGAAATAGCATGATGCTACAATTGAGATTAAAAAAATTGAGATTAAAACAATAAAACTAATGTAACAGTTGATTCATATTTGTTTTATTTTAATATATGATTACCGTAATTGGTGTGAAGATCTACCGATATAATATATTGCTTTTAGAGTAAAAAAAATGGACGGTATTTTTTTTGGATGGGGGCACATGATCAACAGATACCTATATATACTACAAGAAAAGACGTTTTTTTGGGACAAAAATATTTAGCCACAGAAGGTATTATGTAGCTAAAAGTTTGTTGTTAAAAGGTCTTTAAGTGACGGAAGATCCCGTCGTTAAATACTATTACCGACGGAAGAAACCGTCGGTAAAACTATTTGCTGATGACTTTTGCCGGTGAACTTTTTGTGACGGAATTATCGTCGCTAAATTTTCTTTAGAAAATTAGTATTTTTGAGGGTTTTTTAATTATTTAAGCGAGGGAAAAAACCGTCGCTAAAAATTCCATCGGTAACAGTATTTCTAATAAGACCTTCATCGACGAACTTTTAGCGATGGTGTTATTCCGTTGCTAAAGGTCCTCGATTTAAACCACCAAATCTGGTTTCTTTCTTTCTCCCTGTTTCTCTCTCTGAAATTCTTCTCTCACCCACCTACTACTATTCTCACCTCCAGTGACCCCCCCTTTAAGGTGACCCACCTCCGGCGACTTCCCATCTTCCCCCGAACGCCGCACCACCGAGCCATCCACTGCCGCTATGCCACCAAGCCCTCCACTGTCGCCGCGCCACCAAGTCTTCCATTGCCGCCGCTCCACCAACGTCACCGCCGCCGCACCCACCTCAAGTCACTATTATCTGTCTAGATTATTAGAAAGTAAGTCCACTCCACTATTACCTGTCTAGATTATCAGTAGGAAGACTAAACTAAACCAATTTAATTCATCTTATTTTGATTCTATTAATAGGACTTTCTCTTGATTTGCCTTTAGAGTAGTTCGTACTTAGCATGCTTAGCTTTTCTCATGATTCCTAATATGCTTCATCATAATATCAAAATTGTGCTCCATATTTAGGTCAATGGCTTTTTAGTGCTATGTTTAACTTTGTCTATTTCTTCTCTTGGAGCCATTCGAGTTCTTAAAAAAAGGGTGTTTGTTTGCTTGAATGAGTGTGTCATGCATGGGTGTGTGTGTTTTGGGCAAATAAAGGCAGCTGCTGCCTAAGGCAGTAGCTGTGTTAGGGGCAGTGTGTGTTTGTGTGTGTGTGTGTTGTGTGTGTAGTTTGTTGTGTGTTAGTGGGAAGGGGCTACAGGGTTTAAAGAGAAAAATGGCTGTGAGGATATGTGGGTTTGGAGGGGGAGAGGCTGTTATAGGTAGCATTTATGTTGGTGTTTCTATGTGTGTGCATGTGTTTGGATGTCTTGTGCACACATGTGTGTGCTTGTTGAGTGTTTTGAGTGGTGTGTGAGTTGTTTTTTGAAGTGGGTGTGGCTGCATGAGGGGTGTAGCATTGTTGGGCTCTATGAGTTGGTTCTTTGTGTGGTGAGTTGTGCGTGATGTAGTGTATGTGTGTGTAAAATGGGTGAAAACTAGTGAGTATGCGTGTGTTTATGTGTGGGTGAGTGCAAGGCAGTGTGTAAATATGTGTAGTATGTGCTTGTGTGGTTGTGCATGTGGGTTGTGTGGTTGTACTGTGTGCAAGGCAATTCTTGTATAGAATGAGGAAAGGCTTAAAAATTAAGAGACCAAATAAGAAATTATGTTCGAGCTATCAGGATATGTGCTTTACTATAGACTAATGAACCTCGGTGGTATTGTACACGTATTGAGACACTATGTTAACAACAACTACACCGTTTGGACGAGTGAGGGTGAGATATTGTAGTGCACCGACAATGGAATGAAATTTGGTAGGATTGGCGAATGGAACGCCCCCTTCTTTTGACAAAAGGTGGAAGTAGAACTAGCGGTATGGACTGGTTTAGCATTAAACATACCGGTTTATATATGTCATAAGCCAATAATGCATTTATGTTGCAACAAACAAGACTTGAAGGATGGGTAACCGCTTCAATACCGAGAAAGTAGGCCAAGGATCCGAGATCATTAATTGAAAACTACTCGGCAAGAGAAGGAATGAGACGAGCAAGAACCTAAATGACAAGTATGGTATCAACGAACATAAGAACCTAAATGACCAAGTCCTATGAAACATATACAAAAAGAAAGGGTTGATTTGGTGCGTAGGAATTGATAGAGAAAAACCTGGCACGTGGTTCCTACTTTAAACCATGGAGAGAACAATGTTGAGAGTTGCCTCTTAGATGCACAAGACTCTAGGTTTGACTAATGCATCCCAAGATAGAGTGTCTGATTAAACTTTCATAAACAGTGCAGCAGTATGTGATTCTTTACATTATCTTAGATCATGTGACTATTTTTGCGAGAGATTAAGGCGTTAGAGAATTATTTGATGCTGATCTGCTTAACTGTGCATGGTTCTCTATCTACTTTGTAATCGACAGTTCTAATTGTTAGACTTCTTTATATCAATTTTCATTCTTTATATAGTTTTGTTAACTGTGCATTAAACATTTGAGAATTTAGATTGTTGACTGTGCATTAAGCATTTTAGACTTAAGATTGTTGACGGAGGATGGGAACCAATTGGATTGAGATATGTGGTAGGTAACACGGACACGAACACCGCGTTCGATCGACACCGACACTGAAATGTTATATTTTGGCTTTATACTTATGGACACTTCTTCAAAACTTATGGACACTTTTTTAAGCGGTGTCCGACACTTCTTCAAGAGGTATCCGACGCGGTGTTCGGTAATTAAAAAATAAATTAATAGCTTCGAACACTGCTGAGAGGTGTCAGACACGTGTCCGGAGGTGTGGTGAGGTGTTGAGGTGTCGAACACCATACCTCGACTTTTATGAGGTGTCGGTGCTTTCTAGTATATATGTGATTTAGTTCTAATTATTAGACTTCTTTATATCAATTTTCTTTTTTTATATAATTTTGTTAACTGTGCTATGAGCATTTGAGAACTGAGAATTGAGATTGTTGATTGTGCATTGAGCATTTGAGAATTGAGATTGTTGACGGAGGATGTGACCCAATTGGATTGAGATATCTGTGATTTAGTTAAATGGTGGGTAGTTGAAATTAGGTTAATTAGGTTGACGCGATATTTTTAGCACCCCCTGGAGTGAAATCGTGGTGCCGCCACTGACTATAATTAGCCCTAATTAGTTTCGATTAACCCTAATGAATTCAATTAACCATAATTAAAGACGGATTTATTCCATCGCTAAAGAGTATCCCGAAAGCTCCACTTTTCGTGACGGAAATGCCGTCGCTAAAAAGTGAACCTTAAGTGACAGAATTTCCGTCACTAAAAATATTATTTCGTCGCTAAATATTTAACGTAATAAATTATTTTAAAAAATAAATTAAAATGCAAAAAAATACATTTAGCAAAGGAACATCCGTCGCTCATTTATACAAAATTCCGTCGCTGAAATTCTAATATTAGGTGATGAATTTTTGAATTCCGTTGCAAAACTTTTAGTGACGGGTTTTTATGCGAGGGGCTTTTAGTGACTTGGTCTCCCTCGCTAAAAGCTTTTACCGATGGATGTTATGCTTTTAGCGACGAATCTCCCCGTCACTAAAAGCCTTATTTCAACAACAATAATATAATTATTATTGATTAAAATTATGACAATGATGTTTATAAATAAATTTCATAATTAAAGTGATTTAGTATTATATAAAAAACATGTTAGTGTATCTAAAGGTATGCAGTTATTAATTTTTGGATGTGATCCCTATTTTTTAGGTTATTTAATTTTGAACGAACTATATGAGAACTATATTGGGAAACCTGTCGATGGGGATTTACAACAATGAAGAGATTGCTAGCTGGGGGAATTATGTGTCCGATGGTGAATTATGTGTCAGCTATTGAAGATGTAGATTTAACTACTAGAGGCACAATAGTAGACGACTTTGATGCTAAAGCATGCAGCTACTCGTAGGATCAAGACGCTATTGTCAACTATCGAGGCAACTAGATCGCGAATTCGGATTATTTGAATCCTATGATAAATGATAAAAAAATTTCTCAACCATTATTTCTTAGGAGCATTGTGATTGTGCCGTCAGAAGAATCACACCATCAGATAAAGCACATAAGTGACACTGCAATCATGATGAGGGTCAGTAAAGGCTGCTTAACACTATAGCGGTTACATGTCGTGCTCCTGGCATGACAAAGAACCTGGAGAGGAGATAAGATGAGAAATTGGAGTTGGTTACTACTAAGGTGGCTATTGAAGTGATTTCGTATAATTCTAAAGAAATTGGAGATGAGATGCAAAGTTATCTCAAGGAATGGAATCAACAAAAGTAGAGGTTAGTCAATATGAGCTTAGATCAGCTCACCAGAAAGGTGAACATGATATTCAATTTTGCACATTCTTCAAGGCAGATGATAAGTCTTTGGAACGATGATACTCAATGATGTACAAGTGAAGACATCGACAAAGATGGTCTTCAGTGTTACGTTAGAATTAATCATGCAGTGAAATGTCTGTTCGACTTTACTACTGCTTAATGACAGATTGTGTGGAAAGTTGCAAAGGGAAAAGACATTATTGCATTGGCACAAGGGAGCTTGATAAGGTCCACTACTTCCATGTCTCAGTTTTGATTATCAAGAGAAAGATGGTCTTTTGTGCCAAAATAAGTGCGCAATGAATTTGCTATGCAAGTTCAAGATGAAGAATGGCAAACTATTCTCCAACATTTAGGTCTATGGAGAGTGGGGTACAAATGTGGGGAGCTACCAGATGAGATAAGTATGTTTATGCAGGGGTCTAAAAAATCCGCATATTTGAGCAGTTGTTTAGATTTTATCTTACATGGACGGCACAGTGTTCTACAAGATTCTTATTGAAAAAGGAATTTTTTGTTCGATTGTTGGATCTTATGATATTGACCATGCTCGAAACATATTGACACTGAGGTCCAATAATGGATATGTTTAGCTTTGGTTCAAAATTAGTATCTTAGTGCAGCAAGGTTCATCCTAGAAGAGGAGAATGCAATGAGATAAATATGGTTGTACCAGAATGTGAAAGGCTTATGCAGATGCCTAGCAGCATGGTGATAATGCGAGCGGAAGTTGACTGTTTGTAAGTCTCATGCTTCATGCTTGTATATTATACCTTGAAGTGAATCAACAGTAGTCCACGGGCAATAAAATTTTGAAAGAATATATATTTATTCTCCCAAAGTTTGTCAAATATCGAATGGAGCTCTATAATACCGTAGGAAATGAGTTGGAACTGTGGGGGAGTATTAGAATCATTGTCCGACTCTATGAAACCCCAATTAGAATTGTTGTGGATGAAATCCGGGACAAACTTTAGTCGGCTCGTGAATAGACCTGCACAACACAAACAACACCAGTAACTCACCGGAAGTGTTTCCAGCGAAGGAATTTCGATGCTTAAGTTAAAAGAATATCTTTGAGAGAGTATCTGAAAATCTTGTAATTAATCAGAACTAACCTTTCTCCCTTCCCGGACTTTCTTTATATAGAGATCCCGTTATTGGGTTAGTTTCTCTTCCTTAATAGGAGGGTCACCCAATTGAGTGGGAGGTTATCTCTAGTTAGTGGATATATAGTTAATATCATTTAATGGGTTGTTATTAGCCATAATGGGGAAGTGGGATAGTGGAAGAGTTGGTTGTGCCACTTCCCTCTTTTCCACAATTTAAGGGGCAATTTTGATGCTCCCAAATAATGGCACATGTCATTATCTTATGGGAGGTATTTTTACCCATATTATTTTCCCCCCATTCCATGTTGTTTTTTTTACAAGAATATGGAATAAAGAGGAGTAAATAACATCGAAGTAGTGTTCCATGTTGGAAATTTTTAGCCTCACGCTCGGTGAAAAGCTTCTGTTCGGTAAAGGAATCCTTAAACTCGCGTGGGCCGAGTAGAGGCCTTCATATGGGCTCGTCTACTCGGCCTGGCCTAGTATAGACCTTTATAGGGCTCGTTTATTCGTCATTTCTTAGTAAAGGCCTTCATAAGGGCTCGTCTACTCGACTATACAAGTAGAGGCATAATGGGTATAATACGCTCGTCTGCTTGGCAGAGGCTAAGACCAGAGGAGCTCGTCTGCTTGACCAAGTGAGTAGAGGCATAATGTGTCTCACACACTCGTCTGCTCGCCAGAGGCTAAGACCAAGGAGCTCGTCTACTCGGCCAAGTGAGTAGAGGCATAATGGGTCTCATGCGCTCCTCTGCTCGGCACAAGCTAAGACCAAAGGAGCTCATCTGCTTGGCCAGGCAAGTAGAGGCATATGGGTCTCATGCGCTCGTCCGCTCAGTAGAGGCTAAAACCAAAGGAGCTCGTCTACTCAACGCCTTTTCCTCTGTTGGGGACTTCCATGAAATCAAAACGGGTGGCATTGTCATATGCTCCACCAAGAGAGTAGAGGCATAATGGGTCTCATGCACTCGTCTGTTCGACAAAGGCTGAGACCAAAGAAGTATTCCCATTCGGCTTTGTCGAAGCTTTCTTCAAGGGGTATAAGAGTAATTTTGCCCCCAGTCATACTGTTGGATGTATGCCACGTGTTTTTTGCATCCCAACGGTCACAAGATCGCACCCATTGAATTTCCCCTGTGTTCTTATATAAGGAGAATTCCTCTCATTCTTTCTCATTTCATTTCATTCCAAGTGAGAGCTTGGAGAGAATTGGCAATTTTGGGGGTTCGCTTGAAGAAGGATAGAATAAGTTCTTAAAGAGTTTGAAAATCATCTCCTCTCTTTCAAGTAAGCTCCAAATCTTTTCCAATTCTCTCTTACATCTCGATTTTTGATCTAGAATCATGTCTAGCTAAGTTAGTGAACATGTTTCTGAGCCTAGTGATGATGCTCGAAGCGTTAGGGCCGTGCCCACCTTCGATCCTTTATTTTTAGAATTAGGTATTCCTTTGGTTCCTTTTCAACAGTCATGGGGAATTCTGGCAAAGGAAATTTTGAGGAGAAGGCTCAATCTCCTAATCCTTTTGATGCCCACACTCTCAAGAATAGGTTGAATAGTTAAGATCTAAAGCTTTTGGGGGAGCGCTGTGAGATATCGTCAAATATCAAACATAGACTTCTTGATGAAGGGGAGACAGCCAACATGACAACGATAGACGAGATTGGAGTGCATTTAGACATGTTCATCAACGGCTTTAGGGTCCCTCTTCGCCCCTTCTTTATCAAGCTACTAAATGTATATGGTTTAGCAGCACCCTGCCAATTTTTGCCTCATGCCTGGCGCTTCATATCTTTTTTTATCTATCAATGTCATAAGCTTGGACTGAGTCCTAGGGTGAGAGTATTCAAATGGTTCTTTACCATTTGCTCGATAACTAAACTGATAGGTTGGTATGTCTTGAGTTGGTGTCCGAAGGCTGAGGCCAACTTGTTTCCACACACACCACAATCTAACCACAGTTGGAAAGAGAAATTTTTGTTTGTTAAACTTCCCAAGTCTCAGAGGTTTGAGGTCGGCAATGTATGGCTTTCTGAATACGACACTAGGACTTGTAATGCATCAAAAGAGAAAAAATTGTCGGATACTAATCTTGAACACATTGAGAGGCTCAAAGGAGTAAAACCTTTAAATCCATATCCTTTGAGTAACGCTCAGCTTTGCGAGTGTGGAATCATCCTTTTGCCTAAGCCTCAAGAATTGGATGAGGAGGAATAAGAGGGCCAGAACGATCCTGGTAAATGTGTTATGTTCATCTTATTTTTATGGTGACCTTACTTTTTATCTTTATGAAGACATCATGTGATTCAGAGAGCAAGGATATCCTCTACTATTCACATTTCAGGGAGTTTTAGGGGGACATAATCCCCAACGAATTGGCATCCATTCATGGCGTGAAGAAAGAGGTTCAAGACTTGGATTTTGGGGCCCTAGTTTCGGGGTCTCAGTGGAAGAATACTAGGGGACTTTGTTCTTGGTTTGGGTTTAAAGAACAAGGCAAAGAAAGCTCCCAAAAAATAGAAAGTGCCAAGTAGAGCAGAAACTTCTTCTTTTGCTCACTCTAACACTCCTCATCACCCAGGATGGAGTGTGTCGATTGAAGAGTCTGTCTTCAAGAGTCCTCGAACAGCATGGGAGTGGTCCAGTCATGCGATCATCCCTATGGATCATAAGATGCTATCCGACTATGGTGTTAATGAGATAGCCAATGGGATGGTTCAACTAATGTCTAAGGTAAGTTTTTGGAAATTTTGGGTACTTGAATTCTCTCATATTTTCTATGTCAATTCTCTTGCAGCCTTAAAGTAGGTGCAAATCGGAGCCGAGAAGTTGACCACAGCAGACAAGATGCTGGACAAGGAACATAAGAGAGTAATGATTAAGAATAACTTTTTTCGAGAGGCCGAAAAGAAAGTAGAAGGCTTGAGCAAGAAGGTAGAACGTCTAGAGTATTCCAATACTGATTTGACAGCTTGGGTAGATAACTTGGAGGCTGAGAAGTCAATCGTGGCTCTCCATGCTGTACAGCAATTTAAGAAATCACAGAGCTATACTGAGCAATGGTACCATGATTCGAAGAGAACGCTTGTCTGGGGTTACAACGAGTGTAAGGGTGACATTTCAAAAGAACACCCTGATCTTGACTTGAGCGTCTATGAACAGAAGTTTGCTCAAGAGATTGCTACTAATAACATTACTCGACGTGAAGAGGTCAAACAGAAGGTAGCCGCTGTGTCTTGACAGACACCCCGCTCTCAATTACTCACTAGTCCATTTGGCAATTGTAGTCTGAAAGCTTCTAGAGCAGCTTCAGGGATAGTGGCAAGGCCACAACAGTTAAAGGCCGAAGCTGGAGCATCTCATGAGATAGAGGCACTGGGGAGGCAATCGAGTAGGATAGACTTATTTTAGGGTTGTTTTTGTATGGTCTTGAATCCTACTTTTGTAACCTTTGCAAATTAATGGAGAAGAGGCTTTGTTTTGCAAAGTCAAATTTCTTATTTATCAATATTTACAATGTTAAGCCATGCAAGGCCGAGAGGAAAACATCAAATTAAAAGGTCAACTCTACCAACAAGATACTGACAAATGTTAGGCCATGCAAGGCCGAGAAGGAAACTTAAAATTAAAAGGTCAACTCTTCCAACTCTAAGATACTTGCAAGACACTTATGAGCAAGATTTCCGATTTTGAGGAAGGGAGATGCCCTCCAACCTTGGTGTCGTTCATGAGTAATGACGTCTTAGGTTAGTTGCATTGCAGGTACAAGGGACTATCTTGCATCCAATCCTTCCAAGTGGTAGGATCCTAGGCCACCTAACTTGGTTACTCTATAAGGTCCTTCCCAATTAGGTGTTAATTTTCCAACGGCGTCACGAGGAGCCGATGCCTCTATCCAGTGAAGGACAAGATCTCTAATGCAGAAAGAGCAGGGAAAAACTCATCGATCATAGAACTTGGCAACCTTTTGTTGGTAGGCACCTAGTTGAACCTGTGCTTGTTCAATCTGTTCATCCAAGAGATCTAGGTTGCCTCGCAGAGCATCATCATGCTTGATGGAGTCGTATGTTTTCAATTAAAGAGATGCTAGACCAACTTTGATAGGAATGATCGCATCTGTCCCGAATGCCACACTGAAGGGAGTCTCGCATGTGGGGTTCCTTGTTGTTGTACGGTATGCCCAAAGAATCTTGGGTAGTTCGTCCACCCAGAGCCCTTTTGCTTCATTAAGCTTTTTCTTGATTCCTTAGAGAAAGGTGCGATTAGTAACTTCTGCTTGCCCATCCATTTGTGGGTGTGCCACTGAGGTAAAACGTTGTTCAATGGATATGTTGACACAAAATGTGTGAAAAGTGGGATTATCAAACTGCTTCCCGATATCAGTGACGAGCACACGCGTGATTCCAAATTGACAGACAACAGCATGCCCAAAAAAAATCTTTTCATTTCTTCTCTATGATTGTAGCTAAAGATTCCACCTCAACCCATTTGGTGAAGTAATCAATTGCCATGATTATGAATTTGCGTTGAGCAGAAGCTGGGGGGAAAGGGCCTAAGATGTCAATTCCTCAGATTGCAAAAGGTATTGGACTGCTCAACGTGTTAATGGGCTAGGTGCTTGTTTGGGGTTTGAAGAGAAGCGTTAACATGCGTCAACCCGCTTTGTGTAATCCATAGCATCACACTGCATAATTGGTCAGTAATATCCCTGACGGAGAATCTTGTGTGCTGATGCTCATCCTCCTAAGTGTTGGCCACAAATGCCCTTATGGACTTCTCGGAGGGTGTTATCTGCTTCGGATGGTGTGAGGCATCAAAGGTAAGGGAGCGTAAAGGAATAATTGTAAAGTTCTTCCTCTACGATGGCATATCAAGCCAAATGATGATGCTCCTGGCTTGCTTCTAGTCGGCAGGTAAAGTGTCATCCTAAAAGTAGGCCTTGATGTGATCGAGGATGTGTGAATTATCTGGTGTTAAGTGATGCTCGGTTCATGTAGTACTTCTAAATGGACCGTATGACCGAATCTAGAAGGATCGAGAGAGGCTAGTCGCGAAAGCGGGTCAGCTGACGTATTATCTTCTCGGCTGACTTGTGTGATTCGAAACGTACAAAAGATGCTGCAAGTTTCTTTGCTTTGTAAAGGCAATCAGACATCTTTGGGTCTGAGCCTCGTATTCTCCCTACTGAGAATTGATGAATGAGTGGAGGGACTCCGCTCGCATGGCATGAGCCAAATGTATGCCTACTATCAGGGCTTTATATTTGGCCTCGTTGTTTGAAGTCGAAAATTTGAAGCACATAGCGTATTCTATGACGAGGCCATTTGGTTCGTTGAAGATTAGGCCTGCTCCGTTCCTATTGACATTTAAGGATCCATCTACAAAAAGCGCCAAGTAAAGAGCTCATCTTTCAGGTTTAGGAGAATAGGCTCCTCATCATCGATTAGGAAAGTGCATTCAACAATGAAATCTGCTAATGCTGGCCCTTTATAGAAGGTTGAGGCTTGTATTGAAAGTTGAACTCCCCCAATTTAACTAACCATGTCACCAACTGTCTGGATAGATTGGGCTTGTGCAATATCCGTCTGAGCGGCTAGTTGGTGAGTACTGTTATAGTTTAAGATTGGAAATACGCTCGAAGCTTTCGGGTTGCAATCAAATGAGCAAATGTGAATTTTTTTGTATTCAGGTATTGCAGCTCGGTTCCTTGAAGAACCTTGCTTACATAGTAGATGGGGAGTTGTCTGCTGTCTTGCTCTCGAATGAGCACAGCACTGATGACAGACTTAGCCATTGCTAAGCAGAGAAAGAGCTCTTTGTTTTTGATGGGTTTGGAGAGGAGCGGCGACGATGCTAAATAATAGTTCAAGGCTTCAAAGGAAGGTTGCCATTTGGGTGTCCACTCAAAATTTTTGATATTCCTCAAAGCTTTGAAGAATGGAAGACATCGTTCAACCAACTTGAAGAGGAATCGACCAAGCGTTGCTATCCGTCCTGTCAGGACTTGTATCTCATTTACTCTCCTTAGTATGGCCATCTCTTGTATAACTCTTATCTTTTTCGGGTTAGCTTCGATACCCCTTTGTGAAACCATGAAGCCTAGAAATTTGCCCAAGGAACTCTAAAAGCGCATTTTGCCAAGTTAAGGCACATGCGGTATTTGCATAGGATATCAAAACACATTTCTCGATCTGAGATATGGTGTTTTACACACAAACTCTTGACAAGCATTTCTTCAACATAAACTTCCATATTTCTTCCTACCATGGGCTTGAAAATCTTGTCAACTACCCTCTGGTAGGTTGTTCCATCGTTCTTTAGGCCGAACAACATGACTTTGTAGTAGAAGAGGCCTTTATCCGTGATAAAGGCCATTTTTGCCACATCATCCTCGTGCATTCGAATCTGATTATAGCCGCAGAAGGCATCCATGAAACTTAAGATTTCATGTCCAGATGTCGCATCGATCAGAGTATCAATGCATGGCAGAGGATAGCTATCTTTGGGACATGCTCTATTTAGATCGGTGTAGTTAATGCATATCCACCACCTTGCGGTACCCGTTTGAGGTACCATGACCACATTAGCTACCCACTCTGGGTAGTTGATTTCCTTGATGAAGTCGGCCATCAGGAACTTATCCATTTCCAGTCTAATTATCGCTTGATGTTCGAGAGCGAAAGGATGCTTCTTTTGCTTAACTGGCTTGTGTTTTGGATCAATCGATAGACGATGAGTTATCATATATGGGTCTATCCCCGGCATGTCTGGTGCGCTCCATGCAAAAACATCCATGTTGGATCGAAGGAAGGAGATAAATCGATCATGAAGAATGGGCTCTAGTGTAGAACCGATTCGTAGCTGGCATTCCCCGTCCTTCTAGAGATATGGAGATCAGCTCTTCTATAGGTTCAGCACGCCTCATCGTTTTTTTATCTTGATGATCTACAATGGCGAGCATTTCTTCCCCTCAATAGGACGCTATTAGCATCTACGGGCTAATGCTTGGTCTCTCCTTACTATGCCAACCCCATTTGGTGTAGGAAACTTCATGGATAAATTATAAGTCCAACCGACAGCTTGTAACTTGTTAAGGCCTGTTCGTCCGAGGATTCCATTGTACGATGATTTGATCTTCACTACAAGGAAGTCAATGGTTTGGGCTGCTTGAAGTGGGGTGACTCCAGTAATGACGGTGAGGGGAATAATCCTTTTGACTGGTGCAAATACTCCTGTAAAATCGTACAAAGGCGAGGAGATTGGTTTCATTTGATCTTTTGGTATTCCCATCTGTGAGAATGTGTCTTCAAACATGATATCAGCTGAGCTCCCTGTGTTGACCAGAATCTGCTTAACATTGTATGCATCGATTTGTAAGGATTTGATGAGAACATCATCGTGTGATAAGGTCACTCCTTCGAGATCTGAATCGTCAAAACTTAACGACACAGAGGTTTTTGCTCATTTAGCAGGTCCTTGGGTAAAGTTGACTTGCCGAGCGTAGGCTTAACGAGATGAGAAGCCTCCTGGACTTGGTCCTCCTAAGATAGTGTTGATTACTGGTGGGCGTGCTTCCTCTTGTCTTTTCTAATTTCTTCCTTGTCATCGATTGCTTGTCTTAACGAATTACTTGAGATGTTCTTTGGCAATAAGTTTTCGATTTTGCACTATAAGACTTTACATTCCTCGATTGTATGGCCGTGGTCTTTATGGAAATGGCAATATAGCTGGGTATCCCTCTTCGCGGCCGGCATCCTCGTTGGCGTGGTCCATTTGAGGATGTTCTGGCCTTTGATTTAATTGAGGATGTGTTCAGGAAGTGTTGAGAGGAGTGGATGGATTATACAGGGTTGCTCATGAGCGCTTGGATTCATCTGGAGCTCGGCCCTCCGAGAGGTCTTGCCTCTTCTGTCCTTTATGCGTCTCTTCTTAGGAGGTCATTGAATCCTCTTCAGCTCTAAGGTATTTCTCTAACCTATCAAGAAGATCAGTCACATTCTTCGGATGGGCACTTGTTCACCAAAAAGCATAACGACGTTCACGACCTTACACCTCTATCCATCCCGCGAAGTTCATTCTTGGATATAGGTGATCAGTGATGAGCTTTTCTGCGTTAAAACGCACATAATATTGTTGGATCAAGTGCTTACCACTCGACCAAAAGCTATAGCTGTTAGTAAGGGTGCAACTTTATTTTCTTAAAGTTTCTCAGAACCGCATCTAGCATAAGGGGCTGCACCCATCCCATAATAGGTGCCATGGGCAGGGATGTTAAGTCCATCGAATCCTGAGGAAGACGCTGACCAAATTTAAGGCTAACAAATATGATTTCAAGGACTCTTTAGGTCCTTGTACTATGCAGAAAAGGGCTGAGGAGTTCTTCTTTTGCACACGAGTTGTCTTTCAACCATAAGATTAATTACCTTGTTATATAGTAACTTTTTGAAAAATTTCATCTCGAAAATTGTGATTTCAATGTCTTGTTACTTGTTTAAATGTTTCCTGCAAGCTTTTCCCAGAGAAGTCTGGAGAAAGTTGCCATTAGGATTTCCCTAATCCACCCCTTCTCAGTGAGGAATATTCGTCTCTAAACTTTCTTAGGGGAATTTTTGGTGACACTAGGGGTATATGTTAATACTGTGATTGCAATGTGTGACTACTAGTGCAATAAGCAATGTCAGTAAAAAGGTTGAGCGATAATTAATGGTGAATGATAATCGCTTATTTTTTTATGTGCATACTTGTAGACAACCGTATTCTGACTAGATAGGGCCAAAAGTGCAATAAGCAATGCCACCAAAAAACTTGAGCGATAATTAACGGTTAATAATAATTGTATATATTTTTGCGTACATACTTGTAAACAATGGTAGGCTGATATGTTGCTCAATGGTAAAATATCATTGCCTCATATATATATATATATATATATATAGGATCGTGATCCATTGCTAGCGCTGTTTGGCCGTCCGCTACATAATGTAGCGGACTATAATTGGCCGTCCGCTACATTATGTAGCGGACGGTGCTAGCGCTAGCAATGGATATATATATATATATATATATATATATGTAGCTGATCCATTGCTCGCGCTAACAAATGGAGTTAAGTTGTAAGTGCGATCTGACCGTCCATCCTGAAAGATGGACTGCCCAGATCGCGCCTTTTTTGAAAACTGTCAGTCGTCCGCGACACTATGTCGCGGACGGACTTTTTTACCTTTTTGCCCCTCCACCCGTCCGCTACACTGTATCGCGGACGGTCCAAATTTTTTTTTTACATTTTTTTTAAGTTCGTCCGCTACATAATGTAGCTGACGTTTTTTGACAAAAATACCCTCATGTTCCATCCGCTACATTATGTAGCGGACGAGTTGACAGATACTATTTTTTTTCTTTCTCTTTCTCTGTCCTTTCTCTCATTGTCCTTCTGACATCTCTCTCTCGTTTCTCTCACTGTCCTTTCTCATTAGAGCTGTTACCTGCGCGGGCCTCTTCCCCAGAATTTGTTCTGTTGTGGTGAGTCATGAATTATAAGTTTTATGTTTGCAGTGTTCTGCTTTGTCACGGTACTGCACAGATGGGATAAAAGTTCTGGGAAACTTTTGTTCTGTCCTTTCTCTCATGTTCTGCTTTGTCTCGGTAGTGCACAGATGGGATAAAAGTTTTGGGAAACATTTTTTCTGTCCTTTCTCTCATGTTCTGCTTTGTCTTTGTGAATTTGGCCTTTTGGAAACATTTTTTCTTCAGATAATGTTTTTTGTTTGTATGGTTACCTAAATGATAAAAGTTTGCAGAAACAAAGTAAGAAAGAGAGGGTTAAACGGGCTCTAATGAGATACAGTGATGGGTTCGTGGGTAAGCAGCCATGGCTGCCGTGAGGAGGTGAGGGCGAGGGGATTAGTGCACCTGTGTGTGAAAAAAGAAGGAGAGGGGAGTAGCATCAGGTTGCTGCCTTGCGTGAGAGTGCATGTGTGCGTGTGTGAGGGAGAAATGAACAAAGGGACACTGCCGTGAGGCAGTAGCACTGTTACTTGAATGCCTTTTCTTCGAGCCTGAATGCTCCGGCGCTGCTCTTCGACGTCTTTTCTTCGCGGCTGAACAAGATCCATGCTATGAAAATTTGTGCTATATCCAGAACCCATAAAAGAAATCATGGTGAGAGAAAAGAGAGAGAAAGGAGAGAGAAAGTGTCATAAATTGATGAGAGATAGAGACAGAGAGAGAGAGGAAAGAGAGTATGTCAGAAATTGACGAGAGAAATGAGCGAGAGAACCATATCAGAATTTTAATGAGAGAAAGGACAAAAAAAAAAAATAGTGCCTGCGTACTCGTCCGCTACATAATGTAGCGGATGGAACATGAGGGTATTTTTGTCAAAAAAACGTCCGCTACATTATGTAGCGGACTGGTGGAGGGGTAAAAGGGTAAAAAAGTTCGTCCGCGACACTATGTCGTGGACGACTGACAGTTTTCGAAAAAGGCGCGATCTGGGCCATCCATCTTTCAGGATGGACGGTCAGATCGCGCTTGCAACTTAACTCCATTTGCTAGCGTAAGCAATGGATCAGCTCCCATATATATATACATATATATATATACATATATATATATATATATAACAGTAATAATGACGAATCTAGTAGTTCAAGTGTAGATTATTATCACACCTTAAGCTTTGGTCTATAGTAAGGATGTTTTGTAACTTTGTACCATAATTGTAATCAAGAGTGAATTAAGGTCACGTGATGTTGCGATGTAAGAAGTATCCTTAAGAAGATAATTACGTGACATAGGGGGAGGGTCATCGCAAGATAACGTGGCATTTGCGCTGACCCTTCCCAGATTTTTTGTTGTTAAATGATAGATTACCATTGCTGCATGAACATAACCTGACAAATGCGGTAAGCCTCCCAAGATTAGCACTTTTTCATTGGCACAATGTGCCTAAATCAGAAATCTCATTGCACTACATAATTCAACTTGTTAATACAGATGGAAGGAAAAATCATTTCAAAAGCTCAGTTCTGCTACAATCTGTTATTCTCGTTCCTCAGGTCTGGTTTATTTCTTCAATTTCTTGGGTGAGTCAGAGCCGTTGCCTCCTAAAACACCCCTTTTGGCCGAGAGCTTAAGGTGTCCCTTTGCAAGGAAGTTCATGAACCAGACAGCTGAAGCTTTTGGATATCTCGCGAATTCATTCTTGTAGTCCACATGGATGATACCGAACCGGACGCTGTAACCATCATTCCACTCAAAATTGTCCAAAAGAGACCATATAAAGTACCCCTTTACATTGGCACCATCACTGCACAATAAGGGAATTAAATAAATGGGTTATTAACAATTGTTTCTAAGGAATAACAAAAGATTAATTGTAGTATCACCTCAGGGAGAGGGAGGAGATATTGAAAATTTGGAAAACTTACTCAATTGCCTTTTTAAGGTGAAATAGATGGTCTTGGTGGTACTTTAGCCTTGTCGTATCGATGCGAGCTTCCGACAAAGTTAACTTGCCATCATTTACCTCATCAACACCTGTGGAACATTAAGGACATGGTTCCATTGCCGTCAATAATTAACCACTAGCAGATTTCTTTACGGTTTTTATTTTTTGTTTTGTTGTTTTCTGTTTATGTGTCAAGGATTTATATTTATGTCAGGCTTAATATTGTTTACTCGTCAATTTCCTAACTTGGATAACAAAAAATTTACTTTTGAACATTTAAGTGAAGATAAGTCAATCAATTACCGTTCTCAGTGATGTAAATAAGTGGATCGTTATACACCTTCTTTACATGATCCAAAAGCTTATAAATGCCTTCTGGATAAATGAAGAGCCAGTCTGAAGCACTCTGCATTTGAAGGAGAGAAAATAAATGAGACTGACTATAGCACTGCCATCCCAGCTACATCAATACTTTCTTAACAAAGACTTCAATGAAAATTAATCGTAGGCAGCCTTACCGGTGGTCCGATGGGTACCCCATTCCGCTCAGCTGCAGGAACCACAGGACATAGGCCACATTTAGTGCCAAAGTAGGATGTACGAAGCTACGGAGAATGATATAATTCATGACGACGAGTTTCTGATTTACTTACTTGCATATGTAACCTGAGGATCAGTATTGTAACTCAGAAGCCCATTATTGGACTCAAGTCCATGGCTGACATAGTTAGCAGTGTAGTAGTTTAACCCTAAAAAGTCGAAGGATCCCTTTAACAGTTGTGATTGCACTTTGGTGAACTTGGGAAGACGGGATCCCACGTATCGTTTCATACTTTTTGGGTAGTCACCTCTTGTTATTGGTTCCATAAACCTGAATGAAACAAAAAAAAAGTATAAGCACTTACTTCTGGACTTACAAGCAGTTTTCTACACACGAACAAAGAAAAAAGTATGTATTCCTTTAAATCGAGTTTTACTCACCAGCCAAAAAACCAATCAAGCGCTCTCAAGGAAGCCTGAACATCAAGATCACTGCTCGCATCGAGCGGCTCCATCCACTTGGAAACAAGTGTAATTCCAATCTTTCCCCCTTGAGCTGTCTGCACAAGTTCAAATATTTAGTAGACTGCAATGTTAAAGAAAAAGAGATCAGTGCAGCCTCTATGATGTCTTGACAGTTGATATCTACTTTCTGATGTTTGGCGTGAGACTCGTGGAAAGGGTTGCGGTCATTCCGTGGATCAAGAACCGATAAGGTTTTTAGAGTTGTTAAATTAAAGTCATAATTACCTGAAATTTACGTCTGTACAACTCAACCGCGGCTGCATGAGCAAGGAGTTGGTAGTGTGTTGCTAAATATGGTTCTGTTCCAGCATCACCATCGCAGTTTTCGTCTATTTTGTTGTGCACGCTTTGACTTTGTGGGAAGGTGCCCTCTATATGCTCCGACGAAGAAGCACCTCGACCAGGTGGAGTGGTGCCAAATACATAGCCCCCAACGCTGTAAGTATATGGCTCATTCAATGTGATCCAATACTTCACCCGATCACCGAATTCCCAGAAGCAAAGTTCAGCGTACTCGCAGAAATCAGGCCTGTAAAATACGGTAATAAGTCTAGGATTTCTGAGAATGTTTTGATGTGGTAAGGAAAGGTCTCATAATCTGGAACTGAGCGACTTACACAACCCGTGGACTTAAAAAGCCACTGTACTCCTCTTCTAAGGCTTGGGGAAGGTCCCAATGAAATAGAGTCACATAAGGCTCTATACCTGCACATATATAGTAATCAGCAATGTAAAGAAGGAAGAGTACCATCAAATGAATCTACACTTAACATCAATGGAGAAGTCATACCATTGGCAAGGAGCTCGTCAATCAGGCCATTGTAGTACTGGATTCCTGCCTCGTTGACTCCTCCACTTAGCCTTCCACCTGAAAATGCAAAAGCGTAATTAAGTTCAGGTCATTCCAGCTATTGGCTGAAGTAGAAAAACAAATTTGTATCATATGGTTCGGTACAATGCATCTTCTTGGAACATTCGAAATGATACTTACTGGGCAGTACACGAGACCACGAAATTGAGAATCTGTAGGCATCAAGACCCATTTTCTTCAGGATCTTCACATCTTCCTATAACACAGCAAATAACCAACAAACTATATAAATGACTTCTTGTCAATTGATTTGGGGACTTATTAATCTTTTCTCAGATTTTTGGGTTGTTGTCTAAGGGAAAGTAGTTCTGAGTTAGTTAATATAATGTCTGAGTCTGGTTTTGCTAAAAGCAAATTCTATTAGTTGACTTAGCAAGTTTTTCTGGTTCTATTAATTATTGGACTATTTTTAGGGTTTTTGTCTGTATTCTTTTTTTAACGTAATTGCCTTTCCCGTTACCTTGTAGAGATGATAAGAATTGATGGCTGCGTTCCCATTAGAGCCATCTTTCACCTTACCTGCAATTTAGAATTAACTCGTTAAAAAACAGAAAAACACAACCACCAAGGAGTATTTTCACTGCTCACGAGAGAGAGAGAGAACCTGGGTTTCTTTGTAAGAAAGTATCCCAAACACTTGGGCCTCTACCATCTTCCTTTGCGCCACCTTCAATCTAAACAAATGGGGAGAAAGAAAGAAGGTGAAAAACGAAGTACAGCCTCTTTGCATTACTAAAATCTATGAGAAAGCCAGCCTCTTTTGCAGTACTACACACAGAAATGCACACATCTGGATCCTTCTTAACGCACCTGGTATGCAGATGAGGCCGTCCCAAACACAAAATCCCTTGAAAAGTCATGACGACCGACGATGTTGGCACTAGCAGTGTCAACTGATAGTGGCATAGCAGGAAGATAGCTTTCAGCTTCCATCGTATAAACTGTGTGAGAAGTGTTGTCTTTGTATAAATGAAGTTGGTTTCTTAGATTTTTGGGTAAGAAATTTGAATGCCAGAGTTACGAATCATCTTCGGTTTATATAGAAGAAGTCCTTGAGAGATGATATTGCCTATGCATGTAAGAAGAGATCTCCCGCCCGTCAACGAAGACTTTCAAAGTTGTAGAATAGTTCTCATGCATGTTTACTTCGTGCCTGTTTATTTATTAAAGCCTTGCTTTCTCCTTTATGACTTTTGGCATGTTCCTCTTGTTTCTCACCTACGCTACCCTACAAGTTGAAAAGGTCTTTAATGTCCTCTTTTTTTTTTAATCATCTTAAACAACTCCTCGTTTGTGTAGTTAGTAATCACTGATTAAAGCTTGGTATTTGGAATGCCAAACAACCACTTGACAAGACAAAGGTTCTACGGCCATAACGCCAACCCCCCCCCCCCCCCCCCCCCCACACACACACACCACCCTAAGGCATGCAAGTTTTTTTTTTTGGAATATTGAAAACTATATTACATCAAAAGAAGTAGTACAAACGTTAGGTACATCACTAAAACTAAAAACTAAACAAAAAAACGATAGTGGTTGACAAAACCAACCATAAACAGTTGAAAGAAAACAAAGAAAAGGCAGAGTTGATTGAGGTGTCAAAAATCAGGGAGTTGAGCTCTAGTATCCGAAGCATCTATTGAGGCAAAAGGAACAGCAGCCTGCACATGATCAAACTACTACTGTTGAAAGCCAACCCTTTAACGTAAACCAAAAGTAGCCAAAGCTGAGGCCAGATTTAGAACTCCTTCTGTACCCCTCCCGATGTGAACTGAGTGCAAAAATCTGTGATTGGCTGCAGAAGCAAACTGTAAAGCCAAACACTGTACACGCTGTGTAAACCCACAAGGGCGAAGATCACTGGCCGGAGGCTGTGCAATGGCAAGTGCAGGGTCAAGCAATATAATAATATGAGAACAAGGCAGCAACGATAACCACTGAAAAACCAAAGTAAGTACATATGAGTCGATGTGTGTCATGTCGGGTGAGGAAAAGGAGGACACATATGAACCGATTGGCACCCAGTGTATATTAAACAACACCAAACTCAGACCCCTTCTGTTATCTGCCTGTCTTTCTGTGGTCCCCATAACACAAGTAATTGGCGCAGCCTTCATAAGACAGGAGCACTTGGGAGAAGAAAAGAGGAAGGAGAGGAGGGGAGAAATGCTTAAACTTAAGGATTGGTTTACGTATTAGTTTACGCTGGGGTCAAGGAACTAAGGATTTGGTAAGCCTAGACCGGCCGCGAAGGTCTTGAGGAGACCGTTTAAATTTCCCTAGGAAATAAAAGCCTAGAAAAGTAAGGCATGCGAATTATGTATTGGTTTAAGAAACTTCAGTTTAAGTTAGGAATACTGTTTGAAAAATAAATTTCTAGTGGCATGCAAATTTTGTCTCCTTTCAGTGGGTTGGGGCAAACTTCCTCAAACACGTTATTTTCAGTGACAAAAAAATTGTCACTTTGATTTAGTGGTGTCACTTTTAATTGCACTTTACACGACAGCATCTTACTACTTTTTTTGCAGCTGTCATAAAAGTGCTATTGCAATGATACTAATTTCATTAATCAAGTCGGTGAGAAGGGTTAGTCAAAAGAAGTGGTTCTGACCAGAGAGAAAGCATAATTCCTTGCGTTTATCCACACGAAATCAAGGAACAAAGAATTAACTATAAGGGTGATGATGTTTTATGATATTCAATACAAGAAGTTATAAATTAACTACTTCACGTTTTTGTTTCTTCGCATTTAACAAGAGCTTTTGCCGGAAGCATCACGAGTTTAACGTTCTCTATCTCCTATCACTTTACTAGATTCATGAACTCGGCCTCAGTTTCATGGATATCTAGCATCGAATGCGAGGCGGCAGAATGACCAGACTTGATAGATTCCTCGAGCTAGCCTCGCGTATGATAAGATAGATTAATAACAAGTTGGGGGCATGTGAGTTCCTGCACATGGCATCCCATTAAAAAAAAAAAAGAATACAAGGATCTTAATATATACTTGTCAGATTTTTTAATTGATTTTGAATTCGACCTCGTTTCCTATGAATTACATTACAAGACGTAACACCAAACAAGAATCAACTTTTGAGCACTATTTTTCAAGTGATTAAGCAATTCTAAGATTTTAAAGTTGGAAAACAGGAGGAAGTTTAAGTGTCAAAATGTGATTTTTCACACATTACTTGCAAAAGAAAAAATAGAATGGGATTATATATGCTAAGTGATATTTTACATTTTTCTAGTATCACAAAGTGAGCATGTACACAGACTTACATTGTTGGCAAGGTGGGGTGTGGGATGAGCTGCTGTTGGGGTGGGGTGAGGGAGGGGCTACTATCGTGGTAGGGTGAGGGAAGGGGCTATCGGCGACGAGGTGGGGTGAAGGAAGGGGCTATCGGCGATGAGGTGGGGTGAGGGAGGGGCTGCTGCTAGGGTGGGGTGGGAAGGGGGCTGCCAGTGGTGAGGTGGGGGTGAGGGAGAGGACGACTGAGATTTTTATGTGGCATATACTTTGCAAATACGAATGAGGGCAGTACTGTCATTTAAAAAATATGTATTGATGACATAAGCAAATACTCATATTTTTTTAACAGATCAGTAACGGAAGGACACAACTGTTACCTTTTGAAACATTGTATCCTTGATTGTAATATCAATTAAACCTCAGGGTCATGAGTGTAATTAATCCATTTCTAAACACTCAGTCTTGTAGGCATTTTGACAAGGCATCGAGTGAAGCACTATCTTTCTTCACCTATAAAGGGAGACCTTTCTCACACATTTTTCACACACACTCAAGCTTTTCCTTTAACACTTAATCTTGTGGGAATTTTGGTAAGGTATCAAGTGAAGCTTTTGTTTCATTCGTTAGTTCAGAAATATGAGTGAAGAAATAGTGATAGTTGGACTGTTGTATCCCATGAGCGACGCATTGATAACCTTAATGATAGTAATCCGAAGGGGGGCAAATGCCTAAGCCAAATGTTTTACTTTAATTTTGGGAGTTTTTCTTCCCTGTTTCTATAACACTTCCAACACCAGTTGTTGGACAAAAGTTTTATAGCCACGAACCCCCTCAAACCCAACCTAAGATGCGAGTTTTATATCTGTATGAAAATTTTCAGTTTATGTTTGGAAAATAAAGTTCTAGTGGCATATAAACTTGTGCTCCTCCTCGAGTTGGGGCAAACTTCCTCAAACCTCATTTTCAGTGACAAAAAATTGTTGAAAAAACTTATTAGTGTCACTTTTAGTTGCACTTTTGACTACAACACGTCATTGCTAATTTTGGGTTGTCATTAAAGTGTTATCAGAACCACAGTAACTTCATTAATCAAGTTAATGAAAGGGGCAGTCAAAAGAAGTGGTTCCAACTAGAGAGAAAACATAATTCCTTTTGAATACAGACAATAAATCAAAATAGCAAGGAATATGCTGCAGGTGTGATGATGTTTTATACATATTCAATAAGATAAGCTATAAATTAACTCTCCCACATTTTTATTGTATCACAATTTACAATATCTTTCATGTTTATCCAACAATCAAACTATAGACGGTGACAATGGCACAGGATTCATAATTGTAACTGGAGAAAATGGTCGTCATCCATTTGTGTTATCCTAAGATGTGGTTGATGTCCACTACAGTCAAATAGAGGGAATGATGGTTAACAGTCAAAATGAAACTAAGCTTAATATCCAGTTAGACCATAATGACAATAAAAAGAGGCAGTCAGTGACTCAGATAGAGGAAACAATTGTGGGGCAGGGACATGAAAATGAAATTGAAGCTAATATGAAAATATTTAAGGATAGTGATCATGACTTCAGTGAGGATGATACAGAGGTTGACAAAGGGAAGGGAAAGATCATTGATGAGAGCATTTATGATCTAGAGGTGAATGAGGTTGTGGATATGGGAAAAGATGAAATTTACGAATTATCAGATGAGTTAAAGAGTTTACCTTCAGAAGAAGAATATGAAAAAGAAGGTGGCAGGGTTAGGTATGCATAATTTAAACCTGAAAAGGACACCAAAAAATCCTGAATTTGCTTCGGGCATGACATTTTTTAGTAGAGAAGTATTTAAAGATGCAATTAAAGAATATGCTATTACGAACAAGAAGGAGATAGAGTTTGTTAAAAATGACAAGTGTAGAGTGGGGGCCATATGCATTATGAGTGTGCAGTGTCAGTGGTGCATTTTAGGGTATATCATGCAGGGGACCACAACCTGGCAGGTAAAGACATACTTTCAGGAACATGAATGTCCTTCTGTTTATTACCATAGGAGGGCAACTTCAAAGTGGTTGTCTAAGACCTATATAAATAGAATTAGGTCAAATCCTAAAATACCAATGCCAACTTTGAGAGATGATGCAACGGAGGAGTTCCCACTTGGTATTGGCAAGACCAAGGCCTATAAAGCCAAGAGAAATGCCCTAGATAAGATTAATGGAAGCCATATAGTACAGTAAAAAAGAGTATGGGAATATGGAATACTATATATATTATGAGGTTTGCAGGACTAATCCCAACGCAACGATGGTTTTAATAAAAGGTGTTCAACAGCGGGGAGAATGAGGATAGATTCCAAAGACTATGGGGCCATTTGACACTCTTTTTTCTTTTCTCTTTTTTGGCCCACTTTTTTTTTTTTTTTTTTGCAAAAGCCCATAAAAGTTGGGGTGTTTGGTTAGGTTCTCTTTTTAAAAAGGGCCCAAGAGTTTTTAAACTCTAGCCCATTTCTGAAAAGAGCTCGGAGCTCTTTTTTTTGCTCTTTTTCATGCGGGCTTGAGGCTGGTTAAATGGGGTTGAGGCTTCGAGCCTCACTAGCAACATCTTTCCATTTTTTTTGCTCAGGGAATAAAACCCTTCTTCACCTCTTTCATCACCACAGACTCCATAGCCCGTCACCGTTACCACCTCCACGGGCCAGCGGTCATCGCCTCCACCAGCCACTCTTCGGTCTAAGATGAACACAACCATTAGAGATGGTTGCAACCAATTCCTTGGAATTGGTACCTTCCGAAACTGGCGGCCTCTGACGATTTTCCATTGGAGATGGGTCTCATACTGTTGGGCTTGATGGCGGTCGTTGGTCGTCGTTGTGCCGGTACGTTGTTGTGGGTGGCTATTGTTTGTCGTACGTTGTTGTGATTGTGCTGGATTTGCATCGGCAAATGGTTGCCTTCGTGGCTGACGGTGGTGAGTTGGCGTGACGGACATATTTGATTGGTGCGGTGGTGCTCTAGGCGGTTGACAGATTTGTGGTTTGTCGTACGTTGTTGTGCGGTGGTGGGTGTTGCGAGTTACCGGCAGTGATGGACAGATTTGTGGGTTGCTATAGGTTGTTGTGCGGTGGTGGGTGTTGCGAGTTGCCGGCAGTGTTGCTGATGGGTGATGCCGACAGGTATTACCGACAGGGACTAATTGTATTATTTAAAAAAAACCTAAAGAGCGGTGATGTCAAACACTTGCTTTTTTCTGTTTTTTGAAAAAATATACTCTTTCAAACATCCACCAGTTTTTAAAACTGGCGAAAAAAAAAAAACCACAACCCTTCCAAAAAAAAACTGAAACTAAAAGTATTACCAAACAGATCCTATGTATTTGTTTGGGAGCATGTAACGTAGGTTTTAAGCATTGTAGGGCATTTGTGGGGTTAGATGACTATTTTCTAAAGAGGCCATTCTCTTGTCAATTGTGGGCTGCTATTGGAATAGATTTAGATAATTGCATGTTCCCAGTTGCCCATGTTATGGTGGAAGCTAAAAATAAAAGCTCTTGGACGTGATGTATATAGTTGTTTTGTAGAGATGTTGGAATTAATTGTGATAATCAGTTTGTGTGGACATTCATCTCAGATCAATAGAAGGTAACCAAATAATATGTAATTTATTCAATTTAATAATTCAGAGCTAGTAATGCAAGTTTTTTTTTTTGTTAACAATGAACAATTACTTGCATGTTAGGGTTTGGTTCCAGTACTGCATGATTTGTTTCCAGATGCAGAGCACAGGTTCTGCAATTTACACAAGTATAAGAACTTCAGAAAACTGTTCAAAGCTTAGAAGATAAAAAAAGTTTATGTAAAATGCATGTAAGGTATCCCGTGTCAAGTATTTTGCCAGACTTATGGTGCAGATAAAAGAGGCAGACCCGAAGGCACACGACTGGTTAATGAATGTGCATCCTAGACACTGGACAAGGTCTCGTTTCTCCATATTTTTCAAAGGTGATATTGAACAAATATTTTGAGCAATTTAATAGTTTTATCTTAGAAACTAGGGATAAGCCTATTATAACCATGTTTGAGGGGATAATGCTTCCTAATATAATTATTATCTTCCCTTTTACCTTTTCTATCACTCAATATTTTGTTGTCACGAGTGATTTAGCGCCAAATCAAGTTAGACATGCAAATGAAAGAAGTAAGGATGAAGAAATGATTCAATTTCACCAAGTTTCATTTCAATTAAGATGATGTTTATTCTTGTATCTATTTTTTTCATCTTGCTCTTTGTTTTTATCTACAGTTTTCCTTGTATCAGTGATCAAAATAAATAGCGATGTGCCCATATGAACCGTCTGTTACCTTACTTGCCATAGATAAAGGGTTAATTACAAATTTGTCTCCTAAGGTTTAGACATTTTTGTACTTTACTCCTCGTATTTACAAATTTTGTAATAGTGTCTCACGAGGTTGACAAAATCATTACAAACAACTCTAAAATTGAACGTCCGTTCAATTTTGGACGTTAAGTCTTCATGTACGGTACATAAACATTTTGGCATGGGTAAATTTATAATTTCTCCTACCCCATCTTCCCCACTCTGTTCATCTCTCACTCTGTTCATCTCTGTGTGTGTGTATAAGTCTCTTTCTCTCTATCTCTCTCATACGGCCTAAACACATGGGCTACGGAGTTCTCATTGGAGAAGGCAGCCAGCACCATAGTGCTGACATGGTCGGTGAAGGTCTGGGTGATGGTGCCGAGCGAGTACTGACATATGCCAGTGAAGAGGGCCGGGCCGGCGAGGTACCAGATCTTCTTGGACTCCAAGAAAAATTCCCTAAAGAAATTGCATGGTCCGGTGATAGGAGGAATGTCATCGGCACCGGCCACGAAAGATGAAGCAAAGGCAGCCACTTGTCACTTTCTTCATTTTTCCCTCTCCTTACAACCAAGATGAATTGTTGTCCAGAAGCTTCAACCCCCGTCGCCATCTCATATAACTGGGCGTGGGTAAATTTTGCAACGCTTCCAAAACAAATGTAGATAACTGAATTGGGCTTCTTGGAGTTCAGACGTTTCAAGCATTCATTCTCATCAATAGCAGCTTCCTTTCCCCGTTCAGCTTTGTCTTCATTTTCTCTGTTGCATAGGTAAAGTGGCCCTATATGCCATGCCTTTTTTTTCAAAACCTTCCTGTAATGACCAGCGTAATCCTGTTCAAGCTCGTGGAAGCTATTTACAGCAGTTCCATAGCTTCTCAGCTCCCACTCATTAGCTTGACTTAGCAAATTGGTAAAGTATGTTTCAATCTCGTCTCATTCATGCGCCAACACTTGCTTTCTAATCAACTTTATGTTGTTTGGAAGATTAGGCACGACAAAGGGCTCGGTGTCTGACAATACGTTCTTGAAGGGCTTGTAGAGTCTCATGCTGGTAGTGCAACACAGCGTGAAAAACTCGTTCCGTAAAAAACCAATCTAAGGATATCAAACTAGGCCGCGGCATCAGTAGCCCATGTGTTTAGACTGCATGAGAGAGAGAGAGAGAGACTTACACACACACACACACATAGAGAGAGAGAGAGAGAAAGAGATGAACAGAGTGAGGAATATGGGGTAGGAGAATTACAAATTTGCCCATGCCAAAATGGCATGTGCACTGCACATGAGGGCTTAACGTCCAAAATTGAGCCGACGTCCAATTTTAGAGCTGTTTGCAAAGTTTTGTCAACCTCGGGGGACACTATTACAAAAATTGTAAATTCGAGGAGCAAAGTACAAAAACGTGTAAACTTCTGGAGATATTATTATAATTTACCCATGGATAAAACAAACACAGTCGGATTCACAAACTGTACAGGTTTCAGTAGCTATCTTGATTCATACATAGAAAAAGCTGCAAAGTCTTTTGGGAGAAAGTATCCCACACACTTGGGCCTCTACCATTTCCTTTACTGCGCCTACGGTCTTAATGAAGGCAAAACAAGGTACCCATGCATTAGCTTATGAACATCAAAAGAGTTGGTAAGGTTTAGAAACAACCCACCACTACTGGTAAAATTCAAATCTTTCGACATACCTGATAAGCAGATGAAGCTGCCCCAAATGCAAAATCCTTTGAAAAGTCGCGGCGGCTGAGCTTGTTGGCAGCAGTTATACTGCCATTAATCTGCGAGCGCGGCATGGCGCCATTGCTTGCGAGAAGATAGCCTTGAGTTTCCATTATATCACAATGCAGCTGGTTGATCCCGAGCTTAACAAACTCTAAAGGCTTTGAGACTGCATGTGTGAGAATAAGAATGGCATGAACTAGTCAAACACTCAACTTTTAAGTTTTAACTATATCGTTTGCCTTTTGCTTGTTCGCTGTTGCATGTTACATTTATGTCGCTTCCTAAACGTACCAAACAAAAGCAAAGTCTTTAGTAGACAAATATACTTTGGAAACTCGGACCGGAAGTTTTTATGGGGTCAAATATCAACATGGAAATTCACCGGTGAAACTTGGACGAAAAGCATTACAAGGACGTCTTTCAGAATGAAACGCAAGATAACATCGTGTTTCAGGATGATACGCAATAATGTCGTGTCAGAAACTAATTAATTCAAGTATTTGACGAAAATAATTTTTTAATAAATAGTTATTTTAGTTTACAGTGTCCACTACTTCCTTCCAAACGATAGTGAGAACATGAGATAAAATTCTCAGATTCTTTTTGTCTAACGGTTTAGGTTTTTAAAAATCCAAATAAGAAAGTCCACGTGTCAAATTAAGATAGTGTCCAAGTAAGTGATAATTAGATAACATTCTCTCGGCTTCGACTTTCACACACACACACACACACACACACACACATATATATATATATATATATATATATATATATATATATATATATATATGTGGTCCTCAAGCACCTAAAAGTTTAAGAATGTGACAATATTAAAGGGGTAAGATTAAAAGATCAACTTTTTGGTAGGCAAAAATTGAACTTCTTACTGTTGATTCTGTGATGGTGTTGCGTATGTAGTTTGCGCGGTTGGTGGCCTTAAGCTTGTAGTGACAAAGTGGTGCAAATATATGTGAAAAAAATAAAAAAAATAAAGAGAAATGTCTTTGTGGTGATCTTTTAATTTTGCCCCTTTAAAATGCACCGAATCTTAAACTTAGGGACTTGAGGCCCAAATAAAAAAACGTCTTAGACATGGGATCGACGTTAGACAAGTCAGACAATAAACAACTTTTAAAAATAAAGCCCAAGGGACCAGTTTTACAATTATCCCTGTTTGATGTGCGTTCTTGTTGAAGTAAAGCTCAAAAATAATGGATTTGAAACGAAATATAAGACTCAAAAGGAATGTTTAATTGGCGATTTAGGCCATAGACTGCGAATGACTACATTCTCCGTTTATTACAACACAATTCATGACCATTAAACATGCTTAGTGATGTTTACTTAATAATATTCCGTATCAAAAAGATGTGCTAAAATTTGTTACTGAGTCGATCCTCACCCCTTACGTATATCGTCATCCACCACCTCTCTTGTCAAATCCACCACCCCTTACACATGTCGTTAGGCAAGCAAATTCTTTGTTTTTGCTCACGTGTGCTGAAACATGCATGGGTTGACCGGATAATCTTTTACTTTTATAAGTTGAAAGTAAGAATGTTCAATAAATAGACTTATTTACCTTGAATAACTTGAATCGCATTGGCTTAAAACAATTAGACTTTTCAAATTTTTTTCTCCCTATTTTTAACCACTTCTCCAATGAAGCATCATGTATCTTCTGGAAGTCTTATTATGTATGCGAAGTCAAATAACAAGCCCAACGGTAGATGAACTTTGAGGTTTATCACTTGTAACATTTTGGAAAAGGTGAAGCTTTCGTGTTGAACTAATCTTAGTTAATGTTTGACCTTTTAATAAAGCATCAAGTACTCAAGTCATTTGTTATGAGCTAGCTCGTAATCAGTAAGTGTTACATGACAGAAAAGAGTGAATTAAGGTCACGTGATGTTGCGATGTAAGAAGTATCCATATAAGAAGATAATTACGTGAGATATGGGGATGGT
This sequence comes from Escallonia herrerae, assembly GCA_033070095.1. Classification (NCBI taxonomy): domain Eukaryota; kingdom Viridiplantae; phylum Streptophyta; class Magnoliopsida; order Escalloniales; family Escalloniaceae; genus Escallonia; species Escallonia herrerae. The sequence continues at coordinate 607,143 of JAVXUP010000189.1, forward strand.
CATCGCAAGATAACGTGGCATTTGCGCTGACCCTTCCCCGATTTTTTGTTGCCAAATGATAGATTATCATTGCTGCATGAACGTAACCTGACAAAGCGGTGAGCCTCCCAAGATTAGCACACGGCGCCTAAATCAGAAATCTCATTGCACTACATAATTCAACAAATCAGAAATCTCATTGCACTACATAATTCAACTTCTTGTTAATACAAATGGAAGGAAAAAATCATTTCAAAAGCTCAGTTCTGCCACAATCTGTTATTCGCGTTCCTCAGGTCTAGTTTATTTCTTCAATTTCTTGGGTGTGTCAGAGCCGTTGCCTCCTAAAACACCCCTTTTGGCCGAGAGCTTAAGGTGTCCCTTTGCAAGGAAGTTCATGAACCAGACAGCTGAAGCTTTTGGATATCTCGCGAATTCATTCTTGTAGTCTACATGGATGATACCGAACCGGACGCTGTAACCATCATTCCACTCAAAATTGTCCAAGAGAGACCATATAAAGTACCCCTTTACATTGGCACCATCACTGCACAATAAGAGAATTAAATAAATGGGTTATTAACAATTGTTTCTAAGGAATAACAAAAGATTTACTTGTAGTATCACCTCAGGGAGAGGGAGGAGATATTGAAAATTTGGAAAACTTACTCAATTGCCTTTTTAAGGTGAAATAGATGGTCTTGGTGGTACTTTAGCCTTGTCGTATCAATGCGAGCTTCCGACAAAGTTAGCTTGCCATCGTTTACCTCATCAACACCTGTGGAACATTAAGGACATGGTTCCGTTGCCGTCAATAATTAACCACTAGCAGATTTCTTTACGGTTATAATTTTTTGTTTTGTTGTTTTCTGTTTATGTGTCAAGGATTTTTATTTATGTCAGGCTTAATATTGTTTACTCGTCAATTTCCTAACTTGGATAACAAAAAATTTACTTTTGAACATTTAAGTGAAGATAAGTCGATCAATTACCGTTCTCAGTGATGTAAATAAGTGGATCATTATACACCTTCTTTACATGATCCAAAAGCTTATAAATGCCTTCTGGATAAATGAAGAGCCAGTCTGAAGCACTCTGCATTTGAAGGAGAGAAAATAAATGAGACTGACTATAGCACTGCCATCCCAGTTACATCAATACTTTCTTAACAAAGACTTCAATGAAAATTAATCGTAGGCAGCCTTACCGGTGGTCCGATGGGTACCCCATTCCGCTCAGCTGCAGGAACCACAGGACATAGGCCACATTTAGTGCCAAAGTAGGATGTACGAAGCTACGGAGAATGATATAATTCATGACGACGAGTTTCTGATTTACTTACTTGCATATGTAACCTGAGGATCAGTATTGTAACTCAGAAGCCCATTATTGGACTTAAGTCCATGGCTGACATAGTTAGCAGTGTAGTAGTTTAACCCTAAAAAGTCGAAGGATCCCTTTAACAGTTGTGATTGCACTTTGGTGAACTTGGGAAGACGGGATCCCACGTATCGTTTCATACTTTTTGGGTAATCACCTCTTGTTATTGGTTCCATAAACCTGAATGAAACAAAAAAAAAAGTATAAGCACTTACTTCTGGACTTACAAGCAGTTTTCTACACACGAAAAAAGAAAAAAGTACGTATTCCTTTAAATCGAGTTTTACTCACCAGCCAAAAAACCAATCAAGCGCTCGCAAGGAAGCCTGAACATCAAGATCACTGCTCGCATCGAGCGGCTCCATCCACTTGGAAACAAGTGTAATTCCAATCTTTCCCCCTTGAGCTGTCTGCACAAGTTCAAATATTCAGTAGACTGCAATGTTATATGAATGCGGGTAGTAACTTGGTTATTTGGCACCAAGATAATGGTTTTGGAGACTTGTTTGATGAACCTAGATTTGACTACCAAAAATTTAGGGTAAAAAACTGCTTGATCATAAACCTATTTTTTCTAGTATGTCGGGAGATAAGGATCATCTTTCGTAAGCAAAATTTGCGTCATTGTACAAATATTTTCTGCTTTTAAAGAAAAAGATATCAGTGCAGCCTCTATGTTGTCTTGACAGTTGATATCTACTTTCTATTGTTTGGCGTCAAACTCGTGGAATGGGTTGCGGTCATTCCGTGGATCAAAAACCGAAAAGGTTTTTAGAGTTGTTAAACTAAAGTCATAATTACCTGGAATTTACGTCTGTACAACTCAACCGCGGCTGCATGAGCAAGGAGTTGGTAGTGTGTTGCTAAATATGGTTCGGTTCCAGCATCACCATCGCAGTTTTCGTCTATTTTGTTGTGCACGCTTTGACTTTGTGGGAAGGTGCCCTCTATATGCTCCGACGAAGAAGCACCTCGACCAGGTGGAGTGGTGCCAAATACATAGCCCCCAACGCTGTAAGTGTATGGCTCATTCAATGTGATCCAATACTTCACCCGATCACCGAATTCCCAGAAGCAAAGTTCAGCGTACTCACAGAAATCAGGCCTGTAAAATACGGTAATAAGTCTAGGATTTCTGAGAATGTTTTGATGTGGTAAGGAAAGGTCTCATAATCTGGAACTGAGCGACTTACACAACCCGTGGACTTAAAAAGCCACTGTACTCCTCTTCTAAGGCTTGGGGAAGGTCCCAATGAAATAGAGTCACATAAGGCTCTATACCTGCACATATATAGTAATCAGCAATGTAAAGAAGGAAGAGTACCATCAAATGAATCTACACTTAACATCAATGGAGAAGTCATACCATTGGCAAGGAGCTCGTCAATCAGGCCATTGTAGTACTGGATTCCTGCCTTGTTGACTCCTCCACTTAGCCTTCCACCTGAAAATGCAAAAGCGTAATTAAGTTCAGGTCATTCCAGCTATTGGCTGAAGTAGAAAAACAAATCTGTATCATATGGTTCGGTACAATGCATCTTCTTGGAACATTCGAAATGATACTTACTGGGCAGTACACGAGACCACGAAATTGAGAATCTGTAGGCATCAAGACCCATTTTCTTCAGGATCTTCACATCTTCCTATAACACAGCAAATAACCAACAAACTATATAAATGACTTCTTGTCAATTGATTTGGGGACTTATTAATCTTTTGTCAGATTTTTGGGTTGTTGTCTAAGGGAAAGTACTTCAGAGTTAGTTAATATAATGTCCGAGTCTGGTTTTGCCAAAAGCAAATTCTAATAATTAATTTTGCAAGTTTTTCAGGAACTATTACTGGAGTATCTTGAGGGTGCTTGTCTCTATATTATTTTGCACGTAGTTGCCCGACTTTCCCTTTACCTTGTAGAGATGATAAGAATCAATGGCCGCGTTCCCATTAGAGCCATCCTTCACCTTACCTGCAACTTAGAATGCACTTGTTAAGAAACAGAAAAATATAACAACCAAGGAGTATTTTCACGAAGTGTAGAGGAGAGAGAGAGAGTACCTGGGTTTCTTTGTAAGAAAGTATCCCAAACACTTGGGCCTCTACCATCTTCCTTTGCGCCACCTTCAATCTAAACATATGGGGAGAAAGAAATGAGGTGAAAAACGAAGTACAGCCTCTTTGCATTACCAAAATCTATGAGAAAGGCAGCCTCTTTTGCAGTACTACACACAGAAATGCACACATCTGGATCCTTCTTAACGCACCTGGTATGCAGATGAGGCCGTCCCAAACACAAAATCCCTTGAAAAGTCATGACGACTGACGATGTTGGCACTAGTAGTGTCGTTAACTGATAGTGGTATAGCAGGAAGATAGCTTTCAGCTTCCATAGTATCAACTGTGTGAGAAGTGTTGTCTTTGTGTAAATGAAGTTGGTTCGTAAGATTTTTGGATGCCAGAGTTATGAATCATCTTGGGTTTATATAGAAGAAGTCCTTGAGAGATGATATTGCCGGTGCATGTAAGAAGTCGTCTCCCGCCCATCAACGAAGACTTTCAAAGTTGTAGATAGTAATCATGTCTACCTCATGCCTGTTTATTTACTTATTAATGCCCTTGCTTTCTCCTTTATGACTTTTGGCATGTTCCTCTTGATTTTTTTACCTACGCTGCTACTGAAAAGGTCTTTAATGTCCTCCCCTTTTTTCTTTAATCTTAAACAACTCCTCGTTTGTGTAGTTAGTGATCACTAATTAAAACTTGTTCTTGGAATGCCAAACAAACACTTGACAAGACAAAGGTTCTACAATCATAACCCCCACAAACCCAACCTAAGACATGCGAGTTATGTATTGGTTTAAGAATTTTCAGTTGATGTTTGGAATAATGTTCGAAAAATGCAAATTTTTGCTCCTTCTGGAGTTGGGCTGGGCCAAACTTTCTCAAACACTTCAGTTTCAATGACAAAAAATTATCACTTTTATTAAAAAAATTTACTTCTAATTGCACTTTCTACGATATCTTATTACTAATTTTGCAGTTGCCATTAAAAGTGTTATTGCAATGACACTCTTCATTAATCAAGTCAGCGAGAAGGATCAGTCAAAAGAAGTGGTTCTAACTAGAGAGAATGCCATTCTGAACGAGCTTGTTGGTTCGCTTCACCAGTAGATAGTATAATTCAGCAATCTTCAGGTATGTTCTTTAAAGAATGGTTGTATGATATTCTTCAACAGATAAAAATGAAGGATCAGGGGCATGAAATGGCTGTATGGGCAATAGGATGGTCTGGTACATTTAGAAATGTCGAAATGTGAGGGTCTTCAGCGGCAACAGTCGTAACCTCATGGAAGTTGTGAACATGGTCTGGTTTAAGTTCCTAGAATATAGCCAGGAGACTACCAAGAAACAATTTGCATTTGTCACCAAAGAATAAGTACCGGAAGTGTCCAGAACCGGGCTATATGAAGATTAATGTTGACGGGTCGTGGTTAGCAATTTCATGTGGGGGAGGAATTGGAGTGGTCATTCGCGACGAAACCGGAACTTTTATTGCAAGAAGGATTTGTAAATTGAACCATTTGTGCATGTGCCTTAATAGCGGAAGCTATAGTAGCAAAGGCTTAAGGTTGGCTATAGAATTGGGTCTTAGCTCAGTGATTTTGGAAGGAGATAATTCCAGCATCATCAGTTTGCTCCAAGGAAATCCGGAGCCATGCTAGAGATTGATGTGATCATTTTTTATTGCCTCTCATTAGTCAAATATTTTTATCATTGCAAGTTTTCTTTTAGTGGTCATAGGGTGAACGAGGTACGTCACGTGATGGCCGAGGATGCTCGTATGGAAATACATAGGACTACATGGTATTCTATAGCACCTGTGTGGTTGGTTAACTCTCTCCGGAGAGATGTTGGATTTTGTTAATTATTCGCGATCATTAATACATTCGTATCGATTAGAAAAAACAAAAAACAAAACTAGAGAGAGAACATAATTCATTTTGCATACTTATACGTGCGAAATCAAAATAACAAAGAATTAACTCCTGTGACGATTTATTATGCATATTCAATACAATAAGTTATAAATTAACTCCTTCACGTTTTTGTTATCACGTTTTTGTTATATAACATTTAACAAGAGCTTTCGCCGGAAGCATCACGTGTTAACGTTCTCCATATCTCCTATCACTTTACTAGATTCATGAACTTGGCCTCAGATTCATGGATACCTAGCATCAAACACGAGACGGCAGAATGGCCAGACTCAATAAATTCCACGAGCTGGCCTCAGGTATGACAAGATAGATTAATAACAAGTTGTGGCCATGTAATTTCCTGCACATGGCATCCAATTTCAATATGACACCCACTTGGGGGTTGCTGCTAAGAAACATCCCACATTAAAGAAAGAATACAAGGATCTCAGTATATACTTGTCAGATTTTTTAGTTCGTTATAAATTGAATATTTCAAAATGCCATCATATAAAAAATAAAAAAATTTAACCACTATCCAGGTTAGATGAATATTCCTCCTACCTCTTATATAACGACAATCAATTATTTTTAAATATTTTTAGTAATTTTTTTTAGGGATGCTAAAAAAATATTGTTAATAATTGTCACTTAAAGTATTATACGAAAAGTCACTAAAAATATTTAACGTCTATTAATTGTCACTATACACGGGATTGAAGGAATATTCCTACAACACGAGTAGGAGCCAAAATTTGTTCATAAATAATTAGTCCATTACTATGGATATCATGTTTCGGAAATGAGTACTCTAAAAATGAGATGTGTACTTATTTTTGCACATCTTAGGAAAATTAAGGGTCCATTTGGCTCTACATAAATAAAAAAAATCCTGATCCACGTTTTGTTGTGGTGGTGGTGTTGGAGAATTTCAATAATAAGACCTTGTTTCTTATGAATTACATTAGAAGGCGTAACAGTCAACGAGAATCAACTTTTTCACTCTTTTTTTATCAAGTGATTAAGCATATCTAAGGTTTTAAAGTTGAAAAACATGAGGAAGTTCAAGTGTCAAAATATGAATTTTCCACATTACTTGGAAAAGAAAAAAAATAATGAGATTATATATGCTTAGTGATATTTTACATTATTCTAGTAACAAAGTGAGCATGTACGACTTGCATGCGTGGTGCATCGCTGTCCGTGCACTCGGCCGATGGCGTAAAAGTACTATAGTATTACTTTTAGATGTCACGTTCTTTCAATTTGTATGATATACATTTGAAAATTGTGAAATGATAACCTTGTGATGGATTAATTAATTTGGCGACAGAGTTAGCCATGTTTCCAATATTATGTACCGAACGGATTTGCCTCGTACATGTTGAAACTTCCTTTTCATTGTCAACTTGTAGAACTTGCTCTTGGAAATTGACAGCAACATATGTATATAGGTTAATTAATTTTTCCTTCTTTTCCTTATTAGTGATATGTTGACTTTATAGTAATATTAATGGATGATGGGCAAGTGCAGTACTTTTTAATCGTATAAACAACCAGAATTTAGACCCTTCGTTTTCAAGCCGCGTACAGAGTGTTCGCTGTCATTGTATTATATTGGGTGTAAAATACTACTCTAGCTGTTTGTTGTGCTATTTATTTATCTTAAAGGACTCCTTGTTTGTGTGTGTTAATCACTAAGTAAACCTTCTACTTGGAATACTAACAACCAGTCGCTGGACAAAAGTTTTAGAGTAATTAACCCAACCTAAGGTGCGAGTTCTGTATCTGTCTGAGAAATTTCAGTTTATGCTTGGAAAAATGTTTGGAGAATTAAGTTTTAGTGGCATACAAACTTTTGTTCCTTCCCGAGTTGGGACATCAAACCTCATTTTTAGTGACAAAAATTGTCAACGAAACTTATTGATATCACTTTTAGTTACACTTTTGAGGACGACACGTCCTTACTAATTTTGGGTTGTCATTAAAGTGTTATCGAAACCAAAATAACTTCATTAATCAAGTCGATGAAAGGGACGGGTCAATGAAGTGGATAGAGAAATCATGTTTCCTTCTGAATATATATAAGAAATCAACATAACAAAGAATGTGTTCCAAGTGTGATGGTGCTCTATACATATTCAATAAGATAAGTTATAAATAAACTCTCCCACGTTTTTATTGTATCACTTTTTACAAGAGCTTTCAACGTTTATCAACTATCAAACTATTTGCTTTGACCGGAAGCATCACGAGTTTAACGTTCCTCGACCTGGCCTCAAGTATAATAATAAGGTAAAATAACAACAAATTGGGGTCACGGAAGTCCTACACATGGGGGGTTCTGCGAAGAAAAATCCAACAGCAACTTTTTATGTTTTTTGGTTGAATGGAAATTATATTACTAAGACAATAAACTACAAACTAAAAGAGAACAAACTATTGTTTGGCCCTAAAAACATGTTACAACAAGGTACAGCTAAAAAAATACATGTGTAGTTAACATGGCTTTGGAGGAAAGCATAAAACATAAATATTATCATCGAAGGCAAAAGATCTTGGCATATATAAAATCATAGTGGGACTTGTTAGGTGATTTTGAAATAAATACTCATTTTGTATTGAATATTTTGAAACGCCACGTGTGTGCTATGATGGTGTTGTTGTAGAATTATGGGTTCATTTATGAATGGAGATTTCTTATCCACGTTCTGTTATGGTGGTGGTGTTGGAGATTTTTCTAATTAACAAGAATCACATTTTTTTTTTTAATAAAGTGAGTAAGGAAGTCTAAGATTTATCAAAATTGAAAAAAAAATAAAAAGAAAGAAAGAAGGAAAGTTGAAGCCTCAAAACGTGGATTTTCACATTGCTCAATTGATAGGTTGCATTGCACCCACGCACTCGGCGCCGTGTTAAGGCGGTGTTGGAGCTCTTGAGTGTCTATTCATACACTCCTATTGATGGATTATGTTGTATTTCTTTTTATCAACGTGTAGGTTCGAACAGCTATATGCATTCACACAGTTTTGAAAATGGTAAAATGAAAACCTTTTGATGGAAAAAACCTTTTGATGGATTAATAATTTCGTTCACAGTGGTAGCCATGTTCCGACAATGAGAACTCTCTACAAAAAAGATTTGCCTCGTATTTGTTGAACTTTAGTTTTTCTTTGACAACTCATTGAATGTTTTCTGGAAAATGAATAACCGCATGTGCATAGATTAATGGATGATGATGAGAAGGATTGAGATATGCCCTTGATGGGCAAGTGCAGAATTTATTATCCAATTATAGTTTCCTGACCACAGCAGTCAGCGAGTGGTGAGAATTGGAAAGGATTGACACTATTTTTATATTCATTTATGTCAGAATAATAAAACTACTTGGCCAGAACTGGAGTATATCTGATAAAATTAGACGAAATCCAAACGCATGACCTTGCACAAAAATAAAAAAGTGGCCTTTCCTGTATATTTTACAAGAATGACTCCTTGCGGGTACTATTAAGCGTAAAACGAAAGTACTGACATAGAAGTATCAGTGGCAAACGGGGTTTGTGGGTTCCAATTTCTTAAGGCAAGGCTCTTGGGCTCTCTTTCCTTCCTTCTTTACCTTGTCCGTGTCTTTCTTTGTGCAAAGGAAAATAAGAACACATGTCTTAGAGGGCTCAAGACATCCGAATTGGCCCCTTCACCAACCTTACTGCTCTGTGGTGATCTATAAATGTGACATGAATTGACCTCTACAGAGTTAGTTTCGAGTATGTTCGACCACGAACAATAAAATTCTTGAAATTGATCAAAATCTGGTGTTTTAGTATAATTGACCGATGAAAAGTGCACAAGTTGCTCAATTCTCCACGGCAAGCAGATCCCATCTTTGGGACTAACCACACATGGTGCTGTCAACAAAAATCACAAATAACATCCTATGCTACTACAAACTACTACTCCCTCCGTTCCTAAAAAACTGATCATATTTTATTTTTGGGTTGTCCTACGAAAATTGATCATTTCCAAATTATGAAAGATTTTGTAAGTATTTTTTTACATATTTACCCTTTTTTTTGTTTTATTTCTCTCACCACATTTAATTCTCTACCAACTCATTTTCTCTCTCATGGCCACCACTTTTCACTTTTTTATTCTATTTCTTTCTCCACATTGTTCCCAACCTATCTTGGTAAGACCCAAAGGCCCACTAGGGGTCCCACTTCGAGCGAACACGTCGACACATTCAACGGTTTTTGTCTTCAACGCATCAAACCGGTGAGCGCCAGTGCGCCCAAGACACTTGTTTTTCTCGCTTCGCGCACTTCGTGCGCAGTAGGCACAATTTATTTCGCGTTAACGTGACTCACGAGAGTGCGATCGTTACGCCGAGACCACCCGAACACCTTTTCATCAAAAATATCGACCGACGGCGCAACCGGAGCAACGGGTCAAGGAGCAAAGGCCTTGGCCAAACCCATTGGGTTGGCCTCGCCCTCCCCCAAGGCCATGTGGTCGGCCTCAGCTTTCCCCAAGGCCATGGGGTCGGCCTTGGCCTCCCATAGGGGGTCGGCCTTGGCCTCCCATAGGGGGTTGGCTTTGGCCTCCCCCCCCCCCAGTTCTTCACTTTTCATGCAATGTCTTTTTTGTACTTTTTTTGCTTCGTACGCTTCTTATGTGACTTTGGCACCTTATTCGTCACACGGGTACGGCAACACGCTCGTCGTAATGCAACTTTTGGATTCGTCATTGCCCATCAAAACACCTACCGTCGGCGCGCCCGAAGTCCACCAAAAGGGGGAGTGGCCTTGGCCTCCCTTCATGGGAGTTGGCCATTGGCCTTGGCCACCCCCTAGGGTCGGCCTCGGCCTCCCCAAGGGGGTTGGCCTTGGCCTTCCCCCAATTGTTGGCCTATGGCCTCCCCTTTCGCACGCACTTGTTTTCTCGAGTGCTTGCACCTCCGTAATGTTTACGAACATTCATCCATCAACCTCACGACATCTGTCGTGCGTCAACCTCGTGACGTTGGTCGTCCATTAACCTCGTGATGTCCGTCGTGTATCAACCTCGCGGCGTCCATCGTGCATCAACCTCGCGGCGTCCGTCGTGCATCAACCTCGCGACGTTCGTCTTGCATCAACCTCGCGATGTTCATAGTCCATCAACCTCACGACATCCGTCGTCCATCAACCTCGCGATGTCCATCGTCCATCAACCTCACGACCTCCATCGTGCATCAACCTCATGACGTCTGTCGTCATGCCCATCACCCAAAGTCGCGCACTACCACCGAAAGACCCATCACCGACGACCGCGTACCATCACTCCCAACTTTGTTATTACTACATGTTGCATTCAGTATTTTGTTATAACAGGCACACTCAACTCGTATCCCATCTTTAGGACACCCAACAGGTGCTCGTGCGTCATCTCCTCGACCTTCGTTACTGCGCTCGTGCGATATTGTCATGATACGTGCCCCCGGCACCAAGTATTGTTCCACGACGTTCGTCACTGCGCCCTTGCGCCATTCTCATGATCCTTGCCCCCGACACCAAGTATTGCTCCATGACGTTCATCACCGCGCCCATGCGCCACTTCCATGACATGTGACCCGGCACCAAGTATTGTCTCCGTGACGTTCGTTGTCGTGCCCATGCGTCATTCTCATGACATGTGCCACAGCACCAAGTGTATCCCCGCGACGTTCATCACCGCGTCCGTGCACCATTGTCATCGTACGTGCCTCAGCACCAAGTATTGTTCCGTGACGTTCGTCACCGTGCCCATGCGCCATTTTCATGACATGTGCTTCGGCACCAAGTATTGTCTCCGCAATGTTCGTCACCACGCCCATGCACCATTTCCATAACATGTGCCCCGGCACCAAGTATATCTCCGCGACGTTCGTTGCAGCGCCCATACGCCACTTCCATAACATGTGCCCCGGCACCAAGTATATCCCCGCGACGTTCGTCGCTGCGCCCTTGCGTCATTCTCATGATGCGTGCCCCGGGCACCAAGTATTGCTCCGCTACGTTTGTCGCCGAGCCCATGCACCACTTCCATGACATGTGCCCCGGCACCAAGTATTGTCTCCATGATGTTTGTCGCCACGCCCATGCGCCATTCTCATGACATGCACCACGGCACCAAGTGTATCCCCGCGACATTCATCACTACGCCCGTGTGCCATTGTCATGATATGTGCCCCCGGCACCAAGTATTGTTCCGCGACGTTCGTCACTCCTTCCTTGCGCCATTCTCATGATGCATGCCCCCGGCACCAAGTAATACTCCGCGACGTTTGTCACCCTGCCCATGCGTCATTTCCATAGCATGTACCCTGGCACCAAGTGTATCCCCATGACATTCGTCGCTGCGCCCGTGCGCCATTGTCATGATACATGCCCCTGTCACCAAGTATTGTTCCGCGACATTCATCGCGGTGCCCTTGCGTCATTCTCATGATGCGTGCCCCCGACACCAAGTATTGCTTTGCGACGTTCGTCGCCGCATCCATGCGCCACTTCCATGAAATGTGCCCACGGCACCAGGTATTGTCTCTATGACGTTCGTCGCCGCGTCTATGCGCCACTCTCATTATACATACCCCGGCACCAGGTATTGCCTCGCAACGGTAGTCACCGCGCCCATGCGCCAAAATCATGTTACATGCTTCCGGGGGGCTCCTTTCGTAGTGCTCTGGCACGAGGACCCCTCGCAGCGGGATGAACTCACAACCTTATAGTCATCGCCACCACGGGATGGGCTCACAACCTTAAAGTCATCACCGTCACAATCACGGGGGCTCCGGCCCTCGCAGCGGGATGGACTCACAACCTTATAGTCATCGCCACCACGGGATGGGCTCACAACCTTAAAGCCATCACTGTCACAATCACGGGGGGCTCTGGCCCTCATAGCGGGATGGACTCACAACCTTATAGTCATCGCCGCTACGGATGGGCTCACAACCTTAAAGTCATTGCCGTCACAATCAGGGGGGCGCCGGCACGAGGACCCCTCGCAACAGGATGGACTCACAACCTTATAGTCATCGCCACCACGGGATGGGCTCACAACCTTAAAGCCATCGCCGTCACAATCACGGGGGGCTCCAACATGAAGACCCTCACAGCGGGATGGACTCATAACCTTATAGTCATCGCCGCCATGGGATGGGCTCATAACCTTAAAGCCATCGCCGTCACAATCACGGGGGGCTCCGGCACGAGGACCCCTCGCAACAACGAGATAGGCGACTCCTTCGGGACACTATCTCTGTCAAGGTGTCTTCGTGACTAGCCTACGTGCTCTGGCACTAGGGGTTCGCGTCGGCACCCCTATGGACTGTGACCCCCGAGTCACTCCGAGACGGGAGCAGGTCTTCATAGGGCATCGCGCCGAGTCTGCCTAGCAGTTGGGCGTCGGGTCTTCCCCATCATTTTAGGCCTATAGGACTCTGCAAGGGCTTGGATTGGTGGCTAGATCAAGGGGGTTCTCTGGCCACACCGACGCTGTGGGAGCCAGTCTTTCCAGACAAACAGAGTGACGCTGTGCGGGACAGGAAGGGTGAATATGCGATTCGACAATCCGTGGAGCACCGACAGTTGTTGACCCCTCGATGATGTGTCACTCTCGGGGAGTGCCATGTGTCACGTGATGACATCATCATCTCAACCTTTATAAATAGAGGTCTTGAGAATTCATTTGAGAGGACTTTAGATTTTCAGATTCACGGAACTCTGATATTTTTACTTTCTCACTCTAGAATCCTAGAGAGAGAAACATACATGACCCTGACTCTGGACCTAAGCATCAGACTGTGACTGTCGTCGTGTATTTACCCTGCGTCATCGCCCTCGCAGCACTATCACCCTCAGGCTCTGTCTAGGAAACCCTTAGTCTCTGCCCTTGATGTGTCCCACATCATCACACTTGGCATCTGACTAGTACTGTATTCCTTGTGGCACCTCCACGTCGACGACGAACCCACTTTCCTCGGCATCACACGTTTAATACTCTACCAACCAATTTTCTTTCTCATGGCTCACTCTCTTCCCCCTCTCTCTAAAGGATAAAATCAGAAAGACACAATATATAACTTAAATCCTTAATATACGTGTAAAGTCAAATGAATCATTTTTTTAGGGATGGAGGGAGTATGAAATAGTTGAACCCCCACTCCGATCAAAGTTTTTGTTCTTCTTTTTGTTTTTTGGTGGCCTAGAAGAGGAGATCGAAATCTTTACTCCGGTGTTACCACGAAATTTGGCTACAATCAAACGCGATTCGATAAGATATTATTTAGTCAAGTGTGGAAGAAGAGACATACATTGGGCAAACGCACTGCAAATTTTAAGTCACCAATTTCGAAAAACCTTATGTTGAATCATTTGTATGGCTTCATACAGAGTGGTATTGTGCCTAGTGCCGGTGATTCTCAAGACGGCGAGGACATTGTTAAATCAAACGTGCCTTTAACAAGGGATGAAGAAGATGATGATGATAAGATTGATGGTTTGCCGGCTAGTATGTTTCGGGGGTTGTATGTATTGATTGTAGTTGTGTAGCTCATGAACATATACTTCACTCATTTTTTTAGTTTTGGTTGAAGACTATGTATGTACCTGAGAGTTGACGTTTTTCTTTGTCGTGATTTTAATGGCCTATGTTTATAGTTTGATGATGTAAAGCTTGATGTGCTTGGTTTCGATTGACGTATTAAAATGAATGTGGGACTTGTTTTTAGATGTGCAGAGCAGATAGGTTTTGAACAGGTTGTCCCAAAAATGGGTGACGATCTAGCCAGCATATAAAATAGTCTCAACGAAATAAATGGCTAATCATTTTCATTAAGAATACCCTTTTTAAAAGTAAAAGGTTCACAAAAATTAAGGATATTTTTTTATTTATAAAAAAGTGAGGCTAAACAACAATGTTTTTGGCTAAAGTGAATTTTGCTTCTAATAAAAATGTTGGAAGTTCACTAATGCATCTTTAAGTAACAGAAAATGTATTAAAATAACCGGAATGTGTGTGGATTTAGCCTCACTGCATAAAAATGATCTCAAGGTATTAAATGGCTACATATTTATTCCTAAAATACCCTTGTTAAATCTATAAAATTTACAAAAAAAATATGAGTGTTTTTTGTTTTTAAATGGGGGAGGGAAAATTACAACATTAGGGGTAAATTTAAACATTTAGTCGTTGAAGAGGTTTAAAGTTCACTAATGTATCTTTAAGTGACAAAAGAATTGAATTTATCCAAAGCGGGAGTGAATCAAAATCAATCGTATAATTATGACGCCAAGTCTCGCGTCACCTTTAAAGAACGCTATCAAAACCTAACTTCAAATTTACCAACATCAAAATTAATAAAATGAGCATATTAACTTTTGTTACTCTTCATCGAATCGTTCCCAAGTCAAAGTATTATCATATTCTTTTTTTAGATTTTGTTAAGGTGGACCGGCTATTGCATCTATTGACTTTTGCATATAATTATAAATTCGACATAAACTGAGTCAGAATATCTACAAGTTCGACTAGGCCTTCTTTTTTAACTTTTATGTGCTATTTCATGTTTGGTGAATTCCTCCACCTGGCCTCACGTATAATAATAGGGTAAAATAACAACAAATTGGGGCCATGAAAGTTCCAGCACATGGCACTCCCATTTTAATGAGACACTCTTGGGAGGTTCTAAGAGCAAAAAATGAATGCGAAAGATCTTGGCATATAATCATAGTGGGACTTGTCAAGTGATTTTGAAATAAGGATAAGTTACACAAAACTCCCTGAGATTTGTACCCGCATTACACACAACTACACACATTTAACGGCAGGCCCAACTCCGTAAAAAAGATTTCCTGACACACTACTTTATCAATTTTCATACCCAAAATACCCCCCTTCCGCCTGTTCTTTATACACATGTGTGGTCTTCTTGTAATGTTGGGTTTTACAAAATTATAGCCAACTCCACAGACCCTTCTTCTCTTCCTCCACCTTCTGCTCGTGCCCTTTTATTCATAAAGTAAAACCAGACCCACCTGCTTGAGGAGGTAACAATGTCTTGGTCAGAAAATAGTGAAGAATGGTTGGATCTGAGGTTTAGGTACATGAATTATTGGCGTAGGAAGAGGGCAAACTTGAGGATTGTTGAATCTGATGAAAAGCCAACTAAGGGTAAGCTATTCTTCTCTTGTGCAACTGGTGCATGTAAAATGTTCAGCTGCTGTACACCTGATAGAGCAACAATGAAGCCAAGTAGAAGGTCAATGAAATGCTCATCCGAGTTTTTTGAAGAGATTCAAAGTCCTAAGATCGTTGAAGAAGCAAAGATGCTATTTTTTGATAGAAATGGAGTTGTAACCAGGCATAAATTATAGTTGATTGAAGCTAATCAGGCAATGATGAAGTTGTTGGTTATTTCTTCTCTAATTTTCTCATGGATGTGTATTATGGTGATGATTTTTGTTATCTGCAAATGAGCGATGTGAGTGTGTGTTTATGTAATGCAAGTAATGTGAGCTTCATTTTCCTTTCCAATGCTCTTTTATAATCTTTTATAATGACTCTGAATGAAGAATGTGAATGAATGTGATTTTCCAGTGCTTCATTTTCCTTCTCTGATGTTAAAGTTAGTAGGATCTCAGTGTAATTACTGTAAACCTCATGGAGTTTTGTGTAATTTCAAAAGTTATTGTTTGTTTTCTCTCCAAAATTCTAAGAAAACAGTCTGAGGAGCATTCATGTCTTTCTGCATTGCACCGTTAACACCGTAAAAAAAAGTTATTTTTTGACTTGAGTGTAATTTTTAAAGGATAAGGGGGCAGAGTGTAATTATGGCAAACCTCAGGGGAGTTTTGTATAATTTACCCATGAAATAAATACTCATTTTGTATTGAATATTTTAGAAACGCCACGTGTGAGTAGTTGAATCCGTTTATGATGGTGTTTTGGGAGAACTAAGGGTTCATTTATGAGGGAAGAATTCTTATACAGGTTCTGTTATGGTGGTGGTGTTGGAGATTTTCTAATAATTGAACATTGTTTACATATGAATTACACTACAAGGCATAAGAGCTGACAAAAATTATTCGTTTTCATAAAGTGATTAAGGAGATCTAAGATTTTTCAAATTAAGGAAAGTTGAAACCTCAAAACGTGGATTTTCACATTGCTCAACAAGGTTACATTTTTCTAGTAGCACAAATTGAGCATGTACCCACGTTTGCATACGTGGTGGTGCATTGCACCCGCGCACTCGGCTGGCGGCATTAAGGCGGTGTTGGTGCTCTTAAGTGTCTGTTCATAGACTCCTCTTGATGCATTATGTTGTATTTCTATTAACGTGTTAATTCGAAGAGCTATATTTGTTCTTACAGTTTTGAAAATAGTAAAATGAAAACCTTTTGATGGATTAATAATTTCGTTCAGAGTGGTTGCCATGTTCCCACAATGAGAACTATGTACCGAAAGGATTTGCCTCGTATTTGTTGAACTTCATTTTTTTCATTGACAACTCATTGAATGTTTTCTGGCAAATGGACAACCGCATGTGCAGAGATTAATGGATGATGATGAGAAGGATTGAGATATACCCATGATGGGCAAGTGCAGAAATTATAATCTATTATAGTTTCTTGACCACAGCAAGTGGTGAGAATTGGCCAAACCAGAACGTAGACCGTACCCTTCGTTTTCTTGCAAATTGAATGTGCTTCTATCCTTCTTATAATGTATCTTATGTACTTGGTATAAAGTAGATGGCTAAAGCATGACCATCTTTCTAAAAGTGAAAAGCACGTGGAAACTGAGATGGTTCACACCTAATCCATAGGGAAACACATGATTTTTTCAAGTAGAACATTCGTTGTTGGCAAGCAAATGCTCAACACAAGGCAAATTTAATAAAATCAATTAAGAATGTTTAAACCAACTCCTGCAAAGTACGGTGGCCAACAACTCACTATTAGTATCCTTCATGCCTATACTTGAATACATAAAACACATTACATGAATTAAGAATGAACGGAATACTATCTTACAGCACATTGGATTCTTGTGTATCAAGAAATTATTTTCGGTCTCCTAAAAATAGTTTACATGTTTATGTTCGACTCTCGTAGCCTTAGGAGTAATCTTAAGAATCAATAATGTTATCTAAGTGTAAATAATTAATTGAGCCGTGCAGATACGAGGGGTGTGATTAAAAATGGTCCTTTTTTATAACTAAAAAAGATGCGAGCGAAGTGCTCACTTTAAATATACATCTAGCTATACCATCATATGCTGTGACGATGCTGGCAATGACATTAAGCATTATTCTATCTGGGTAAGCATTATTCTATCATATGTTCACTTAATCAATGCATGAGCTGAGATTAGACTATCAATGAAGCAGTGGATGGAGAATTTGGCTCTCGTATTTGTTTTTGTGGCTGAAATTGCGTAGTTAGAAAAAAGATGACGACTGTAACACATATACATAAAGTTTTTATAAAAAGTTACTATTGAGTCAATCTTAAGATTTTGTAACAAACAGTGCGAATAGTTGACTAAAAACAGGTCTGTGTGAAAGGTTATCATCAAGTTAATCTTTAATGTTTTTATAAAATGCTTCTATCAGGTGTCAGCAATTGACTTATGATTTTCAAATTCTGCCAAAAAAAAGACCAAGAGTTATGTACCTTGTACTCGAGTTACAATCTAACTTTCATCCCATCCAGTAACAATATTAGGATCTTAATATTCATGAGATTGTCATAGTCCCCCCCCCCCCCCCCCCAACCTGGTAGCACCTAAGATGCAGAAGCGTTTCTTCCTCTACCACTGGCCAAGTCCCACAACCACCACCTTACCATATTTCCAACTCCAGAACCAGCATTAACTTATAAGCATTTTTTCCTCCTGCATTTCTCTGCGGTCAAAAATATAAAGCAAATCAAAAGATTATCAACATTCTCCCATCTCATGCTTGCCCATCTCATGCTTGCTCCCTTTGATTGTTAACACATCTCTTCCTCCATCATATCCGCATGTAACAAACCTCAACCTTCGATCACCATCACTTCCGAGCATTGCCACACTATCAACAACCACCACCTTCAGTCATCTATCCGGCAACATCCTAGAATCTCGACCACTTCACTTAAATCCCTAGCCCACCACAACCTTTCAAGTTGTTAAGACCTCAATCCTCAGTCATCTCTAAAAAACCATCATGTATTCTACTTAAACCACTAGAATTGGATACGCCAAAAACATCTCCGCTGACTCTTGTCTATTACTCACAATCACTCTTCATGTCTCTCTATTTTTCCCTCGTTCGTGTTGCCTCGTGTGATATCTTAGTAACTCCACAGCCTATTTTTACCTTGATGTTAAGCAATAAGATATGAAAGTTGAGATTTGGCGTTGCTCAGCTTAATTATCATCATTCTCCGCACCTATATTAATGGCGTTCTCCCACAACAACCACTATTATTGTGTATATTTATCTCGATTGCTGCGACCAACTTCAAGCTCCTGTATTTATCACTTAAATAGTCATCATTATTCTGGTTCTCTCGCATTGCTGCTGCATCTACTCCTCCACCATGACCATCTATCACAAGTATCATTGTCATCGGCACCGTCATAGCCACCATAACTATATCTTAACCTTCAATCACTAGGCACTCTAACAATTAACATCTCATAGTTGAAAGCCACCTTCAATCGTCAACTCACATTCAAATATTTACTTCTTCCTTCCAAGAGCACGATATCGATTATCATCACCATGAAACTTACATCACCACGTCATCTCACCATAACCTTCGAGTCCATTATCGAACCAAATCTCAACTTCTCTAACACAAATGGTTGGCCACTACAAAGCATGACCAGCCATGACTCCATAACCCTACAAACCCAACCGCAATAGTCTCCTCAAAAACCACAATCAGCCCTAATTTCTCTCTTTTTCTCCTTTGGTCTTGCCTTTGTATTTGTTAGCGTGGCTTAAGATACTTATTGTCAATAACTTAACCTGTTAAGATTTCTTAATAACTTGAAAGCTTACATTTACCTCCTCATGAATCTGCAAGATAGAAACGGTGATGTATATCAAGTTTACCAGTTGTTCTTATTGCTTAGATAAGAAACTGAATGTGTATTGAGTTCATCGTAACTAATAAGACAATATATATATATATATATATATATATATATATATATATATATATATATATATATGCTGATCCGTTAATAGCGCTAGCAAAATAAGAGAAGTTGCAAGCGCGATCTAGCCATCCATCCTTTCTCAAGCGCGATCTGGCTGTCCATTTTTTAAAGGATGGACAGCCCAAATCTTTTTTTTTTTCAAAAGCTGTCAGTCGTCCGCTACACAGTGTAGTGGACGAAATTTTTTACCAAATTGCCCCTCCTCCATCGTCTGCTACACACTGTAACGGATTACTTTTTGACTTGTAACGGACGATTTTTTGACTGACATACGTCAATTTAATTCTGTCCACATGTCACATCATGTCCCTCTGACTGTCCACCGTACAGTATCGCGAACGATTTGACAGCTATACCCAAAAGTTTCCTAATTCTAAGCTCTTTTTGCATTTTCATCTTCTTAAGATTCACTTGCTTCCATTTTCAACTCCCTTCAAGTTTCGAGTAAAACTTACTTCAAGCTTCACTCAAATAAGGTAAGTTTGTGAATGGTAAAGTTTTCTTTATAGGTTGAATGATAAAGTTTAATTTTTTTTTGGATGATTATATAGATTTTTTTTGTGTTTATGTTTGTTCGGATTTATCAGTCTATTTTAATTTGTGATGTTCAAGAAATTATTGTTAACTTCAAAGAAATTTAATATAGTTAAATTCAAAATTTTTGAGATTCGTTAACTTAAAAAAAATTATTATAGTTAAATTCGAATTTTTGGAGATTATGTTTGTTGTATTTTGGCATAATAAATTTGTCTATTTATCTTAGTAATTTTAATTTACTATGTTCAAGAAATTAATAATTGTTAAATTGGAGACACTTTTGAGATTATATTTGAAATTTTTGTCATGCTAAATTGGTCTATTCATCAAGGTAATTTTGATTTGATATGTTCAAGAAATGTCATTTGATAGTTAAGCGTAATCTTTTTCTACATAGGTCTTGTTTCACAATGTCTGATTTCGTGTCGAGCTCCAACACCCCCGTAGATGCTAGCGATCTGTATCTAGGACGAACATTTCAAACATTGGAAGAAGCCGAAGAATGTTTTCAAGCGTATTCTTTAAGGGTTGGTTTTGGCATTAGAATATAGACTACAAGAACAAATAACATAACAAAAAAAATATGCTCTCGCTTATACGAGTGTCGTAGGGGCAAAAACTCACTGCAATATGAGACACACGTAGGTAATAATGACGAAATAGGATATGTGCGGAGAAGACGGGACTACTTTGCACCCACGAATTGCTAGGAATTAAGATGTTCGTAAGCCATAAACCCAAGCAAGATCATTGGTTTATTACTAGCTTGGAATTGGCACACAATAACCTGTTAGTAACCCCTTCTAATGTGAGTCAGATGCATCAACACAAGAAGATGGATAAGGTCGCAAGGAGCCTAATTCACACAATGAACAATGCGCGGATATGACCTACCGACATTGTTAATGTTCTTACTGAACAGGCTGGGGGAACTCAAAATCTAAACTTTAACACAACAGGCGTTCATAACGTGGGAACCCAAAGACAAGCAGCGTATGACCTCAATGATGCTCAATCCACAATGAGCTTATTGAAGCGGATGCAGATGGAGGACCCGCAGTTTACCTTTGATTATAAACCTGATGACGAGCATTGAGTTAGCACAATTTTTTGGGTCGACGGTCGTTCGAGGCTTGCTTATAAGCATTTTGGGGATGTCATGACTTTCGACACCACATACCGTACCAACAAGTACTCGATGTCATTCGCTCCTTTCACGAGCGTCAATCATCATTATCACTCCGTCATGTTTGGGTTTGCCTTGTTAAGGGACGAGAGCGGGAGTTCTTTTGTATGGTTGTTTAGGGCATGGCTAGAAGCCATGAACAACAAAGCACCCAAAGTTATTACCACCGATCAAGATTTGGCAATGAAGAAGGCTATTGCTACCGTCTTCCCAGATACTCGACACAACTTGTGCACTTGGCACATAAGCAACAAATACCCTAAACGTCTGCATCACATGTATGCAGAGTATCCAAACTTTAAACAAGATTTTGAAAAGTACATTAACAAGTCGTTAACGATTGAGGAATTTGAAGAGAGGTAGGAAAAGCTTGTTGAGGTTACTCATTGCAAGACAATGAGTAGCTCCACCACTTGTACGAGCTCAAAGAGCAATGGATTGGTGTTTACACCAGATTCAATTTTCTCTGACATACATATGACATAAAACAGAAGAAATAAGACCAAATACAAATATGTGATCTTGTCCGCTACATAATGTAGTGGATTGTCCGCCACATAATGTGGCGGACGGACTTAAAAAAAGTGCAAAAAAAAGATCTGGACTGTCCACAGATCGCGCTAGCAAAATTCCCTATTTTGCTAGCGCTATTAACGGATCAGCTCCCATATATATGGAGTTGATCTGGTGACCGCGCGAGCAAAATGAGCTAAGTTACCCGCACGATCTAGCGGTCCATGCGCGATCTGTGGACGGTTTACATTTTTTTTGAATTTTTTTAAATTTCGTCCGCTACATTATGTAGCAGACGTATTTTTGATAAAAATGCCCCTCAACCCCCAATTGAGTGCCTTATATTATGTGAGTACAATATCCGTCCGCTACATAATGTAGTGGACGTATTTTGGAAAAAAAATCATTTCAGTTTATAAAGGCACACTGTGTTCTGTTTGTTATCTATTTATCTATTTGTTCTATACTTCTATTATGTGCTCTTCCTGAAAAGGCAATGGAGTTCCACAAACTAAAATTCAAGTGCAAAAAGCTTCTCAAAAGGATGTAGAAAATGTTCAAACAACCATGCCCGTAGCATTGTCACAGCTGTTTTTTTTTTTTCTGAGGCAACAAAAATTAAACTCAAATGAAACAGAAGAATCTGAACCGTCACCCACAACCACCTCCATTTTGCCACTGCCACTGAACCCATCACCACTACCATCCAAACCTCTGCCTCCCCGAACCACCACCGTTCAAACCTCTGCCATCCCAAACCTCCATGCAAAATAAATAACTAGTCTAAACAGAGAAAGGTTTACCACCCATAACCACCACCACCGCACTACCACCCACATGTACCCACCACCATAAACATCATACCCATTACTGTGCCATTGCCGAGCACCACCGGTCATCACTGTCAGATCGACGAACCATATATCAGCAATAATGGTCTTGGCTTCTTTTCTCGATCTTATTTTGAAAATGCGCGGTAATGTTCCTGGTGGTGCTTCAGAGTCTATCAGAGAGCAACTCCAAAGCAAATGGGGTTGCCACAACAGATGGGTTGCTTCCTCTGCCGTCGCCGGAAGCAGAGCTGTCTACAAAGCGGTAACTTTCCCCACCAGCCTAGTGGCGGTGATGCCAAGGCTACGGCAGCGGCGGTGATACGGGGACTACAGATGCGATGCCAACGATGAAAGATCTGGGGTTGGGGAGACGAAGGTGCTAGCGATGAACACACACACACACACGTGTGTGTGGGTATTTTTCCTAAAGAGAGAGAAAAGTAAGATTGAACGTCAGTGTGTTTCCAAAATATTGTTCGCAACATAATGTAGCTGACGATATTTTGAAAAATATAACATATGGATATTGAAGGGCAATTTCATTAACAAATCGTTTGCTACATAATGTAGCGGATGATTTTTAAAAAAATATAAAAAAAAGATTTGGACCGTCCACAAATCAAGCGTGAACGGCCAAATCGCGCGGGCAACTTAGCCCATTTTTCTTGCGCGGTCAACAGATCAGCTCTCGCGCGTGTGTGTGTGTGTGTGTGTGTGTATAGTAAAGAGGTTAAGGGGCTGTACGCTTAAAAAAATTTGTATTTATTTTTGTAATGATGATGAAAAAGATGCCTTTTTTGCGTACTTTTATCTTTTTTCGTATTCGTTTTGGATACTTTTTCGGAACAGTAACGAAAATTGTGAAAATAGCCAAAGGCTGTTTTCACCTTTTTTGGCTCAATGTCAGAAAAAAAAAAATTGTGTCAGATTTCTACTCCCTCCCTCTCCCCCCCCCCCCCCCGCACTACCATGGCAACACCTCAAAAGACCAGAGCCTCCATTGAACCACCATGGCACCACCTCAAAAGTTTCTGATCCCTCTCTCTCTCTTCTTCGTTATAATCTTTCGATTTTTCTTTGGACTCACCATCTCAGGCAGTCGGGGTTGCCTCAGCGGATCAATTTCCACGGCATCAAAAGTTGATCTTGAAAAGCCAGGTTCGCTTTACAGTCGGGATAGAAAGCCAGCCACGCATTGATGGACTCACAATCCACGGCAATCTTTGGACTCACCATCTCAGGCGACAGGTTTGCTAGGCAGACTAGCATACGGGTACTCCGGTCAAACACTCAAATCTCATCTTGGGCCGACAGTAGATGGGGAAGAAGGTCGAGAATGACTCAATCACGGACTCATCGTTCTCCGGTGAAGCTGGCGTCGATCCCGTACAGGTACTCCGGTCAAACACTCAAACCTCATCTTGGGGCGGCAGTAGATGGGGAAAAAGGTCGGGAACGACTCATCACGGACTCGTCGTTCTCCGGTGAAGCTGGCGTCGATCCCGTATGGGACTCCGGTCAAACACTCAAACCTTATCTTGGGGCAGCGGTAGATGTGGAAGATTTCTAGAGAGTGGGGGGCAGGGGAGGTGTGGGGCGGGGTTGGAAAGGGCAGAGAGTGGGGGGGCGGGGGAGGGTGTGAGTATATTATAAATAATATAAGGATACCAGTGCAAGAATGAAAATGAAAATGATATAAGTACATAAATCCAACAGAAAAAGTAGTTAAAATGAATTGTGAAAATAATAAAAGTATAAGAATGAATTTTCTATCTGAATACTAAAATCTTGAAAACAAAAATAGAATACAAAACGCAAAAAAGAATTGTGTAAGCGTACGGGCTCTAAAAGTTCATTAAAGCATCTTTTAGTGGAAAAAAGATTCTGAATGTACCCAAAATGGGTGACAATCTGGCCCAGCATATAAAATAATCTCAAGGGATTAAATGACTAAACATTTTTATTAAAAATAACCTTTTTAAAAATAAAAGGTTTACAAAAATTAAGGATATTTTTTACTTATGAAAATGCTAAACTACAACGTTTTTGGCTAAAATAATTTTTTACTGCTAATAAAGAGGTTAGAACTTCAGTAATGCATCTTTAAGTAACAGAAAATGTATGAAAATAACCAAAACGGGTACCGATTTAGCCTCACCGTATCAAAATGATCTCAAGGGATTAAATGACTACATATTTATTCTTAAAATACCATTGTTAAATTAATAAACTTTACAAAAAATATTAAGAGTTTGTTGTTTTTAAAAGGGGGAGAAAAAATTACAACATTTAGGGGGGTATTTTAACATTTAGTTGCTGAAGAGGTTTAAAGTTCACTAATGTATCTTTTAGTGACAAAAGTCTATTGAATTTACCCAAAGCGGGAGTGGATTTAGCTCAATCGTATAAATATTACGTCAAGTCTCATGTCTCCTTTAAAGAATGCTATCAAACCTAACTTCAAATTTACCAGCATCAAAATTGATAAAATGAACACCTTAACTTTCGTTACTCCTCATAGAATCGTTCATACGTCCATATATTATCATATTCTTTTTTTAAGATTTTGTTAAAGTGGACCGGCTATTACATCTACTAACTTTTGCATATGATTGTAAATTAGACATAAAACGAGTCAAAATATCTACAAGTTCGACTAGGCCTTCTTTTTCAACTTTTATGAAGAATTTATGTGCTGTTCAATGTTTAGTGAAAATGGGTTGTTATAATTTTCCTAACTCTTCAAACTTTGTGCCATAGGTGATGTCATTTTCCCTTTTTTAGTTTGATGATACTTGTCTTATTATCCGATGTATGATTTGGGTTATAAATTGTTCTTCATGAACTTTTGTTGAGTTAGTATTTATATTATAAATGTAATGTGAAAGTATATAGGGTGAAATACTCAAATTTATGATGATTATTAAAATTATTTTGTTCATTACCATTATCTTATATCAACTTTTCACATTCATTTCCCAATATACATTATAGAAAAACACGCACATGCAAATCTATTGACTTTTTAGATCGGTAGGCATGATATTATTATATTAATATATGCTAAAAATAAAAGTTTTATGCTAAATTACATACACGTGTAAACTAATAGCCTTATTGTACTACTAATGAACAAGGTCATGCTAAGTAAAAATAAAATAGAGCTTTAGGAGTAAACAATCAAGAGAAAGTTAGGGTACACTATAGATTTTTCATTTGGAAAGTAGAAAAAGGAAAGAAACATTAAGATTAAGGGGCCGTTTGACGGAGTTTTTTTTTGCTCTTTTTTTTCAGTTTTAAAAATTGGAAAAAAATGGGGTGTTTGGTAACTCTTTTTTTTCCAATTTAAAAACTCACTTTTTAAATTGTAGAGTAAAAAAAAAAGAGGAAAAAACTCTTTTTTTTTTCACTTTAAATTTTTTTTTTGAGACCTCCACCACAATGCACCCATTGCCGGCAGCCACCACCCACCGCTGCCCGGCAGCCACCGACAACCACCTCCGACCGTCGGCAGCCACCACCGCTGGCCGGAGGCCACCTCCGGCCACCACCGCCACCAGACAGCAACCACCGACAGCCACCTCCGGCCGGCGGCAACCACCACCGAGCGGCCACCTTCGGCAGCCACCACCACAGCCACCTTCGACCGCCGACAGCCACCACCGGGCAACGGTGGGCGGTGGCCACCACCGCTGGCCGAAGGCCACTCCGGCCACCACCGCCGGTAGCAACCTCCGGCAGCCACCGCCCACCGCAGCCAGACAGCAACCACCGACAGCCACCTCAGGCCGCCGGCAACCACCACCGGGCGGCCACCACCGCCGCTGGCAACCACCTCCGGCCACCACCGCTGGCCACCACCACCGTCGACCACCGCTACGCCCCACCACTGCCACCGCAAACCACCACAAAAAAAAAAGTCAAAATAAAAAGGGTTACCAAACACCCAAAAAAAAAACTCAAAAAAAAAAGAGTTATCAAACACCCACTTCTTTTTGTAAAAAAAAAAATAATTAAGTTGCTCTTTAAAAACTGACCACTGAAAAAAAAAAAAGCTGTGTCAAACAGACCCTAAGTGTTCACTTTTATTACTGTAGTATCAAACTTGTTTGTTTCGTGAGAATTAGATATTTGTGAAAGATGTTTAGAACTGATTACAATGTCAGTGTACCTTGAATAACAAGATTTCATATAAAATAGTCAAGATTCTCTTTAACGACAACTTGACGTGACAAAAGAAATTAGTATGATAAATATTGTCGATAATTGACATTAACAATTTGAGTTTGAGAGTAAGACCACATTTTGTACAATGAGCTCTTTATACTTCGACTCTTAATTAATACTCTGTTAACAACTGATTTTGTTATTATGGTTTAATCATAATAGTCCTATTAATTAATTTCAATTTTGTTTTACATAAAGATTTATAACATTTTTATTTTGAACTACCATATGACATGTAAAGCACATGATCCTTGCTTATAGTATACAAGTGGCTACACCTTTAAATGTACTACCCATGTTTCATGGAAGGAAAAATGAAGGACACCAATAATGGTTTTTATCATGTAACTTTATTGGACTCAGAACTTAAAGCTCGTGAAGAACATGCGAAATTCTTGAAGAGCTAATCAATTTTATTAGGAAACTTCTACTTGTTATTTACGACAATTCCTGAAATATGACCATCAAAAAATATACTAATTCACTTTAATAAGATTTGTGCAATTCCAAAACTACATCACAAGCTACTGCCCAGTAATTTATTGTTAAGAAAAGGGAAAAATAGGGGCAAAATGGAGTAATAGCACCTTGCCTATTATAGTTGGATCGGCACAGTACTAAGAGAGAAAGAAACCCATGTTGTTAGATCTAACTTATTCAAGGATCATATAATGGAAATACTTGATAGGCGTTAAACTTATAATGCATGTTGTCAAACATCATTAAGGAAGAAATGATTAAAATAAGGTTATACCCAGCCCCAACACGTGGCAAGGTCGGTTCATCCAAAAGAACTTAGCATGAGAAAAATGGTAAAACGAGCACGCCTGTAAAAGTGGCAACTCTAGACCATCCCAAAAGCTTGGAGTACACAGAGCAACGAGGCAGGCATGCCAAAAATACATGGCAACTCTAGATTAGATTAACCAGAGGTCAAATGATTATAGCTCAGCTATAAAATGTTGTCTGAGTTAATCCTCTTTAACACCAAGTACAAACTATCACGTAGTTTACAATATGTGACCTTCATTTACCTTACGCAAACAAGTTTATCTTATGTCAGGGTAGAACACTAGATTAACGGCGTGTCTCATCCAAGCACTCTCCAAAGTATATTCAATCTTTGAATAAAATGCTTTGTACATTCAAGTGTTATCAATTCCGATATATATTGCCCAAGTGAGAAAACTACCCATATTCATTATGTTACTTATGATTGTCTTGATTCGGAATAAGAGTAGATTAGGTAGGACAGGCTGCAACTTAAAATAGCACTAAAATATCCTAAAGCATCAGTCAACCAGAATTCTGAGGATGTCCCAAGTTGAGACTGATCATTTCAAGAAGTTAGAGTAGACACTTTCCCCACAATCGCCAACCATATAAATTATTTGGTAATTGTGTTTCACACGTTTTCTTATTAGAAGCTGGCACGTCCGCTCAGTTCACAACCTCCCATATCTTTAATGCCATTGTGCCGCAACAAAATGCATGCCTGAGCGTTTTCAAGGCAAACATTAGGGTTTGGTTGACAACTTTTTTTTTAGTTTTCAGTTTTTAAAGAGCAGCCTAATTTTTTTTTTTACAAAAATAAGTGGGTGTTTGTTAACCTTTTTTTTTTTTTTTTGAGTTTTTTTTGTGTTTGGAAACCCTTTTTATTTTGACTTTTTTTTTCGGGGGTTTGCGGTGGCGGTGGTGGGGCGTAGCGGTGGTCGGCGGTGGTCGACGGTGGTGGTGGCCAGCGGTGGTCGTCGACGGCCGGCGGTGGTCGCCAGCTGCCGGAGGTGGCTGCCAGCAGTCATCGGCGGTGGTCGCCGGTGGCCGGAGGTGGCTGTCGGCAGTCCCCGGCGGTGGTCGTCAACGGCCGGCGGTGGTCGGTGGCGGCCGGCGGTGGTGGTCGTCGGCGGCCAGCGACGGTGGTCGCCGGCGGCCAGAGGTAGCTGCCGACGGCCAGAGGTGGCTGCCGGAGGTGGTCGCCGGCCGCCGGAGATGGCTGTCGGCGGCCGGAGGTGGCTACCAGCGGTGGGAGGGTGGTGGTGGTGGTCTAAAAAAAAACTAGTTTCTAGAGTTTTTTTTTTTACTCTTCAGTTTAAAAACTGATTTTTTTTAATTGGAAAAAGAAGAAAAAATGGTTACCAAACGCACTTTTTTTTTCCAATTTCCAAAACTGAAAAAAAAAAATTGTCAAACTGGGCCTTCGTAAAGCATTTTTTTTTTTCAAAATCAGCTTGATCGAGTTTAAGATTGAGGGAGCTGGAGTCAGTACCCTATCATGTTTAATTTTTTCTGTGCAAGACAAATGTCTTCTTAGGCAAGGTTGTAGTGGTTATTTGGCTCGTATTGATGACTCTTGTGCATCACCAACTAAATTGGAAAATATCCTTGTTGCATGTGACTATTCAAACGTGTTTTCGAAAGACTTGTCTAGCCTTCTGCATTATACAAGATCGAGTTTGGTCTGGTTTTATGTAAGCATGCGTAATATTTGTATTTGGAATTTCAGGTTGGTGATTCGATTCAGTATCATCCTATTTATACGGCCAATGGGGTGGACAACGCATTGGATAAAAAGTTTGTCGGTGGCGTAACAACTTTGTTACTAGTTAGCCTCAGTTGTTAACAAAATTAAATATCATAAGGAGTATATCAAAATGGCTTCATCGTGGCTTTGTATAGGAATATAATTTCATCACCTAGATGCTAGTATAAAGTTGGGGACGCGATGACAATGAATGTTAGAAGTTACGGTTCAAATTCAAGTCGTATATGATTTGGGAATTACTTAGTACTTTGATGCACCTTTGGCTCAAAGTTAAGCGTGTTAATGTTAGGTGGATTGTGCAGAGGATATACTTTGATATATTATCACAGTGGAAGAATTTTTTCTTTAAATCCAGAGGGTATATTATGGTTAAATTTACTGTTTGTCATCTTTTAAGAACTTATCTCTCGTTTTTAGGCTATTTGTGAGTATTTTTGTGGTCCCAAAAGCACGAATAATACGCAAATACTAATTTCTGCACTTCTTGGGTAGAAATAAATATTCTGGAGAGCTATATGACATAGATGAATTCTGCTTGTATTTGTTACATGCTTGCCTTGATTTGAATTATGGTTTAATTATGCTTTTGTTGAGGTATATTTGTTGAGTTTTGGTAAGCCCCACTTTTAAAACCAAATTTCAAGGCCTTTTTGCCTGTTTTCTTTAGAAGGAAAATGTGGCATATTCATCCATTTAGTTGCCCTTAAACTTGTTTTTGAGCATGACAGTTTTAGGTAAAATGGATGGATATTACATTGACATTCTAAATAAACTTATGTGTTTACTTTTGTTTTAAGATATTAGAGAAGGATGAGATTGTAGGAGGAGAGAGGTGCATGATCAGAAGAGTGTATGCCTAGATTTTTAACATGGGCACTTGAGAACATAGACAACCAACTGGCATTTGCTACACATCGGTCCAGCCTCTCATAGGTGCACTCATTACCTTCTCAGTTATTGGTCCAAGTGTAAGGGCGCCCACTAAGAGGATGTCTACCAAATGATTTAGGTCTAGAAAATCTCTAAGAAAATTATGGTCCGGGCTACATCGGTGGTTCAACCCTGTTTTATTTGAGCACGCTAATTCCTGATTAAAGTCACCTATCAGTAATAATTGTTTTGATTCTGACGAGAGAATATTTGAGATACAGGCCCAACTGTTCTTTCTTTTCGCTAAATTGGGGTGTCCATAAATAAATCTAGCTAGCCACGAGTTTGCTTGAGAACTATGGAATTACATAAGAGTAAAGTTTTTGTCTTTAAATGGCAGAGCTCCATCAGCTTCATCTGTCCAGCCAACCCACAAGCCACTTTTTGTGCTCAGGACCCTAGATGGATTAACCCCGGTAGAATTATTGTAGCCCAATTTTCAAAAATTATTGTTACTGAGATCATAACCTCGTTTTGTTTCTAACAGGAAAACACACCCGAGTGAATGGATGCGAGCCAGTTTGATCGTGACTTTAATTGTGCGGGCCTGGCCTAACTCGCGACAATTCCAACTAAAGATATTCATTGGAGATGAAGGGGTTGCTTGGGGGCAACACCCAAAACCCACTCAGAGAAGCGAATAGAAGAACATGGAGTGTAACTGAAGAAAGGGTTATCACGTAACCCAATACTCGTCTTCTCCGAGAATGGTTCCTCAATAATTCAAGGTCTCAGAAATAAGTCTAGACTCTCTCTGCCTAATGATCAATATCGGCTACTACTATCAACTTGGTGATCCAAACGTCTTTTTTTTTTTACAGAAGTAACATGAGGAATAATAGTTGGCGATTTATAATGCTGCACAGATTGTTCTATAGAATAATCAGCCCAAGGAATTTTCTTAAATCGAAGCTCTGAACATGAATTATCATGCTTTAGATTTTTCCCTAACAATCCTAAAGGCAGGAGTTTCCTTCTTCTTCTTCTTGAATTCCTTCTTGCTTTTCTATTTTTGTTGCCATAATCAGGAATGTTATGATTAATAGTAAGAGCCAAGAAGCATAGTGATATATGAGGAAAACCAAAATGCGGCAAGGATGTTGTAAGTCGAGAGGGAAGAAGTAATGAGCACCTGGTGGTATTTCTGAGAACTCCGAATCAGCTTGTTTAGATTTTTTGTTGACTGTTGCAACTTCATAGTGGATGGTTGCATTGTCGATCGTTTTCGGCAACTTGTTCTAGACTGTCCCTCCTTACTTTCCTCATAAAAACTAGTTTCCTTTGTCCCAGCATTTAAGGTAGAATCTGAATCAGTACTTGAAACTTCAAATTCTGGTGCAAAGAAAATCTTTCCGGAAGGTGTTTTTTGCTCCAGTGCCGGTGACTTTCCTTTCTCTTGTATATCCTGCCAGTAAGGGTCCAGGTCCAGATTATTCTGAAGAGGAAGGTCATCAAACCCTGAACCATGAATGGGATAAGTTTTGTTTAGTTTCAACTCCTTTTTGAGTAAAGCAACTTTTTGAGCGAGGACACTAGGGGATGGATCGAAGCTGGTAAAGTTCAGGTTTTTTATCGAGGGTAGAGAGAGGCAGAACGAGGTGATAGACTGGCTTGAGGTCATTTGTCTGTGCACTGAAGATCGGGGGGTTTGTGAGTTAGTGTGAGAGGAATGGGACAGGTTTGGTGGAAGGGTCGATGATAAGAGATGTGTTACCGTAGATTTTTCTGGTATACTTGAAGTGTGAGTTAGCAGGAGAGTGTTTGGGTTAGGGAGAGGGTCGATGGTAAATGGATTGTGGCAGAGGGTAGGCCAATAGCTTTGTATAATTGGTGATTTATTGAGGGGCAAGTAAAGAGAGGCCCAGTATGAATTTAGCTAAAGGTACAGTGGGCCTTTGGTTTGGATTAGAAATGGACTTGGGGGTTGAGATGGAGAGAGGCTCTAACAGGGGCCCGTCAAAAGTATTTGAGAAGGGATGGTGTGACGAGGATCCCACTTCCATATTTTCTGAAGATATCTATGCAACTTGTTGGGGAATTAGATTCGGATAAGGATTTTGAATGATTGTGTATCTCTCAAGAGATTGAAAAACAGTTTCCACTTGCTCTCTAATGATGGCGTGATCCAGAGGCATCATGCATGAGATCCCACCCACAGTTGCGCTGTGATTTTGTGTTGTCGTGGCCAAATTAGCCTCAAGTATGTCATCTTTCTTTTTCGATGGGTCTTCAGCCGGAGAATCATCTTTTTTTTGAATCAGTTGAAATTTGAATTTCATCTTGGAGTGTGCTATTAGAATCTGAATCGGTTTCAGTTTGTGGATCAATTTCCATATCCTCTTCATTAGGTAGCAAATTGACATTAGGTCCTTCTTCCATCACTTGATCAGGTCGTAAACCATGCCGGTTGGAGGAAATCTGGATGATTTGGGTTTTCATTGTCAGGATTTTGAGCACCTTCTTCCTCATGGTCTACTATCAGAGAATCTATAAGAAGTTCATTAACTACTCCTCTAACTCTGCCGCTGCTTCCGGGTAAAATTCCAGTTAAGGCGGTACTTACATAGCTCGGTCAATCTTGACATTATTTTCATCGGTGTTTAACACCGGTGATGCCGGGGCTGTGGCATATTCTCCGTCGCTCTTGGCAGGTGTAGGAATTGGAAAGAAGGCATCTTAGAGGTGATGTAGATGGGATCTTGTATCAACTGGGGTTATGAGTATTCAGGAAGTGCGGTTCCAGTCTGAATTCGGAAGAGCTCCAAGAGTTTGATCAAACATGGGGTAGCCATCCAGAATGAAGGTAGGATATATGTCCGGGCCAGGTTTGTGAGTTGTTCTTCGTTTGAGAGAGTCAATGAAATCTACCAGGGAAGCTGTGCAAGTAATATTTTTGTGGCCTATTCTATCGCATCGGAAACAAGCCCGAAATATGCGCTCATAAGTGCAACACAGAAGCTGGACGCCCATATATTATCCAAAAGATTGAGGAAGATTCCAGGGAGCAGGGGAGCATCTAGTAGAACTTGAACCTTCAGCGGAAAATAATCACCATTTTTTATCCTACTCTCCAACCAATCAATCTCTAAAAGATAACCCGCCGCAAGGCCGATCATTTGTGCTAGGGAGTAGCGGTAGCAATCGCTTGGGATATCGCTTACTTGCATCCATAGATCAACGGTGCAAAGTTTGATAGTACTTTAGACCACATGGGGATACCATTCGTGCAACACTAAAGAGGCTCTAAGGAAGTTCCATGGACCTTTGGACGGTTCGGATTGGATTGATTTAGTTTGATCGGTTTGAATGATTTGATACTCACCCCTGCTTGGCTAGAGAGTCTTTTAGATTTTTCCCTGGTTCTTCATCCTTGGCCTAGTCAGCAAGCAACTCTTTTATGGTATACCCGAATGACTTTATGTCTATCTTAAATGTGTCTTGACGTTGAGTCTGTTAGTTTAGTTTGGAGATCAATCTGTACTGCACACATAGCATTATATGTGCATGATAATAATTTGCACCGATACTTATCTAAATATCTTCTCAAAGTAATCAAAACTATGAAGCCAGCCTTCACATTAATTAAAATTCTCTTATCTAAGGCACTCGGCCCCTCAAGTGACTTAAACCTCTGATTGTGCACAGAATGGAAGAGACCTTTACCAATTGGTTATCACTTTGGTCCCTACAATTTTTATTTGTTACTTGAGTAACGGTTCCTAGTACTATTCACGTTTTAACTGATTAGTCTGTGTAATTATAACTCTGACAAAATTGTTCCTTTTCATTATTGACAACTTTTTTTGTGCTGTACAGAATTTTAGTGACCTCAAACCCAATAAATTAGTGCTTTGAACAGTTCTATTTGTGATGACAATATGGCTCGCTCAAAATCACCAATCAAATCATTTGATCACGGGAACAATTTAGGTACACAATTTGGGGTGACTCTGACCGTCCCCCCCATATTAGCACTTATCATTTTCACGATCTGTTAACTGGAACAATTTATTGCACTACATAAATTGAATTTGTGGACAATACAAATGGAAGTAAACATAATCTTATTCGGTTCAGTTCCTCAACAATCTAGAATTTGTGACTTTCCAGGTCTGATCTATGTCTTCAACTTCTTGGGTGAGTCATAGCCGTTGCCTCCTAAAACACCCCTTTTGGCCGAGACCTTAGGGAATCCCTTTGCAAGGAAGTTCATGAACCAGATAGCGGTAGCTTTGGGGTATCTTGCGAATTCGTTCTTGTAGTCCACATGGATGATACCAAACCGGACGCTGTAGCCATCATTCCACTCAAAATTGTCTAGGAGTGACCATATAAAATACCCCTTTACATTTGCACCGTCGCTGCTCAATAAGAAGTGATTAAATAGATGAGTCATTAACAATGGCCGTTTAATAATTTCATATCGGAGAGAGAGAGATTAGAAACTTACTCAATTGCCTTTTTGAGGTGAAATAGATGATCTTGGTGGTACTTCAACCTTGTTGTATCAATGCGAGCTTCGGACAAAGTTAATTTGCCATCATTTGCCTCATCAACACCTGTGGAACATTAAGGACATGGTTCCATTGTCGTCAATACTTAACAACTAGCCGATCAAAGGTTTTTCTTTCCTTTTCTCATTTTTCTCGGAGAACAAATGATGTAGCCAGGATTAATATATGTGTCTGTTTCACGTTTTAAACATAAAAAATTTTCTCTGCTCGTTGAATTCCTTCCGTATATAGCTAAAATAATAAGAGTTTTTAAATCAGAAAATCTGTAAATTAGTGGATCAATTACGTACCATTCTCTGTGATATAGATAAGTGGATCATTGTACACATTCTTTACGTGACCCAAAAGCTTATAAATGCCTTCTGGATAAATAAAAAGCCAATCTGAAGCGCTCTGCATATTGAAAAGTGACAACAAATGAGACTGATTATAGCACTGTCCATCTACCTAGTCCAAAACTTTGTAAACAGGGACTTCAATGAAAAGCTAATTTTTGGAGGCCTTTACCGGTGGTCCAATGGGTACCCCATTCCGCGCAGCTGGAACAACAAATGAATGTACTATTAAATATCAAGTAGGAGGTATGGAGTTAGATAAAAGGATGTAATTCACAAGAATGAGTTTGTGATTTACTTACTTGCATATGTAACCTGAGGATCAGTATTGTAACTCAGAAGCCCATTATTGGACTCAACTCCGTGGCTGGCGTAGTTTGCAGTGTAGTAGTTTAAGCCTAGAAAGTCAAATGACCCCTTTAACATTTGGGATTGGACTTTGGTGAACTTCGGCAGACGTGATCCAACATATTGTTTCATACTCTGTGGATAATCGCCTCTTGTTATTGGTTCCATAAACCTGACATAAAGCAAATAATTTCGAAAACCAATTGAGTGTTTCTGCAATGAGACAAAGTTTTGCGCAAAGAGAAAAACAAAAAGTGGATAGGAAGTTTGAATTATTTGGAGCCAAGTTTTGCTCACCAGCCAAAGAACCAGTCAAGGGCTCGTAAGGAAGCTTGAACATCAAGATCACTGTTCTCATCGAGAGGTTCGAACCACTTGGAAACAAGGGTAATTCCAATCTTCCCCCCTTGAGGTGTCTGCACAACAGCACAAGGCCAAATATTCAGTAGACTGCAATCACATATGAAAATTGTACTGGTAGGTTTTCCTCACCAAAATAATGGCATTTGGAGATTTATTAGATGAACCAATATTGCACTACCAAAACTCAGTGGTAGGATAATTTTTTATACTGAATTCACTCATTTTCTTATGGACGTTTTGAAGAAGTGTCAGCATGGAAACAGATCCAAATGTTGTGCATATCTTATCCCCATTCAAGTGGCAAGTACCTGAAATTTACGCCTGTATAATTCGACCACGGCTGCATGAGCGAGGAGTTGGTAATGTGTTGCTAAATATGGTTCCGTTCCGGCATCACCTTCGCAGTTTTCGTCTATTTTGTTATGCACGCATTTACTTGGCGTGTAGGTGCCCGCTATATGCTCCGACGTAGTAGCACCTCGACCAGGTGGAGTGGTGCCAAATACATAGCCCCCAACGCTGTAAGTATATGGCTCATTCAATGTGATCCAATGCTTAACCCGATCACCAAATTCCCAGAAGCAAAGTTCAGCGTACTCACAGAAATCAGGCCTGTAAAATATGGTAGTAAGTCTAGGGTTTTTCTTGGATATTTTGATGTGGTAAAGAAAGGTCTCATAATCTGGAATTGAGCTACTTACACAACCCGTGGGCTTAAAAAGCCACGGTACTCGTCTTCTAAGGCTTGGGGGAGGTCCCAGTGAAACAGAGTCACATAAGGCTCTATGCCTGCACATAGTAATCAGCAATGTAAGGAAGGGGCAGTACCATCAAGGGAATCCACACTTCAGATACTGATCAATGACAGATTTATATACCGTTGGCAAGGAGCTCGTCAATCAGGTTATTGTAGTATTGGATTCCTGCCTTGTTGACTCCTCCACTTAGCCTACCACCTGGGATTGCAACAGTAAATGTTCATGTCATTCCAGCTATTGGTTGAACTAGAAATACAAATCTGTATCGTATGTTCTGAACAATGTATTTTCTCAGAAGATTCAAGATGATACTTACTAGGCAGTACACGAGACCAAGAAATTGAGAATCTGTAGGCATCAAGACCCGTTTTCTTTAGGATCTTCACATCTTCCTGTATATACAGCAGATGCCAACAAATTAAGTAAATGATTTTGTCAACGAATTTTGGAGACTTAATCTCATGGCAGATGTTTGGGTGGCTATATAAAGGAAACTAGTTCCGAGTTTGTTAGTCCAAGGCCGGAGTCTGGTTTTGCTAAAAGCAAATTCCATTAGTTGACTTTGCAAGTTTTTCTGGTTCTATTATTGGAGTATTTTGAGGGTGCTTGTCTCTTGTTTTGTTTTTTTGTTTCTTTTTCCTTCCCCCAACCCCACCCCACCCCGTAATTGCTTGACTTTCCCCTTACCTTGTAGAGATGATAAGAATTAATGGCTGCGTTCCCATTAGAGCCATCCTTCACCTTACCTGCAATTTACAATAAACTGTCAAAAAAACAGAAAAATACAACAACCGAGGAGCATTTTCACTGCTTGGGGGGGGGGGGGGGGGGGGATTTGGGGAACTGAAGGAGAGAGAGAGTACCTGGGTTTCTTTGTAAGAAAGTATCCCAAACACTTGGGCCTCTACCATCTTCCTTTGCGCCACCTTCAATCTAAACAAATGGGGACAAAGAAAGTGAGAAACATACATGGAGTTTGAGGGAATCCATACCAACCAAACAAATTCTGGACAGTGAGAAGGCACGCCTTGACGCAAAGTAGAAACTAAATCCTTCTGAACGCACCTGATATGCAGATGAGGCCGTCCCGAACACAAAATCCCTTGAGAAA
Organism: Escallonia herrerae; assembly: GCA_033070095.1. Lineage (NCBI taxonomy): Eukaryota > Viridiplantae > Streptophyta > Magnoliopsida > Escalloniales > Escalloniaceae > Escallonia > Escallonia herrerae. The sequence continues at coordinate 644,908 of JAVXUP010000189.1, forward strand.
TCCTGACGGGTGACGATGTTGGTAGTAGCAGTGTCAATAGCTAATTGTGGCACAGCGCCTTCGCTTTCCGGAAGATAGCTTTCAGGTTCCATGGTATCAAACGTGCGAGAAGGTGTTGTCTTGGTATAAACGAAGTTGAGTTTCTAAGATTTTGGGGTTGGAGTTTGAGTACCAAAAACCTCTCTACCAACTGGGTTTATATAGCCAGCCTGTGAGAAGCCATTGCCTTGCACCTTGTGGGAATGGGCTGGGGCTGTAGAAGAAGTCATCGCCCCTCGACTAGGACTAGCAAGTTGTAAAATAGTTGTCACATTTACCTCATGCACGTTCATTGAGTAATGTCTTGCTTTGCCCTTTCTGACTTCTTGCATGTTCTTTCTGGTTTCCTATCTGTCCTATAATTGATCACTACAAGTTGTAATATTCTATGGAGACCTAGTTGAAAGTTCTTTTTCTTAAAAGTAGCGTATGCTGAATGAGGGTATGTTTGACACAATTTTTTTTTTCAGTAGTCAATTTTTAAAGAGCAGTTTTTAAAGAGCAGCTTAATTTTTTTTTTTTTACAAAAACAAGTGGATGTTTGATAACTCTTTTTTTTTTGAGTTTTTTTTTTGAGTGTTTGGTAACCCTTTTTATTTTGACTTTTTTTTTTGTGGTGGTTTGCGGTGGCAGTGGTGTGGCGTAGCGGTGGTCGACGGTGGTGGTGGCCGGCGGTTGTCGCGGCAGTTGCTGCCGGCAGTGGTGGGCGGAGGTGGTTGCCGGCGGCGGTGGCTGCCGGAGGTGGCCGCCCGGTGGTGGTTGCCGGCGGCCGGAGGTGTCTGTCGGTGGTTGCTGTCTGGCGGCGGTGGGCGGTGGCTGCCGGAGGTGGCTGCCGGCGGTGGTGGCCGAAGTGGCCTCCGGCCAGCGGTGGTGGCCACCGCCCACCGCTGCCCGGTGGTGGCTGCCGGCGATCGAAGGTGACTATGATGGTGGCTGTCGGAGGTGGCCGCCCGGTGGTGGTTGCCACCGGCCGGAGGTGGCTGTAGGTGGTTGTTGTCTGGCGGCGGCGGTGGCCGGAGGTGGCCTCCGGCCAGCGGTGGTGGCTGCCGACGGTCGGAGGTGGTTGTCGGTGGCTGCCAGGCAGCGGTGGGTGGTGGCTGCCGGCGGTGGGTGTGTTGTGGTGGAGGTCTCAAAAAAAAAATTTTAAGTGAAAAAAAAAAAGAGTTTTTTCCTCTTTTTTTTTTTACACTACAATTTAAAAAGTGGGTTTTTAAATTGAAAAAAAAAAGAGTTACCAAACACCCCATTTTTTCCCAATTTTTAAAACTGAAAAAAAAAGAGCAAAAAAAAACTCCGTCAAACGGCCCCTAAGTATTTGTTTCCTTCTTATTTTAATCTAAAACTATTAACTAAACCTTAATCACCAATCAACTAATTAAGTTGACAAAACAAGGTCCTTCTGTCATCAAACCGCAACTAACCCTTTGGATATAATGGATAATCTTTACCTCGAAGTGATCACATCACCTATTCCTCCCAACCCGCGCGCTGCTCTGGCAAATTTATGTTCGATATAAATCCTAGACCAAAAAAATTCATTATTTCGAGAGCGACCGGTCATCAAAATTACTTTGGTAAATGATGTCGGATTTGGGATGTTAAGTGTCACACACGAGATAAAACTTTTGCTCTTGCTCCGATCGGGGCAAATTTTTTCCAAACCTGTTCAAAAATAAAAAAATAAAAAGCATCACTAAACCTTATGGTGTCGTTGCTGGTAACACTGTTATCAAGTGATGCCGCTAACTTTGCAAATGTTGCTAATTGCTAGTGAAATTTTAGTCAAAAAAAATATTTATGGCCTTATTTTGGTCGTTAAATAGGGCAACTTAAAGAAGGTTGTACCTACTAAAGTTGAGAAGCGTAATTATATGCTCCTTCATTTCTTGCATATATTGACCACATTTTTTTGTTTGCACGCAAATTAAGAATTTAAATCATATATTGTGTATTTCTCATTCAACCCTTTAGAATGAAAAGAAAGTAGGTCAGAAGAAAGAAAATTAATTAATGAATAGTTAAATGTGAAGAGAGAAATAAAATAAAAAATATAAAAAAAAATAGGTTGGGAGAGAGAATGAATCAGTAGTGAAGTGGAATATTAAACGTGAAAGAAAAAAAATAAAAAAATATTAAAACAATAAATATGTAAAGATAACTATAAAATTTTTATAAACTTAAATAGTGAGAAATTTTTCTGAGACAAATTATAATCAATTTATACGGCGCTGTCCATCGATCAATATCAAAGATCACGACGACTTTATCATTGTCTATCTCCTAGGATTGCTGCAAATAAGTTGCAGAGCTGGAAGTAGCCGACCAGTGGGACTGTGTGGGAGGTCTTCGTTTAATGATTAGTACTGCTTGAGGTCTTTCTTTAATCACATTGTATTGCTTTGACCTGAGCCCAACTTGATTCATTGCACTCGGGCTCAGTGGGCTGCACCTCTTCCTCTTATTATTAGCAAAGCGCCAGAAGGGCCATAATCATTACATTCCTCGCATCTTTAAAAAAAAAAAAAAGTTGGCATGAAAATTCCAGAACATGGAACTTCCATTTTGATACTATTTTGTGGGGTGCTAACCACGCAAGTTGAGGTCTAGGATTGTAATTAACACTTTAATTTCCAATTAGATGTTTTTATATATGTTCTACATTCGATAACAAAATTGAGTCCGTTAAATGAAGTGTAACAACTTCGTTCAGGACATTACAACAGGACAACGACCCCTTCAAAACGTAGAATGTTATAACATCAATGAAATTTTCTCATGCACAATGTGAGATATTTGTGCATACCAAGGGCATATTCCTGCGCATCTTAATAATTCAACGTGTTTACTTTTGGTTGTGTTCATATAGTTCAACATGGTTAGATGAAGACTACGGAGACCACCTAGTGTTACAGTTGAAATCTTCTCGTTGCCCTTCTACAATTCAAAGATTCTGTCTCCGGAATGAGAGCTACACGTTTGTTGCATGTGTGTGGAATTTAATACGCAGTAGTGTGGATTTGTCTTGATGAGGATGAGAGGAACGTGGCAGGCAAGTGCAGCCTTCTCAGTGCGTGTTTCGAAGCATTAATGCGGTCTCAGCTTGCACGCGTGCGCCCATCAAGAACAGGTTCAACCATTTGCTCGAGACTAGACATTTATTTTACTTCTTGGTTTCTTGCCGCGTATTGCTCCTGAGGTGGTTGCACAAGATACAACATCACGCCAATGTAGGGAGTACAAGTTAGGGTATTATTTCGTCTCACCGTATAAATAGAATTTTTACTTTTAGCGACTCTTTATAGCCGTAGAACAAACATAAATACCGTAAAGATGGACATACAAGAAAAGGAGGCAGAAGTATTTTTGTTAATACACCTGACAGTACTTGATGGGTCAGGATCGTTGATCCCGAAGTACCCAATACTGTTGCCTTGGATGGAGAGAACATTTTGTTTCTTCCCTTGGTTCTTCATCCTTGTTAGTAGTGAGAAAGCAACTCTCTTACGGTATACTTGAACAACCCTATACTCATGTTGTACATAATAGTACGCATACAATTAAGTGGCTAATTTTTTTCATTGAAATGCACTTTAATTAAAATCTTGATAAAAGATTAGTGGTGACCAGGGTTTTTACTCAAAACTTTTTTTCTTGCTAGATAACCTTTTCGGATTAAATTTTTTTTACTGTTATTCGGGTAATAGGAAGATAGCCAAAAATCCCAGTATAGCGATAGTTAATGGCGATTAAATATTTTTAATGACTTTTATTAAGTGACGATAAAGAAGTGCAGCTAAGAATTGTCACTGAAATTGATAGTAGTTTGTAGCTATTCTCCTACAACTCGGGTAGCAACCGTTTTTATTTTTATTTTTTTTGAATTAGAGTGCTATTAAAATATTAAAGGTGTTCTTAACTTCTCATAAGATATCAATTCTCTTTTCTTAAAATACCGTTAATAAAACATATGCTTTTATTAGAGATAAAGGCTTCTCATAGGATACCTATCATTTTTCCTTAACAAATATATTCAACATAAAACAAGTTTGACCATGAAAATTCTTGCACATGGAACTCGCATATTTTTTTTTAAAATTTTATACTGTTGTGGTTCTAACCAGACGAGTTGAAGTCTAAAAGGTCATGATTAACACTTATTCTGCAAGCTTTCTTGACACTCTTATATCCTGTCAATTGACTTTAAATTGGAATTTTAATAGTATATTAGTTTACATATGTTACTCTTTAAGTTTTCCACTCAATAATAATAAAAGTGATTCAGTTAAGTAAGGTGTAGTAACTTGATCTCCTTCAACTTGGCTCTTGCGCTCCCAACACAGAGCATGACTCCTTCAACTAGGCTCTTCCGTAAGGAAAAAAGTTGGTTGTTATCTCGTATGGAGAAATCTTTCTCTTACCCCTTATATAACGACAATCAATCGTCTTTAAATATTTTCATTAGCTTTTATTCAGTGACGCTAAAAAAATACTGTTAATAATCATCGTTGAAAGTGTTAGAAGAAAAGACACTAGAAATATTTTGCGACTATTAATTGTCACTATACACGGGATTAAAAAAATATTGCTACAATCGGGTCTGAGTCAAAATTTGTTCCGTCAAGGAATATTTATAGTAAAGGGAGTCATATAAGATCAATCACAAAGTGTCCCACGTGTGATATCGGGATATCACATGAGATGCATACTAAAAATATGTTCTTGCACATCTTATCTTAACAATTCAAAAGTCCATTCTTGTAATAATTTCTCATAAACGTGTTTACTTTTAGGAACTGCATGTATTCATATAGTTCAACATGGTTAAATCAAGAACATGAAAGCCTTGTGTTGAAGTAATCATTCGTTATGGATAAAAGGATACAAGCCTAAGGGGCCGTTTGACGGAGTTTTTTTTTGTTCTTTTTTTTTCAGTTTTAAAAATTGGGAAAAAATGGGGTGTTTGGTAACTCTTTTTTTTCCAATTTAAAAACCCACTTTTTAAATTGTAGAGTAAAAAAAAAAGAGGAGAAAGCTCTTTTTTTTTTCACTTAAATTTTTTTTTTGAGACCTCCACCACAACGCACCCACCGCCGGCAGCCACCACTGCCCGGCGGCCACTGACAACCACCTCCGACCGTCGGCAGCCACTCCGGCCGGCGGCAACCACCACCGAGCCGCCACCTTCGGCAGCCACCACCACAGCCACCTTTGACCGCCAGCAGCCACCACCGGGCAGCAGTGGGCGGTGGCCACCACCGTTGGCCGGAGGCCACTCTGGCCACCACCGCCGGCAGCCACCTCCGGCAGCCACCGCCCATCGCAGCTAGACAGCAACCACCGACAGCCACCTCCGGCCGCCGGCAACCACCACCGGGCGACCACCTCCGGCCACCACCGTTGGCCGGAGGCCACTCTGGCCACCACCGCCGGCAGCCACCTCCGGCAGCCACCGCCCATCGCAGCCAGACAGCAACCACCGACAGCCACCTCCGGCCGCCGGCAACCACCACCGGGCGGCCACCTCCGGCCACCACCGCCGCCGGCAACCACCTCCGGCCACCACCGCCGGCAGCGACTGCCGCGACAACCGCTGGCCACCACCACCGTCGACCACCGCTACGCCCCACCACTGCCACCGCAAACCACTACAAAAAAAAAGTCAAAATAAAAAAGGTTACCAAACACCAAAAAAAAAAACTCAAAAAAAAAAGAGTTATCAAACACCCACTTCTTTTTGTAAAAAAAAAAATTAAGTTGCTCTTTAAAAACTGACAACTGAAAAAAAAAGCTGTGTCAAACAGACCCTAAATCTTTGTACTTTCTTTATACAAATCAAAGATTATTTCTCCAAAGAGTGGAGAGCTACACATTGAAATCTTCTTATTCTTCTCGTACAAATCAAAGATTCTTTCTCCAGAACGGAGAGCTGCACGTTTGTGTGTGTGTTTACATGATATCTATGGTGTTTTTTTTTTTTCTTGATAATGGCAAGTTGACTTCAAGACACTGGATCAGCATAAAAGGAGACATAGTAGGCAACAGGCAATGTGTTGAAGCAATACAGTCTTACCATGAACGCGTGTGCCCATGTTAAGTACAATTTGGGGTATTACTTCATCTTACTGTGTAGAGAATCAGATTTTCACTTTTTAAGGACTCTTGAAGATTGTAGAACAAATATAAATAAAATGCAAGTCTTTTTGTGCACGTACGGTAAAATTGGACACAAACGCAAACGAGGCAGTAATGTTTTTGTTAATATATTCGACGGCACTTGACGGTCAAAACCATTGATCCCGAACCACTTGATATATTTTTTACTACCTGATGCTTGGATTGAGTTGACTGGAGAGAATTTTTGGGTCTTCCCTTGGTTCTTCATCCTTGACACTAGTGAGAAAGCAACTAACTTATGGTATACCTGAACCACTTTACATCTTCCTCAATTAAATGTATTTTGATGTTGAATTTGTTATGGTAGTTTGGGGACCAATAATAATAATAAATGTAGACAACGAGGCTCTGACAGCAAATGACATATTTCTTTGTTCTCATACTTCCAGAAAACTATAGTTGTATGTGACAGTCAGCACTTCTATTCTACCATGTTAATGCATTGATTGGTACCGAAATATGCTATGCATGCTTCCTTTTAGCTCCAGTTGGATGGGGACGGTTTAGAGGCATGCAACTGACCCTAATGGGAAACAACCTACCAGGCCATTTCTCTAATGGATGTTGTCCTTTGTCAAATTCAGACAGAGAAAAAGCAAGTGGTGTCATTAGAAATCAGAGATTGACAGTTTGGAGACACCACAAATAATGCTAAAATAGGTGAATGCTGTAGGCATGAGATTATTATTGATTGATATGATGTGGTACAGTAATTCTTTGTGAAAGATTACAAAAACTTGATACTTTACTATCACATCAGTCAAATTTAACATATTTGTCGTATCGCATAGTCTCAAAAGCCGGCCGTAGGCACATGATATTTCTAAGAAATATTGCAAAGCACATGGTGCAAGCATTCCACTCAAAGCTCAATCACCCCACTTCCATGATGATTCATATTTCTAAGTGCATAGCGTACTCTAGATATAAGCAAATGATTAACATATTTAACAAATTAAGAATGAGTGGATTAGTAACACCAACTACTACAAAAGTAAGGTGTCTCGGTACCTTCAACATCTATTTAATTATTTTAGGTACTCCATTGACAATTCAATTACCAATATGCTTCCATGTTTATTCATTACCTTAAGTACAGAATGTAACGCAGATATAAGCAAACGATTCGCACATGAAACATTTAACAATTCAAGAATAAAGGCAATGTTTTGCACACAATATATCTGTCTCCTTACTCCAAGCATTGTAACCATGTACATTTAATGTTTGTATATTCTAATCTTGTAATAATAGAGATCCAAACATGTCTGCACTCATGGAAGGAATATGCCTTACCACCAAGGTACAACGCAAATTGTGAGTGCAAATAATTCGATATTCCACTTTCGTCACTTACTGGGACACCGGACTTTCTTGCAAGTCATCAAGATCAGGCTAAGTCGTGAAGGTATGATGCCCCAAATGAAAACTAGTACCCGTCCCAAGCTTAGCACAACTCAAAGACCTGGAGTTAGTGAAGAAGGTAATCTATATCAATAAAATGTTATGATTAAAAAAAAACTAATAGAACCTCAGATAGAGTGTAGTTCTCATTCAGGAGTTAACATTGTGGAAACCTCAACAAAAGAACACTCCCCCCCCCCCCCCCCGCGCGCAGACAGCGTACTTGTGAGAACTTTTAATTTTTTTTAAGTCTATAATCGTCAAGAAATCTTAAATACTTGTTATGACATGGTATAATCAGTAATTCATATTGAAAGATCAAAACAACGTGATGTTTTTACCATCAACTCACTCAAATCTAGCCTATTCATCGTGTCAAATCGTTCTCGAAAGCTGTAGGCACCTGATATCTTTAAAAAAATATGGCAAATCACATGCAAGTATTCGTTGAAAACTAATTACCACACTTCCATGATGATTCATATTTTAAGTGCAGAATGTGTTCTAGATAGAAGCAAATGACTAACAGATTGACATATTTAACAAATTAAGATTAAGTGGATTAGTTACACCAACTACTACAAAAGTAAGGTGTCTCGGTACCACCTTCTACATCTATTTCATTATTCTAGGACGCAATTGACAACTCAATTACCAGATGCTTCCACGTTGATTCATTACTTTAAGTACAGAACTTGATGCAGATATAATTAAGCAAACGATTCACACATGAAACATTTAACAAATTAAGAATAAGTGCAACGTTTTGCACGCAATATATCTCCGTCTTTACTCCAAGCTTTGTAACCACGCACATTTGATGTTTGTATTTTCTAATCTTGTAATAACAAAGAAAATTTCACATCTCGACTGTCCCACTTCACGAGACTCGAACATGTCTGCAGACATGGAAGAAATATGCCTTTATTAGTCAAAGATATAATTATAGATTCAATCGAACCTTTTAACTCATTAGTCAAGCATCAAGGTTCTCATCACCAGGTAAAGTAATCTTATCTCCGAAGATACTGTGAAGAAAGAAAATCACTATTCATATGCTTATTTTTATAATTCTATTTGTTTTTTTATATATAACAAAATCTAGTAAAGAGTTACAATTTTTCCTCTTAAGGGATGACGTATATGAAACTCAACCTTCCTATGAGCATAAATGCTAATTGAGTCATCTGATATCTTTCTTTATGTAAAGCATTTTACATATTTTTTGTTCGGTGTATAATGAAAAGGAAATATAGTACTAAAAGTACATTCTATGTATATGTTCAAATTATCAAAGATTAATCGAGTCTTCAATATGTCTTTTTCTTCAAGCCGTCCAATCCAGGTTCTGAGTATCACTCATACACCACTGCTATGTTGATACTACCTCGAAACCCATTGTAAATGAGCATATTTATAACTATCACTATGAATACCTTTTCACTTATCCAAGGCATATTAGAGCATAACTTGTCAATCACCATTATATTAATGCGACCTCTAATCACCTTAGAATTATCACTTACTAATTGTTACCATTACTATCACTTCTGCATCACTATAATCCTATTGCTAATATTACCACCACCACAACCATCTCGAGAACTACATGTACCATTGTAACCATGGCTTGCCAGAACTATTATAAATCTTAATCTCATTAACAGTGCTACAACTACCACCACAAGAATTACCATTATCACATTTGTAATCATTGTCACCTTTTCAATTCCTACAAATCTCCGTAGTACCGCGTTACCTTAACTATCATAATTGGCCATTTTTATCAATTAATGGGGAAAATTTATTTTAACTCATTTACCCTTACGTTTATTTTCTTCTAACTCAATCTTAGCTTATCACAAGTTATTTTCTTCCAAATACATATATGTTTTTAGTTAAAATTGAGTGTAACATATTAGACTTTAACGATATAATTTATATAAAAATTAGATCCTTTCAAACTTACCTTTAATGATCTCAAAAAACATATAATTCTCTTAGAATTTCTAATGTAATTGATGATCAAGAGTTCTAAAAATCTTACTTATCAAAGATATAAGAGCTCAACAAATTTTACGTGTCGTGAATCTTACGTGTAGTGATCAATAGTACCTATAAGTTTTTCAACAATAAAATCATAATAAAGAGTTAGTAAGTAGGGAAGATTTCATATTTTATATTTTTGAAATTTTATATTGTTAATTTAAAGTACTTTTAAGGTATTAACAATCAAAACTAAGGCCTAATATATAAGTATAATGATTAGGTAGAATTTTATAAGGTATATGATTGGTTTCTTAAATTTATAAAGTTTACAAATATAGGACAAATTGTACCTACAAATTTTCTAATAATAAATCATAGGAAAGAGTTAAATAAGGTAGGAAAAAAACACTAAAACAAATAGGATTCTTGAATCTTATATATCAAATTCAAAAAAATTGGACTCTAGATCAAGAGACCAATTAAGTTGAGGAACTATCACATGCAAAGCTAAAGTTTACGTGTTAGAAAGAGAAGTTTCTTAAAAAAATCATATGTAGCGTAAAGATAGAGTTCTAAAAATCATGTTATTTTATAGTGCTTTTGGGGTATTAATAATCAAAATTAGGGCCTAATATATAAGCATAGTGATTAGGTAGAGTTTTATAAGGTGTATGATTAATTTCTTAGTTTTATAAAGTTTATAATTATAGGGTAAATTATATTTACAAATTTTTTAATAATAAATGATAGAAAATAGTTAAATAATAAGGTAGGAAAAAAAAACACCAAAATAAAGGTAGAAAAAGAAAAGAACACAAAAACAAATAGGATTCTTGAATCTTTTAACGTGTTAATAATCAAAATTAAGGCCTAATATATAAGTAAAGTGATCAGATAGAGTTTTATAAGGTATATGATTGACTTCTTAATTTTATAAAGTTTACAAATATAGGATAAATTATACCTACGAATTTTTAATAATAAATCATAAGAAACAGTTAAATAGGGAAAAAAATTGAGAATTTAGCTATAAATAACTTTTGAAAAATGTGCAATATTAAAAGGAGTCTTACCCTTACTCATGCATGGATGAATTAAGATTGATCCAAATCTGAGTACTATTAAAGGAATTCTTGTTACTACTAACCAGCAACAAAACATCTTGCCCCAGTCTTCCAACTTATTAACCTAGTGCTCCCAGCATATAATGAATGCATAAGTCGATCAAGATGTAGGATTTACCTTAATGGTCGAAAATCTATTGTTGTCTCGTCTTGTTGCAGAGTTGCACCTTCATCCAAGAAATGCAAGACAAAAGTCTATCCCAGATAAGAAAAACTCAAAGAGGAAAATACATCAAAGGAAAAGCATATACGCCCGATGAGAGTATCATTATCGCTGGATCATCAGTCTTTGGTTCTTTTGGTTTCATCTCATGACAAAGTATCAAGATTTTTGCATGACATTCTCTAGGCTGGATTTTTTAGGTATATGGATTATCCCACGTTCAATTTCTGATTCAACAAAGAATGGAAAGGCATGTACGTTATAAAAAAAACTATGGTTCTCAATATCAACCAAAATTATTTATTTATATGGAACCAAAAGTATGATTAATGATGTAATTTAAGAATGTAAGAAGAGCCATCTATTTTCAGGATCCTCCTTAAGTAGGATATATCCAACTTTCAAATTTTGGTTCTACAAAGATATGAAAACAAAAGCGTCTACATAATAATAGAAAACACTATGGTTCTCAATATCAACCAAAATTATGTACTGATATAGAATAAAAAGTATGCTTAATCATGTGATTTGAGAACTTAAGGATAGTCCTCCGTTCTCAGAATCTTCCATAAGCAGGAGATTTGCTTAAAGATGTAGTGAGTCATTTTACTTGTGTTTAAGAAATTTGATAAGATATAACCTCTCTTACAAAAAAAAAATTTAACTTTAAGATTGTCGCTAAATGTCTACAAATTATGACCTTTCCGAAAGACAGCATATTAGCTTGAGATACGTGCATGTGTTTTCATGGCCAAAAAAGTTAGTAATTTTCATCAGCATCACCAAAGATATTTGTCATAAGCTTGAGAAAGATCACAATATATCCAATAAGTTCGGTTGCATTTAAAATTTTGAGTGAAGTAGCAAAAGAACAACAAATAAGTTTTCAATTTTCTCTTGTAATTTAATTTTGAAAAAGATCTGGTTCTGCACTGCGGTAACTTTTTAGACTTGATGCATAAGACCACAAGCTCAGGACAAAGCTTAGAAAAACATAGTAGTCCCTTTAAAGTTACCTTGAGCAATATCATAATATCAAATGCTCCACCACTTTAAACTTTTCTAATCTATTTAAGGTTTCTATTTGCGGTTAAACTCAAAACCCAAAATCAACAAGACAGTTCTCACCCCTCTATTCTTGACTACCTGGGCTTTCACATTTTAACCAAGAGCAACCTAAAATTTTCATGCATCCTGAATTGATTATCATTGCCGAAATTCACCAAAATTCAAGATGTATGCCGATCAAAAAGCAAAAAAAAAAAAAAAATAATAAGAAATAGGACTTTGGTAAAAGGAGATTTGATGTGTAAGGTTTAGACCTGTTGGATCACATGGCTAGGAATGACTTAGTGCAGTTGACCTCCAATGATCATTTGCTCACAGTATGGTCGGTTAAAAAAACTTCCTGACATGTAAAACAAAAATCCCAGCATTAAGAAATTCTTCTCTTATGCATAAATCATATTCCATATATCAACATTAGAACATCAAATGTTTCAGGGCTTTAAATTTTAGGCCGGTCAATCTGGTTATTTCTGTGGCAAACGCAATCAAAGCACACAAGAAGGGGAAATCAATAAAAGAAAGAGATAGAGAAAAAGGTTGAATTTATCTGGCTCACTTTGCTGTGAAGTTTGACGTCCGGTTGCGACGATAGATAGCTAGCAGGAGAAAAGAGGATAAACCGTGGTTCGGTTCTGTAATTGATGGAAAATGATATGTGGGGTTTTAGTCATTGATTAGGATACTAAATTACGGTCACACAAATTGAGGAACTATAACATGCAAAGCTAAAGTTTACGTGTTAGAAAGATAAGCTTCTTAAAAAATCATATGTAGCGTAAAGATAGAGTTCTAAAAATCATGTTATTTTAAAGTGCTTTTGGGGTGTTAATAATCAAAATTAGGGCATAATATATAAGCATAGTGATTAGATAGAGTTTTATAAGGTCTATGATTGACTTCTTACTCTTGTTAGATGGGTTGAATTTACATACTTTACATTTTTGAGATTTTATATTGTTATTTCAAAGTACTTTTGTGATTTTAATAATCAAAATTAAGGCCTAATGTATAAGTATATTGATTAGATAGAGTTATAGAAGGTGTATAATTAGTTTTTAATTTTATAAAATTTAAAAATATTGGATAAATTATACCTACAAATTTTTTAATAATAAATTATAGTAAAGAGTTAAATAGAGTAGAAAAGGAAAAGAATACCAAAACAAATAGGATTCTTGAATTTTATATATCCAATTCAAAAGAGTTGGATTCTAAATAAAGAGACCAATTAAGTTAGGGGACTACCACATACAAAGTTGAAACTTACTTGGCAGAAAGAGAAGGTTATTGAAAGGTCCTACTTGTCGCAAAGATAGAGTTCCAAAAATCCTACATATCTCGATTTTAATCAAAGGTTTCAGCTTTATATATATATATATATATATATATATATATATATATATATATATATATATATATATATATATATATATATGGGAGCCGATCCCTGTCTACCGGTGGAGAAATTGTTATTTCTCCACCATAAATCTAGCCGTCCACGTGTACTCGTGGACGGCTTGATGTGTTTTTTTTTATCTTGAAAAAGTTGCAACCGCTACTCTTTCATGCGGTTGTAAAATTTGACAATAATGCCCCTAAACCCCAACCGCAAGAAAGATTAGCGATTGCAGTTGGTATCATTAAAAAAAAACCCCAACCGCAACACTTTGTTGTGGTTGGTATCATTATTTTTTGTAGGCCAAAACCCCAACCGCAACACTTTGCTGCGGTTGGTATGATTTCTTTCCCCACTGTCCTTTCTTCCCCCCAATCGCAACACTTTGTTGTGGTTGGTATGATTTCTTCCCCCCAACCGCAACAAAATGTTGCAGTTGGTCCCCCCCCCCCCCACGTGGTGTCCTTTCCCCCCTATGTCCTTTTTCCTGTCCCCCCCCCCATGTTCTCTTTCTAGAGGCAGCTCAAAGCTCGGTCGCTCAGACTTTTGCAAATTTTTTTCTTTCACAGCTTTTGACACTGCTCACTCACGGATCTAATTTTTTTCTGTCTTCTTTCTTCTCTCTCCTTCACTTTTCTCTCTTTATAATCCGTTCTCCCCGTACCCTTTCTTCCACTCTCCATCATCTTTACCAACTCTCTTCATACTCCATATCTCACCAACATAATCTCCACAAGAATACAAACAAAAAAAATTTACGCTAGAAGATCGGTGGATAACCGCTAAAAGATCGGTTGATTTTTCTTTAAATATATCAAGTTAAAACAAGTAAGTATTTTGAATTTTCTTATAATTCAATGTTAATTTCAAATTATTTTTACCAATGAATTGTTTAAATTGTGTTATGCTTAAATTGTTCTTACCATAGTCTAAAATTCGTGATTTTTTATAGTTTGAAATTAGGGATTGAACTAACGTTTATTAGCGAATATTCATTCGAAGTCCAAAAATAGTCATTGTAGACTCAAATCGAAGATAACAAAAATACAAATTGAACGAAACAAAAATCAGAACAATCGGAGATAGGATGAGCGGTTTTTTAGGGCTTCAAAATTAGGTTTATACAAATCATGGTATTACATTTATAGATTCTAAAATAGCGATTTTTTAGGGCGTCAAAATTAAGATTTTTCACAAATTTATAAAAAATAGCTAAAGCTAGATTTTGCCAAAGTACAAAAAAGAGACCCTAGTTATTTTTAAAAGATCTATATGAGGGAAAAATTTTAGATTTTTCCAAAGACTGGAAAAGGGTTAACTGATACGGGGAACCTTGTAACTTTGTAGTGTAATTTAAAATATCAAGCTAGCGCAATTTCACGCGAAACTTTTATGAGAACCCTAGGATGTTGGGAAGTTCCATTTTTGAGAAATTCGAGCCATTCCGAAGTCGTTGGCTATTTTTTTGGCTGAACAGGCTTTTAAGCGCTCGATCCGGACCCCGATTCGGGATTTTTGGCGAAAAATCTGTAAAATACTTTTTAGATCAAGAATGAATTCAGGAAGCTTAAAATAGCATTTCAAAGCACTTTTGAGATTTTCTGACGCCAGGGGCATTTTGGTAATTTGCCACCCCGAGAGGGGTATTTTGGTAATTTTACAATGTTAAGTTTTTCAAATGACTTTTTAGTGCAGAAATGTAAGTAAAATACTTGAAAGGTTGTTTTGAAGCTGATTTGGGGTGTTAGGGTGATAGTGAACCCCCAGGGGCATTTCAGTAATTTGCTGCTCATCGGGGGTATTTTGGTAATTGAACATTGTAAAATTTTCCGACACAACTGGACAAAATAATTTTTAATTTTATTTTATTTAATTCTATGACTTGTTGAGATTGATATAATTTTTATTTTTTAGATTTCAGTATAAATATGGATGCAACTGGAGGAAATAATTTTTGTGAAGATTCTGATCCACCTTACTTGGGTCAAGTTTTTCAAACACTGGACGAAGTTGAAGCATACTGTAGAGCATATTCGAAAATAATAGGTTTCGGTATTAGAATTAAGACGACTAGAAAACGGGCGAATACAGATCAAATTTGTGGAAACTATTTGAGTGTCATAGAGGAGCACTGCATGTACCCCCGGTTGTTCGGATCAGTGACGAAGGGCCAACAAGACAAAGAAAACGGGACACATTTCTGGGTACCGGCTGCAAGGCCCATGTGTATGCAGTACACCGGAAAAATGAAAACCATTGGGTTGTGACGGGAGTGGAGTTGAGCCATAATCATCAGTTGATGACCCCTAGTAAGATTGGTCAAATTCATCAACACCGACAAATAAGCGCGGCACACAGACAACTGATATTTACAATGGCCGAGGCTAAAATTCCACCTTCTAGAATGATGGGGGTTTTCTCAAGCCAGGCTGGGGGGATTGACAAGTTGAGTTTCAACGAAGTAGACCTTCGAAATGAACTTCGTGTTCAGAGAAGAGAGTCTTTCGGTAAGAGTGATTCTCAAGCTACACTTGATATCTTCAGGAGCCTTCAGAGTGAGAATTCTGACTTTTTCTATAGTCTCCAACTGGATGATGAGAACCGCATTAGTACTAAATTTTGGGTGGATGCCCATTCTATAGCTGCTTACCAAAATTTTGGGGATGTTGTGACGTTTGACACCACATATCGCCCAAATAAGTACTCTATGCCTTTTGCTCCATTCACCGGGGTGAACCACCACTATCAGTCAATCTTGTTTGGCTTTGCCCTACTTAGGGATGAGACGGAAGAGTCATTTACGTGGTTATTTGAAACGTGGCTTAAAGCAATGTATCATATTCCTCCAAAGACCATCATCACCGACCAAGATCTGGCAATGAAAAATGCAATCGCTAAGGTCCTTCCAGATACTCACCATGGCCTGTGCACATGGCACATAAGCAACAAATATCCCGAACAGCTTCACAATGTATATGCAAACCATCCGACATTCAAGAGTGACTTTAATACATGTGTGAAGAAATCGTTGACAGTAGACGTGTTCGAGGAGAGGTGGGCCACGTTAATGGATGACTACTATTTGCACAATCATGAATGGTTACAAGCGTTGTATGAGATCAAGACACAGTGGGTCGGTGCCTACACGAAAAAGTTTTTTGCAGCCGGAATGACTACGACCTCGAGAAGCGAAGGTATGAATGCATTCTTTGATGGGTACGTAGGTCATTCTTCAAGTATAAAAGAGTTCGTACTAGAGATGCAGAAAGCCATTGATAGTAAATTTTTCCTTGAGAGAGTAGCCACACGGGATAAGGCTAACCTTGCACAGTTTAGGATGGCATTACCAGAAAGACGGGACAATCCGACTACTCGAACGACTTTAGCTGGTAGATTCAATCGAGCTTCATAGCCAGTCATTGACAGCACTAGCCTGCAAGGTGAGGATGACGATATTTTTGATCCAATTATTTCTCAAACAAAAGGGTAAAAACGTGCAATACGTAAGAAGAATCCGATTGAAGAAGCAACGGGTCAAAAAAAATTGTGAAAGTGTGCGTTGTGTAATAAGATGATTGATCATGACAGGAGAAACCATTATAAAGTGTTAGGAATCGAACCCGACAGTATGGTCGAGGAGGACGATGATGAGGAAGAGTGTTAGGGTTAATGTTTCAGTTGTTTAAATTGAACTTTTATAATGTTTAAATTTGTGATTTGGTTTGTGAATTCTTGTCACTTCTTTTTTGCTCATTGTACAGTAGGCATGCTAATTAGCCCATTTATATGAATTTCAGCAAAAATCGAGACAAATAATTTTTTTAGTTTTCCTACGAAGGGCCTATTCGCGCACACTTTATCACTCAATTCATAGCTTTCGAAAAATCTTGTATATTTTTTGTCACTTATTTTTTTCTCATTGCACATTAGGCACGCTAATTAGCCAATTTCTATGAATTTCAACAAAAATTAAGACAAATAATTTTTTTGGTTTTCCTACGATAGGGCCTATTCGCGCCAACTTTATCGCCCAATTCATAGCTTCCGAAAAATCTTGTATATTTTTTTGTCAGTTATTTTTTGCTCACTGCACCTTAGGCATGCTAATTAGCCAATTTCTACGAGTTTCGGCAAAAATCGAGACAAATAATTTTTTTAATTTTCCTACAAAAGGCCTATTCGCGTACACTTTATCGCCCAATTCATAACTTCCAAAAATCTTGTATATTTTTTTGTCACTTCTTTTTTGCTCATTACACCCTAGCACGCTAATTAGTCCATTTCTATGAATTTCGGTGAAAATCGAGACAAATAATTTTTTTGATTTTCCTACGAAGGGCCTATTCGCGGACACTTTATCGCCCAATTCATAGCTTCCGAAAAATCTTGTATATTTGTTTGTCAGTTTTTTCTTGCTCACTGCACCTTAGGCACGCTAGTTAATCCATTTCTATGAATTTCAGCAAAAATCGAGACAAATATATTTTTTGATTTTCTACGAAGGGCCTATTCGCGCACACTTTATCGCCCAATTCATAACTTTCGAAAAATCTTGTATATTTTTTTGTCAAATTTTTTTTGCTCACTGCTCCTTAGGCATGCTAATTAGCCCATTTCTATGAATTTCGACAAAAATCGAGACAAATAATTTTTTTGGTTTTCCTACGAAGGGCCTATTCGCGCACAATTTATCGCCCAATTCATAATTTCTGAAAAATCTTGTATATTTTTTTGTCAGTTTTTTTTGGCTCAATGCACCTTACGCACGCTAATTAGTCTATTTCTATGAATTTCGGCAAAAATCGAGACAAATAAGTTTTTTTGATTTTCCTCCAAAGGGCCTATTCATGCACACTTTATTGCCCAATTCATAACTTCCGAAAAATCTTGTATATTTTTTTGTCAGTTATTTTTTGCTCACTGCATCTTAGGCATGCTAATTAGCCAATTTCTATGAATTTCGGCAAAAATCGAGACATAATTTTTTTGATTTCCTACGAAAGGCCTATTCACGTACACTTTATCGCCCAATTCATAACTTCCGAAAAATCTTGTATATTTTTTTGTCAGTTTGTTTTTGCTCACTGCACCTTCGGCATGCTAATTAGCCCATTTCTATGAATTTTGACAAAAATCGAGAAAAATAATTTTTTGGTTTTCCTACGAAGAGTCTATTCGCCCACACTTTATCGCCTAATTCATACCTTTCAAAAAATCTTGTATATTTTTTTGTCAGTTATTTCCTCACTGAATCTTAGGCACGCTAGTTAGCCCATTTCTATGAATTTCGGTGAGAATCGAGACAAATAATTTTTTTGATTTTCCTACGAAGGGCCTATTCGCGCACACACTTTATCGCCCAATTCATAGCTTCCGAAAAATCTTGTATATTTTTTTGTCAGTTTTTTTTGCTCACTGCACCTTAGGCACGCTAATTAGCCAAATTCTATGAATTTTGACAAAAATCGAGAAAAATAATTTTTTGATTTTCCTACGAAGAGTCTATTCGCCCACACTTTATCGCCAAATTCATAGCTTTAGAAAAATCTTGTATATTTTTTTGTCACTTCTTTTTTGCTCATTGCACCGTAGGCACGCTAATTAGCCCATTTCTATGAATTTCGGTGAAAATCGAGACAAATAATT
The DNA here is from genome assembly GCA_033070095.1 of Escallonia herrerae. Lineage (NCBI taxonomy): Eukaryota > Viridiplantae > Streptophyta > Magnoliopsida > Escalloniales > Escalloniaceae > Escallonia > Escallonia herrerae. The sequence continues at coordinate 663,911 of JAVXUP010000189.1, forward strand.
TTTTTGATTTTCCTACGAAGGGCCTTTCGCGCACACTTTATCGCCCAATTCATAACTTCCGAAAAATCTTGTATATTTTTTTGTGTTCACTGCACCTTAGGCACGCTAATTAGCCCATTTCTATGAATTTCGATGAAAATCGAGACTATCAATTTTTTTGATTTTCCTACGAAGCGCCTATTCGCACACTCTTTATCGCCCAATTCATAACTTCCGAAAAATCTTGTATATTTTTTTGTCAATTTTTTTTGCTCACTGCACCTTAGGCATGCTAATTAGCCTATTTATATGAATTTCGGTGAAAATCGAGACAAATATATTTTTTTAATTTTCCAACGAAGGGCTTTTTCGCACACACTTTATCTCGCCCAATTCATAGCTTCCGAAAAATCTTGTATATTTTTTTGTCAGTTTTTTTTTTGCTCACTGCACATTAGGCACGCTAATTAGCCCATTTCTATGAATTTTAATGAAAATTGAGACAAATAGTTTATTTGGTTTTCCTACGAAGGGCCTATTCGCACACTTTATCACCCAATTCATAACTTCTGAAAAATCTTGTATATTTTTTTGTCAGTTTTTTCTTGCTCACTGCACCTTAGGCACGCTAGTTACTCAATTTTTATGAATTTCGGTGAAATTCGAGACAAATAATTGTTTTGAATTTCCTATGAAGGGTCTATTGGCGCACACTTTAGCGCCCAATACTTAGCTTGCAAAAAATCTTGTAATTTTTTTGTCTCTTTTTTTTTGTCATTACACCTTAGGCACTCTAGTTAGCCCATTTTTATGAATTTTGGTAAAATTCGAGACAAATAATTTTTTTGGTTTTTTTACGAAGGGCCTATTCGCGCACACTTTATCGCCCAATTCATAACTTCCGAAAAATCTTGTATATTTTTTTGTCAGTTTGTTTTTGCTCACTGCACCTTAGGCACGCTAGTTAGCCCATTTCTATGAATTTCGGCAAAATTTGAGACAAATAATTGTTTTGAATTTCCTATGAAGGGTCTATTCACGTACACTTTACCGCCCAATGCTTAGCTTGCGAAAAATTTTGTAATTTTTTTTTGTCACTTTTTTTTTGCTCATTGAACCTTAGGCACGCTAGTTAGCCCATTGTCCAAAATCAAACAATAGTAATAATAAGGCTAATTCAATTTCAAACCTTAATATCCAAAATCCAACAATAGTAATAATAATCCATACGAACGTCTACTACATCTCAGGATAATGGTAAGGAAGGCGTCTAACTACACCTTTTTTCAGTTCCCAGGCTATCCTATATTTAAACGTCAAGGCATCCCTTCGAGACCACGTATCATATTCGAGCACATCTGAGCGAGCTACGTAGTCCATGTACTTGAGGACGTAAATCCCGCAATCATGACTGTTATATTGCTTTGGTCGGTTTTGTATCATCGCGACCGTCCAAGGCTCTATCATTATTTTGCTCGTGATGGCTTCCCCATTAAAATGTCGGCATGCTAGTGGAATGATAGTAGTCTGCATCCAATAATTAAAAAGGTTATCAAGCCCAATTTATAACAAGAAGAATAGACTATGAGCAAAGGTCAAGAAATATAAACTAACCACCGCATTGATGTACGTGGAGTACATCTGCGCCAGCTGCAGACCAGGTCCGTCTTCCCTTAGGCTATCGTATATGTGGACCACTTTATTCTCTGACAGAGAACTAATAGGAAGAAGTGGCTTGCATGAAGAGCAGGTAGCATGATTAGGTTCGCCTCAGCTGCGTGACATTGATAGTCCGCGTTCAAGTAGGAAAGCACGTTTGCAGATGGTCTCCATTCACCCTTGCTTGTCCCTCGCATCCTCCTCCATTCTGTGAACTCCTTCATGCTATTTACCATGATGGGGATAACAAAAGAGGCATACATGTTGAGCTTCAAAGTTTGGCAGGGGTTATAATTTAGCTCTCTAACACGGAGCAGATCTATATAAGCGTCCATGAGAAAATTCAAAATATCTATGTCCGGCGCCAACAGTCTTAGATCAGAGTGACCTAGGAATCTCGAAATAGGAAAGTCTGTTGTAGCGATTGGCTCATGCCCAAAGTAGTGCCGGTCGATCCAATCCCGTTTGGCTGGACTCAATGGCTTCGTCGGTTGTCCTTTATCCGACCGGATGCTTGGGCGCGACGCCTAGATTCCTACTTGGGTCACCTGAGTCTGGCACTGAGAGTCGTATGCGTCAAGAGGCAAGCGACTAGACAGCTCCCACACTTGAATCTGAGGATGAGAGTCGTACGCGTCAGGAGGCAAGTGACTAGACGGCTCCCACACCTGACTCTAGGGTTGAGAGTCGTACGCATCAGGAGGTAAGCGACTAGACGGCTCCCCTTGGTAACCCCGGTACGCAAGACTAAAGTTTTGAACTTCAGTCTTGTACCTCTCAATGGACCTCTTTAGATTGTCAAGAGCCTGCGCGACAAACCAGTCAAACCCCTCCAGCTACTTGAACACCTCAGTGCCCTGGTCAACCTAAAAAACATGCATAGAAAATATGGCTAATCATTTCAGGCATGGTCGATAAGGTGCGCAAATAAAAATTGAAACAAGACTAGCATGACTTACAATGTTCAATGCCCAGAACTGGTCATAGATCTCACGTGGCGCATACGATGTCTTCCTCACCTGGGAAGGGCGATTCACCCTCGTGCGCGTCACCTTGAGAAACCATTGCAGGTACTCCTCAATACTGATGCTGTCGGCCTTCAGCGATACAAGGCTATCATATGTTTCTTGCCAAGTATTCCACTGTTGCACCTCGTCGCTCAACAAATTCAAGGCATCAGGCACCTCAAAGTTCGGCCCTCGATCACTCTTGTATGGCCGCATGTCTACAGCGGGTTTTGGTATCCCTTGTAGACAACCAGCTTGTCTCATAGCTCGATCGGGCATCTGAAACTCACATACTTTAAAGTGAATAAGCGGCACCCGAACCAAACCTGCCAGCACGTACGACACCGGAAGTTGCCAACACCACTCATCCAACCGATGCATCACCTTGCCATATGGCTGCCACGTCACCTGGGATGCATTGAGTATCTCTAGTTCCCCCGATAGAACTTTAGATGGTGGTGAGGGTCCACCCGTCTCCTCCAGTTGGTCGTAGGCCCCCAGGCCCACACCCTAGGCCACGTCTCATCGGAATCTACCACGGTTGTGGACGACCCGTGGGTAGCCTCTCGTAAGACCAAACCTGTGAATGCAAACATTATCTGGAATTAGTAATTAATGCACGAATATATTGACACGTCAACCAAGAAAATAAATGCTCAAACCTGTAATAGAGTGAGGCAGGCGGCAATGGACTTGGCACCCTTTCTCGTAGCTCTGTGCAGTGCTCGATATAGGTGCGCAAGGACAGTTGAACCACACGAATACGAGTATACCTCCTCAAGATCCTCCAAGAACACCATATACTTCGGATGCACCGTGTTTTTCGAATGCGTCGGAAGTAATATAGCTCCAATAATATACAGAAGGAATGCCTTCGTATACGTCACTAAATTGTGAGGAGTGTATTCATCCGGTAGCACGCCATACTGCTCTCTCAGCCATTTAAGTTTGATGCCATTTGTTGTAAGAGCTTCCCTCAGAATTCTCGAAAAATACTGCCTAGCCATCTTCGCTATGGATGCAGACGTTTTGCTCAAAGTAATGGGTCTGCCGTGACATGGGATTCCAAGTATAAATCTGACGTCCTCTAATGTAATAGTCATTTCACCAAACCGAAAGTGAAATGAGTTCGTCTCGCTCTTCCATCGTTCAACTAGAGCGGATATAAGGCAATCATCGTGCCGAGACCAAATCCCGCAATAGGTGAACATAGATAAATTTTGACGGTGTAATATTTGTATTTGTTCAACGTTTAGTACCCACTCTTCGAGGTGCTTGTGCTTTGAATTGTTTCCAAAACACCCCTATCGACACCGTCAAATACGTGCCTCGCGACGTGGTCATCGTCATCGTATAAGATTGATGTATCATGAGGTCCAGGGTTGAAATTCATATCTCTAAGAACAAAATATAATCGTAAACCAACTTAGCATCCGTAATATTTACATTCCAAAACTATAACTAATCTTTAACCTAGCTTACCAACGCATTAGCAATAGTCATTATCTCATTATTTCAATGTATTGACACCATTCCTCACTTCCCACCACTCCCAATGCTTAATTACGTGTGTTCCCTAAAATTTAGCGCCAACGTGACAATTTATCAATATACCCCCTGATGGCCGCTACACCACCAACACCTTAAAACCGCTTTAAAACTACTTTTTAAATGTATTACATCAATAATATACCAAATATTTTCTCAGAAAATTTTAAAGGGGATGAGTTACCAAAATACCCCCAACTTATGCAAAATACCCCCTGGCAGCCATCGTCCCACCAAAATACCCCCGATGAGCGACAAATTACCGAAATGCCCCCGGGGGTTCATTATCACCCTAACGCCCCAAATCAGTTTCAAAAAAAACTTTCAGGTGTTTTACTTACATTTTTGGACTAAAAAGTCCTTTGAAAAACTTAACATTGTAAAATTACCAAAATACCCCTCTTGGGTTGCAAATTACCAAAATGCCCCTTGGCATCAGAAAATCTCAAAGTGCTTTGAAATGCTACTTTAAGCTTCCTGAATTCATTCTTAATCTAAAAAGTATTTTACGATTTTTCGCCCAAAAATCCCGAACCGGTGTCCGGATCGAGCGCTTAAAGTCCATTCGGCCAAAAAAATAGTTAACGACTTCGGAATGGCCCGAACTCCTAGAAAATGGAACTTCCCAACATCCTAGGGTTCTCATAAAAGTTTCGCGCGAAATCGCACTAGCTTGATATTTTAAATTACACTGCAAAGTTACAAGGTTCCCCGTATCAGTTAACCCCTTTTCAGTCTTTGAAAAAATCTAAATTTTTTTCCTGATATAGATCTTTTAAAAATAACTAGGGTATCTTTTCACTTTGGCAAAATCTAGCTCTAGCTATTTTTTATAAATTCGTGAAAAACTGTCTAATTAACTTTTCACCCTTTAGTGACAATTACGTTTCGTATTCACATTGATATTCGTTAATAAACGCTAGTTCAATCTCTAATTTCAAACTCTCAAAAAACACGAATTTTAGACTATGATAAGAACAATTTAAGCATAACACAATTTAAACAATCCATTGGTAAGAATAATTTGAAATTAACATTGAATTACTTGATATTTTTTTAAAAAAACATCCACCGATCTTCTAGCGGTTATCCACCGATCTTCTAGCGTAAACTTTTTTTTTTGTATTGTCGTGGAGATTATGTAGGTGAGATATGAAGTATGAAGAGAGTTGGGTAAAGATGATGGAAAGTGGAAGAAAGGGCTCTATCGAGAAAGAGTCGGGGAGATGGATTATAAAGAGAGAAAAGTGAGGGAGAGAGAAGAAAGACAGAGAAAAAAATGGATCAATGAGTGAGCAGTGAGATGAGTGCAGTTAAAGGCTGTGAAAGAAAAAAATTGCAGAAGAATGTCCGGCTTTGAGCTGCATTTGTGGAAGAAGGACATGGGGGCGGGGGCGGGGGGGGGGGGGGGGAGGGGGAAAGGACAGAGAGGGGGTGGGGGGAGGGGACACGTAAAGGGGACAAGGGGGGGGGAAGGAAAAAGGAATTGGGAGGGGGGAAAGGAAAAAGGACAAAAGGACATTGGGGGGCCGGGGGGAAAGGACACGCAAAGGGGGGTGGGGGGCCGGGGGGAGGAGAAAGACAACCGCAACATATTGTTGCGGTTGGGCATTTCTCGTGGGCCCTCAACCGCAAGAAACTCTTGCGGTTGGGTTTAATTGGGGTTTAGGGACATTATTGTCAAATTTTGCAACCGCATGAAAGAGTAGCGATTGCAACTTTTTCAAGATAAAAAAAAACACATCGAGCCGTCCACGAGTACACGTGGACGGTTAGATTTATGGTGGAGAAATAACAATTTCTCTACCGATAGACAGGGATCGACTCCCTATATATATATATATATATATATATATATATATATATATATATATATGAGTGACTCTGTAACACAAGATTATTGATTTTATACACATTCACCGTATGTTATACGAAATTAAAAACGTACATTAATCATAACATTCTAACAATTATTTTATGTATAATTGATTTTTATACACATGCATAGTAGTTGTCTATATTTGTGAGTGTTAGTTTGTGGTTTGGACACATATAATGTTTCAAACAGCTTCTCATTGATTGTTCGATAACAACCCCCTTTCCCTGTTTTGGTGTTTAAAGAGAAAAGGAACTGGCCTCCTCCCTCAATACCGCGATCAACAGATGATGGCTCTCTTTTTGTAAACTTCTTTGTTTAAACCAAAAAAGAAAAAAAATGTCTTTCTAAGGCTTTGAGTTCTTCTTTCTTGTTTATTATTCAATGGAATTATTTTATTTAAATAAGTAAAAAAAATCTTTATTTTTGTCTTCTCGTGATGAATAGGAAAAAAAATCTAAAAAGCTCACAGAACCAAACCAAACTACAATACAATGATGAAAATCATAAATCTTAACTGTATACCATAAACCAATCTATTAGATTACAAAAACAAAGACGTAGATTGATTCTTTTAGTTTCTCCATTACTTTTCTTTTCAGCAGCAACATTAAACATTTCTTCAATCCAAAAGCTTACAAAGAAGATTTTCAAGCATTGATCACAATTGCAAATATCAAATATACATTTCTTCTAGACAAGTCATAAATCAAATACGAACATAATTGAATTATATTATTTGATCCAAAGAAACTAATAATATCACCTAAAAAATTACTCGCGATCATATTCACGTGCAACGCACGTGCTTCATACTAGTTTCTATAAACGGAGGATTCCTTCAAGGAAGAAAGAATCTTGTGCAGTGGAAACCATTCTCCTTTTTATTCTAGTAACGGACGTGTTCTCAAGCCTTACAAAGTGGAATGTTCATCACCATGATTTTATTTAGGGTTAATTACAACCCACGTCCTCGAGGTTAAAATAAAATACACACGTCTATAAACATCAACAATATCCTTTGACCATATAAAAAGTGTAAATACACAACGAAATGTACAAAATCACAAAAATACCTTTATGACTCTCATAAAATTATCAAACTAGATTCGATTTGAGATGCGCATCCCAGTACCATTACTAACGACCATCATTGGTGGTACACACGCCTCCAGTGGTTGGATTGGCAGTGGCGATGCCGATTGCTCATCAATACGTTGTACCACATGACCACCTTTTTTGATTGCCACCATCAAATCACTCAATACTACAATGTCCAAATAGAATGTACCGAAAAATTCATCACCTTCCTAACAAAAATGAAGAAATAAAAAAAAGGAGACAAGGGTCTATTTGTCAAAGTTGTTATGGCTCTGTTTGAAATCGTTTATTTTTTCAGTTTTTTCTCCAGTTTTATAAACTTGAGAAAATACAAGCGTCTGGCACACATTTTTCATTTTTCTTTTCTTCACTTTTGAAAACCAGTTCTTAAAACATGGCTGTTTTTGAAAACTCCCATTTGGATTTTGGTTTTTAATTTTGATTTTTATTTTGAGACCACCACTGCCACCGCAAACCACTACCAAAGAAAAAATTCAAAATAAAAATTGGGTAATCAAATACTTAAAATAAAAACTAGATAATCAAACACCCATTTGTTTTTGTAAAAAAAATAAATAAACTAGTTATTTTTTTTGAAAATAGAAAATTAAAACTGGAAGTGTTTTAAAAAGCCACCGTAGTTTTTAGTTTAAGTT